>OY986435.1:165246260-165916260 GCA_963920525.1 Dichetophora obliterata
ATTAATAATAATAATAATATTAATAATAATAATAATAATAATAATAATATAATAATAATAATAATAATAATATAATAATAATAATAATATAATAATAATAATAATAATAATAATAATAATAATAATAATAATAATAATAATAATAATAATAATAATAATAATAATAATAATAATAATAATAATAATAATAATAATATAATAATATAATAATAATAATAATAATAATAATAATAATAATAATAATAATAATAATAATAATAATAATAATAATAATAATAATAATAATAATAATAATAATAATAATAATAATAATAATAATAATAATAATAATAATAATAATAATAATAATAATAATAATAATATAATAATAATAATAATAATAATAATAATAATAATAATAATAATAATAATAATAATAATAATAATAATAATAATAAATAATAATAATAATAATAATAATAATAATAATAATAATAATAATAATAATAATAATAATAATAATAATAATAATATAATAATAATAATAATAATAATAATAATAATAATAATAATAATAATAATAATAATAATAATAATAATAATAATAATAATAATAATAATAATAATAATAATAATAATAATAATAATAATAATAATAATAATAATAATAATAATAATAATAATAATAATAATAATAATAATAATAATAATAATAATAATAATAATAATAATAATAATAATAATAATAATATAATAATAATAATAATAATAATAATAATAATAATAATAATAATAATAATAATAATAATAATAATAATAATAATAATAATAATAATAATAATATAATAATAATAATAATAATAATAATAATAATAATAATAATAATAATAATAATAATAATAATAATAATAAATAATAATAATAATAATAATAATAATAATAATAATAATAATAATAATAATAATAATAATAATAATAATAATAATAATAATAATAATAATAATAATAATAATATAATAATATAATATAATAATAATAATAA
The DNA here is from genome assembly GCA_963920525.1 of Dichetophora obliterata. Taxonomy (NCBI): domain Eukaryota; kingdom Metazoa; phylum Arthropoda; class Insecta; order Diptera; family Sciomyzidae; genus Dichetophora; species Dichetophora obliterata. The sequence continues at coordinate 165,247,282 of OY986435.1, forward strand.
TAATAATAATAATAATAATAATAATAATAATAATAATAATAATAATAATAATAATAATAATAATAATAATAATAATAATAATAAAAATAATAATAATAATAATAATAATAATAATAATAATAATAATAATAATAATAATAATAATAATAATAATAATAATAATAATAATAATAATAATAATAATAATAATAATAATAATAATAATAATAATAATAATAATAATAATAATAATAATAATAATAATAATAATAATAATAATAATAATAATAATAATAATAATAATAATAATAATAATAATAATAATAATAATAATAATAATAATAATAATAATAATAATAATAATAATAATAATAATAATAATAATAATAATAATAATAATAATAATAATAATAATAATAATAATAATAATAATAATAATAATAATAATAATAATAATAATAATAATAATAATAATAATAATAATAATAATAATAATAATAATAATAATAATAATAATAATAATAATAATAATAATAATAATAATAATAATAATAATAATAATAATAATAATAATAATAATATAATAATAATAATAATAATAATAATAATAATAATAATAATAATAATAATAATAATAATAATAATAATAATAATAATAATAATAATAATAATAATAATAATAATAATAATAATAATAATAATAATAATAATAATAATAATAATAATAATAATAATAATAATAATAATAATAATAATAATAATAATAATAATAATAATAATAATAATAATAATAATAATAATAATAATAATAATAATAATAATAATAATAATAATAATAATAATAATAATAATAATAATAATAATAATAATAATAATATAATAATAATAATAATAAATAATAATAATAATAATAATAATAATAATAATAAAATAATAATAATAATAATAATAATAATAATAATAATAATAATAATAATAATAATAATAATAATAATAATAATAATAATAATAATAATAATAATTAATAATAATAATAATAATAATAATAATAATAATAATAATAATAATAATAATAATAATAATAATAATAATAATAATAATAATAATAATAATAATAATAATAATAATAATAATAATAATAATAATAATAATAATAATAATAATAATAATAATAATAATAATAATAATAATAATAATAATAATAATAATAATAATAATAATAATAATAATAATAATAATAATAATAATAATAATAATAATAATAATAATAATAATAATAATAATAATAATAATAATAATAATAATAATAATAATAATAATAATAATAATAATAATAATAATAATAATAATAATAATAATAATAATAATAATAATAATAATAATAATAATAATAATAATAATAATAATAATAATAATAATAATAATAATAATAATAATAATAATAATAATAATAATAATAAATAATAATAATAATAATAATAATAATAATAATAATAATAATAATAATAATAATAATAATATAATAATAATAATAATAATAATAATAATAATAATAATAATAATAATAATAATAATAATAATAATAATAATAATAATAATAATAATAATAATAATAATAATAATAATAATAAAATAATAATAATAATAATAATAATAATAATAATAATAATAATAATAATAATAATAATAATAATAATAATAATAATAATAATAATAATAATAATAATAATAATAATAATAATAATAATAATAATAATAATAATAATAATAATAATAATAATAATAATAATAATAATAATAATAATAATAATAATAATAATAATAATAATAATAATAATAATAATAATAATAATAATAATAATAATAATAATAATAATAATAATAATAATAATAATAATAATAATAATAATAATAATAATAATAATAATAATAATAATAATAATAATAATAATAATAATAATAATAATAATAATAATAATAATAATAATAATAATAATAATAATAATAATAATAATAATAATAATAATAATAATAATAATAAAATAATAATAATAATAATAATAATAATAATAATAATAATAATAATAATAATAATAATAATAATAATAATAATAATAATAATAATAATAATAATAATAATAATAATAATAATAATAATAATAATAATAATAATAATAATAATAATAATAATAATAATAATAATAATAATAATAATAATAATAATAATAATAATAATAATAATAATAATAATAATAATAATAATAATAATAATTAATAATAATATAATAATAATAATAATAATAATAATAATAATAATAATAATAATAATAATAATAATAATAATAATAATAATAATAATAATAATAATAATAATAATAATAATAATAATAATAATAATAATAATAATAATAATAATAATAATAATAATAATAATAATAATAATAATAATAATAATAATAATAATAATAATAATAATAATAATAATAATAATAATAATAATAATAATAATTATAATAATAATAATAATAATAATAATAATAATAATAATAATAATAATAATAATAATAATAATAATAATAATAATAATAATAATAATAATAATAATAATAATAATAATAATAATAATATAATAATAATAATAATAATAATAATAATATAATAATAATAATATAATAATAATAATAATAATAATAATAATAATAATTATAATAATAATAATAATAATAATAATAATAATAATAATAATAATAATAATAATAATAATAATAATAATAATAATAATAATAATAATAATAATAATAATAATAATAATAATAATAATAATAATAATAATAATAATAATAATAATAATAATAATAATAATAATAATATAATAATAATAATAATAATAATAATAATAATAATAATAATAATAATAATAATAATAATAATAATAATAATATAATAATAATAATAATAATAATAATAATAATAATAATAATAATAATAATAATAATAATAATAATAATAATAATAATAATAATAATAATAATAATAATAATAATAATAATAATAATAATAATAATAATAATAATAATAATAATAATAATAATAATAATAATAATAATAATAATAATAATAATAATAATAATAATAATAATAATAATAAAATAATAATAATAATAATAATAATAATAATAATAATAATAATAATAATAATAATAAATAATAATAATAATAATAATAATAATAATAATAATAATAATAATAATAATAATAATAATAATAATAATAATAATAATAATATAATAATAATAATAATAATAATAATAATAATAATAATAATAATAATAATAATAATAATAATAATAATAATAATAATAATAATAATAATAATAATAAAATAATAATAATAATAATAATAATAATAATAATAATAATAATAATAATAATAATAATAATAATAATAATAATAATAATAATAATAATAATAATAATAATAATAATAATAATAATAATAATAATAATAATAATAATAATAATAATAATAATAATAATAATAATAATAATAATAATAATAATAATATAATAATAATAATAATAATAATAATAATAATAATAATAATAATAATAATAATAATAATAATAATAATAATAATAATAATAATAATAATAATAATAATAATAATAATAATAATAATAATAATAATAATAATAATATATAATAATAATAATAATAATAATAATAATAATAATAATAATAATAATAATAATAATAATAATAATAATAATAATAATAATATAATAATAAATAATAATAATAATAATAATAATAATAATATAATATAATAATAATAATAATAATAATAATAATAATAATAATAATAATAATAATAATAATAATAATAATAATAATAATAATAATAATAATAATAATAATAATAATAATAATAATAATAATAATAATAATAATAATAATAATAATAATAATAATAATAATAATAATAATTATAATAATAATAATAATAATAATAATAATAATAATAATAATAATAATAATAATAATAATAATAATAATAATAATAATAATAATAATAATAATAATAATAATAATAATAATAATAATAATAATAATAATAATAATAATAATAATAATAATAATAATAATAATAATAATAATAATAATAATAATAATAATAATAATAATAATAATAATAATAATAATAATAATAATAATAATAATAATAATAATAATAATAATAATAATAATAATAATAATAATAATAATAATAATAATAATAATAATAATAATAATAATAATAATAATAATATAATAATAATAATAATAATAATAATAATAATAATAATAATAATATAATAATAATAATAATAATAATAATAATAATAATAATAATAATAATAATAATAATAATAATAATAATAATAATAATAATAATAATAATAATAATAATAATAATAATAATAATAATAATAATAATAATAATAATAATAATAATAAATAATAATAATAATAATAATAATAATAATAATAATAATAATAATAATAATAATAATAATAATAATAATAATAATAATAATAATAATAATAATAATAATAATAATAATAATAATAATAATAATAATAATAATAATAATAATAATAATAATAATAATAATAATAATAATAATAATAATAATAATAATAATAATAATAATAATAATAATAATAAAATAATAATAATAATAATAATAATAATAATAATAATAATAATAATAATAATAATAATAATAATAATAATAATAATAATAATAATAATAATAATAATAATAATAATAATAATAATAATAATAATAATAATAATAATAATAATAATAATAATAATAATAATAATAATAATAATAATAATAATAATAATAATAATAATAATAATAATAATAATAATAATAATAATAATAATAATAATAATATAATAATAATAATAATAATAATAATAATAATAATAATAATAATAATAATAATAATAATAATAATAATAATAATAATAATAATAATAATAATAATAATAATAATAATAATAATAATAATAATAATAATAATAATAATAATAATAATAATAATAATAATAATAATAATAATAATAATAATAATAATAATAATAATAATAATAATAATAATAATAATAATAATAATAATAATAATAATAATAATAATAATAATAATAATAATAATAATAATAATAATAATAATAATAATAATAATAATAATAATAATAATAATAATAATAATAATAATAATAATAATATAATAATAATAATAATAATAATAATAATAATAATAATAATAATAATAATAATAATAATAATAATAATAATAATAATAATAATAATAATAATAATAATAATAATAATATAATAATAATAATAATAATAATAATAATAATAATAATAATAATAATAATAATAATAATAATAATAATAATAATAATAATAATAATAATAATAATAATAATAATAATAATAATAATAATAATAATAATAATAATAATAATAATAATAATAATAATAATAATAATAATAATAATAATAATAATAATAATAATAATAATAATAATAATAATAATAATAATAATATAATAATAATAATAATAATAATAATAATAATAATAATAATAATAATAATAATAATAATAATAATAATAATAATAATAATAATAATAATAATAATAATAATAATAATAATAATAATAATAATAATAATAATAATAATAATAATAATAATAATAATAATAATAATAATAATAATAATAATAATAATAATAATAATAATAATAATAATAATAATAATAATAATAATAATAATAATAATAATAATAATAATAATAATAATAATAATAATAATAATAATAATAATAATAATAATAATAATAATAATAATAATAATAATAATAATAATAATAATAATAATAATAATAATAATAATAATAATAATAATAATAATAATAATAATAATAATAATAATAATAATAATAATAATAATAATAATAATAATAATAATAATAATAATAATAATAATAATAATAATAATAATAATAATAATAATAATAATAATAATAATAATAATAATAATAATAATAATAATAATAATAATAATAATAATAATAATAATAATAATAATAATAATAATAATAATAATAATAATAATAATAATAATAATAATAATAATAATAATAATAATAATAATAATAATAATAATAATAATAATAATAATAATAATAATAATAATAATAATAATAATAATAATAATAATAATAATAATAATAATAATAATAATAATAATAATAATAATAATAATAATAATAATAATAATAATAATAATAATAATAATAATAATAATAATAATAATAATAATAATAATAATAATAATAATAATAATAGATAATAATAATAATAATAATAATAGTAATAATAATAATAATAATAATAATAATAATAATAATAATAATAATAATAATAATAATAATAATAATAATAATAATAATAATAATAATAATAATAATAATAATATAATAATAATAATAATAATAATAATAATAATAATAATAATAATAATAATAATAATAATAATAATAATAATAATAATAATAATAATAATAATAATAATAATAATAATAATAATAATAATAATAATAATAATAATAATAATAATAATAATAATAATAATAATAATAATAATAATAATAATAATAATAATAATAATAATAATAATAATAATAATAATAATAATAATAATAATAATAATAATAATAATAATAATAATAATAATAATAATAATAATGATAATAATAATAATAATAATAATGATAATAATAATACTAATTAATTAAAATGTCCAAAAAAATTATTTTCCATTAAAATTCTACTATAAGTCTCTGAATAAACAAATGCTCAAAGTTCAAATTGAACGATAGAAATAAATCAAAACGTAAAATGTTTAAGGTTAATTTCGTACTTAAAATGTCTCACAAAACTCAATTTGTGTTACGTAAAATGTCACTATTAGTCACCATGCAAATACAGTTCTACATATAATAGGTATATTTCCGTACTAACTTCAAGTAATTGTGATTGGAGAGTGATGAAGATGATTATAATTTTGTTGTTTTTAGGTAAGTATTTATTTAATTTTTCTTTTAGCTATAGGCAATTGTATAACATTATCAAACAATGTCCAGCATATTTCAGCTATAAGAGAATGATAACTCTTGCGATTATAGCGTTCTTCAATTGGTGCACAAATTTGATGGTCCCATTACCAAGTTCATCGGATTCTGTTACCAACTGATGCTCGAATTAATCCATATGAGAATTCAAAAGAAAGGGCATTCTGTTTTCGTGTCATAACTTTGGCTAGGGTTATGATAGAAGCTCCAGATTTTGTGTGTTTATAGTGCCTTCATTCAACAATATGAAGAACAATTACTAAACTATTGTAAAATGGTCTGTTTAGAAAATACACAATTAAATAAAGTAGAACTGAGGAAATATTGGTTTGAAACTTGTATATCAATATTTACGATTTGTTAATATATCGCGACTTCCTCCTCATTCTGAATTACAAATCGAATCGTTAATAAACTAATTGCCCGTTTGGCTTCTTGTCATGTTATTGCAATGCATCTGGTATATAGTTGATTACGTCATGAAGCAGTCCATTTACCACTGGGCAGCTATCAATATGTTGGTAGAAAAGCCTATCATACTACGTCGTGGCTGTTTGTTGAGAATGTGCCATCCATAGTATGCCTTTATAAATTGTGTGCTTTTTCATTGTTCATGATATTTTCGAAAAATTTGCTGAATGGTGCAGGTACGATGGAATGATAATATTAAATATTTACATTTTTCATACACTAAAACATCTTTTGTATGCAGTGACAGATAAATTATGAATGCTAACAATAAAGAGAGCTCTTAAAATATTTTAGTATTCACTGTTGTTCTTATATTTTATTTTTAGTGCAGCAAAATGTGCCATTTCCCAAAATAGAGTGACATAGAATTTTAAAATAAAAACATATAAATGCGGAATGTGGCAGTTGAAGTGCTTGGAAATGATGAAGAATCTTCATCCTTGGCTGCTTGGATGCTTGACTGCTACTGCAACTTTTGTCCTTGAAATTAGCGAAGCAAATTTTTCCCTCTTCTGAGAAGTTTTCTTGCTTTGAAAAGTTAGCAAATGCTTTAATTATGTATTGAGTTTTAAGAAACTATCCACAATGGCTAGAAACTATTATGGGGAAGGACTGCACAGTCGAAATGCACGAACACTAAATTTGTTCTGCAAAATAATCACTTCTTCCTTAATTTGTGTTATTTGTGAAAAATCCCAAACGGGTATCGACCACACTCAGAATACATGTCAAATCAATTGTGGGCATAACAACATTACTTAACGTTGTTTACTTCATTGTAGTCAGCGTAGATATGATTAGGGATAAATTTAATATGCTTTCTTTTCAATTGTGCTAGGTTTTTTTTATGCTTAATAGGTATCTATATATTTTCTCCCAGTGAACCAAGACTTATTCTAGCTTCGTTTCCTTTAGGAAGTTTTTCGTGCTTTACAGATATTCTTTAACGTATTTCCTTTGTATATATCTAGGTATACCTTTAAAAGAATAATCAGACGTTTGCGGTCTCAAAAGTTAGATAAACGATTTCTGCATACTTTTTTTTCAAATCGGAGAAAATTTACCGGAGCCTTTTTGATTTTCCTGAAGGTAATTTTTGTTAAAAAAACATGTTATTTGCTTGTAACTTTTTATTTTTCAGAGAACTCTTACCCAAATCTGCTAAAAAAATAAATTCCTTACTCATACCAAAATTTTGGCAAAAAATATTTTTAAATTATATATTATTACCTCCAAGGTAAAATTTTTTGCTATTTTTAAAGACACATTTTGTTTTGTTTAGATTTCACTTCTATATTGTTTTAAGTTGTAGATCTCAGGAAAAAAACTATTAAATAAAAATGGATCTTGTACCTGTAGTTTTAAATTAAATTAAGTAACTAATTAATCGCGACGTATTGCAATATGTAATATCTTTGCGCGAAAATGAGTCATTTTACATTCTCGTGAAAAGTACACAAACTTGGAACCACTTCAAAATGTATTATAATAATCAAGAATTTTTTCCAGTTTTTTAACAGAATGAGTTTCTTAAAATACAATATCAAAAAATTCTTTGGAGGTCAATAAGCGTTATAATAGATAATACATAATTTTCAAAATTTTTGTATGCCAAAATGTTTTATGAGTAAGAAATTTATCTTTTAAGCAGATTTATAAAGCCAATTTCGAACGTTTTGTTATTTTTCGCACACAGTTTTGATAAATTTTTAAACTGATATACATATAAAAAGTAAGTATAAATTTATAACTTACAAACAAGATCAACTTTACGTAAATCCAATGAAAAATTTTTTTGTAGCGGTTTTAACAAAATGTGTTTTTAAAAAATGCAAAAAATTCAATTTTTAAAGGGTCAATAAAAGCTTTAATAATATACAATTTAAAAATTTTGTATGCCAAAATGTTGGCACAAATAAGTAATTTATTTTTTAAGCAAATTTGGGTTTGTGTTCTGTGAAAAATAAAAGTTACAAGCAAAAAACATGGTTTTTTTAACAAAACGAACCTTCAGAAGATTTAAAAATGCTCCGGTAAATTTTCTCAGATGTGAAAAAAAGTATGCGGAAATCGTTTAAATGAGTGCCTCTAACTTTTGAGACTGCAAACGGCTGATTATTTTTTCTCCATACAAAAGCGATCTGGTCTAGTGTATACATTTGAAAATTAAAGTGAACATGTAATTTCATTCAATGTAATAAATACCCTCTGTTTTTTGTAAAAAATTATTGAAAAACCTGTTGTATCAAGGGTCTTCCCTCTTAATGTGATGATGATGTGACAGCAGTCATACGCTTTTAAGTAAATATCTACTAAGATATAGTTATTTTTAACTTATGGTTTTTGTTCTTACTAGTTTATGATTAAAAAAGTATATTTTTTTAAAGAAAGTTTCTAACTTCTCGTATGTCAATATACAAGATACAATGGGGAGTGTTAAGTAACAAAAAATATAATTAAATTTTATTTTTTGTGATCTTTTATTCTTTTGCAACAACGTAAGAAGACTCCAAGTTTGACATTGAGAATTGATTAAAGAAAAAATATCAACCCCAAAACATTCGCAAAGTTCTTATTTTCCACCGAACCAAGGCATGTTGTTCGGTGGCCTTATTTGTATCTGTATTTTATTGTGCTTTATTTTCGGATTGTAAGCAATCATTGAAGCATTCGTTATCCCAATGAAAAAAATGAAAAACAGGTTTTAATATTGATTTATTCATGTTGTGAATAATAGACAATAGACGCTTGAAGCAGAGGGGCGAAGGTAAGTAGGAGATAAATATTCATTGAAGCATTTATGATAACAAATAGGTAGCAGCGGAATTTTGAATAACTTTATTTGGAACCATCAGGAGCATCTTGTAAATCTTTGATGTTTGCTACATTCTAATACACTCAAACACTGGAGCAAGTCGGCAGAAATAACTGAAATTTAAAATAGGCAGGTGGTGATTATTGATTTTTTTATTAAACAATTCATATTAAATAGGATGCGCCGATTAGGCAAGCTGGCTAATTATAAGTACCTAATACTTAACTTAATATTTATATTGAAATTTTATTTGAATCAATGATAGAGAAAACCAATATCAATTACAATAACAAAAGAAGCGATTTAAGATTTTGAAACAAGTGCTCTTGAACATAAATTTTAAAGAGTGATATCCTTCTTTGACTTATTAGAAATGGTGGTAGTTGATTGAACTCAACAATACCTAAGTCTTCAATGCGTTGCTTTGAGGTATCTAACCTACACCGCGGTACTCAAACTCTGTTGGTTCCTGGTATTGAACACCGACTGATTTTGTGAGAAGATAATAGTATGGTTACCGATACAGTTAAACATTTGTGCAAATATTCAATAACACATATTGCTTGTACATATATTAAATGGATTGGAATAGTTGGGCGGCAAATAAGATTATAAAGTGAAAACGTTGAGTATTCCAGTTGCAGAATGTAAACTATCCTTAGAGCTTTATTCTGCAAGCTTTGAAGCGATTTTAAGACATTTGCATTTTTATATCCCTAAATCATAATCATATAATTAAGATGGCTTGTGCCAAGGCATAAGAAAGTAATAATTTCGTTTTATTGGTTGATTTGTTTTTCAATTTGTATAAAATACCAATTGCAGGGGCTATTTTCCTTTTAATTTCACAAATATTCACAAGTACTTCAAATATCTGGTTTCTGGTATTAAATTTCCGTCAACAGAAATGTTAAAACTATTGTTTGTAGCATTGGAGTATGGTCTGAAGCGTACTAGCTTAGTCTTATCTGCATTTAAAAATCAGCTTATTTATTCTAGCGAACTCAAAATCAAGGGAAACATAGCGTTCCATATGTGATTGCAAAACCAGATCGTATTTATAAGGATCGAATATATTTACATCATCGGCGAACAAGTACACACGTCTAGTAAGATTTAAATTAGATGTAAAGACAAAAGTAAAGTAAAGAAAAAGCAACAAAAAACCTAAGCAACTACCTTGAACAACACCGTACTTAACCTCCAGAGTATTGGTTTTTACGCAGCACTATAGAGATATTTGATCGATTTAAACAGGTATAATTATGTGATTGGGTAAACAGTTTCCAATCATTTATGTGTTTTTATTTTTGATACTCTTAACCCTGTACGACAATTGGGTCATATATGACTCATCTCCATTGTTTTTTAGATGAACATATAAATCATTTCGTCGGAAAACATAGTATTAAATGACGGTTCTTTACTGATATCTTTTATCCTTAACCCTGTGTGATTAGTGGGACATAAAGAACCCACCTCTACTTTTTTCAAATAGATCTTAAACTGCTTTTGGTGGCAAAATATTATTAAGTGTTGCCTGTATTCTGAATTTTTATATTTTTAACTCTCTATCGGTCTTAGGTCATTTATGACCGCTCCATTTTTTGCATTAAACATTAAAATTTAGTTTTTGATGTTTTTTCAAAGATGTTTTTTCTGAATTTTTTCTACCTTTAACCATGTATGTCAATTGGATTATATTAGACCCACCCCTTATATTTTTGTGGTAAAAATGATTTCCAGTTAAAAGGGGATCCAAAGTTAAAATCAGTCGAAGAACTGAAAATGTGTGTCACTGCTTCAGCTGCTTATTCTGAAAGCCGTCTAATAGGAAGAATAGCATTCTCAACAGGAAGAATAACAATTGCAACATGTATCCAGGGTTGCCAACACATACCTTTTCGCCCGGAGACTTCGGGCCTGAGGGGCGATCTCCGGGCTCCGGGCCTGGCACATTTTCTCCGGCTTTCGCTCTAATCTATATTTAAATCAAGTTTTTTTACAAAAAAATGTGTTTAACTTAATTATTAGAGTTGATTTACCCTTTTTTAATGAATGCTTGAACCATTTGTCTTAATGAATGCTAACCTAACTTTGACGTTCTTTCTATTTCTTGAACTTCGTTTTTGAAGGAACGTCGTAACCAGTCGTTACTTTTCTTTTGGTAACTTGACGAACTCGTTTCTGTTTTTCTTTTGAGTTCTGCGGCCAAGGCTTATTTATAAGGTTGTGGCACTTGAGAGCAAACTCGGTTGAACTGTCAGAATGGATGAAAAGAAATGAAAAAAATGAATGCTTAGAACAAAGAAAAGCGCAATGACAGTTCGAGCAAAGGCGGGAAAAAGAGTGCATTTCTCTCAAGTACCACAACCTTATAAATGAACCTTGTCTGCGGCTGAATTTTTAATTAATGTTTGCAGTTCAATTTATGTAAGTTCGGTCAATAATTTGTGTTTTGTGTATTAACTGATACAAAACTATTTTAGAGAACAGCATAATGGAATCTAGTCGCAAGAGGAAACATAACTTAACATCTTTAAACAACTATTGGCTCTCGATACCACGCTAAAGGGTCGCCATCTAACGTTTTTTTTTTCAACTAGTGCTTATTTCGTGAATGGTAATACTTAGCTTATGTCTGATTTGACAGATAATTAGTTTTATCCTTCCGCTGAACGAATATGGTTGTGTATACGCTTGAACATTTCGGAGACATCATTGAGACGAATTTTGCATAAAGACCTTGGTATGACGCCATACAAAGTCTAATTGGTTCAGAAGTTGAAGCCAACTGACCATCCAATGCGTTTTCGCTTCGCTAAGTGGGCCTGCGATCGACATACAGAAGATGCCGATTTTGCGAAAGAAATCAGCTTTTCAGATGAAGCTCATTTTGATCTTGGCGGGTTTGTAAACAAGCAAAATTGTCGCATTTGTGGCACAGAAAACCCGCACGCATACATTTAAAAGCCGCTGCACCCAAAACGAGTCACTGTTTGGTGCGGATTTTGGTCCAGAGGCATAATTGGGACATTTTTCTTCGAAAATGAGCAAGGAGTGGCCGTTACAGTCAATGGCGATCGTTATCGGGCCATGTTGAACGAATTTTTGTTCACATGAAGAGGAGGATATTGGCAACATTTGGTTTCAACAGGACGGCGCTACGTGCCACACAGCCGAAGCTACACTCGATGTTTTGCGCCCTGTTTTTGAAGATCGCATTATCAGCCGCAGAGCTGATGTTGTTTTGCCACCTCGGAGCTGCGATTTGACACCGTTGGACTATTATTTGTGGGGTGCCCTCAAAGATAAGTGTTACGCCGACAAGCCAGAAACAATTGACGCTTTAAAGGACAATATTCGTGAAGCCATTGGTGAAATACAGCTGCACACAATCGATAATGTGCTTAAAAATTGGACCGATCGTGTAGGCTACAGCATGGCCAGCCGAGGCAGCCAATTGAATGAAGTTATTTTTCATTATTAACCGGAAGGATTGTACTTTCAAAGAAAAAAAGAAATTTGAGAAAATATCCAGTAGTTTTTTTAATAGAATTTTCAAAAAAAAAAAGTTATTTGGCGGACCCTTTACAAAGATTGGTTGCTAAAGGAAAACGAGTTCACGGGAAAACGCAAGTTGTGTTGTGTCACATTTGTTGTCAAACATGATTGTTAAACATGACTTTGTGTTAAAAAACCAAAGAAAAAATTAATTTTTTAATTAAAAGCAAGCAGACCATAAAAAAATTATTAAATCAAAAAAAAGCTCCGGGCCTGGGCTTTTCAAAAGTTGGCAACCCTGCATGTATCAATAGTTTACGTATTGTTGATACATGTCATCGTATACCATAGGTATAAACCTACTTTTAATTTAGCTGTGTCCCTAGCGTATTCAGCAAAATTTTCATATTCATTTTACGACCACTAGGCACTTCTAAAATAACTAGTAAGCGATAAATAAGATTAAAACTCTGCACAGTTATTTCAGCAGTTAAATTCGGGTTCAGGAAAAATCACCGACTTCTGTTGCGACTACAGGGCTGTCCATATTCGAAGCGCCCATCTGGCAACACTGTAACTTTCCGCGGTGATGCCAAATCGACTAATGACATACCGCGTTTGAAGCGTCATTCCAAGCAAATGTTTACAATACATAGAACAGTACACGCCACGCGAACGCTCTAAAATTGTTGAAATTTACATTCAGCAAAACAAGTCAACAGTGAAAACTCAACGTGCTTTCAAAAAATGAGCGATGAAGCTCATTTTCAGTTGAACGGAACGGTAAACAAACAAAATTGCCGTATTTATGCCACTGAAAATCCACAAGAGATTCAAGAGGTACCTCTTCACGATGCAAAAGTCACTGCTTGGTGCGGCGTTTGTGCTAAAATGCTCATTGGGCCGTTCTTTTTCGAAGATAATAATGGCCACAGAGTTACTGTCAATCAGCAGCGTTATCGCGATATAATAAACAATTTTTTCACGAAAATGGTGATTTCGATTGGCCGCCAAGATCACCAGATTTAACGCCTCCAGACTTCTTTTTGTGGGGTTATTTGAAATCAAAGGTTTACGTTAACAAGCCAAAGACCCTAGAAGAGCTGAAAACCAACATCCGTCAAGAAATAACCGCCATTCCCATCGAAATGTTGAAGAAAACCATGGAAAATGCTGCAAAACGGGCACAATATGTCGTAGAGGCCAATGGCGACCATTTACGAGATATCATATTCAAGTAATAATGTAAGCAAATCTACTTGAACCCAATTAAATGATATTCATGACGAACAGACAAAAATTGTGGTTTCTTTGATTTATTTAAAAATAAAATGGGCGCTTCGAATATGGACAACCCTGTATTTTAGTTACCAAACCCAGCCTTAGGTAAATCTACAATTAATCCAATTTTCATTCGGAACTGATTTTGAATTGTTGTTTTTCTTAGTTTTACTTCATTACTGTCACTTTGCAGCATAACTGCCTTTTTGTTTGGGAAGCTTTATGGGTATTTCCCCAGAAAAGTCTACCGTGACCAAAAAAACTAAAACTTTAAAAAACTTATTATTTTATGATATTATCAAATGCTATGTTCACGCTGAGAGCTAAATGCGCATTTAGAGCATTTTCTATACATATTTGTCCCTGTTACTCCTACAACAAGTAAAGAGCCATTCGTAAATGTGGATTTCGTAAATACGCATTTAGCTCTCAGTGTGAACATAGCATAAGAGAAATATTTTAATTTATTAAATAAGGCAATTTATACATAACTTCATTAATCATGATTATCAAATTAACTGTGTTTCACAAGTGTGGTTTTTCTTTTTCGTTACTGTTTAGTTAATGTTTCGTAAATTTTTTTTTGGTAAAAATGGAAGGCATTGGTAAAGATAATAAAAAACTGGTTGAGGCAAGAAAAAAAATACTTTAAATTTGTTTTTAATTACTAAATAACATAATTACTTAACTACCTAACTACTTGCTTACCCAATTGATCTACAATGGAAATTTGAGTAACGTAAAGCTAAGTCAAAAAGCCTAATAAAAAATCGAAAATTTTTAAATTTGATCACTTAGGTTAGGTTAGGTTAAAGTGGCGGCCGGTCAAGGACCGGCCCACATAGACCAGATATTTGGTCCGTTGTGGAACCACAGGGGATCTACTTCTCCTCTCCTAAGTGCTGTCGTGAAAGCACCCTGAACTAATAATAAAAAGCAGTATACGCTTAACGTCTACCTCCTCAAGATCCCTGAGATCATCAAAAAAGAGGCTTCCTAGATGCTTCTGTCTTCTGCCGGCTAAAGCGGGGCATGAACAGAGGAGATGCGATACCGACTGCTCCTCTTCCTCATCCTTGCAACTCCTGCAGAAGTCTGTTATAACGCCTGTTATAACGCCTATCAGAACGGAGAGATCTTTCCTCGCCATTTAAGTGAGCTTCATCGTTCGTTTTTCAGTAAAAGTAGGTCACATCTGTCTAGCTGCGTCTTATCAGCCATCTCATTAAGAGACGAGCGACATTTAAGGACTGTTGGTGATGTTAGGAGCACACCTGCAAGGGATTTAATCGCTGCTTGGCTGTTTGTAAAAATGTGGATATCTTTAGTTGATATCTCACTATGCCTCAGCCATTCCACAGCTCTATAGATAGCCATTATTTCAGCCTGGAAGACGCTGCAATGATCTGGCAGTCTAAATGAGGTTCTGATGTCCAGATCCGTTGAAAAGACGCCTCCCCAACTTTGCTGCCAACTTTTGAGCCGTCAGTAAAAATATGCGCGCCAACTTGGTTTAGCGGAAGTAACCCGTCCCATTCTACTCTGGTTGGGATAACTGTGTGAAAGTTCTCGAATAAGAGTGGCAATAGTGTAATCGATGTTGCTGGGAACTGCTCCTGATCGATAATGGAGGAATGACCTGAATGAGTGTTAGTCCACTGCGAAGTTTCTCTCAGGAGGATGGTTATTTCCTGCGCCATCCCTTTTCCCATAATATCAAAGGTATTAAGCAAAGAACCGCATTTAGCGCTTCCGATGAAGTGGACCTAAGCGCTCCGCGGATACATACGATCGCAGTTTTTTGTACTTTCCCAAACAATTTGCAATTAGACTGTGTTTTTCGTGCTGTCCTTTAGACACATACACCGTATAACATGATTGGCCTCACTATTGCTGTGTTAATCCAACGTGCAATATTCGGGGTAAGCTCCCACTTTTGATCACTTGGAAAATAAAAAAGTTGCACTAAAAGTCTTGCCCAATTAGGAGAGTTTTGCAAATTTTGTATTCTAAGTCAAAAATCATTTCTGAATTGTGAATTGTCTCCATATAAGCGACTGGCAAAAATAGAAGGAGTCCTCCTATGATAATGCAATTTTGTATGCTTAATAAGTTTAAGCCAATTAAGAAAAATTTTAAAAATGGTCGAAATCGGTTAGACCCTAGGGGCACCTTCCTTGGACTTATATTAACACTCCGGATCAATCCTACGGGTACCTCCTTTGGACCTATATTAATATTTTATTTGATTTTGTATGTAAATTTTTAATTTTATGCATTTTTTCAAATAAAAAAAAGCAACTATATTTGTAGGACGAAGTAGGAAAAGTTATTTTCAGTTCCTAGTTGTATAATATATTTATTTTGATAATCCGAAAAAACGGCACTTATTTTACTTATTTTAGTTTTTATTTCATTTTTAATAATGAAACAATTAAATGTCGATTGATACCAAATTTGAAGGATTTCGAGACGCAACATTTTTTGATTTTTGTCCACTGTACTGCTCACTGTTCGCCAGCCATATTTTATATCGCCAGCCGAATAACCTAATTCTTGCATGTTAAATAGAAAGTCCTAAGTCTACAGCATCTTTATTTACTAGTGTCTCCTGCGGTCGAATTTCCACCAATTCAGACCAACTGTCTGAAAATCAGTGCACGAAAATGAATATCAACTTAGCGTTTGTTAAGGCACTGTAGCATAGATTTGAGAAAACAAAACAATAAAGATACATAGGGTAGATGACAGTACTCGTTTGTCATATTTGTACCGTTGAAGTTTGTGTACTTGAAGTCAATCACATACATAAACCCTTTACTATTAACGCATAAAAATTAATACAAACTTTGTCATTTCGTAGCTTCACCGGAAAAACCGCTTGGCAAATAGTTGTCCAATGGATTTTATATCTCTTCCATCTAGACATCTCTTCCATTAACATCTAGAGAAGAAAAGTAAAATGTATTAGCTGGTTCCATTGTTACATTTCTTTCTACTAACATTTCTTCTAAACATATCCACCCATTTGCAGTCAGCAGTTTGGGACTCCCAACAAAAACTGAATAAATGAAGAAAATTTCCGAAACAATTTATAGCTGTTATTACCCCTGAGGTGATTCTTCGAGGAGTCAAATGTATAATATGGTCCTATTACGTTGTCATCCTCAACTTTCTTTTATACACTCATGGTTTAGCATTTTTAGGAAACCAAAATTTAATTATTTGTTAACGCCTTTATGTTATTATTATATAAATGTTATTATTTTATTGTTAAATGTATCATAGTCAAAATAAAAGTCGACTTTAAATTTAGTGCAAGATTTTTGACAACACATTGTATTAAAAAACTGTCAAAAATGCTTATACTTAATTTAGAGTCGGCTTTTATTTTGACTATTATAACGGGCCAATGTCTTTAATATCACTGAATGATTTTTTATGCAAAATTTAAGAAAATGTTTCAAGCAATTTTATTTAACCAAAATATGTTACAAAAAATTTGCATTTTTGAGATTTTTTTTCGCGGACCCAATGCCATGAGAATGCCAAAATAGGGTCCACTTTGAGAGTCAATTTAAATGCGATTTTCGTTAACAGGGTATCATTGGAAATTTTATTTTGAGGGAAAAATTTTAAACTTTTGAAAAAATTGCAGTTACATAACACATTATTAATTTCAAAGTTTAATACCATGCCAGCAACAGGCGCTATAATTTTTTCATTTTCATTATTTTCGTTTTTTTTAAGTTCCATTACCTCTCCAAAGATATGAAATGCAAGTGTGTTCTTTTAGGGTTCAGAAGTTATGGCGTAAAACCTTTTTCAACGAATTGAACTAACGTTGATATTTATTGTAAAAAGATAAATACATATATAGAGACTTAAAAAAGTGTTTACGTAAATAATGCAAAAAAAAATTTTAATGTACATTTTTTGTTTGTTTTTAAACGTACAGTGGGTCACAACAAAAGTCGGGCAGGCATTTCTTAACACTTTCGCATTGATTTCAGAAATCAAAATGTATGAAGAATATTGCAATATATTTTTTTCTCAAAACGTTATTTTTTAGTGAACAGAATTAAACAGAAACATAATTAAAAAATAAGAACATAACGGTGAAACAAATTTAAATCGAAACAAACCTATAAAACGAGCTCACATTGAAAGTCGGGCAAGTAAGAAAAAAATGCAAATTGTGGTCCTTAAACCGTTATTCCTACTTACAACTTTTTACGACTGTTGGAATAACTTCAGTCAAACGCAAAACTTAAAAAAATAAACACTTCTCAAAAAGTGAATCAATCAACACTGACAGAAAGGCAGATCGTGATAGATTATTATTTGAATGGAAAATCCGAGCGACAAATTTCACAAATCGCCATAAAAAGTAAATCAACAGTGCACGATATAATCAAGCATTATATACAAGATAAGAGAATATGCAATAAAGAACGTACAATAGCTAAAAATAAACTTAGCTCCAAGGATGAAAGGTATTTTTTAAGAGACATAATAAAAGACCCATTTTTATTTGCACTTAAACTAGAAGTCATGTTAAAACTCAATTAGAAAAAGAGTGTACTCTCAGAAACAATTTGAAGAGTTTTGAGAAAAAAAAAAATGTTTAAACTGAGAAGTAGCACGAAAAAAGCACTGTATTAGAAAGAAAAATGTAATAGAATGCCCTAATTTCGTGCATGAGCAGATGACCAAAGACTTTCTATTCTGGAGCAAGGTTAATAAAACAGAAAACATTAAGATCTTTAGCGTTTTTGAACAATAAACTTTTAGTACAGGTTTTGTTTGCCGATGAGAGTTTATTTAATTTATATGGTTCTGATAGAAAGCGAAAACCGAATGAAGAATTTGGCAATAAAAATTCTAAACATATGATTAAGCAAGGTAGAGGAGCAGTCATGGTTTGGGGCTGCGTCTGATGTTGGAAGGATTCATTTTATTGAAGGTATAACGGACAAAAATATGTTCCTTGACATTCTCATGGTGCAAGTAAAAGAAAGTGCGGGTAAATAAGGAATTGTGGACAATTTTTAGTTTTACCAATATAATGCCCTGGAACATACGACGCTCTTGGTGAAGAATTGTGTACTTAACATTTGTCCAAATGTCATAAAAACAACCTCACAAGGCCCAGATTAAACTGTTAAAGAACATCTTTAAGATGAACTTGAACCCTGAGTGCATTATCAGAGATGGGCAACTAAAGATCCAACCCTAAAATAAAAAGTATCCTAAGTGAAGAGTGGAATCAGATTGGAGCTGGAGTTTTAAAAATTTGTTTGCACTCATTTCAAAAAGGCTGCAGGCAGTCATATAAGAAAAAGGATTGGCAACAAAAAATTAAATTCTTAGTTTTAGCATTGAATTCCTTATCTGCCCGACTTTTAGTGTGAGCTCGTTTTCAAAGCTTTGGTTTGATTTAATTTTATTTTACTGTTTTAATTTTTTAACTTTATTTCTGTTTAATTTTGCTCACCAATAAATAACGTTTTGAAAAAATATTTACTCCAAGTTTCGTCTTACATTTTCATTTCTAAAAACAATGCAAAAGTGCTAAGAAATGCCTGCCCGACTTTCGTTGTGAACCACTGAATTTTTTCCTCGCTAGGCGGCATAAAAAAAAAGTAGTCCTTTTCAGCCCGTGTCAAAATATTTTGGTCCCAATTTATGGGACAAAAAAAAATTAAGGTGCATATTAATAAGATTACGACAACCTTAACTGCTGTTATAAGGTTTGGTTAAAATTTTCCCCCGCTACGGGTATCAAAAACGTTGAAAATGGCAGCATGTTTTAAATAGTCGCGCTAAATTTTTCCTATTGGGCCAAACTTAATAATTCTATTATAGACTGTAGCTACAAGTACCCTTATTAAAATGCACTTTAATTTTTTAGTTTCCGGAATCAAATTGGGACCAAATTATCTTGGCACCGGCTGAAATGGATTGCTCTTTTTATGCCACATATCGAGAAGAAGATGCATTTAAAAGCAAACAAAAAAATTTATTTAAGAATATATTTTTATATTATTTACACAAAGAATAAAAACATACTTTAAAATTAAACAAAAAATTTTAAAATAGAGATTTAACTCTTTTGAGTCTCTACAAAACAAAATTCAAAATAGGCGTGATCAATTTTCAACTACAAACTAATTTTTTTTTATAATTTTCTCTTATTATTTCCTTGCAATAACAAAAAATACATCGCTAAGATTAAAAATACGTCGGTAAGATTAAATTGAAAAACCATGTGCAGTAGAATCTTTGATAATAATTGCTTTGATAATAATAATCTTTGATAATAATTGAGACTATGCTGAGAAAAACCCCGATCTTACATTTGATTGTATTGAAAATATTTTTTAAATTGATGAGCATTAGATGAAATAAAAACTTATTTATTATTTTAATTTTTAAAATATTTCAATATTTTAGGTTTGAATTTTGAAGTAATTATAAAAATTATATTAGCATACAAGATTGACTCTTTTAAATGCAACGAATTTAATAATTCTAAATATAAAGTTAAGCCGCAATAAAACGCAAACATCATCGAATGGAGTTAAAATATGGTATTCAAGGAGTTTCAGGGGTCGCTAATAACAAATTTGACGTTGAAAACTTGAAAAACTGAAAAAATGAAATCGAAAAAATGGCGGTGAATTTTTTTGCTTTTAATTTAAGAGCAATATTTAAAAATTATGTTTTAAAATATTTGTTTTCAATACTAAAGTTTTTGTTTTAAATTTTTTTTAAGCAAATGTTTTTAAACTGTAAAAACTATTGTTTTAAATTGAACTGTACAAAAATTTGAGTTAAGGTTAGGTTAGGTTAAACCGGATGCCTAAATCGTGAAGGCTCACATAGACCAATTCAGGTCCTTAGTGGTACCGGTAGCGAACAAAAGGAACCTTTGTGTTTGTTTTAAAAGTCTTGAAAGATTTGCGTTGAGTTCGCAAACCTTAGGAGGGATTCTAGAGACACCCTGGCTACATCTTTAAGCGACGGGAATGTTGATGAGCCTAGGTATTTTAGTCTCGATCTAAGTAGGGCGGGGTAGGTGCTCCAGGGTCCCCACTGTGCCCAGTTGTTTGCACTTCCTGCAGTTGTCATCCGTGGTGATGCCAAGCTTCCTCGCGTGGGCTGTCATGCAATGACCAGTGAGCATACCCACTAGTGTCCTGCAATCTTTGCGCGGGCGTGCTAATATGAACAGAGTTCGTTTTTCGCATTGTGCATTGCACATGATTTTCGAGATTTTGCACGATGTCGTATCTCTCCATCTACGATTCACTGCTAGTGTGGCTCTTTTTTCGAGGTTCCTGTACAACTCCTGTAGCGGAGTAAGTACATGTTCTGTGAGTTTTGATTCCAGTCCGGCGCCTTCCTTTGCTAAACCATCTGCCATCTCGTTTCCCTCAATGCCCTGGTGGCTAGGGACCCAGTAGATGCGCACTCTTTTCGAAGCGCATAGTGCATCTAGTGCATCTCTGACAGCCAAGACACTTTTGGACTTGATGCAAGCGGAGCGCATGGATTTGATCGCCGCTTGACTGTCAACGGAAATGTTGATGTTAGAGTGTTGTGTGTCCATGCTGAGGGCTATCTCAGCAGCCTTCCTTATGGCAAATATTTCCGCCTGGTAGATACTGCAGTGGTTCGGCAGTTTATATGGCTGCCTTATCTCTGCCTTATCCCTAAGGCTCTGCGCAATACACCGCCGCACCTACCCCCGTAGGCATTTTGGAGCCGTCGGTAAATATATTGACCGCCTGCTGTGCTTGTTCTATATCCTTTGCACCAGTCATTTGGTCCCAGAAGAGTTCGTGCTTTGGAATTGACTATCGTGCGAGGCACCATGTAGTCCGTGCTACTAGATAGATCCTTTCCGATTGTACAATGTCCAAAATTTTGAATGTGCATGTTGCCTGCTGCCATAAGGCGTTGTGCCGTTTTTCCGGCTATTAGTTTTGCGTGTATGTCCAGGGGGTCCATACTTAGAATGGTTTCAAGCGCTTTAGTTGGAGTTGACTTCAGTGCCCCCGTGATGCATAGCGCTGCCTGCCGCTGAGATTTCTCCAAGTGCCTGAGGAATGTTGATTTGTTCACAGCCGGCCACCACACAATAATTCCTTAGAGTAGAATAGGACGCATTACCGTTACATAGATCCAGTGCATCAGAAAGGGTGAGAGACCCCAGGTACTGCCTAGCATCTTTTTGGATGTGTATAGCGCAATGGTGGACTTCTTCACCCTTTCTTCCACGTTGGTTTTCCATGACAGCTTGCTGTCCAGGACGACTCCTAGATATTTTGTGTGAGTTTTCGGTATGAGACGCATATCGTTCAATTTCGGTGGTATCCACTGTGGTATCTTGTACCTTTTCGTGAACAGAACCAGATCCGTTTTCTCTGCATTAATACTAAGACCGACTGAATTTGACCATCTAAGTACATCTTTGAGTGTGCTCTCCATTATGGAGCTTACTGTTGATAGACATTTCCCTACTATAATAATGCTTATGTCGTCTGCATAGGCAGCTATCCTCGGGGCTCTACCTGCGAACTTTTCGAGTAGTTCATTAACTACAAGATTTCATAGTAGTGGCGAGAGGACCCCTCCCTGGGGTGTCCCACTACGAGCTTCCCTTACCATGGATTTAGTGCCCCACTCAGCCCGCACCTTTCTGCAGCTTAGCAGCTTGTCTAACCATAGGTTTATTGCCGGTGGTGCCTCTATTGCACGTAATCCACTAAGGATTGCGGTGGTTGATACATTGTTGAATGCACCTGAGATATCTAGAAACGCCCCGAGTGCGTATTCCTTGTGGTGGAGGGCTTTTTCTATGGTTATTACTAGGGAATGTAGTGCCGTTTCAACCGATTTCCCTTTCGTGTATGCGTGCTGGTTGGTTGATAACTGGATTGAATTGTTACTTAGGTGCAAGTCAATCAGTTTCTCGATCGTTTTGAGTGCAAAGGAGGTCAGACTTATTGGCCTGTAGTCTCTCGGACAGGGATGGCTGCTCTTACCTGCCTTCGGTAAGAATAAAATCCTCGCTGTGTCCAAGCCACAGGTACATAGTTTAGCCTGATGCATCCGTTAAATATATTCTTCAGCCATGGGACGACTCGCGATTCAGCCGTTTGCAACATGGCAGGAATTATATCGTCTAGTCCCGGAGATTTGTATCCCGAGAACGAGTTTATAGCCCATAAGATTCCGTCCGACGTTATTAAGTCGTGTGGAACCTGTAGCGGGGTTGTCTGTGCCCTCGTATTATAGCAGTGTTTGGAACTTCGGTACAGCCAGGAAAATGCGCCTTTAAAAGCACCTCGAGGGATTCCTGACTGCTGTCCGTCCACTGGCCATTGTCTTTGCGTAGCTGGCTCTGAATGGAGGGCTGCTTTGAGAGTAGCTTTCTGAGCCTTGCTGTGTCCTCAGTTTTTTCTATGTTTGAGCAGAAGTTCTTCCACGAGTGTCTTTTTGCTCTGCGTACGTTTGTTTTAAAAAGTTTGAGCCTTCATTTGTATTCCCCCAAATTTCCTCTTGGTCAGCTATTTTAGCTACTTTAAAGAAATCTTTTAGGTCACGTCTTTGATCTGTAAGATTCGGACTCCACCATGGTGGTCTGATCTTACGCTTTGTTCGCGTGGGCTTACAAGAGGCATGATAGGCCTTGAGAAGATGGGCCGAGAGAATTTTCAGGGACCTTTCAATGCCCTCTTCCGTATTAATTTGTTTAGTAGCTGGTAATTTGGTCTCAATGATGCTTCTGAAGCGGTTCCAGTTAGTGTTTCTGGGGCTTCTAAAGATCTTTGGAGCTGGAGTGTAGTTAAAGATTATACTAAAGCTAATATAATTGTGGTCAGAGAAGGAGGGCTGTGCTAGCACCCTCCAATTTGAGTTTAACTTAAATGAAATTGTTGCAAGCTCTATTTCACAAAAAAATTCATTTAATATGAACACAGTTTTATTAAATTAAAACACATATTTCCACAGTGTTCCTAAGAAAAATTTAAAGTATATATTATAGTTTTTCACAATAAATCAGGGATCGTAACTGTTATAAGGGATATCGAAAAAATTAATTTTCGATAGTTATTTGCGACTTTTTCTAAAAAAGTCAAATTTTTATTTTTATTTTTCAACTGAAAAAAAAACTTATTTTTGATTTTTATAACACATATTTCTGACTTTTATTTTTTTCGGCTAATTTTACTGTATTTTTCAACTTTCGAAATCAGTTTCGGATTTTTATTTTTTTTTGTCTTTTAAAAAATCATTTACGGACTTTTATTTTTTCTGTTGAAAATAAAAATCCTTTTTGTGTAATTTCTTAAATATTGTAGTCAAATTAATTTTTTTTTAAAAATTTGTGTAAATTGTGTTATATATTTTCCCTCCACATAATTGTTTTTTCCGAAAACCTCTAAAAAAATTTTAAACAGAAAACACAACACACAAAACCAAATTTCATTGTTAAGACGATGATTTTTTTGATAAAAATTTTTTGATACAGTTATTTGCGGTCTCTGCAATAAATGTTTAAAATTGAGTTTTTTTATTTTTGATCTACTTTGATCAAGATCTTTGTCGTGACCATAAAAACACAACGCCTGCCATGTTTTGCTGAGTGTTTCTCTCGAAGCTCGTTAAAATTCGTTAATTTCGGGGGGGGGGGGGGGAGGGAAGGGGTTTGCGCATGCGTCGCCATGTTGTTTATAATCAGATACTCGAAAATGCCATTAACCAGATTTCGATGTGACACTTGTTAAGCCATGCATTGCTATGCCATGCGAGGCTAACTGGACCACTTGGCATGTCCGTATGGTCTGTCTGTCGTCACGATTACAATATATAATAGTCACGATAGTATATAAAGGGTGTTTTATATAGAGTGATACAAGCTTAAATCATAATAAAACATAGTAATATATTTTTAATATCAATGAAACGAGCTTTATTGGATTTTATGACATTAATGTTTAAATATGATTTCGGCCATGTGGCCGCCACGGCTGGCGCGTACAAGGCGCAATTTGGAATACCAATTTTCACAAACTTTTCGCAGCATTTGCGGCCGTATCTCGCCGATAACTCTTCGAATGTTGATTTCCAGGTGTTCAATTGCTTGTGGTTTATCGACGTAGACAAGTGATTTTACATAACCCAAAGAAAATAATCCAATGGGGTTAAGTCACACGATCTTGGGGCCAATTATTTGGGCCATTTCGAGAAATTATTTTTTCGTCAAAAGTTTCCTTGATTCCTTGACAGCGCAAGCTGTGTGGCATGTGGCTCCATCCTGTTGGAACCACATATCAGCAAGATTAATGCCAGCTAACTGAGGTACGAAAAAACTTCGAATCATGTTCCTATACCGTTCACCATTGACAGTAACATTCTGACCATCATCGTTTTTGAAGACATATGGGCCAATGACTCCGCCAGCCCATAAAGCGCACCAAACAGTAATTTTCTGTGAATGTAATGGTGTTTCGACAAAAGCTTGTGGATTCTCTTCACTCCAAATACGACAATTCTGTTTATTTACATACCCATTCAACCAAAAATGGGCTTCATCGGAAAATATAATTTTCCATGGAAATTCAAAATCAATATCAATTTGTGCTTCAGCCCATTCGCCGAATTGGCGGCGCATACGATGGTCGTTTGGCTTTAATTCCTGCACAAGTTGGATCTTGAAAGGTTTTAAGCCAAGAAAATTTCGAAAATCTTCCATAAAGTGGAAGGACACAACCCCAGATGCTGAGAACGGCGACGAATTGATTGATTAGGATCATCTTCAATGCTTTCCTGTACAGCGGCTACAGATTCTTCAGTGCGCACTGTTCGGCGTCTCATGGGATGCACATTATCAGTAACAGTAAATGTGGTCCAAAACCGATCTATTGTTCTTCGAATTAGCAGCTCTGAAGGACTATTATGTACGCCATAAAATGGACGAAGTGCACGATAAGTTTGACAAACAGAAATATTATTTTGATTAAAAATTTCTACAATTTGCACGCGTGGCTCTGATGTAAGTCGATCCATAATAAAATGTCGAAGTAAATTAAACAAAAACCAACTATCAGCTAATAAATGGGTGGTCAAATAAAGCAGTGATGCCAACTCAAAGTTGTATCACTCTATAAAAAACACCCTTTATTGGCTGAGTGTCAAAAGGAAACTTTTCAGTCGTAGTAGGATAGAAAATATCAAGTTGAATAAAATTTGTGTGTGCTGAAATAAATTTGTCTTTTTTGCTGTGTCAAATGGACTATGAAATTTTGACAGTCACAAATTTTGACGTTTCACATTTCGGTCGTGTTTTAGCGCAAATATTTTATTTCATTTGCATTTTATTCAATTTGCGACATATTTAACTCGAGTGCTTGTACTTGCAACTTATTTCGTAAACTTGTAATATTGTAAACTTAAAAAACTTAAAAAATAACAAAATAATAAAAATAAAAAAAACGAAAGTGCTTGAGTTTGTGTGTGCGTGTGTGTGAGCCAACGATCTCCCGGTGCATCGGCAAGTGCAGCAAAGTTAAATTGGCTTTCTTTGCTGACGAACGTCTTCCAAGTGCCACCACCAGCATCACAAGCAAGTGCAGTGCAAAATTTCTTGCTAGCCAACATCCTCCAAGTACCATCACCAGTAGCACAAGCAAGTGAAGCGCAAATTTCCCAATTCTTTTGCTTGCCAACATCCTCCGAGAGTCGCCACGAGCAACACCAGCAAGTGCATCACAATTGAATTGACTGGCCAACTCTCCAATATTTCAGAAGCATCATTTCAGCATGTCAATCACAGAGGCAAATTTCTGCCATTAAACTCCGGCGTGAATTAAATAAATTGAAAGCGAAGAATTTGCGCTTCATTAGCTTGTGCTGCTGCTGGTGATGGCACTTGGACGTTCGCTAGCATAGAAAGTCAATTTATTGCATTATTCTGTATCACGAAGATGCTCACCAATGATGAGAAAAACACTAGAAGCAATATTTTCTTCTAAACAATATTGTATTACTTCTCGTGTGTTTCTCATCGTTGGTGCGCTTGTTCGTGATACAGAATAATGCAGTTAACTTTGCTGGTCTTGCTGATGTACCGGGAGATCATTGGCCCACACACACGCAAACACAAACTCAAGCACTTTAGTTTTTTATTTTTATTATTTTGTTATTTTTTAAGTTTTTTACGTTTACAAAATTACTAGTTTACGGAATAAGTTACAAGTACAAGCACTCGAATTAAATACGTAGCGGAAATTTATGTGTTGTTTTTTTTCTTTATTTTTGAGTGTGTCAAAAATTCGCTTTCGATTGTCAAAATTTGTAGTAGCCCCTGGAGCTAGCACAAATTTTGACAATTATATTCACCTCACAAATGCCAAAAATTGCTCTACCAACTGTCAAAATTTGATCATCCGACTGAAAAGTTTCCGATTGACACACAGCCATAAGCTTGTAACGGGGATCCCGTACAAGTTTTCACCCCGCGCACTACGCCACTGCCCTACTACACCACTGTGCATTCAACTCAACCAGTGATGTGCTTCGTAGAGAACATGATGTCGACAATACTATTGTCGACGGTGTCGAGAATGTCGAGTAGACAATTGCTTTTAACGACGTGTAGATAATTAATGTAAAAGGCTGCATGTTTATTGTAATATTTTATTAAATTGAGTCCAAGTTCGAACTGTTCCTTATTTTTACGCCTTCTGGGCATGGCTTTTGTTTGTTTAATTGTAAAATTTGTTACTTTGTGTTAATTAAACGACTTTTCAAAAGGTTTTAAGAATCAGCATAATCTAAATGGAACTTGCATTTTCGCAGTGTTGCATTTTGTTGACATTGTTTACACAATTCTCGACATTGTCTACATTGTCGACACATTCTGCATTGTCGACACCAAAATGTCGACAATTAAAGACGACGCGTCGAGGAACATCACTGAACTCAACCAACAGCCAAACCCACACACACACACACACACAGCCAGCACATTGAATGTAGCCAACAGCCGAGTCTGCGTAAAGGCTGGATTACCCAAGCGTAAGGTAACGTAGCGCGACGTTGCCAATTGCCAAGCTAAAATCTGTTTAATGATAAATGTGTACAAGTCGTTACCGAAATCGTAACGTGGCGTGACGCAGCGTAGAAGTCTGTAGAAAATAGATTTCTACGCAACGTTACGATTTTTGACAGTTCGACAGCTGTGTTACAAGCGAAAAAATTTGTTTAACTTCACATTTTTGTAAATTTTAATACTATATAAGAAAGGATGCAATCTTTTGTTGACGAGGAGAAGTAAATAAGCCAACTAGAATAAAATGATTGCCCTGCACTACGGCGCCTGCACTACGTTTGATTACGATTTCGGCAATCGCTTATCCTCGAGGCAACCTCGCACTACGCTACATCCCGCTGCGCCACCTCACGTTACGCTTGGGTAATCAAGCCTTAAACCACACGCATCATAGTAACACGATATAATTCCCAGAAGGTTTCTAGCGACATATGAATAAGCCAGGCGCATTGTGACAGACTTTGGGACGGTTCGAGAGCGTAGTGCTTTGTCCCGTCCCATAATTGTTGGAAACGATAACAAGTCCGTTGATTCAAAACAAGCTATCGCAAGGTGGCTCGTATTAATAAACTTAGTTTTTTTAAGTATTATAAGCAGTAGTTAGTGGGACCATCACGTCGGTCGGTCGGGCGTCCAGAATAAAATTCTCTTTTGCACCATCACGTTGGCTTCGGTTGGTCGGGCGTCCACAATAAACATTCTCTTTCGTCAAATACGTTGGCTTCTGTCAGACGGTAGCCCGAGGTACACAGTAAAAAATTTGAGGGTAAATATTATCTTTTTTATAACATTTGTGTGGTATAATCTTTTTTTATTCCAAATATTTTATAAATTTTATGCCACTCAATATTTTAAAAATAATAAAACAAATATAATTTAAAAATTTTATATGGATATCATGTGTAAATCAAAATATATTCTGGTTCGAAAGTAAAAAATTCACCGAAATCGGGAAATTGAAAAATATAGTTGTTTCGATTGGTCTGACGAGAAAAATGGTCTTTCAAAACATTTTTGGTTTGGATTTATATGTATACCAAATAGTATAAAATTCACCGATAAACACCGAACATCTCCGAACTTCATCGAACACCGAATTACACCGAACATCACCAAACTTCACCGAACACCGAATATAATTGAACCAGGGTCGGCAGATTCACTCACGAATGTATATTTATCACTCGTATTCCTAAAATATTGTGTATTGTAATAAGATATCATATCATATGTCATATGATTACACTAAGAGAAAATAAACATACCTACCAGAATATTATATATACTGCTAAAAATTCTAAATCTAACAAAAAAGCAGATAAATATAATCTGAGCATAAAATCAATAAGTCTTCTTATTTATTTTGGACAAAAGTTTGAGGGTCTTTTGTTTAACCCTGGAGCCGCTGAGCATATCTCAGCCTTTGAATAAAACCCCCTTACAAGCTTCTATCTAAAAAATGAAGATCAAATTATTGAAATAAGTCAAACTGCAAACAAACTACGCCTACCTCTCATACGAAGTGACTTTTTCAAAACGGTAAAATCTCTTAACATTTTACAAAAACTAATATATGAAGCTGAAATTTTACACAAAAGCGTTGATATTAAATAAAAACACTGAGTATGAAATTCAACCAAATAGAATAAAATTCACGACGACCTCCCCCATACAAAGTAACCCCTTTCAATTCTACAAAAATTAATTTAATGACTTTTAATTTTGCACATGAGCTTAAACCTCAAATATGCACTCCAAGCATGAAACTTATCAAAATCGAATGAAAGCCACGCCTACCTGAAAACTTGATGAAAACGGTAAAATCTTTTTTAATTCCAAAACAATTAATACGATGCCTATAAGTGTTGAAAATAAGATGTTATTTCATCTATGCACTCTACGTTTGGAATTTGGTTAGATAAAATGAAAACTCTGCCTACCTCCCATATAAAGTGAAGTAATAACTTTTACCAAATTTCAAAAATTCGCACTTCTATTTCCTAAAGCGTTATAGAACGAAGTGTTTCCGATTTTTTAGTCACGTATTTAATTCTTTTGATGTTATTTCAATGTGATGCTGGCCCCTTCATGCCGTTCAATCGAATCACCACTTCAGTTTGTGTCAGTGTGTGTGTTGTGTGTTGTGTGTCTTATTTGCACATAAATCCCATAATTTAAATATTGATTCATTGATTGCGTACGCTAAATACATAAGACCTAAACTGTTCTTATTTTATTCGGGATCAAAATGAAAGAAACATTTGATTTTGGGTTCCGGCAAGCAAACCCTTTTTGGCATATTTTTTTTTATTTATTCTGCTTTAATAACCATTTTGCTTCGAACTGCCTTAATGTCCTTGTTTTATTTCTTTCCAGTCATGAATCTGCGCAGCAATAAAATCACTGACGTTCACACCAATAAATTCTCAAATCGGACATTGGACACCCATTCACAGCTACAGCAACAAGCATGGGCTATCCAGCCATCCCATATTTACGCACATGTTTGTCAATATGTAACGATAAACTCTGTAAATAAAACACCGCAATATAATTGAGCATAAAAATAATATTTGGGCGGGAAAAAACATAAAAAATGACACCATTCACAACCTCCACAACGGCGACAGCAACAGTAGCAACAACAACAGTAATAAAAGAAACGGCCAGTGGGAGCAACGCCAGCACAGCTCTCGACCCATTAAATGTGCCCGCAAGCAACATTCTACTGATTGACCAAGCGAAACAGCTAAATTTTGTGTCAGATGAACTGCTGGACATCTCAGCGCCTGTCGAGCTGAACTCCGATTTGCACATGACATTTGTTGTAATCAAATGTTTTATTATTGGTTTCATTATCCTGGCGGCCATATTAGGCAACATGCTGGTAATAGTGTCCGTGATGCGGCATCGAAAGTTGAGGTGAGTTTGTGTGGTAAACTGTAATGATGGGCAGATGTTTGTTGAGTAGAGCGTCACGGAAACGGAGAATCAAACCGCAACGTCCGGGCTTTCGTTGGTCATTATTAGTATGTATTTTGAATAATTGTGTTTTGCCTTTTGTGAAATATCGACAAAATTGAGCAGCACGCACATGCAAAGCACCAGTTAATAGTCAAGCGCGAGTTCGTTTCCCAGCGTCATTAGTAATATTTGTCACGTTTTTCATATTTCGATGGTGTAGACTATTGTCTTAATATGAAAATCGTGTAAACATTTAATAAATACCTACAACTGAAGGTCATCCACCCACTTGGACTCGATGCGTAAATGTCCAGAGTCCATATTATGAATGGTAACTGTTTTGGTGCCACACAGTGGGACAAGAGTAACTGTTTATCTCAAGTTGATTTTCTGGGGTTGCAAAATTTCAGCTGGCAAAACATTTTTATTCCTTTTTTTCGCAAATTGAGTTATATATCAATTTGTCTGTCTGTTTTAGGGACATTCGATACACATCGATGCATCGGATTTACTCGATGTTTACAATTCGAAACATCGACTTGATCCGATGTTTTGGAAAGCTTTTGATATACTCGATGGATCGATGTATTTTCATATAACATCGAATGAATTTGAACTACCTAATGAAACTATTATATAAAAAAATAAATAAAAAAAATAATCAAAAAGGAAAACACTGAAAATAGGACATTAATACTGGAATTTCTATGATTGTAGAGGCTTTTTTGTTTTTACTTTTTGCAATAATTATGACCAATATTCTTATATGTTGACCTTATTTTTTAGAATAACCAATATTGTTATGTTTATTGCGTTTATGTTTTTTAATAAACAACTGAATCAGAGAATGATTGCAAAAAATTTTGTTTTTTTTACCTTAGTTACGGATAAAAGGCGTGCGGACAAGGACGGGGGTATTGAAGGAGCTTTTAATAAATTTAAATAGTCATAGTTAAATTAAAAATAGTTAAGGAAGGGGCTGATTTTAGCATTGTGATGCATCGATGTTTCTCAACGATATATCGGAAAGTATCGATGCACTGTCTCGATGCATTACATCGAAAAAAAATATCGATGTATTTTTCAAGTGGACACCCCTAGTCATTTTTGCAATTCCGATTTTTTACTACTTTTATTGAAAAACTCAACTTTAACTAAAAACCGAGTTTTAAAAAAAAAAAATGCTAAGAATTAAACAAAGAATATACAAAATATTTGAAGCCATTTTTACATTTATGAATTTATTAAGGAATTAAAAAGAGGAAACAGAAAAATTCTAAAAAGTTCGCATGTGCTCTTATGCTAATGTTAAGCATATTTCGTTCAGTAAAATTTTTTTGTTAAGTTGATTTTTCTCATTCGAAAAAACATTTCAAATAACTTTAGTTTTCCCATTTATGATTTTTCACTATAAATTTTTTTGAAAAATATATTAATCATAGTAAAAATAGAGTAGGTAGAAGCATTACAAAGAGACGGACTGTCGAAACTGTCAAACGAAGTTCACAGCTTACAGAAAATCTTAAACCGATGAGAAAGGTACAATAGGCCGCATTCAGCAAAGTCAACTGTTGTGAACTGTTATGGTAGCGATACCGTAGAAAAGTTGAAAATTATTTCATTTAATTATTATAATTATTTAATTATGTAAATATTTTATTGCAAAGGTTTCTCACTAAAATTAGCAGCGTTATTTCAGTGTTTCAGCTAATTTTAACACAACAGCCAGTTACC
The DNA here is from genome assembly GCA_963920525.1 of Dichetophora obliterata. NCBI lineage: Eukaryota > Metazoa > Arthropoda > Insecta > Diptera > Sciomyzidae > Dichetophora > Dichetophora obliterata. Next base: position 165,281,354 of record OY986435.1, read on the forward strand.
AACTGTGGACTCCGCTCCATTGATTTCCTTTAGTTCTTATTCGCAAGAAGCTTATTTTGACAAATTTGGATATGAGAAAGAGCACGCAGTCTGAAATGCATCTACCTTCTCTAATTCTGCCATGATATAAATAGAAAATTTAGTTAAAAAAGACACAGTTTTGATAGTATCGTAAGTATAGACGTAGAATTTTCCCGTGCAAGCACAAAACATAATAAACGCCATTTCCAGGATTTTCGTTTTATGATGAATCTTAAATCAATATTTTTTGCTCTATCTAAAACAGTCACCCTCTTGTCTTTACATTGCATAGTTTTTGAGATATTGGACTGTCTAAGCATAGTATGCACATGCTCTGTTTTGATTTTGTAAATTTGATTTTGCTTATATTTTCAAAAAGGTTTACAAAACAAAGTAAGTTATTTGACACTATAACATAATATTTAGCAATAGTTTTAAGAGTGATTCCCGAATTAAGAGTACTTTTTGAACTTATTAGCATTTTAAGTATATTGGCTTAGACAATAATTTCAAAGGTCTAAGGCAAAAAATACAAAAAATCAGTTTTCTCAAAACTATGAAAATGAAGATACAATGTTTTGCCGTTGTTGAGGTGTGGAAACCTTGACGAAATTCTCCCTGGAGATATATGGCGTGAACTCTAGATCTCAAAATAAAGCCAGGAGCGTTTTTGAGATGTAGAAATAAAAAAGGTGCAATTAATAAAAGAAAACTCAAGTTGGATTTTTCAGTCTTACTTCGTCGATGGTTTGTTTATTCGCAAGAGAGCTTAACCTAGCCTTAAGTTACATCAAGAGGCTTAATTAACCATTAATAATAGAAGATGGCGTATATTCGAAAGTGAAAGATGCGCCATCTGCTAGTGAAATTTATCTTAAGAGCTAGATTATGTTAAGACATAAGATGCGGTTTTCTACATATACAGCCGTTGTACGGGAGAATTCCTTTTTATACAGTAATAGAGAAAAATTCTGGTTTTTTCATTTATATTTTTTAAAACTATTTTAAAGCATTTCATCTTCTCAATAAAAATTATTCAAAAACAAATTTGTTTTTGTTGTTGCCTTCTTCAAACTTACTTGATCTACAAAGTTCACTATTAAATTCATGTAAAAATTTGTTTTGTTTTATAAAAAGTTTTTTTTGATATTTTTAGTGATGGATTGGTTGTTCTTGTTCATTTCCTTTATTGGTTAAAACTAGATGTAATTCAAAGTTATGTTTAATAAATGTTTAATAAATTAGTTGGCGATAAGTAACAAGCTTAAACTAAATCCGTTAAAATATTTTGTGTTGCCAATTTCAAAAAGTCGTTACTCAGTTGAAGATATTCCTGCCGTATATATAAGTACTACACCACTAAAGTCTGTTGAAAGGATAACCAACTTGGGTATCGGATTAACACATCACTTTCATGTGTAGACCATATTAACTATGTCGTAAGCAAAATATACTTTGTCTTAAGAAATCTGCGAATGACTGCTCAGATCACACCAACAGAAGCTCGTCGTAAACGAGTAATACAGTTGATTATGTCTTTAATTGGTTATGCCTTTAAGAAGTGGTGTTTAGTAATCAAGACTCACATTCGTTACGTAAACTGCAAGTGGCGTTAAACTATGCGGCCCGTTATGTGTATGGTCTCAGAAGATATGTTACTGGTCTAAGCACCCGAATTCTGGGATGCAATGTGGAACATTATTTAAAAGCAAGAAATTTTATATTCCTGCATAAGCTGATACACTCAAAAACTCCAAACTATCTATATTCTAAACTTCAGTTTTGTTTATCAGCCAGAAGCTTAAATTTGGTAGTTCCTCGCTTTATATATTTGAATTCCTCAATACTTTTTTTCGTAAGCACCATTAGATTGTGGAACTCCTTGCCGAGGTATCTTAAATCTATTTCCAATGCGCAAAACTTCAAGCAATTAATATCTGCACATTTTTCTTGAATTCTCGTTTCTCTTTTACTTTCTCTCTTCTTCTCATTTAACCCTTTTTTATTTAATTATTCATTAGATATAAGTTTAATTTGATTTTATTATTTTAATTAAACTACTTTTAGAATTTAACTTAAGCAATTTTTAAATATAAATTTAAGAACTGTTTGTTTCTTTTTCATTCTGATCTTATGTTTGTTCGAGATATATATTATACTTTTTTATTGTACGCAAAAGAATAACTATTTCTTATTTACTAATATATGAATAAAGCCAAATTACAAATTAGAAATGGAAATAAATATCGGAAAAATTTGAATTATTTATTTTTAGGGAACATATACATATATGTATATTTTAAAAGTAATTTAAAATTACAATTTTAGTTAACAAAATATATTTTTAATATGAAAAAAAATATAATGCAAATCAGCGCACCAAGATTAGTCGAAAATAATACTAATATTGCTGGGAAAATCCAAAAATATAAATTTTGTCCCCCTGAGTTATTCAAGTAATTTGAGGTGAATACCCTTATTAAACTGAAAAAGTTTTGGAAAAACAAAAAATCTGAACTGTTCCCTTATTTCAAATACAATTGCAAATAAAAATTAAAATTTTTTTTTTTTTTCATGCACATGTGCAAACTTTAGGCCGTGTGCGCACAGGTTTATATGCATCCGATCTTACTAAAATTTTACACAAATTTTTGTTCATCCATTAGAGCCTTTGGGACGCTTCATGAAATGCTTGGAAATTTTTCCCTTACAAATAAGGTCCACTCTAAGCCACACGCATCTGTATTCTCTATTGTATTTATCTTTCTGAAAATAAACAAAGCCAATAACGAACCACAAAAAAGATATCATCTTATGTGTATTTATATACATATCGCTCATTTGCTAGAATAAGGTCATAACTCCAAAAACAAGATTTTTGTGTTAATGATGCAGAATTGGTCTTTATATCATGCTTGATATTGTGTAAAAATTTCATGTTATTATTTTGAATATTCTACGCGTGAGAAGAGAAAATGCCTCTATCTCTTCATACAAGGCGTGACTTTTTTTGAGTTATGACGTTATCCGAGCAAATGAGCGATATGTACATATTACATATATATGAATAACAACAACCACAACAAAAGTAGCAAAACAACAAACTACACAATTGCGAACCAAACGAACAACAACAACAGCAAAAGCAGCTACTGAAGCAGCTTGTGTTTTCTCATATGAATATATGAATTTGTTTTCTTCTTAGATTTTGCTGTTTTGTGACTTTATTAAATAAGTGACAAAATCTTTATATAGATATTCGTTTTATTCGTACTCTAACTGACATTTTGGCATATATTTCTTCTTTGTACGATGAATATTAAAGGCTGTAGGTATACCCCCAAGTGTCAACTAAGCTTCCTAAATGTGTTTGAAAAAATTTGTGAAAATGACCCCCATACAAACCACGCTGTAAGACGTAATTCTACGTCAAAAACGAAAACCCGACTACTTAAAAGCACGCTCTAAAAAGATATTCTCATCTGAAATTGTTATTTACAGTCCTTATGTTAGCCACCTCATATACAGTAATGGAAAAAGAAATAGCACGTTACTCATACACTGTGCTTTAACCCGAAACACCCTGTCGTTGCGGCAACTCAAACACAAACACTGAAATGTGCTTATATTAGTTTAAACCATTTTATGTTTGCGTAAACAGGTCATTCTGAAAATTTAAAAAAAAAAATTTACTCAGGGTGATTCGGGTTAACTGAAATAAGCGCAAATATAAAAACACTTTTAAAAAGAATTTGTTTTTGCAAAACTTCTAGAGTTGTTACTGAAGAGAATAACAGTAAACTTTTACTGTTATTGACCTTTAGTTGTTGTTGGTAATCAAAAGTATTTATATGCTGCAATTATTAGTTGGAAAAATAAATAACACACTTGCATTAAGTGATAGTTTATCGCGTGATCACTGAACCGTGCAGTTGTTTCTGATTAAGTTAATAAATAATAATAGTCATCTGACGTCTAAACAGTCAAAATAAAAAATAAAACATGGGTCATGGAACACATTGTACTGTAGAGAAGAGAAAGATTATAGTCTAACTGCGCGAACAAAATACTACAAAAATTTCCAATTTATTGAAATGTTCACGAAAAATCGTGTATACTGCTTTAAAATTAGTTCAGTTGGATCGTTGGATATTTGTTAAAACAAAAATAACGCAAAGCACCGCGATGACGTAAAACCATTCCACGAATGATTAAATCTATTGTGCGTAAGAGTAAAGGTGATCCATTCAAGTCCTCAAAGGAAATTTCCGTAGAAACAAAAGAAGAATACCATGTTGAAATAACGCCAAGGCTTGTACGCATGCGTTTAAATGAAGCATTCATTTTTGGACGCATTAGTCGAATAAAAACCACGCCTCTCATAGTCAATTATCAAAGCCAGAATTGTATATGCAATAGAACACGTCCTGAAAGACACTTCTTTTTGGAAAAACATCGTTCGGAGGGATGAACTAAAATAAACAGGTTTGGGCCAGATGGCAGACCTATTGTGCACCGCCAATTTACACAAAAAACTATTAAACATGGCGGTGGCAGCATAATGCTTTGGGTGCCTTTTCATGGCATGGTTTAGGCCCTATCGTCAAAATTTCTGGTAAAATGGATCAGTTCCAATATTTAAATATACTTAAGAATTCATTGGAACCATACATACACGTTCGAGTCGATGCCACTAAGTTGAATATTTATGCGAGAAACCGGTCGGAAGCATATGGCTCGAAGTGTAAAAACCTCGTCCGAAAATATTTGTGAGCTGAAATGGCCGGATTAAAGTCTTGACCTCAATCCCATAGAATGAAATGATGTGAAGTTCAAAATAAGACAAAAAAATTTAAGTAATATCAATGCTTTATGGACTGGTATTCAAGAAGCTTGGCACTCTATCCCACAGGAGAGATGCTAAAATTTCAGTTGAAAGTATGAGCCAGAGATGCCATGAGGTTTTACACAATAAAGGATACAGTACCAAGTACTAAAAAGGTAAAAAAAAGAATTAATTAAGGGGTAGCAATTAGCTGATATTTTTCATATTCTTTTTAGATTAATATTTAGTGTGCTATTTCTTTTTCCAGTCAAATATTGAAACATAGCGAGACTTTTCATTTTCTGTAAAAACTTAAGGTACAGCGTATAATTTTTTATATTTTTATTTTCTACTATACCTCACTCAACAAGTATAATAGATACAAAAGTTATTAAAACATTTTTATAGTAATTCCAATAAAACGAGTGCAAGCCCAAAATCTGACTAGCGTGCTATTTCTTTTTCCATGGCTGTATATGCTCATATGTCTCCCTCTAGATATACAACGTGATGAACTTTGCCCTAAAACTTAAGATCGCTTACTACTCTTAGAATGTATTGTTTTGTTAAGGTAGGTGGCACACGACCACGGATATCTTCTGAGCATCACTATGAATTAGTTTTAAATACAAAAAAATATATTATGTGTAAGTTGTTTATACAATAGACAAAAAATATTGAATAGTTTGTGCATGACAATTTCAATTTTCTTTTCTTTTCATACTTTTTACTTACTTACTTACTTACTTAGTTGGCGCTACAACCGTATGTCGGTCTTGGCCTCATCTAAGAATTTGCCCCAGCCATTTCTGTCTTTCGCTTGCTGGCGCCAGTTGGAAATTCCAAGCTTCGTCAGGTTGTCCTCTACTTGGTCTTTCCAACGAAGATGCGGTCGTCCTCTTCTGCGTTGACCACCGCTGGGTACCGAATCGAATGTTTTCTTCACTGGAGCATCGTCTTTCATGCGCTGAACATGACCAAGCCAGCGAAGCCGCTCGATTTTAATGCGCTTGACTATGTCGATGTCAGCGTACAGCTCATACAGTTCATCATTCCACCGTATTCGGTACTCGCCATTGACGCAGATTGGTCCGTAGATCTTACGAAGAATCTTTCTCTCGAATGCTCCTAAAGTCTTTTCATCTAAACTGCTCAGCGTCCAGGTTTGTGATGCGTAAAGTAGGACGGGCATGATGAGCGATTTATAGAGCGTGATTTTCGTTCGTCGAGAGAGGGCTCTGCTTCTCAATTGCCTACTGAGCCCAAAGTAACACCTGTTGGCAAGAGTTATTGATCTTCGCTGATCTCAATGCTGATGTCGTTGGTTGAATTAATGCTGGATCCCAGATAAACGAAGTTCTTCACAACCTCGAAGGAGGTATTGTCAACGGTAACGTGGGTTCCAAGACGCTGGGACTGTTTGTTTGTTGACACTAAGTATTTCGTCTTATCTGCATTCACTGACAGACCCATTCGACTTGACTCTCTTTCTAATCTGGAAAATGCTGCACTGACTTCGCGCGTATTATGGCCAATGATATCTATGTCATCAGCATACGCAAGCAGCATAACACTCTTGTAGAATATTGTGCCACTACGTCTCAGATCAGCAGCTCGGATGATCTTTTCCATCATTAGGTTGAAAAATTCGCACGATAAGGAATCACCTTGTCTGAAACCTCGTTTGGTAATAAATGATGGGGAGAGGTCCTTCCCGATTTTAACTGCGCTGCTGGTGTTGCTCAGTGTCATCCTGCAAAGTCGTATTAGTTTTGCAGGAATACCAAATTCAGACATGGTGGAGTACAGGTGCTTCCTTATTGGGCTGTCGAAGGCGGCTTTGTAGTCGACAAAAAGATGGTAGGTGTCGACTTGTTTTTCTTGAGTCTTCTCCAAGATTTGTCGTAGCGTGAAAATCTGGTCGATGGTGGATTTTCCAGGTCTGAAGCCACACTGATAAGGTCCGATCAGTTCGTTTACAATGGGCTTCAATCTTTCACATAAAACGCTCGACAGGACCTTATATGCGATATTAAGAAGGCTTATCCCACGGTAATTGGCACAGATAGTGGGATCGCCTTTCTTGTGGATTGGGCAGAGCACACTAAGATTCCAATCGTTCGGAATGCATTCTTCCGACCATATTTTGCATAGAAGCTCGTGAATACATTTAAGTAGAGCTTCGCCTCTGTTCTTAAACAGCTCAGCAGGTAAGCCATCAGCTCCCGCGGCTTTGTTATTTTTAAGCCGAGCTATAGCTGTCAGAACTTCATCATAGTCGGGCAGCGGAACCTCAACGCTGTCATCCAAAATTGGGGTTTCCGGAATATCATCTCTATTGGCGGGATTGTTGTCAGCGTCGCCATTTAGAAGCTTAGAGAAGTGTTCCCTCCATAACGTCAGTGTACTCTGGACATCTGTCACTAGATTCCCGTTTTCATCCTTGCAGGAAGAGGCCCCGGTTTTAAAACCATCGGCAAGGCGTCTTATTTTTTCAAAAAATTTTCGGGCCTCATTCCTGTCACCATACATCTCAATCTTCTCCTGCTCGCACTTTTCTGTCTCTCTTTTTTTTCCGCCTGAATACTTTCATACTTCATACTTCATACTTTTTAGAGCGTGCTTTTTAGCAGACGGGCAAAGATCAAATTATAAACAAAGGTGTTTATTATGTCACTATACAACTTTTTTAGTTCATGACTTTATATCGTATAGAGGTCGGGTCGCCATATTCAATTTAATGTGACGTCAGTTAGTCCTTAACCAGTCCTTAACCATTATGATAAGTAGTTCAGATGTTAGGGGGTTTAGTTGACTTTCTGTCCTCAAGAGGGCGCCACTTTAAATTAACAGCCCTATTCTGTCAGCAACTAAAATTTTTTCGAATACTAGATAGTTTAGAAAAAAAATGTTGCCACACCCGCTTTACCACCTACAAATCTAGTGCGGAAGGGCTACAAAATTCACATGAAGGTCTCCTTGCAGCGCTTCAAAGCCTTACATTTGCCCCCTGGAACGTATAGTCCTTGGTTTTTGATTTTAACGTCACAAACAAATAAGACAGCAGCTTTTTTTTTGTTTCGTTGCCAATGCAATAAATAAATTTGCATAAAAATTATATTTATATATGCATAACTTTGAGCAGTCATTAATAGAGAAAACTACCTTTAATTATATCTCACGCAATCTAGAACAATCTAACACTGAAATTTGGTAACTCAAGTACATGTTTTTTATTATTCGGAGTTTTTAAAAATATTAAAACGAGAAGTGTATATTAAAATTTATATTTGCTATGTAGGGTAAAGCTAGGATGATGTGACGAAAAGATATATTTTTATAATTTTCACAAAAATTTCAACACATCGCTTAAAATTTGATAACGGATATTGTTCCTTAATTATTGGACTTGCAAATCATTTATATTCTAAATGTGGTTGCCAAATCGTTTTCTTGGGATGATGGAGTGAAACAGAGGAAATGGGAAAGTGTCAAATCTTCCTACTTGTGAGGAGTATTTGATAGAGCCTTTGGAGTATTTAACAGCATGAAGTATGAACTCGCTTTCCACACGGTTTCCAGAAAAAAGCTTCAGCCGATAAATTAATGTTAATTGGTTTATGTTATATTTTCGGGCAGTACTTGTAAGCGTTTCAATCTTTTTTTTTAATGCAGAGTAGCGCTTATTGAAGATCTTCTTCATCATAACCTTTTATAGTGGCATATTATACTAAAGCAAAATATAAATAACAGCTCTAAGATAATAGTATGACGATTTTAATATTTGATAAATCCTCCTACTTGGTAAATGTCAAATCATTCTTTATCCAATCTTAACCTTATATTTTTAAATTTACCGATACTATCAACTACTATTACATATCTGATGATATAATAATCTTTGTTGGATAATTAATAGTTGAAATTGCTTAGAGTAAAAGGAGTAAATAGCAACAATCACGTCAGATATGCGACTGGAATTTTCATATGTAATATAAAAACGGATGACAGACAATAAATTGAAATGTGTGTGCGCTCTGTACGAAGATCCCAATCAGCCAAACAAGCTTGGAATAAGCTTGCAGTAAGCTTACAAGCGTAAGCATCTTGCTTAGAAAAAGCTTGTATAAGTTGTAGTTAAATGCTTTCAAGTAGTTGTAGAATAAGCAAAAAGGAACCCTTGAAAAAAATATTCCTTGCTGTAATATTACTGCAAACGTTTACTATTCAATTGAAGGTAAGTGTTGTAAATAAGCTTTCTACAATACTTACTTTGCAATTGGAAAAGAGTGTTGTAAAAGTATTATTGAAAACAATTATTAAATAATTGGAAATAAGTATTACTGTAAGTTTTTACAACTGTTTTTAAAAAATTGGAAAAAAGTTTAATTAAAATATTATTAAATAATTGTAAGCAAGTATTATTCTAAGCTTTTAACACAGGTTTTTAAGAAATTACAGTAATCTAATGTTATAATGTAATTACGCAAGCGCAAATTTTGTCCGGTGTAAGTACAAGTACATTTAGTATGGTTTGATAGGTTTAGACCTGTAGATATGCAAACTGGACTTTTTATTTCTTAAAAATTTATATTTTTTAAGTTATCGCAAATTAAATTTGCATATATTTGTTGTTGTTATGTAGCTTTTCCCTCTTCTTAATTTCAGCATATGCCTAAAAATATGTAAGGTATGTTGCGCCACCTATCGGCTAATAGCTATGAAACTGTTATACTGACGAATAAGCTTTTATAATTTCACAGCTGAAACTATGAATTGATATATTCAATATCAAAGGGATATTGGAATAATTTCTTACAGTTGAAAAAAGATTTCTAAGCGTATTTCTTATTAGGCCAAAAAGACCAAAATTAATTTCATTTCAATTTTGATCAGTTTAAAATCTATTCAATAGTTTAAAATAAAATCTAGGTATGTTCGATTTTGGCATTTAACGCCACACGGGCTTACTAGTTTATCTATAGTACACAAAAACATTGCCACTCAAAAGAAATTTAATACAAATAAAACTATTTGGACCATTGAGTATACATTTTTTTAAGCACATTGATGTCACTAATAAAATAATAAGTATTTATTTAACCATTATAAAATTCTAAAAGACTGACAATCATCATTCCCGTGTGTTCTAAAGGCCACTGACATCAAAGTTGTTAGTGATGTGACTTCGCTTTTTTATCGCAATTATCATTTTCAATGATTGGGAATTCCCTTGTAATGTAAAAGTTGTAAAACTATTACATCTGAAAGCATTTTCCAATCATGCTTTGAAAGCGTTTGTTAATTAAACTACAAGTAAATTAACTACAAGTACTGTTATACAGTGCCTCACAAAAGTATTCGGAATTTTTATATTTTTAATTCATACTAATTTAAATCTTACCATATAAAGACCAATTCAAATAAAAATCAACTAAATTATTTATTTCATGTATACATTTTTATTTTAGCACAAAAAATAAAGTTTAAGAGAAAAACATTGTTGGAATGTTCACATCAAAAACAACATATCAAAAAATCAGCTCACAAAAGTAAGTTCGGAATTTAATATAAAATAATGGAAAAATAAATAAAATATAAATTTTAAAATGTGTGCCGTAGCCTTTGAGCTTAATGACTTCCTTAATGCAATTTGGCATCGACAGAGCCAGCTTCCGAGTTCTTTCAGATGTAATTTTCGCCCATTCTTTTGTTATGACTCGTTTTAATTGTTCCTTTGATGTGATAGGATGCTTTCGAATAGATCACTCCAAGTTCGCCCATAAATGCTCGGTCGGGTTGAGATCCGGCGACTGAGGAGGTGTTCCCAAAATACTTGGCGTATTGTTAAGGATCCAAAGTTGCGTATTTTGTGCTGTATGCTTCGGTCGTTATCTTGTTGAAATATATAACGAATTGAAAGCCCAAGTTGTTCGGTGCTTGCTTGCAAATTATCTTTTAAAATATGAATATACTGCTGATGGTTCATTTTATCAGTTATAAACTGGATATTGCCAGCTCTATTTGCACTCGTACACCTCCATAGCATGACGTTACCACCTCCATGTTTCACAGGTGGGATTGAATTTTTTGGATTCAATTCCATATTTTTCTTCCTCTACACTTTATTACCACAATCCCGTCCGAAAATGTTAAATTTTGTTTCATCGCTGAATATTACTCTTGACCAGAGTTATGACGTTATTCTAGCAAATGAGCGATATGTATATAAATACACATTAGATGATTTCTTTTTTGTAGTTCGTTATTGGTTTTGTTTATTTTCAGAAAGATAAATACAATAGAGATACAGATGCGTGTAGCTTAGAGTGGACCTTATTTGTATGGGAAATATTTTCAAGCATTTCATGAAGCGTCCCAAAGGCTCAAATCACGCTAATGGATGAACAAAAATTTGTGTAAAATTTTAGTAAGATCGGATGCATACAAGCCCGTGCGCACACGTCTTAAGTTTGCACAAGTGCATGAAACAAATAAAAATTATTTTAATACTTTCATTTGCAATTTCATTTGGAATAAGGAAATTCCAAATTTTTTTTTATTTTTTTGTTGGATTTATTTTGGAGTTTTTTGTTTTTTCCAAAAATTCTTCAGTTTAATAAGGGTATTCACCTCAAAATACTTGAATAACTCAGGGGGACAAAATTTTTATTTTTGGATTTTCCCAGCAATATTTTGCTGTATATACATAAAAGTTATGTATATACATTAATCTATGTTTTAAGTCATTTAATTATCTATTTAGCTGTTTTACTGATTTAAAGTATTCTCCGGCAGACGCAGAAGCTACAGATTACTTTACTGCCATATATGGTTTTTTATGCTATTCGAAAAAAAATGTTCAACGTATTTTCACCATTTTTAGTATAGTTGCCGAAAAAAGTCATATGAAATAAATTAAAAAATTTTAGTCTAATAAGACCAAAACCTTAAAAAATATAGCATTTTTGATGATTTGTGGGCGGTAACGGGAGCGTTTGAACATTTTTTCCCTAAAACCATCTCGTACTCGATACAAATCGACTGCCAAAACTTCATCTCAATTTATCTTAAACCTATCGCGCTTCACTTTCACTGCTTTACTCCACGCTTATGCCCCAAAAAGTGGGCGTAAATGAAGTGGGACACTCCCATTTTTAGTACAGTTGTCGAGAGTAATCATATAAACTAAATTACAAAACTTTTAGTTGAATAGGACCAAAACCGTCTTCACTCCACGCTTATCCCACGAAAAGTAGACGTAACTAAAGCTGGCCACGCCCATTTTGAATAAATCTTCCAAAAGTACTCGTGCGAACTAAATTACCAAATTTTAGTCTTCTACTACTACTAGTCTTCTTACATTGGGCCAAATGACTCATTTCAGCCCAATCAGTCAAATGAGAAACGAAGTCATCTCATTTCCAATAAAAATTCTCAGTTGCAATTCAACTCTGAATTCATTTAAAACAAATGAATGAGATTGGATACGTTCTTAAAACTTATTATAAACTATTTCGAACGGAACGTATTCAATGCAGAATGATAAAAAACACCGAACACACTAAAAGCAAAGGAAAACTTTAAACAACAAATTATTTTATACACGTTTATCATTATCGATATCAACCAGTAAAAACAAAACAAAGGTTTTACATTCATACTATTTTACAAATACACTCACACTGAATTCACTTTCACACCACTTTCATCGCTACTGGCAACGAAATTTCAGAGCCAGTGGATTTTGACAGCAGCGGCCAGTGTATGTCAAAAAGGGGGATATCAGTGCTGTTTTTAATTACTTTTGGTGGGTTTATTTCGGGTTTTCGTCGATTTCGTACAGGCAGCAACACTGATAGCTTGTTTACAGTTAAAAGAAAAAAAAAACAACAAGTTAAGCACACGCAAGCTGCAATAGCAACGAGAACCTTCACATTCGATGGAATTTTTTAATGAACTTTCACGTGCATGTGTAGCACCTCTTGCTACTATCATGAAAGTTCGAAATTTTTCGAATCATTTGAACACCACACGTATTCTTTAGCACTTTCACTGTCATAGTCCTGTGTAACCGGCCTGTAATTTAACGAATCTAAAAAAAATTACTAATGGTTTCATATACTTGCACTATTAAATCACATCTTGAGATCAATTCACATTAAATATTAAGGTACAAACAAAGGCGCATTCTATGTCTCCGGAAAAAAAATTAAAAAATACACAACGTAATGATATAATTAGATATAAAGAAGCTTTAATTTTTTTATATTAATTCAATAATGAAATAATTTAAATAAATTATTTTAATTATATGTATTTTTGATATGGTAACACTTTTGCTTAAACTAAATAGTTTCAGTAATATATAAAAAATTTAATAAATTGCCTTAAGCTCTTAACAAAAATAATTCTAATTTCATGTGCCAACAGTAGCTACACAATTAGAATTCACAACGTCTACAAAAAATTTCCATCTAACTGCGCCAACAACAATTACCAAGGAAATCTACAAACAAGGACGCACAGAGAAGAACAAGATCACAGCGGAACTATCAGAACTTTTTGATTTTCATCCTACGTGTAGGACGGGCTGCAGTATGACCTTTCGCACATCCTACATGTCCGTACGACCTGTCAAATCCGTCCTACATGTAGGATAGTCCAAAACCCTCTATTAGCATGAAAATTCTTATATAGCAGTAAGGCGGTCCGTGGCAGGACAACGTCTTACAGGGAATACTAATATTTTATGTATATGTTTTCGCTTCGTTCGGCAGTCCCCTCACTGCTATACTTTTTATGTCAGCTGTGTAATGCAATTTTTGGTCAATATTTTATTGGCTTTCAGAAACCGTTTTCGGGAACTAACAGAAACAAGCACGATTTGGGTGTAGGGCACTTAGCTCGCCGGATGGGGTGGGGTTCTTTCTGCGTTCCACCGAAATACCACATTACAAAAAAAAATACGTGCTTCAAAAGACACTTTTAAACAAAAGCAAACGGACATATTAATCGGACAGACACTCAGGGAATATTCTTCTTCTTAACGATTTAGGTAGATCCGTTGTCCTGATCTGCATACCCACCCTGCCTTTGGTTCACTCTTCAAAAATCGAAATAAATGTTTGGGAACCCCTGATACTCCAAACTAGCTTGGAAACGTTAACTTCAACTCAAAAGATAGATTAATGCATCATGCTATTTTATTAATCGAAGCATAAATTTGTTTTTATAATTACAACCAACATATTCTTACAAAGAAAATCTAATCTCTGTCTTACTCTTTCTCTCTCTCTCTCTCCCTATAGGTTTCTTTCTACTTTAGTTTAAAGTGGCTTTGATCAACCATCCTAATAATCATATACAACAATGGTTCTTTAAACATTACAACAACATCGCATAGCTTTAATGAATCATGAGTTTTGTTAAAGATTAAACTAGTTTTACACAATTCGTCTCTATAGTGATGAGAGTAATTTAGGCGGAGAGTTTTTGAGTAGCAAACCATTAAACTGGTCTTACCGTTTATTACAAATACAACAATATAGAAACAAAAGCTTACATTTATGCAAAAGATTAAATTATTAATTGTAATTTGATATGAAATATATAAATTATATGAATTTACTTTTCATCGTTATTTGTTGAGTTTTGGTTTAATTTTCTAAGTTAAGAATGTACATAAAATAAAGAAATGAAAGAACTTACTTGTATTATTTATTTTTTTTTTTTTAAGAGATTTTACCCTCGACGCAGCAGGCCTGTCGCGATCGATGAAGTTGCTAGATTCTAACAAAAATTATATATAGTTTTTTCTTGTTATCTTACATTCCTTTATAAAAGTTTAGACTGAGTTTTTCTCTCTATAAATAAACTATATGGGTGTTTATATTGTTATAGTTTTTACGTAGATCTTGATGCGTAGTTTTGTTGTTGCAATTTTAGCGCAGCAGTTGATTAACCCAGTGTCTTAAGTCTTGCTTATGATGATGATGATTCAAGTATGGTTACCTTTAACTAAGTCACAGAAAGTCCCCTTTAGGAAATTGGATAGGTTAAAAATTAGCTTTTTGGTTCAGTGCTTCAATTATTTAAGTACCTTTCGGGGACTTTTATTTTAATTAAATAAAAGGGTGAATCGGGTACTATTGAAAAGCCGAGTGTCGACAAAATTATTGGTACCAAGGCACTAGAATATTAATAAGAGAATTTTATTTAGCTTTAAGTTTTAAACTAATTTATTCAATTTATTTTTACCTGTTTTAAAAGAAAAGTTTGCAAATTTTAGGACCAAATTATAGCTTTTTATTGAGTGTTTTTTTTACATTTATTATAATTAAAAAATAATAGTTTTTTAGAATAAACGAAACGTGATTGTTTTATTGTTTGGCAATGATTTCAATATTTGTTTTACAAATTAACCGATAAAAATGGATTTAATTTGGATGCTAAGCAATCACGTTTTGGTTTAATTAAATTTGCACTATTCTTAGGCTGAACAAAAATTGGCACAACTTGCTGGTTTGACGATTCTGCGAGGAGAGAGAAAGCGTTAGATTTTCTTTGACAATGCACCTTGGCAAGCTAATTTTTCGATCCCAAAATCATATGCAATTTTTGTGTATGCACTTTTTGGCGTGTTTTTTTTTTGTTTTATTATTTTTAATATACGGTGTAGGTACATATATGTGAATATTTTATACTCTGGAACAATGATGTATAGGTGAGTAGATAGATCATTTTGACAACTCCTATTTTGTTAGAGATGTGATTTAGGAGACTTAAAATAACTACTATAACAATAAAGGTAGTAACAAATCGGGCCTGTGTGTTGCGTTAGTGGAAATCATATACTAAAACCTTAAGTTCGGAATGAAAATTTAGAAAAAAATCTTTTACACCTAGGCCGTCACAGCTGTTAGAAATTATCATTAGCTTTTTGATGTTTGCAAGTGTTGCCACATTATTTTAAATTTGCATGTTTTAAACCAGCACTAAAAAAATTGATTCCTTAGTTAAACTCTGATTAATTTTAAACTACGTTTAACTAGTCCCAAGTTAAGGAAAGTTTAAACTAGCACTGAAAAACTGGCCCTTAAAATGCAGTGTTCAGATTGGTTTCGGTACTTAATTATGTTTATCATTTATACATGTAGCTTTATAGACCATTTGTTAATGCCACGAATTTATTATCTAAATGTTTAGTATTCGAACGTCTATAAAAATTGTAGCCCTTATGGAGTTGAGATATTTGCTACGAATGGCCTTTTGTTCCATTTTTGTTAACCTGTAATATTGACAAAAATTACTAATGTCGTTTTCGTTTCTAGAAAAAATGCTGCATTTTTTTGCCCTCTTTCTGTCAACTTTAAAAAATCTGAATTTGTTTCTTCTTTTGAACAGTTTCGCGAAAAGAACACGATTTAACTTTAGAGTTCACTTTTTTATTCCCAAGAGAGCAGCATTTTTAAAAAGGGCAGAAAAAATGTTGCATTTTTTCGAGAAACGAAATCACCATTAAACAACTTTTAAGATCTTAGTTCCTTAACAATAGTGACATTTTCAATCTGAAAGTAAGGAAACAATGATCAAATTGGAACTTAATTTATTTTAAAGTGATGGAGCTAATTTTTGCACAAAATAAAGTCAACTTCAAGTCATTAGTCAGTAGTCTTCAAGATATCATTGTCTGTTGATGTTTTGTAAAATATCTCTTAAATAAAAATTAATTAAATTTTAACATTTAATTAAACAACTTTTAAACGACTAAATAAATAAAAAAAAAAACAGATGCGTCGCTGGAAACACGAGAGAAGCGAAGCTTTTTCGCAGTTTCATAAGCATGATAATTTAATGGTTTTTAGTAAAAATTTTTTAAATTAAAACATTTTAAATACCATAATGTTAACTAAAAAATAATATTTCTACCAGAGAATTGTATTATCTTACATTATTATTTTACATTAATTTTAAATAATTTTTCTGAATGCTAATGAAATTATTGGTTTTTAATATTGGGGGTTGGAATTAATTTTAAAGGTTTTTTTTCGGTTTTTGAGCATTTATTTAGAAACAACGGTACAATGTATATTATTCAAAGTATTGTCAATCGTTAGCTACAACATTTTCCCATCTTTCTGGCAGCATATGGATTCCGCACCGGAAGAACGATTCGTCTTTTGAGGCAATCCACGAATCGACCCATTTTTTGGTATCCTCGTAAGAAGTGAAGCGCTGCTCAGCCAAGTCATGCGTCATCGATCTGAATAGGTGGTAGTCGGAAGGGGCTATGTCTGGGCTATAAGGCGGGTGGGGTAGCACATCCCAATTCAGCGCCTCCAGCGTTTCCTTGACGGTTCTTGCAACATGTGGCCGTGCGTTGTCATGTTGAAAAACCACTTTGTCGTGTCTTTTGGCATATTCCGGCCATTTAACCTTTAATGCTCGGCTCAATTGCATCAATTGTTGTTGGTAGCGTTCCCCAGTGATGGTTTCGTTAGGTTTTAGCAGCTCATAGTACACGACACCCTTCTGATCCCACCAAATACACAGCATAAGCTTGGCGCCATGATTATTCGGCTTGGCCCTCGATGGTTGATGCATCGTAATGAATCTACTTTTCATCGCCAGTGACAATACGATGCAAAAAACTCTTCCTTTTATGCCGTTGAAGCAGTTGTTCGCACATGCAAAATCGCCGTTCAACGTCTCTCGGCTTCAACTGGTACGGCACCCAATTTCCTTGCTTTTGAATCATTCCCATGGCCTTCAAGCGTTTGCCGACCGTTGATAAGTCGACTCCCAATGATTCTGACAATTCTTGAAGAGTTTGCCACGGGTCTTCATCGAGCAAAGCCTCCAATTCCTCATCTTCAAACTTTTTCGGCTGGCCCGGACGCTCTTTGTCTTCCGTATCAAAATCACCACTTTTAAACCGACGGAACCAGTACTCACAAGAAGAAATCGATGGAGCATAGTCCCCGTAAGCCTCAGTAAGCGTGCGTTGTGCTTCAACCGCTTTTTTCTTCAAATGGAAGCACAAAAGTAAACCTTCCCGCAAATTGCGTTTTGTTGGAACGAAAGTCGACATGTTCACAGAGAAAAAAATATATGTTGTTTACACTTCAGTGGAATGACACATACTGAAAAATGAAGCTTAGACAATGTGCTTTGAAATGAATATAGTCACAGGTGTGCCCGATGCGATCTATTGATAGTTACGCCATCTCTTAGAAAACCTTTAAAACTAATTCCAACCCCCAATATATAAAATATAAAACGTATATTACATAGATGTAATGCCATCGATATTTCTAGCAAATATTACATCAATAGTTGTCCAAATTATGTTGTGCAAATATTTCAATAGCTTATAATTCCCAAATTATATTTATCAAGAAAACATGGTTTACGGTTTCTTATAAAGCTGGCTCCAAGATAGATGTTTCTAACTATCGAGGTATTGCAAAATTAAGTGCAATCCCTAAGTTATTTGAGAAAATCATAAATGACCAATTAACCCACTCCGTGTCTTCCACCATTTCTGTCTCTCAAAATTGTTTTTTTGAAGGGTAGGTCCACTACAACACTGTAATAAAACACTGTAACGTCTTAATGTACGCTGACAACATGAAACTTCTTCTTTGTTACAAACACCCGAAGAACGACATCT
Source organism: Dichetophora obliterata (assembly GCA_963920525.1). Lineage (NCBI taxonomy): Eukaryota > Metazoa > Arthropoda > Insecta > Diptera > Sciomyzidae > Dichetophora > Dichetophora obliterata. Next base: position 165,299,875 of record OY986435.1, read on the forward strand.
TTTACAATCTGATCTAAATAGACTAGTGGACTGGTTTAGTTTAAATATATTAAATCTTAACTTAAAAAAATGTAAGCAAATGACATTCTCGCGTAGATCTGCTAATAACATAAATTACGCTATAAATACCACTAACTTAGAAATAGTTTACAGTTTTCTTGATCTTGGTGTTATTATGGATTCAAAACTTCGCTTCAATCTCCACGTTAATATGGTGATAAATAAGGCAAGAGGAATCCTTGGTTTCATTAAAATATGGACTAAAAAATTCAGTGATCCCTTTACTACTAAATTATTATACAATACCTCTCTCGTAAGGCCATTTCTTGAATATGCATCAGTTATATGGAACCCACAATATAATGTCTACATCGACGCCATAGAATCCGTTCAAAAACAGTTTTTACTTTTTGCTTTACGTCATAGTCGTTGAAATCCCAATATTATGCTTCCATCGTATGAAATACGCCTTAAGATTATTTTACTACCTTCCCTAAGAAGCAGAAGAATGATGCTTAATGTCATGTTTCTGTATAAATTACTTCGTGGCGAGATTAATTCGGAATATCTCATCTCAGCTCTAAATTTTAACATCCCAAGGAGAGGAACTAGACATTTTCTGTTTTTCAAGTTGAGTCAGTGCAATTCTAATTATGCTCTTCATGAACCTTTACGATGTATGTGCAGCGATTTCAATAATAATTTCAACATGATTAATTTTTCTGATTCAGTAGACGTCTTAAAACGGAAAATTATATTACATTTAAATAATTAAATCAATTTAACTTCATCCTATTATACCTAACGCAGTTTTATAACAATGTAATATTGGTAATTGAGATTGTTCTGTTTCTCCTTTTTGTCTCGATATTATGTTTTATAAAGTAAGCACCATCAAATATGAATCGTTTTTAAAATTTGCTTTTTAATTATTCAATATTTTAATTTTAAATCGAATTGTGATTACCGTGCTCACGAGGCTTCCTGATTTGAAATTAAACTGAACTCACACTATCACCTGAATTGGTGTGCCAGAGTATATCCAAAGATCAAGAACGATAGAATACAAAGATTGCGCCGAAGACAAGAAAATGAGTACAACAAAATTGTCGTTCTGCGCATGTACGTCATAATATCAATGCTGTTTTGGAGAGCGTTCACTTTGCATACGATTTCTACACAGAAATGAAAATTGCATACATTTTAGTTTGTATAATTAAAGTAAAAGAAGTAAGAAGCAATTTATTGGAACGAGAAGAGGTTAATTTATTAAGTACTTCTTTTGCAAACATTATTTTTACTATTATTTTATTACAGCCAGTAAGCAGCTTAGTCAAAAAAAAAAAATTTGTCTAAGAAACCAACTTCAGTGAGCATTATTTTTTGACTTGAATTTTATAAAAATGTTTATTAAGAGTTTAATTGATGTAGTTTAAACGTTTCCAGATATTTTATTTCCATTAATTAACCTGTGAATTGAAAGGACAAATAAATGATAGTTTCAAGTTTTTAAATAATGAAACAAATTTTGTTAAGTTAATATATTTTAGTATTTTTGTTTTCGTTTGTGTGCGTTTTCTACAATTTCTTGGTTTAATTTTTGTATTTATTGCAAACATCAGGTGTACTGACTTCATCAGGGATTTCTGAAAAACATTTGTTTGTTACTGTTACCACAATTAGCAGCTGCACACTTCATTTTTTAAATTTTAAGTTAAAAACTCTCAAATATATTTCGATATATACACAATTAAATAAAACACAACCGATCGCAGTACGTTTCTCAAAGAAATAAAATATTGTGACGTAGTCAACTGAACAGCTGGTTGTCAAACTCGATTAGCAGAAGTAACGGACCTGCGCAAAGCGTAATCTCTTATTCTATCATTCTTGTCCAAAGATTATATAGTATAAAGATGTGCCACGCATGGTGTAAGAAATAGAGGTGTTAGTGAGTTTGACACTTCTCTCCCAAAATGATAAAATTATGTTTCCTCGCTCTTGTCAAAAACAGCTGATGATGAATTGCAATGATAACAAATTTTGTTAAATTCGTGTCTTTCTGCAAGTTTGTAAGATTTTTACTGAGATTAAAGTGAGAATAAAGTGATATGGAAAACAATAAACAATATATGAGACGCTGTGCGTTATGCAAAAAAAAACACGATGTGAATGCAAGACAATTTGCATTCTGGCCAAAGCTTCATGTCGGCGGCACCTTCTAGCGCACATTTCTGATAAAATGGCCAAAACATTCAATGACAGACTTGGCAAATCGGCGAAGACAACTGCAACAACTTTTTGTCAACAAAACACGGCACAATTAATTGCATTTAATATTTATTTACACTTAATTCGCACAGTAAAAACTATAGCACATCATCTAGCAACTCAAACAAATAACACAATTTGACAACTATCAACTGTTCCGCTCTTTCGCTCACAATTTTTTGACAGAAGCGAAGAAATTCATGTTGTTGTCAAAAACGCACTAACACCTGGTTTTCTTACACCATGGTGCCACGTACAACATTAAAAAGTAACAAATATTTTTCAGATCAATACGTAAGCTTTTGTGAGCGCGATGAAAGAGCTTTCTTCAGAGAAAAGTTTCCAATCCTTGCATGCACATTCTCTCTGCAATGCTCTTTCACTCTTCACTCCACAATGCTTCACAGCATAGATCACCACTGCATGGTTTCTCATAGCTAGCGAGAGTCGTGAAATTAAATGTTGTAATTGTTTTTTCCGTTGTTTTTCCGTTGATCTCTTCTTGACAGCAAGAAATGTTTTTGTTTGTTTGCATTATTTTCATGATGATTTCCTTATTTTGTGCGAAGCCGATTTTTCGTATTTACTGCTTGCTCTTAATATTGACTATTGATTGACTCAGCCAGAGCAGTAAAATCTGCATATTTATTCACAATCTTAAGGAAAACTGAATAACGACATACAAAACCATTAAAATGAATTCAAAATTGTTTATTAATAAAATTTTTAATTCACTTTGAATTTTAAAAAAATGATTAGTAATTAATTTCAATTATTTTTTTTTCATTATTCAGAATAACTAATTATTTTTTATTCATATGAATGCTATTTACAAAGAATGCAATTCAAAAAGAAATTAAAATTTTTCAATAATTAATTTTTTATAAACTATTATTTTTTGATTAATTTTCTATTCAAGTGTTATTCATTATTAATTTTATAGCCATTATTAATTTTTTATTTATTATTAATTTGGTTATTTATTTATTATTCAAAAGTGAATGAAAAATTAGAAATGAATACGATATTTATAATGAATAAAAAATTAATAATGAATATAAAATTAACAAAAAAATTAAAGCGAACATTTTATTCATAAAATAGTAGTGAATAACAAAATTTTTTATCTATTGTATTTTTTATTAAAAAGTGAATAATAAATTAATAACAGTGGTAAACAATTTGAAAAAAGTTTGCGCGACGAGAACGACATTGCTAGTTCAATTGAGTATTTTTTCTAGATAATAAAATCATTAAGACTTTTCCATATTGGTTCGAATTATTTTTAGAAAAATTTATCGACTTTTTTGAGTTTTGAAAAATATTTCCCCAGTTAGATCCTATAACTGCAAAAGTAATCATTTATTTTACAAGTTTTTTAAATATTTACAAATGAGACATTTATAACTTTTATTTAAGCTTTTATTTATACGATTTTTGAAAACATTTTCTGAATACTACATTTGTGAAAGAGTTTAAAATATACCGTTTATTTAACATTTCCAACATATTAAAGTTCGCAAAAATGTGACTTTAATATATAATTTGGTTTTATTTTTACTTTGTTGTTAAAAAAAAATTTCAACGAAAATATTAAGGTAAAAAGTATGATTGTATCAGGTTGGATATTTACGTAATTCGGTTTTAGTAAAAATACTCAAAATTACCTGCATCAAAGACGACGTGGAGAGTTCGTACTGAACAAATTCTTCAGACTTTAAAAACGCAATTATCATATATTTAACTAAAGATTTTGTTTACAAACAATATTCTTAGCGTTTTGAGCTAAATTTAAAAATCCCTAAACCGCAATTTTATAATAAGATTTGCAACACTGTAAACTCTTTGAAATACGTCAAAGATACGTCAAAATAAATCAAAACAAAACAACGAAATCTTCTCGCTGGTATAAAGAACTAGCTGTAACACTGTGTGTTGCTGCCACGCCCCATTGCCAAACGCCCATAACATGCTATCAGTGAAACGGCACGAGTAAATTGTGGTCGAGTACCGAATTCCGAGGCTGTGCGGCCACTTATAACTCCAAAGCTATTCAATATCAAAAATTTAAGTTGTGTGAGAGGGATCACGCCCCCTTGCCTAACGCCCATAAAATGCTATCAGTGAAACGTGTAAATTGTAGTCGAAAACCGAATTCCGAGGCTACGCGGCCTATAACTCCAAAGCAAATCGATATCGCAAATTTGGGTGGTGTAGGAGGTGTCACGCCCCTTGCCCAACGCCCATCACATGTTATCAGGGAAACGCTACTTGTAAATTGTGGTCGAATACCGAATTCTGAGGCTTTGCGAAATATAATTATAAAGCTATCCGATATCGCATATTTGGCCTGTATAGGAGGTAATTTTGAGTATTAACCATATTTTTTAAACTCTTTCACAAATGTAGTATTTAGAAAATTTATACAAAAATCTTTAGATCAATACAAATGATAGCTTAAATGAAAGATATAAACGTCTTATTTGCAAACATGTATAAATTTTGTAATATCAAAAAATACTTTTGAAGTTATAGGATCATAACTGGATCATATTTTTCAAAACTTAAAAAAAAAATCGAAAAAATCTTTGAAAATTCTTCAATTATTTTCAAATTGCATTCGTTCTATAAATCTTATACAATTTAACACAAAGTCTATATTAATAAAACTTATTTTCTGGTTTGAAATTTATACAAATCGAAATGGCTTAACGGACTTCGCTCAATTTGAGTACACATAGTTTGTGCATCCTAGATTAGATTGTAACATACTTAGTTTTGATCACTCTCATTCCACCCATTTTCACTAACGTAAATTTTGATATTGAAAATCTTTCTTGAAAAAAATATTTCGCAAATTAAATTTAAAAAATTTCAATAGATTTAATACCAAAAACATTCACATATCTTTAGAATTTCAGAAATTTTTGGTACAACGACTTTTTCATAAAACATCGTTCCCCAAGAATGAGAAAAAACACCATAAAAATCAAAACTTTGACTTTCGATGCAAATATATCCGCTATTTTTAAATATATTTAATTCAAATTTTTTTGATCAAAGTTTAAATAAAAGCACTTTGCAAAAATAGTTTCAACTGTAGCGTTAGGTCAGTGAACATATTCTTTATTTTTTTTCAAAATTGGTCCAAAATATTGAATTTTTACTCAAAAAATGATTAAAAAAAGTTTTTTGTTGTATAAATAAAAACAATTGAAAATTGCATTTCTGAGTACTTTTCATATTGTAAAGCATGTATTTGCAATAATATAATAAAAATATATAAAAGTAATTAAATAAAAAATTTTTCCGCAAAAAAAAATCAAGTCAACACAGAAAATATACCTAGATGATATAATCGTTATGATATTATATTCTTGAAATTATATAACAAAAATATAAGATATAATGCAAACATATATAATAACTTTAAATTATATAATGTTCGTAGGGTAGTTTAGTAAAATAATTGCCTACATTTTTAAGTAAAACCTAATGAAATTCTGCTACATTTTGTTGGCAGCTACATCGTTTATATAGATGTTTCGTGCATCAAATCTTTACATATCATTTCTATTGCTTTTCAATATTATGCTCACATTGTCGCTTACTTATTTTCTCGCTCTCAAAAGCTATAAATCGTTCGCTCGCTGACTCTCATAAAGCTTTTATGTGGATTTATGATAAATCCACATTCAAATTTTACTGTGCCACTTGCTTGTATGGCGGTGGCACATCTTATTATTATATTATCTGTGGTATATATCTTTTCCACACGAGCTTATGCCTGCGTTGGCCCAAATGCATATCCAACTAATTGGGATTTTGATTTGGCGGATATGAGATTTATCTCATTTCCACGTAGGTCCTTGGGTTGGACAATGGCCGCAAACTAGTTTAAATGAGCATAGTGTTTTGGATTGTTGTTGAAATCAAGATTGTTTTTCGAGTACCTTAAATTGATAATGACTATAATTAAATTCTATGTTGCTTATTTATATAGAAATAAATATATTGTACTTAAATACGCGTTTGATATATATTAAATTTTTAAATTCAGCTGAAAAGCCAATAAATATGCTTAGTGGAAAATCCTAATTGCCAATAGGGGGTATGTTTTAGTACGTAGGTGCATTCTGTCTGTCCCGGCTGATCCGGGCAGGATCTAGAATATAAATCGTGCCTGCGTATAGGTCGGGTATACGTATCTTTGGAAGATTCATACCTCCGGGCGAATTAAAAAAAAGGCCTAGAGTTTTTATGAAATAGATTTTTTTTTAATATTTCAAAAGTTAGTCTTTCTGACGTTATTGTCACTTCTACAGCCGTTTTAGTAGGTGTCGTCGAGCCACAGTGTTTCGTCTACATTCATTCTCTTTATGCTCATTTATCTCGAAACTACTTTTTTTGGCATAGTGTTGTAGAAAAAACAAAAACTATTCAGCCGAATCATCTGTAATTTAAATATGTTATTCATAGCATCAGTGGCTATCGCTGGAACTCGAATCAAAGTTTTATTTTAAAAACATCGTATATTTTATACTTAATAACCGGTAGAAAACAAGCTGTTTTAAGAACTTAATGTTCAAAAGCGCGGCATTCTGTCAATTTATAGTATATTTTTTTTTCTAGTGCCAGCCACAGCTGCACTCATAGTGATTAATAATATTCTTGGTTTTTATTTTTCAAATAAATAGAAAAATCATAATATACATGCCCCTTTTCCTTGAAAATGTCTCATTGAACGCTAAAAAATAATTAAGTCCATCCCACATGTAGGATAGTCCGAAAGTTTGAACAGACCTTCCCGTTATTCTGCCGTCCTACATGTACATCCTACATGTCCGAAAACCCCTAATGCATACTGCTTCTGATCGATTATTGTGATCTGCTGCATCATAGTTTCACGCATTCACAATAGAATACGTAGGATAGCTAATGCACAATCCTTTTAATAAATTTCTGTCACCTACTGCAACATAGCTTCAGTTAATACTTAATAATGAATGAATCACATCACAATATAAGTAGTAGTAGGATTTGGAGTAGTAGTAAGTGCGTAGAGATCTCGATCCAAACGGTGCGAGCTCGATTCTCACGCTTACAAAGAAATATTTTTAATTTTTATCCTCTTGTTGTAATAGAGGCAAGTAAAAAACAACAATTCTAAGAAAAAGGTGTATGGAAAAAAGTGTCGTTTTTGAGATTTCTATCAAGTAAATCATAAAACGAGGCGTAAAAAGCTTCGCTTCAAAAACATATTTCTTTTTGTGCATACATATACGAGAAAAAATTTAATGAAGATCCACACTAATAAAACTTTGTGCTATTTAAATGAACAACAAAATATTATTACAGCCATATAAAATAAAAAAGATGCATCAGAGAATCTGCTAGCTTTCATCTCTTAGCTAACCCCCATATTTATGCTGTGAGATAATTAAGGTTGTAGACGACGAAAGATAATGTCCAAAGGCAACATTTTAATAGCAGTTAAGTATAGCATCTGTTTAAGAGCATGTTGTGTTAAATGAAAATTTACGACCTTTTGAAAACTGCACCATAATAACGAAGATCCCGTATAATATAAGAGAAAATTTATTTTTTAATAAGCACAAGGTTCAACAAATCACACATTTTATTACCACCATCATAGGTTATTATAAACAAAATCGTATTTTAATACCTCCTACTCACATAAGCTTTATGAAGTTTAGGTAAATATTGTGAAGGTTACATTAAATTTTAATTAGGGTGGATCTTAATTTAGAAGAGCTGTGCATTCTGTTTTTAAACTTGTTTATTAAGAACGTGTATGAGTTATTTAACATTAAATTTTCTTTGCAGAATCATAACCAACTACTTTGTGGTTTCTCTGGCTGTCGCTGATATGTTGGTGGCACTCTGTGCCATGACATTCAATGCATCAGTTGAGATCTCAGGCAAGTGGATGTTCGGTACGGTGATGTGTGACGTCTGGAATAGTTTCGACGTCTACTTTTCAACGGCAAGCATCATGCACTTGTGTTGTATATCTGTGGACAGGTAGATGGAGATGACATTTTTAATTTATCTTCCTTAAACTTTTTAAGAAAATCTTATCCAGGTACTATGCCATCGTCCAACCGCTAGACTATCCGCTGATCATGACTTACAGACGTGTTTTCATCATGCTTTTTATGGTATGGCTCTCGCCGGCATTTTTATCGTTTCTTCCAATCTGTTCCGGCTGGTATACAACGACGGAAAATTACAGATTTCTTAAAACAAACCCACATGTAAGTGTTTTCAAAGTGTTGTATGATTTTTTTTTTTAAAATGCTCAAAATTTCGTTTTTTTTTTTTGTGATAAAATTTAAATTTTAACCCTCTTAATATACAAATTTTTATACTCCCATGCATAGTGTGTATATTAACTATGTCGCTCCGTTCGCAACGCCGATAAGGAAACGTGGCAGATATAGAAAAGTTTATATTCTTCATTAGCATTATCTCCTGAGTCGATTTAGCCATGTCCGTCTATCCGTCTGTCCATCTGTGATCACGATAATAGCCGTACTTTACGAGCTTTCGTTACAAAATTCATTATATTAGATCTTATTAAAAAAAAGAGATCAAGTTGGAAAATGAGCCAAATCAGTTGAAAACCACTCCTACCTTCAATACAAAGTGATTGTATGTAATCTGTCAAATCTCCTTAAATTCTACAAAAATTAGTACAATGACTTCAAATTTCGCAAAGAAGTTTTAATCTTAGCTATGCACTCGATGTTCGCAATTTGGTAAAAACTAAAAAACTGCAAACTCCGTCTACCTACCATACAAAGTGACGTCAACATAATAACAAAATTTTCATAAATTAAATTAATAACATTAAAACTCTGAGTGTAAAATTTTAAATATTTGGATAAGAGCAACACCATATAAAAGTGACGTCATCAAAATAATACAACTTTAATACTCTTCGAATAAACTTAAATAAGACTATGGGGGTATTCAAACTTCGGTGCAGTCACAGGTAATTCCATACTAGGTTCTAATGAAATTCGTAAACTAAATGTCTGGCTATTTAATGATTCAATTAAAATTATTTATACTTGAACGATTTATGGAAATAATTTCTGAATAAAATTTAGTTTTCTATTTGGAATGAAATAACCGATGCATCTCACTCTAATTTGATATACATATTGAGTGCATCTTAGATTAAATTGTAACAAAATTAGTTTTGGTCACGCTTCTTTCGCCCTTTTTAAACTAATGTTAATTTTGTTATTGTAATTTTTATGCCATTGGAGTTTTTCGTCAATTTAATTTAAAAAATTGTTGTTATTTTGACACCAAAACATTCACATATCTTCAAAATTGTAGAAATTTTTAGTATACCGACTTTTTCAAAAAATATCGTTACGTAAGAATGAGAAAAAACGACCTGAAAATCAAAGTTTTGACTTTCGATGCGAATATCTCCGCTGTTTTCAAACATACTATTTCATTCAAATTTTATTTTGCTCAAAAATTCAATAAAAGCCCTTAGCAAAAATAGTTCTAACTGTACCACTAGTTTTATTGTTTTTTCCATCTAAACTACAAGGTTTTATTTTTTATTTTTAGCTCTAGATTTTTTCAGCGACTTTTTTTTCTAAAATGTGCCTACTTTTTACATTTTTTACAAAATAGTCAGTCCTCATATATAACACAGGCTGACATGATTTTTGGTGTTTTGAATTTGACAAGTGTCCTTAGCTAGTCAACGGGTACGTTGATTCTGAATGTGAATTTACTTTGAGTCCATCACGTTAAGATTTTTCACAAAACTAAAAAACCTTAAGAGATATTTTGTTCTAGAGCAAAGAAGTACCTTATTGATATTTCATAAATTGCTTTAAAATTATTTCTTTAAAATACCTGATACATCGATAAAAAATATTTTAGTATAATCCCAGTAGACAAAGTCTTAAAGAAATCTTGAATGAATCATGCACGAGTTTCCCTCCTCTTTGATGAAACGTGCTGATTTGGTCATACATTTCATTGACGAAAATCTCATATTAAAGTTCCAAATTCGTGCACGATTTGAACAATTTTTGTTTTTTATTCAAATCGACACGTCGACAAAACGTTGAAGAATTATCGACAAATGTAGCTTTTGCAGTAAGTTTCTTTAAGAAATCATCATGACATATTCGTGCACGATGCCTTGAACTGCAGGGACATTATGTTTATTTCTTTTCAATGGCAACACTTTTTCATTTCTTTTTCAGTTTTCTATTTTCTATTCTGTTTTCTTTTTCTATTTTTAGTTTTTAGATAACTTGGCGCCATCGGCAGTTGTTTATGAAATAGTTAGTTAGCGTCAGTTGTTTGTAGCATCGAATTGTGTTTTGTTTTCTGAGTGCTTAGTGCGTCATAATGTCTTCAAGAAAGTGCAAAAACAGTCCTAATATATTTTGTTACGTGTGTGGTGATTTAACGATAGCAAAGCATCAACGAAATATTACAGAATTTATCAAGAAAGCTTATCACGCTTACTTCGGTGTAAAGCTTGGTGATCAGGACAAACCTGACCTTGGACTCCACACAAAGTGTGCTTTCAGTGTGTCGAGCTACTAAGAAAATGGACAAAAGGTACACGTAGCTCTTTACCCTTTGGCATTCCTATGGTATGGAGGGAACAAAAAAACCATGGAGACGACTGTTACTTTTGCTCCTGCGATATCACGGGTTTCAACTCGAAAAATAAACATACTAATAAGTATCCTGATTTACCGTCTGCTAAACGACCTGTACCTCATGGACCAGAAATTCCTATTCCTACACCTTTTCTTCACACCATCCAACAGCAATCAGATGAAAGTTCAAACGAAAAAAGCGATGAAGACGAATTCAATCCTGATATAGACCAACCTCAACAGTTTATTCAAGCTGAACTAAATGACTTAGTGAGAGACTTGGGCCTATCGAAGGATGCAGCACAAATCTTAGGATCACGATTGAAAGACAAACATCTGTTGGCTCCAGGAACCACATTTTCGTGGTATAGGCATCGTGAAAAAGAGTTCACCGAATATTTCTTGCAAGAGGGTTCACTGGTGTATTGTAATAATATTCCTGAAGTAGTCATGAAACTGGGAGCTGACAATTACGATTCCACATCATGGAGGTTATTTATTGATTCTTCTAAGACAAGTCTGAAGGGTGTCTTGTTGCACAATGGTAATACCTATGCCTCAGTGCCTGTTGCTCACTCCGTGCATCTCAAAGAAACTTATGAGAATCTGGAGCTATTGCTGAATAAAATAAAGTATAGCGAACATTGTTGGCAACTCTGCGGAGACCTCAAAATAATATCCATGATTTTAGATCAGCAGTCGGGATTCACCAAGTATCCATGTTTTTTGTGCGAGTGGGACAGCCGAGCACGCAATTTACATTACGTTAAGAAAGAATGGCCACTCAGAGAAAGACTTGTACCGGGACAAAAAAATGTGCAGCGTGATGCTTTAGTTGACCCAAAGTTAGTTCTTTTGCCTCTTCTTCATATAAAGTTAGGATTGATGAAGCAGTTTGTCAAAGCTTTAGATAAACAAGGTGACTGCTTTAAGTACCTGTGCGACAAATTTCCTGCACTTTCTGAAGCTAAACTTAAAGAAGGTATTTTTGTGGGCCCTCAAATTCGAACCTTAAAATCGGACAGTTTGTTCCAGAATACAATGACCCAGGATGAATCTGAGGCATGGAGTTCTTTCCTAGAAGTCATAGACGGCTTTCTTGGAAACAATAAGTCTCCAAACTACAAAGAAATTATAGCCAACATGATCGAAAATCATAAAAAAACTGGGATGCAATATGAGCGTCAAACTTCATTTTCTGGATTCCCACGTTGACGTTTTTCCCGAAAATCTTGGAGCTGTCAGCGAGGAACAGGGAGAGAGGTTCCATCAAGACATAAAGGAGATGGAGAAACGTTACCAAGGAAGATGGCATATTAGAATGATGGCTGATTACTGCTGGACCTTGAAGAGGGACTCTCTCACAAAAATCCACAAAAAGAAATCTACAAAACGCAGTTTTCAGGGAAAAAGAGAACGATTTTATTAAAAAAAAATAATCCACGATTGTCTAACGTAGATTATACTGCATTGTTTTTCTAGGAACAACTCAATTTTGCGGTGTAATTTTCTATTAAATATAGTTTCAATAAATATATTCTTAGTATTTTTGGCAGTTTCCATGAAAAACTTCAAACACACTTTTCGTGAAAACCTGACGTGCTGGAAATAATCTAAGCACAGATTCGTGATTAGCACACCCCATTTACTATAGGGTACCTATTAAACTTAAAACACTTTTTCATGAAAAAAAATGTCGGCCTGTGTAATTTATGTGAACGAATTACCCCAAAATCTCTTTCCAATCAAAAGTTGTGACTAAAAATCTATTTTGTCATACAATGAGTCTATCTGTATAATTAAACTTATTTCTGTACTTATATTCTGTAACGGCACCAAATCTCACTTTTGGCGTTTTTGGGGTTGTTCACGATGTGGTGTATTTGTTATCAAATCTTGGTACAAAATTTTCAATCAATACCACGTATCGTGAACACACCTTTGATACGGCCTTGTATTTGGTTCAAAATACACACGGTATTATCAAATGCGCAGCATCGTGAACGACCCTAACTCGACAAGTCGTCAAAGTGTTATTTGACAGTGATATTTTCGAATGTGACAGCTGACATATTGTCAATTGTGACAGCTGACATATTGTCAATTGTGACCGCTGACATATTGACAATTGTGACCGCTGACATATTTTCAATTGTGACAGCTGGCATGTTGTCAAGTGTGATAGCTGACAGGTTGTCAAAGTTGACATTGACATTTTCTCTCTTGCTGACTTGACAGCTGACACACTTTTAAATTTGCCGGCTGACATCTTTTGCCAACCCAAGTTAATTGCTTGGAAGATTCTGCCAAGGTGTCTTTTGCCAGTTGTGTCTCAATCATTGTGTCACACAGCGGGTATGAGTTACAAAGTTGTATCGTACACTTGCATAGTGCAAACGCTCGGATGAAAGCTACTTGTGTGAAAAAGGGCATTGAGATTCGTCAGAAAAACACGCGGTAGGAAAGAAAAGGATTTCTTGGTTTTTTTTCGGGCAACATGTTTGAATTGTGGCTTACGTTCTGACAAAAATTTTAACGCAATTTTGTTTTGTTGAAATAATTTTCTATCAATGCTGTGCTAAAGGGGAGACTGATTCAAGTGTTAAATTTCCGCTTATTATGGGTTGCACTTCGCAGCGTACTGGCTTCTGCAGCGTAAAATCCAACGTTAACCTACTAAATAACATGTCACAAAAATCTTAAAAAGGACACTTCACAATCAGTACGTAGTCGCAATAAACATAACAAGGCCACCGATAGCACGAAAAAGACAATAACAAATAAGAAGTCAAACGGTGGTATTGTTGCTGCCGCCAACCATTTAACACCACCAGCCCAAACGGCCGTTGTACCAACAGCATTGGCCCGTAAGAAATCTCAAAGCAAAATCATCAAAGAAAAAGAGCGTGCCGAACGGGAAACCCTAGTTCTTTGGCGGCGTCCGATACAAACTATTTTGTATTGTTCATTTGAAAGCGTGGCATTAATACAAACCTACAGCAAAAAGCATGAATTGCAAGCTGATGTCAGAAAATATTGAATTCGTTGCTGACCGTTTGTTGAACGAGCTGGGTGTTGACAAGAATTACCATACACTAAATCCCTTCAGTTTTATGGAGTTGATTTCTTTGGATGGTAAGACAAATTTAACGGCTAAAATTCAAACACTAGCGGTATTTTTTTAATCTTTATCTCAAAAATATTTCAAACCCAACTTTAAAGCTATCGAGTGGTTTTTGACTTGAGATTTTAAGAATTTTTGTATTTAAACAGAACCACTGAAAAAGAGTACAAAAATTTTAAAACACTTTCCTTTACACTACAAAAAAAAAAAAAAATTTAAAAATAACAAATCATAAGAAAAAAATCCTTAACAAACGCAAAACCAGTGTTTTTTTAGGTAATTTTGACTTGTACTATTTTTATGTTATTTTTTTTTTTCAATAGAAAAGCAACGTAAAAGTAAAACAACTTAAAATTCCAACAAAATTTAATTTTAATCATACATTTATTACTATCCATTTAGTTAAACATTTTACGTTATATACATTTCTATTATATAGAAATTGTAAGAAACAAATGTAAAAGTTTTTTTTTATTGTCTAATAATACATTAAAGTATTGAACATTTCATTGTAACAAAAAGGGTGAAAAAACCAAACAACAAAAATACGAGAACTTTTAACGCAGTATTTTAGTTTTTGTTATATATAAGAAAATAGTTGATTTTTGATATTTAAATAATGCGCATTATTTTTCATTTCCTGCAATATTTTTTTTTTTACCTGTATATGACGTGTTTTTGAGATTTCGTATTAATCAAGTTTTGCAAAACTTTTTTTGCAATCATCTTTGACGTCTAGTTAGAATATTTAACAAGTCTGAGTTAAAATCATCTTAAAAAAAAAAAAAAAAATCTGTCACTTATTATGTATATGTAACAATGCTCTTACTATGAGTAAACATAAAATAAACATATAGTATAATATATCTACTGGACTGTTCTTATCTACTGTTATAATAATAAATGAAGCTGAATCTGGAAAAAAGAGCATACAAACACATTTATATAAAGAAACAAAACTGAAAAGTATCTCTTTATAAATTGTTATTAAATAATCAGCTTTTATATAAACACACAAATTTATGTATATAACTATAAAACAGAAATAAAAATATATCTTATGAGTTAAACTTAAACTGTACACTAAATATTAAATAGTGATATTAAATTTAACAAATAACAGTTTAAAATTAAAGTTAAGTAACTAAAATTAAACTTAAAATTTACATATACTTAAAATTAAATTAAATTCTGTTATAAAATGATTTGTTAAAGGGTTTATTTATTTTGGTCAGGGGGAGAAGATGTTTGCTTTTGGGAGGGTTTCCAATATATTTAGCCCCTGAACCCTCACGGAAGGGTGGGAAAAGTGTGGGCCGAGCTCGTCCACCAGAGCTCAACGAGTAGGTGTTGGATGATTGGGCCAGGGGTGCCCAAACGGTTTCCTTTATTTTTTTTTATATTTGTTTTACTTGATTTTTAATTCTAGTTTCAGAAAATTTTTTTTTGTATTCTTTATTTGGAATCACCGACGTGCGATGACTTATGCACGTGACATTTGTACGGCAAGGGTACACGTGGACGGCCACAAGACCCCACCCCACATCTCACCGAACTGCTAGCAATGGCTAACTAGCACGTGCAGCCGTGGCCAACCTAGTGTCCGCGGGTCACTGGACCGGGGCGATGGTACCACCTCAGTGAGTGAGCGGCCTTATAAATACTGGTCATCGAGAACCAGGGGCGCTGTAAAAAGGCGCCCTCAAACTAAATGCAAAGGGCCGCCCTCTCGCAGAGATGGTAGCACCGCTCCACAACAACCAAAATTTTAAAATTTTGAAATTAAAATTTATTATTGAATTTTAACGTCCATGTTGACTTCAAAAAATTTCGCCTCCGTTACAAATTGGCGCCCAACGTGGGGCCGATAAAAATTTTGTAATTATCGACTCTCTCCGTAAATATTTTTTTGTGATGTTCGGTAGCGCGTCGGTGATTCCAACCAAAGAGTACCTTTTTTTTTTCTAGCAGTTTTTTTTTATCAAAAATTTGTGATTTTGTTTTTTTTTATATTTTGAATTGGATAGTCAGGGTTGGCTGCTGGAATATCCGTCTGTGACATTAATCTGCATTCGTATCCGCAGACAAATCACTGAAATGATTAATTCCTTTGTGTTTGATATGAAAACTGTGATTGATATTAAATTTCAATTTTTAAAATTTCAATAGTTAAATTTATTAAATAATTTTTTTGTTTTCTTGCGTGATGATATCGGGTTCGGAGGTAGTGTCGAGTGTTGCCTGGAATTGCGATGTTGTTGCGTTTAGTGCGCATGTCGACCGCTTCACTCGGGACTATTTTTCTGGACTTCGTGTCATCACGTGAGCCCATTTAAGTTGTAGTTTCCGGTTAATTAACAAGTTTTTTTTATTATCTATTGGACCCCCTGACTCAATCAACCAACAACCGCTCAACATAATTTCAAAGCAAATCTCTCTCTTCTAAGACCAAATAAATAAGACCTATACATTAATATTTATAAATTTTTGATTTTTTTTACCATGCCTTTGCATCATAGTGATGAAAATTTAACGGTACAGGTGGAACTAGCTGGAAATTGCTGCAGCATTTGCTCGCAGTCCTTCGGCAAGGCTGATGACCTGGTGGCAACACCATGCAGTCATATTTTCCACAAAGATTGCATATCCCAGTGGGTAATAAAGGCTCACAGCTGTCCGCTGTGCCGCACGTTGTGCACAGTTAAGAAACTTAAGCCATGGCAACCAAATCTGGTGGTCGATCCTTCTTTACTTTCTCCTAGTAGGGCGAAAGAGAGCCAAGGGGCATTACGAAAAGAACGTCCGGTCACTAGAAGCCAAAGAAACCTAGGTTTCAGTCAGGCACAACTACCGGATTTAAACATATCGGGAATGCAACCCGTGCAAAAAGGGTCGGTCGAACTAAACTCTAACCAAGTAGCTAACGCATTAACTCAAGGTCCTTCTGATCAATTTCAGTCCTCGGTGGCTCGACATCAGTATTCGGATAGTGATTTGCAGGACTTGATTAATGAGGCAGTTCGTACCGAACTCGCTAAATTGCAAATTAATCCAGTCAGACATACTCCTCATGGAGTTACATCCAGCAGTAACCCCTTGCGGAATTTTCAGCAGAATTTGGAGCCAATGCCAAGTATAAATTCGGCACTGAATGTTTATAGTGTTCCTCCACCAAACTTTATGCCCGCTCCACCTTCAACTTCGGGTCACAATCGACAGTTTGTCCAGAGTATGCCAGCTCCTTATACACCAAGCCACATGCCGCATCATAGTGTATATGCTTCGGGATCTGCCCCACAATTTGTACCGTCAGAGAACGTTGCCAGTTTGATTTCCAATTGGAAAGTCACGTTCAGTGGCAAAGAAGATGCCTTAACAGTTGATAAATTTATTTATAGAGTGCACGCTCTGACGATGCAAAGTTTGCGAGGAGATTTTGGGGCATTATGCTGTTATGCGCACATGTTGTTCGTTGGAAAGGCGCTGGAATGGTTTTGGCGTTACCATCGAAGTGTGCCTAGGGTTGAATGGGGTGCGTTGTGCATGGAGCTGCGAAGCCAATTTTGTGATCGCAGAACTGATCTAGACATCATGGATCTGGTGCGTAATAGGAAGCAAAAGTTTGATGAAAAATTTGATGAGTTCTACGAAGCAGTTTTGCAATTGACTGATAAATTACAGCGGCCTCTTGATTCTCATGTTTTGCTGGAGATTCTGCAAAGGAATTTGCGTTTGGATGTTAGGCGTAGTTTGTTGTATGTTCCCATACAAAGTGTTAGCCAGCTTCGCGCGTTTGTTCAGAAACGTGAATTGCTTGATGAAGAGTACGGGAGGAATTCTCGCAACTATCAAAATCAGCGTCAGGTTTCTGAACTGGCATGCGAGTCTGGTGACGCGACCGCTACCCCTAACAATAGGAATAACGATAATTTTTTAGATTTGTCAACCGCCCCTCATTAACTTCTGAGGTGGCGTGCCAAACTGAAGCAATCCCGGATGTACCAAATACCCAAATTCGAATTTTAACACGTGAAGAAAAGGCTGCTACTGTGCCACAACGGACGTTCAAACCGTTGCATGTTCGTTGGCTCGAATATAACGCTGCGCGTCGACGTATATTTCAGAGCGAGGGCTCCATTCAAATCCAATGCAAAAAGAAACGGCGATCAACTGCGAGATTGAGGCAATTTTGGAAAAAGGTCCGAGCCTTGAGAAAGTTTGCGTGCTCGGCGGTTTTGTCGTTTGCTCCTGCGAAGGATATTCGTCCTTACGCACCGGTCTCATTAGCCGGCGAAATATTAGTAGGATTGATCGATACTGGCGCTACTATCAGTTGCATAGCCAATAGTTTGGCAAAAAGACTATTGTCTAACCAGTCGCTGAAGTGGAAAAGGTTTTCGATCAATCTGAAGACGGCGGACGGGACGAGTCATGCTTCTGCAGGAGTCCTCGACACCACCATCACCTTTCGAGGAGTCACCAAACCCCTCAGGTTTTTGATAGTTCCAACTTTGTCTCAAGACTTGTATTTGGGAGTTGATTTCGTAAAAGCATTTGGCTTGGCTGGAGATCTCTTTCTGGAAAATTACAACGGCTCTCCTGTTAGAGAGATTTCTGAAGTTGATTCCAACCACCATGTGTTGACTACTCGTCAGCAAATTAGGCTAAACGCCACCATTTTAAATTTTCCATCTTTTTCTGAACAAGGCTTAGGCCGCACCAGCTTGATTAGTCACGTCATTGACGTAGGGCAAGCAAAACCAGTCAAACAACGACACTTTTCGGTTTCTCCTGGGGTCGAAAAACTTCTTTTCGCTGAGGTCGACCGCATGTTGGCACTTGGTGTCATTGAAGTGTCGCAAAGCGCTTGGTCATCACCTGTAGCCTTGATCGTCAAACCTAATAAAGTGCGCTTGTGTCTCGATGCGCGTAAGGTAAATGAGGTTACTGTGAAGGATGCTTATCCCCTGCCTCTCATTGATGGAATTCTCAGTCGGCTTCCTAAGGCTCAATTCATTTCGAGTTTGGATCTGAAGGATGCCTTCTGGCAGATTCCATTGGATGCAGCGTCAAGGGATAAGACAGCCTTCACAGTGCCCAATCGACCGTTGTACCAGTTTGTTACAATGCCTTTCGGCCTATGTAACGCACCGCAGACGATGTCTCGCTTGATGGACAAGGTCATACCTGCTCATTTGAGAACACAAGTTTTTGTATACTTAGACGATTTGCTTTTGATAACCGAGACCTTTGACGATCATTTAGCTTTGCTGCAGGAGGTAGCCATCTGTATTCGACATGCTGGTCTGACGATAAATATTGAAAAAAGTAAATTTTTACTCAAACAAATTCGTTATTTGGGTCACGTGATTGGGCATGGAACCATCAGTACTGATCCAGAAAAGGTGCAAGCGATTCGAGATTTTCCCTTGCCAAAAACTGTGCGACAGCTTCGTCGTTTTCTCGGTGTCTGTGGATGGTACCGACGGTTCGTGCTAAATTACGCTTCCATTTCGACACCGTTGACCAACATGCTGCAAAAAGCGAAAAAAATTTGTTTGGACTGAGGAGTCGATAGCAGCTTTTGAGACCCTCAAAAATAGCCTTAGTAGTGCACCTGTGCTTCATAGCCCTGATTTTTCGCGTCCGTTTTCAATCCAATGCGATGCCTCTCAGTATGGAGTCGGAGCCGTTCTGGCTCAACGTGATGATGATGAAAATGAAGTCCCGATTGCGTATATGTCCCATAAATTTAACCAAGCGCAACGAAACTATACCGTTTCAGAACAAGAATGTCTTGCAGCGGTCATGGCCATAAAAAAATTTCGAGCTTACGTCGAAAGGCATGAATTCGAAGTGATCACTGATCACGCGTCTTTAAAATGGTTAATGGGCCAAACCGACCTGCATGGCAGACTTGCTCGCTGGGCTTTGAAACTTCAAGGTTTCAAATTTAAAATCATTCATCGCAAAGGTAGCCAAAACGTAGTTCCCGATTCTTTATCGAGAGTGCATTTGCCGGAGGATGTCGAAATTTCAGAATTGACAGAAACTGCAGTTACGACTTGGCCAGTTTTGGATTTTTCTTCTGCACATTTTAAAACAGAAAATTATCTAAAGCTGGTTGACGAGTTTCAAAAAAATAACGAGCAACAACCAGACATACAAGTTGTGGACGGCTTAATTTACAAGCGTTGTGAATTTGCAAGTGGTGATCCCACCCAAGAAGAACAGTCATGGAAACTCTGGGTGCCTGAGGAATTGAGAAGATCTCTCATTGTTGAAGCTCATGATCACCCAATGAGTTCTCATGGTGGAATTCACAAAACGCTCACGCGACTCAAAATGTTGTATTTTTGGCCAAGAATGGCAAAACAAGTCCGCGACTATGTGCTGGCGTGTGAAGTCTGCAAACTGACCAAAGCTCCGAATTACGTACTTCGTCCACCCATGGGACAACAATTAACTTCTACCCGCATATTTCAGAGACTCTACGTTGACCTTTTAGGGCCTTACCCAAGGTCGCGCTCAGGGAACGTGGGTTTGGTGATTGTGCTTGACCACCTGTCGAAGTTTCATTTCTTGGAACCAATTCGGACCTTTACTGCCAAAAAGATTGTCGAATTTCTAGAGAAGCGAGTTTTCGCAATTTTCGGTGTTCCCGAAATTATAACCTCTGACAATGGCGTACAATTCCGATCTAATAGGTTTAAAGATTTAGTACAAAAATATGGTGTCAAGCATAATTTAACTGCAAATTATTCTCCTCAAGCAAACGCTGTCGAACGTGTGAATCGTTCAATAATCGCAGCCGTTCGCGCTTATATTCATCCGGACCAAAAAGATTGGGATGAAAATTTATATGCGATAAGTGCCGCTCTCCGCAGCTCAGTTCACTCTTCTTCAGGTTTTTCACCATATTTTGTTGTGTTCGGACAAAATATGATATGTCATGCTAAAAGCTACGAACTTCTGCGAAAACTAAACATGCTGGAAGATCCCACAGCCGAGGTAAAACCTGAAGAGAGAACTGAGTTGATTCGAGAACAAGTGAGAGAGAATCTGCGTCAGGCATTTGAGAAAAATGAGAAAATTTACAACATGCGCTCACGTCCCGTGAGTTTTGAAGTTGGTCAGATTGTTTACCGAAGAAGTTTCGCCCAAAGCAAGGCCTCTGAGCATTTTAGCGCAAAGTTGGCAAACGTTTTCGAGAAAGCTAGGATCACTAAGAGGATGGGTTCGGCATACTACGAGCTGGCTGATATGGCTAACAAACGGCTTGGTGTTTTTCATGCGAAAGACATTCGAGAATAGTGCCTTCAGTTCTTGTAACGCGTGCTAGACGGTTTCGAATAACTGCTTTGTAACGGCACCAAATCTCACTTTTGGCGTTTTTGGGGTTGTTCACGATGTGGTGTATTTGTTATCAAATCTTGGTACAAAATTTTCAATCAATACCACGTATCGTGAACACACCTTTGATACGGCCTTGTATTTGGTTCAAAATACACACGGTATTATCAAATGCGCAGCATCGTGAACGACCCTAACTCGACAAGTCGTCAAAGTGTTATTTGACAGTGATATTTTCGAATGTGACAGCTGACATATTGTCAATTGTGACAGCTGACATATTGTCAATTGTGACCGCTGACATATTGACAATTGTGACCGCTGACATATTTTCAATTGTGACAGCTGGCATGTTGTCAAGTGTGATAGCTGACAGGTTGTCAAAGTTGACATTGACATTTTCTCTCTTGCTGACTTGACAGCTGACACACTTTTAAATTTGCCGGCTGACATCTTTTGCCAACCCAAGTTAATTGCTTGGAAGATTCTGCCAAGGTGTCTTTTGCCAGTTGTGTCTCAATCATTGTGTCACACAGCGGGTATGAGTTACAAAGTTGTATCGTACACTTGCATAGTGCAAACGCTCGGATGAAAGCTACTTGTGTGAAAAAGGGCATTGAGATTCGTCAGAAAAACACGCGGTAGGAAAGAAAAGGATTTCTTGGTTTTTTTTCGGGCAACATGTTTGAATTGTGGCTTACGTTCTGACAAAAATTTTAACGCAATTTTGTTTTGTTGAAATAATTTTCTATCAATGCTGTGCTAAAGGGGAGACTGATTCAAGTGTTAAATTTCCGCTTATTATGGGTTGCACTTCGCAGCGTACTGGCTTCTGCAGCGTAAAATCCAACTTTAACCTACTAAATAACATGTCACAAAAATCTTAAAAAGGACACTTCACAATCAGTACGTAGTCGCAATAAACATAACAAGGCCACCGATAGCACGAAAAAGACAATAACAAATAAGAAGTCAAACGGTGGTATTGTTGCTGCCGCCAACCATTTAACACCACCAGCCCAAACGGCCGTTGTACCAACAGCATTGGCCCGTAAGAAATCTCAAAGCAAAATCATCAAAGAAAAAGAGCGTGCCGAACGGGAAACCCTAGTTCTTTGGCGGCGTCCGATACAAACTATTTTGTATTGTTCATTTGAAAGCGTGGCATTAATACAAACCTACAGCAAAAAGCATGAATTGCAAGCTGATGTCAGAAAATATTGAATTCGTTGCTGACCGTTTGTTGAACGAGCTGGGTGTTGACAAGAATTACCATACACTAAATCCCTTCAGTTTTATGGAGTTGATTTCTTTGGATGGTAAGACAAATTTAACGGCTAAAATTCAAACACTAGCGGTATTTTTTTAATCTTTATCTCAAAAATATTTCAAACCCAACTTTAAAGCTATCGAGTGGTTTTTGACTTGAGATTTTAAGAATTTTTGTATTTAAACAGAACCACTGAAAAAGAGTACAAAAATTTTAAAACACTTTCCTTTACACTACAAAAAAAAAAAAAAATTTAAAAATAACAAATCATAAGAAAAAAATCCTTAACAAACGCAAAACCAGTGTTTTTTTAGGTAATTTTGACTTGTACTATTTTTATGTTATTTTTTTTTTTTCAATAGAAAAGCAACGTAAAAGTAAAACAACTTAAAATTCCAACAAAATTTAATTTTAATCATACATTTATTACTATCCATTTAGTTAAACATTTTACGTTATATACATTTCTATTATATAGAAATTGTAAGAAACAAATGTAAAAGTTTTTTTTTATTGTCTAATAATACATTAAAGTATTGAACATTTCATTGTAACAAAAAGGGTGAAAAAACCAAACAACAAAAATACGAGAACTTTTAACGCAGTATTTTAGTTTTTGTTATATATAAGAAAATAGTTGATTTTTGATATTTAAATAATGCGCATTATTTTTCATTTCCTGCAATATTTTTTTTTTTACCTGTATATGACGTGTTTTTGAGATTTCGTATTAATCAAGTTTTGCAAAACTTTTTTTGCAATCATCTTTGACGTCTAGTTAGAATATTTAACAAGTCTGAGTTAAAATCATCTTAAAAAAAAAAAAAAAAAATCTGTCACTTATTATGTATATGTAACAATGCTCTTACTATGAGTAAACATAAAATAAACATATAGTATAATATATCTACTGGACTGTTCTTATCTACTGTTATAATAATAAATGAAGCTGAATCTGGAAAAAAGAGCATACAAACACATTTATATAAAGAAACAAAACTGAAAAGTATCTCTTTATAAATTGTTATTAAATAATCAGCTTTTATATAAACACACAAATTTATGTATATAACTATAAAACAGAAATAAAAATATATCTTATGAGTTAAACTTAAACTGTACACTAAATATTAAATAGTGATATTAAATTTAACAAATAACAGTTTAAAATTAAAGTTAAGTAACTAAAATTAAACTTAAAATTTACATATACTTAAAATTAAATTAAATTCTGTTATAAAATGATTTGTTAAAGGGTTTATTTATTTTGGTCAGGGGGAGAAGATGTTTGCTTTTGGGAGGGTTTCCAATATATTTAGCCCCTGAACCCTCACGGAAGGGTGGGAAAAGTGTGGGCCGAGCTCGTCCACCAGAGCTCAACGAGTAGGTGTTGGATGATTGGGCCAGGGGTGCCCAAACGGTTTCCTTTATTTTTTTTTATATTTGTTTTACTTGATTTTTAATTCTAGTTTCAGAAAATTTTTTTTTGTATTCTTTATTTGGAATCACCGACGTGCGATGACTTATGCACGTGACATTTGTACGGCAAGGGTACACGTGGACGGCCACAAGACCCCACCCCACATCTCACCGAACTGCTAGCAATGGCTAACTAGCACGTGCAGCCGTGGCCAACCTAGTGTCCGCGGGTCACTGGACCGGGGCGATGGTACCACCTCAGTGAGTGAGCGGCCTTATAAATACTGGTCATCGAGAACCAGGGGCGCTGTAAAAAGGCGCCCTCAAACTAAATGCAAAGGGCCGCCCTCTCGCAGAGATGGTAGCACCGCTCCACAACAACCAAAATTTTAAAATTTTGAAATTAAAATTTATTATTGAATTTTAACGTCCATGTTGACTTCAAAAAATTTCGCCTCCGTTACAATTCTCTATTGTTCGAGTATCCAGCCTCCCTTCTCCCTATTATTAATTTGATTGGATCTGTGTGTTCTATTAACTATCTTGCCAAGAAGCTTTACATGGCAGTTTTTACTCTCTGAGCAGGCGCGTACGCAGGATAGGATTTTGGGGGTTAAACCCCACTACCCCTAAATGATGGAATTTCAAAAGAAACTATCAGCAAAACATGGCAGCCGTTGTGTGTTTATAATCACTACAAAGATCCTTAGATAACATTGCACATTGGTAAATAATAAAAAAAATCTCAATTTAAAACATTTATTGTGAAAAGACTATTATACACAGAGGCTTAAAATGTTTTTTGCGTAAATAAAATAAAAAAACTATATTACAAAATACAATTTTTGTTTTTGAAGCGAAGCTTTTTACGCCTCGTTTTGTAATTTGCTTGAGTGAAATCTCAAAAACGACACTTTTTTCCATGCACCTTTTTCTTAGAATTGTTGTTTTTTGCTTGCCTCTATTACAACAAGAGGATAAAAAATTAAAAATATTTCTTTGTAAGCGTGAGAATCGACCTCGCACCGTTTTGATCGAGAGCTCTACACACTTACCACTACTCCAAAACCCTTATATTGTGAATATAAGGGTTCACATATTCTATTGTGAATGCGTGATGCTATGATGCAGCAGATCACAATAATCGATCAAAAGCATTGTGCATTAGGGGTTTCGGACCATCCTACAGGTAGGATGAACTTATAGGACGGCAGAATAATGGGAAAGTCTGTTTGATACTTTCGGACATGTGGGAAGGACTTCATTATTTTTTGGGACTTCAATTTATTGTTGTTTTTTTCATTTATGAAGTTTACTTCTATGAAGTTTAATGAACTCCTTTCAAAAATATTATGCAAACCACCTGCCATTTTGACATATTAAACTTTGCACTATTTTCACGTTTTTTTTATATCTTCACTCCACGACGTTTTTTTTTAAATGAGAAAATGTATGAAGTCGGATGAGCGTGCGTTCGCACATACTACATGTAAGATGGAAATCCAAAACTTTTGATTTTTTGTGGCAGTCCATCCTACATGTAGTATGTGTGAACGCACGCTCATTGGACGGGCCGACGTATATGCTTTCACACATCCTGCATGTCCATCCGATTTGTCAAATCCGTCCTACATGTACGATAGTCCGGAAGCCCCTATTAGCTATTAAAACAACAAAAGTAGCAAGGTTCCTTTGAACGGGTTGAAAATTATCACAAGATGCCAATTGTTTTAAGTGTAGATTTTATTTGCGAATTCAGACATGAATGTACATAGGCACTTAAGACAAGGCCGGTGGTCTAGCGCTAGAAAATTTAAGGTCTTTCTAGGATTTTTGAAAAAGTTAAAATATTGAACAACGATATTTAAACTTTTAAGATATTGAAACATGCATTTGTCATAAAAAATTATTTTTTAATTTAAAAAATTGCTGATCTTGTTCAAAATGACGCTCAAGAAAAAGGCGCATGTAGATTTTAACTTTTCTATTAATCTGAAAAATTAAAACCAAGATTAATATAAATCACTATGAGTGCAGCTATGGCTGAATCTAGAAAAAACTATATTGAAAGTTGACAGAAGGAAGCGCTTTTGAAAATTAAGTTCTTAAAACAGCTTGTTTTCTATTGATTTTGACCAACATTTTGTACCCCATGTTAGTATAGGCACTGCTTGAATCAGACAAATCAACCTGTAACGTTTATCGAATCCCTTGATTTTTGCGATGCAATGATATATCCATCAATAAGCGGATTCCTGAAGATTTGTGCAAAGTTGCCGGTTTCAATCGCTTCAAGCGAACGCTCGTTTGCGTCGCTTTGAAAAACTGGTGAAGAGGGGCTCAATGGGTTAACTCTTCTAAATATTCACAGGGATGTGGAAGTGACCACGGAAAAAATTATAAATGCACTAGCCCGAAATAAAAGAAGACTAGACATTAATTAAGATTATTAATAAAGATTATTTTATAATAAAAAAAATTGGAAGTCTAAATAAAAAAATTGAAAACCCCCGCATTTTATTCATTCCATCTAAGGTGAGAATTATACGCGGACTACCGCGGTTGCTTAGCTTATGGACCACGCACTCTACCAAGTAGATAACAGCTGCCACCAAATAAATCTTGTAGGTCCAGTTCTCGATAACTTTTGTTCAAACATTTAATAACAGGCACAACACAGTTGATCAATAGAAGTTGCGTCAAAGTCAAGAGCTGAAATGGCCGTTTAATTTTTTTTGCATTGTCAAGGGAATAAAATGTAACATTTGAACTTCCAACAGGTTGCTACTTTTTAATTTGCACAAACTCAACCACAATTCAGGAGAACACAGGATCCAAAATTTCTCCCTCGATAATAAGTATCTACTTCTAGGCTAAGAGAGTTTATGCTGTTTTTTTTTCGCTTGAAGCTATTGCGAAATAATTAATTAAAGTGCTTCAGGTGTATCTCCTGAAAATGCTTTTAAATCCGTGATAACCAAACGCATGCAGCTTAAAATGCTCGCATTAAAGCTTATCACTGAAAAACAGTAAAGAATTTTTAAAAACTATATTAAACCTACTATTATTATATTACTATTTCTTTTTGTAGTATCATATGGTAATAAGGTAAACAATTATTATGATTATAATTAATTTATTTAGAAAAAATGGGTGAAGAGTAATTTCAAAAATGTCCTTAACTGTAAAAGAAGAACGCCTAGTTTTTCCCGTCATAAGACGGAAGTCGTGTTCTGATTGTGTTGATTTACTGTAAGAACGCAACAACATGGAAATTTTCTGTCTCTCCATTCCACAATTTTGCAATGACTGCTCTTAGAAGAAATAGTTGATGGGGCTTATAATATTAATTATTTAAGTATCACTCAAATTTTATGACAATCGTTAAAAAAAAATTAAGAAGAAGTAGGAATTAGATTAAGTTTTAAAAACCTGTTAAAAACGATTTGAAAATAAAATTGTAAAAGCAGTCATTTTTACTGGTGTGGTTAATCTTTAATATAACTAACCAAGTAGCCGCACAACTTTAGCTGCGGATGACGAATGTCAAACAAAAGAAAATCAAAACGAGAGCGTGCTATGATTGCTATGGCAGCTGATCCAAAATGGAGCTATCAAAAATGTTTTTTGCCAAAATATTAAGTTATTCTTAAGTTTTTTCCCATATTTTTTTTATTTTAAAATAACATAATATTTAAAAAAAAATTTTTGCTTAACACTCGTTTAAAAAAAAATTTGTTTTATGTTTTCTTTTGTTTAACCCTTGGACAAACACATAGTTCTGGCCAGGCATATTTCATTTTTGAGCGTTAATTAAACATACTTCTAGTTTATGTAGATACCTGTATTTCCCGGTAGCCGTCTAAAATATTGTTGGCTTTCATTGGCGTCGGAAGCGGGGGGGGGGAAAGGTGGGCAGTTTCCCCCACTTTTTTAGCTAGATAAACAATTTAAAAGGAAAAGTTATTCAAAATATCATTTTTTTTACAACGATAATATTTTTGTATTATATATTTTCCTCTTCTTTCTCTCTTCTTCATGTTGCATGTGAAGAAATTTTGGTGAACTTTTTTTGCACCACCATTTGTACTGCCCCCCATTTGTACTGCCCCCCCAGATGAAATTCGCTTCCGACGCGATTGTTGGCTTTTTATTTTTAAAAAATTCTAAAATATCGTTCCAACACGAAGAAAACTGCAAATAAAAGTCCCCACGAACAAACACATATGCCTGGCCAGACCCCTATACAATTTGTATGAAATTAATTATTGTTATACACATTTTGAGTTATTTTTCTGCAAATGCAATGCAGATTGCTGTTTCCAGATATTTTTTTTTATATTTTGGGTTATTTTTATGTGAATTCAATGCAGATGTTTGCTTCTTTCTTTCGTTTGTGATTTTGGTTTTGAGTTCAGTTAGTTTATTATTGAATGCTGAACATACTACATCGACAGTCCGGTCCAAAGCGGTGAAAACACAGATTTTGTGCCCGAAGATGACGCCTCAGACATTGAATATGAATTAGAAATTGAAGCAAATGAAATATTCGACAGCGATGAAGAATCCGAAGAAGAAAGTGAGAATACACCAACTCAAGCTGCAGACGGTTTTTTGCTTGGAAAAGATATATGGAGAAAAAGTTACACGCAAATAGAACGCAGAACATGCAAACTGCACACCACGAGTATAGGTTGATATGACAAGTGTTGAGCTTGATGCTTTTATTGGGATATTATTGTCTTTTAGTGTCAGTCATAATACTATGCAGCTCTCAAGATTGATGTGGCAAACTGATGCACTTCCAATATTCCGTGCAGCCATGTCATATACACGATTTGTGACTTTGATGCGCTGTATTCGATTTGACGATAGTCGAACGCGTGCATTTCATCAACAAACCGACAAAGCTGCGCCCATTCGCGACATATGGAACTTCTTGAATAACAATCTTGCCAGTAATTTTGAACCATACGAAAGTGTAAACATCGATGAGCAGCTATTTCCATACCGTGGGTGCACAAAGTTCACGCAATACATCCCATTAAAGC
The DNA here is from genome assembly GCA_963920525.1 of Dichetophora obliterata. Taxonomy (NCBI): domain Eukaryota; kingdom Metazoa; phylum Arthropoda; class Insecta; order Diptera; family Sciomyzidae; genus Dichetophora; species Dichetophora obliterata. The sequence continues at coordinate 165,329,035 of OY986435.1, forward strand.
TCGAAAAGTATGGCATAAAAGTATGATGGGCATGCGATGCGAAAACCAAATATCCGTTGCAAGGAAAACTGTACACTGGTAAAGAGGGAGAACAACGAGAGACAAACCAAGGCGAAAACTTCTTTACAACATTAGCCGCAGCTAAAAGTCTTTCGTCGATTGGACTAGCATACGTTGGCACCATTAGATCCAACAAAAGGTGTCTTCCCAAAGAAGTGAAAAAAGACAGCAAACGGCCAGTGCTATCATCTGTGTTCGGTTTTTATTAGAACCTTGTATCACTGAGCAGCTACGTTCCAAAGAAGAACAAATCAGTAACTCTACTATCCACTGTGCACTACACCGAGAAAGTTGAAGGCGTGGCAAAGAACCGGAAGCTATATTATTTTACAATTCAACAAGGGGCGTTACTCTACAAAACGGTCAATGGTTGAATGTTGTCCCAAAATATGGTTGTTGCTCATGCAATTTTCAGTATAAGCAGCACCAATTGTTTTCTCAGCTTGTTCAAGAACATTCGTCGCTTCTCTTTTGTGGTTCCTTCTGTATTTTCATTGCATATGATGTAAGCGGCTAATCCCATGACGTCTATCATGTTGCAAAAAAATGCTAATGGCAGACGTTGGCAAAACAAGACAAAAGAGAAGCGACGAATGTTCTTGAACAAGCTGAGAAAACAATTGGTGCTGCTTATACTGAAAATTGCATGAGCAACAACCATATTTTGGGACAACATTCAACCCGTTTGGCCATTGAATCTTTCTTTGGAAGGCTGTTGAATATTCCCAGCAACATGCTGCCTAACCAACAAAGCGGCCCTAGTACACTGAATTCCAGAAAAGATTTCAGAATTTGTGCCACGCAAGACAAAAAGCTGCGTAGGAAGACACGTTTTTACTGCACTAAATGCACTAGTCCTGTGTGCCAAGAACATTCTAAAGTTGATTATACTTGTTTTTCCATGCATTCCACAAAATGAATAAAAATTTTTTTACATTTAGGTAGCTACATATATAAACAAATAAAAAAAAAGTCTAAAAACAAAAATAATAAACGAGTATACTTAGAAATTCAAAGTTACGGTCGCTCTGTGCCATACAAATGCATAAAACGTATAGGGGTCTGGCCAGGCATATGTGTTTGTTCAAAGGTTTCAGAATATGTGTTTGACGGGGGGGGGGGGGGGGGTTAACCTTCGTCATCCGCAGCTCATGAGAAAATAGGTTGTGTGCGCAGCTACCTGATAAATAGTTGTATCATGGGTAAATCTAGGGTTTAAAGATGAACGTTTTACAGCGCAGGCAAACCTTAAAAATTCACTCCCAATGTTGTGTGCTAGACATGAGATCGTGGAAAAGCACTCTGTTATTAGTGAATCAACAACATGGTATAGGGGAAAGAACTTCTGTCTAATGATCGAGAAGCCGCAGGCAGAGAGTGGAAAAACCGTACCTTATATGTAGCTCCACAAAATCGCACTAAATTAAAAAGCTGTACTTTCGTTCCTGTTTTAGTTTTGGTTTTGGTTTACGATCGGGAGCAAAAACAACAACAAAGCATATAATGACTGTGCTCCCAAAACAAAACGTTGTTATTCTGTTTCGCTCTCTCTTCTTTGTGTTAGGAACAGTGTTAGTAATTGAATGGAAGAACAATATACGAATGAAGCGAAATAAAGATAGCATTCCCCAAAAAATACAAAACCTGTTAAAAACGAACCGTTCGTTAAGGTTTTTAAAGCGAAGCTTTTTACGCTTCTTTTTATGATTTTCTTTATTGAAATCTTAAAAACGCCACTTTTTCCGACACCGCTTTTCGGACGTTCTTCCGACAACCGTCTTAGAATTGTTCCGTTTTGCTTGCGTCTATTACAACAACAAAATATAATATAAAAAAGTATTTCTTTGTATGCTGTGAGAATCGAACTCATACCCCTTCGACTAATAGTTCTAAATGCTACTCACTGATCCAAATATTTCACGCGTAGGTTGGTTTATTCAATTTAAAGTATTAACTGAAGCTATGTTGCACAAGATCCCAATTAATTTTTTACATACATTTTAATACATAAAAGGTAAGCATCCTGCTCCGCACCTAATATCGCTCAAACTGTAATTATTTTTTTCCATTTTAACAGTGCTTTTACAATTTAATTTATAAATCCTAAAAAAAAATAATCGAAAGCATAATCAAATTTACTCACAGACAACTTTTATGTTACGCACGAGAAGGTTCCATTGACCTGGGGTAAAACTAACACAAGATGAAAAATGTTTTAGTTGTCGATTTTAATTGCGATTTAAGACAAAAATGTTCACAGGCACTTAAACAATGCATTTTGATACATATAATTTACGAATGATAAGCGATTCAAATATTTGTACAACACGATTAAGGATAACTATTGATGCAGTATTTGCTTGATATGACGATGACACTACATCTATAATATATGTTTGCTATTTTCCATGGATATCATAAGACAATAATTTCATTAATAGATTTCTATAATAATAATTGAAAACATTTACAAAAATAGTTTAAAATTAATGTGACATGTAATAAAATAAAGTAGTAATAAAATGTAATGGTGGGAATATTAACGTGTATTTTTATACCCCCACGTTTAAAAAAGTAATAGGGGTATATTAATTTTGTCACTCCGTTTGTAACGCTGATAAGGAGGCGTGGCCGGTATAGAAAAGTATATATATTCCTGATCAGCATCACCTCCTGAGTCCGTCTGTCCGTCTGTGCCCACAATAGCAGCCGTAATTTTTGAGCTATCATAACGAAATTCAAAATATGAGCTTTTTATTCAAAAATGGAGGTCAAGTTCGAATCTGAGAAATTCGGATGAAAACCACGCCTACCTCCCACACAAAGTGACTTAATCAAAACGGTAAGATCTCTTCAAATTCCACAAAAATCAATTTAAGGACTTCAAATTTCGCACAGTGTCTTAAATATTTAATATTTATTTTGAGTATTAAATTTGTAAAAATCAGATGAAAACCACACCTACCTCCCATACAAAGTGACTTAACCAAAACGGGAAAATCTCTTTAAATTCCACAAAAATCAATTTAATGACTTTAAATTTCGCACAGTGTCTTAAATATTTAATATTTATTTTGAGTATTTAATAGTATTAAATTTGTAAAAATCAGATGAAAACCACACCTACCTCCCATACAAAGTGACTTAACCAAAACGGTAAAATCTCTTTAAATTCCACAAAAATCAATTTAATGACTTTAAATTTCGCACAGTGTCTTAAATATTTAATATTTATTTTGAGTATTAAATTTGTAAAAATCCCATACAAAAATCCCTACCTCCCATACAAAGTGACTTAACCAAAACATGAAAATCTCTCTAAATATATTTAACACTTTGCTTAAGACTTTATATATACTCTAATTCGGCCGTGGGTGTATTTTAACTTCGGCCCAGTCGAAGATACTCCCTTACTAGTTTTAATTAACTTTATTGTTTTTAAAATTTTATAATTTAAAAATTATTTATAAAAAAACCGTTAAATTATCAAATCTATGAAATTGCGAAATTGCTTAGCTTCTCTTGTGTGTCCAACGACGCATCTGTTTTTTCGCATTTTCTGGTCGTAGGTTCAAAACGGTAAGGAATATTCTTAAAAAATCTGTCGTTTTTGTCTGTCAGTTCTTGGAGTTTTTATGCAAGCAAACCAATAAAACAAAGAGTAAGAAGCTGCACTTCAAAAACCTTTACAGCATCTGAAAGTTTGATATATAAATAGTACGTTGTACCACGTTCAGGGCAGCATACCTCTAATTTTTTAGTTAAGTTTTTAAGAAGTTCGGTCAGCTTTTATAAGCAGCTTTATATTATTGTATAGTGAAAGCTAAGATGTTAATGTGAGAGCGGATTCTCGTAAGGATGTTTCGAAAAAGCAAAAGCAAACCACCTGGTCAAAACTAGCTTAGTTTTCTAACAGCTTCCATTTAAAGACCTAACCAAAATAGACGAAACGAGACGATTGCAATTTGCCGAATGTCTGCTCTCTTTTCGTCTGTTTTGACATTTAAGCCAAAATTAAACGATTTGCTCAACTCGTTTGAAACAGATGATCAATTGCGAACAGATTTTTTTTTTTTTAGTTATCAATTAATGTGCAATTATAATTTTGTTAATTATTAAATAAACATTTTTGAACTATGAGAAAAAAATGTCGTAAACTTTTCACAGCTGTTGACGAGTTGAGACGCTAAAAGTTCGGTTCTTAGGGAACTAAACGTTTTGTCAAACCATTTCGTTTAGTTTCGATAAGGTGACGTTTGCTTATTTTCATATGCTCAAGTTTTTATGAGTTGGGCGAAATGTTTTCTCAAAACAACTCTTCGGAAGTTCAATTGATAATTGATAATTGCGGGAGAGTATGGGTAAAGAAAAGATAAATTAATAAACAAAAATTAAAGTATGAAACCGTTTTATTAATTAATTATTCACTTACTAATTCAGATATTTGAGGCAATGAGTTGAGTTGCACCTGCATAAAAGTCACTTAAATGACTTGCTGACATGTGAATATGTTGGTAAGTGCTCAGACTAATGTGTTAATAATAAAGTATTAATAATAATATTAATATTCATACCGTTAACTTTACTACATAAAGATTTCTTAACTCGATGAAATTAATTGAAGTGTTCTGAACTGTTCTATGCATCGATGAGGATGCAATGTACATACAAACAATTCCAAACCTTAAAACAACCATGTTTGAGGCTATTTTAGAAAACAATTTCTTCACAAATTTGGATTTAGTATAGATTTCAGTACAAATGCGAAACTTTGAACTCAATTTTCTCGAAATTAAAATTTTGCGACATATCACCTTCATCCACTCATGTCTTCAATTTTATATATCATTTTCTTTGGCAAACATACAGTTTACTTAGCCTTGCTGCTTGTAATGATATTTATTAACTCATGAAGTCAGTTTACAACAACATCGTAAAAACAGAACATGCCATTTAAAACAACTACTTGTGATGAAAGCTTGAGTTAATATATGCGTGCTACGATGCCTAACATAATTACAACTTGAACACATTCACATATTTATTCATCGACATTGACATCGACATACAAAGCTAGAATAAATATTTATCATAGAGCTGTGAACAGCTGTATGTGGCTGTGGAAGCTTTGCCCATGCTTAGGGGAGTATGTTTATTCCTCGACTCTCCCCCCTACTGAGGTATTGTGTGAGCTGGACAGGATGTGCTGCACTGTTGCACAAATATTTATGATGTGTTGCTCAAACAACTCCAATAAAAGTCGATGCAATCACGCTATCGGCTTAGTATCGCATAAATTCATTTCCGCTTCATTATGGCTCTGTTGGCAAACAATGTCAAAGGCTTAGAATCTGCATACTACATACTTGCTGTTGTTTCATTCCTAGCTATATACCTGCAGCGATAGAAGAAGAACGCCCTGGGAAAATTAAATTGAAAACTTCCGCTTTTAAGGTTGTGGCAACACAGTCAGTAGCAGCAGGAAATCGAATAAAGTTGGTAAATGCCAGGTGCTTGTAAAAAGTCAAGTTGAACCTTGGATGCGCCAAAGGAAAAAATGCATTTAAACAGCTTCCTGGTTGGGCTTTTTTGTCGCGCTCTTATTGAGTTAAAATCATGCTTAAGTGTTTTTAAAAAAATTGTTCAAGGTTATTTCAAAAAGTACACTCAAATATACACATTCACTCTGACGATGTTTCTGAAGGAAGTTGGAACAAGAGAAAGTTGATAATTTTTTAAAACTTCCAATTAAATGCGATTATCTTTCGCTTTACCCGATTTTAAACGTTAAGAGCTTAAAAGTTTTAAAATTATTATTTTCAAATTAAATATATTGAGCATTGTTCGCACTCATAAGTTTAATTTTATGTATCCTTGATGTGTTTTTTTGCTTGATTTAAGAATATGTCACAGCAATTCATACGAGCTTTAATCAATCATTTTAAAAGTTATAGCCTTTTTAGTTTCCTCAGTTAGACTGTCTGAAACTTAACTTAACAACTTTAAACACGTTTTTCTCGAAACTACTTTCGGCAACTACTTTCACAAGTTTTTCGGCGACCAAAAATCAAATTTTTTTTTACATTTTCGGAATGGATAACATCATTAAAATATTGTCAGAAAGTTTCAAGTCGATGGAATAAAAATGACTGTGGTTGTTATCACAAACGTCCCAAGAAATATATACATACCTTACTACTTCTTAAACTTTAAACGCGTTTTTCTCGAAAAGTGCTGCTCGAAATCGGTGGACAGCGTTATTCGAAAACAATGCCAAGGATCGCTACCAAATTTTAAGTGCTTGTTAGGTAAATTCAATTGGTACTTCCTCGATCGATTTTTATTTTAGAGAAAAACTTTATTTTATAACCAAAGACAAATCAATTTTTTAGTTGAAAATCAGGTTTTCAACTACCATTAGGTTAGGTTAGGTAAAGCTGGGTGCCTTGTAGTGAAGGCTCACATAGACCAATTCTGGTCCTTAGTGATGCCGGTTACGAATAAAGGAACCGTTGTGTTAAGTGAAGATTGTAAGGATTTGCGTTGAATTCGCAAACCTTAGAAGGCATTCCAAAGATACTTTTGATACATCTTTTAGCGACAGGAACGTCAATGAGCCTAGGTATTTGAGTCTCGATCTAAGTAGGGCGGGGTATGTGCTTATTAGGTGCTACAGGGCCTCCACTGTGCCTGGTTCCTTGCACTTCCTACAGTTGTCATCTGTGGTGATGCCCAGCTTCCTCGCGTGGACTGCTGCCATGCCCACTAGTGTCCTGCAATCTCTGCGCACTGCTAGTGTGGCTCTTTTTTCGAAGTTCCTGTAAAATTCTTGAATCGGAATGTTCTGCGAATTCCGATCCCATCACAGCGCCTTTCTTTGCTAAGCTATCTGCCATCTCGTTCCCCTCAATGCCTTGGTGGCTAAGGATCCAGTAGATGCGCACTCTTTTCGTAGAGCATAGTTCTTCTAGTGCATCTCTGCCAGCCAGGACGCTGTTGGACTTGTTGGTAGTTATTTACGCAATAACTTTCTTTTTAAATATTTTAAGCAAAGATTTTTGATTTCTTACAGTCAGCACTGGACTTAGGCCTAGTCTCGTGGCTGAAAAATTTTTAGGAAAAAAAAAAATGTTAGAAACGGAATCAATTTGGTTGCAGCCGAATTGACAGAGCGGAAAAATATTTTCGTGGCTAATTTATAAAGAAACTCAATATAAATCAAAAAACTAGTTTGACGAGTTTTGTAAATTTTTGGACGGCCAAACGTTGAGCGACAAATGTTTAAGAAAAACTTACAAGCAAAAACTTCGTTTACAGGCAATGAATAAAATGTTACAGAACACTCGTGCAATCGATTACGTTTTGGGTTAAAGAAAGTATTACTAATATGAGCTGCCATTGGCGGTAATTTAAAAAAAAAACTCAATGAATAACGTAATGCAATTAATGCATTTTTGGTCTTTCTGACTTAATATATTTTTAAATGTTTGAAATGAATTGAAATATTTTTTAAATGTTTTGTTAAGTGTATTTAAAGGACGGAATTATTATGATGGCAGAAAATTTTAAAAGACGACAGAACAATAACGTAGCTTATTTAAAATGTAACTTTAAGTTTTGTGTTCGAAATTTTTTTGTTCATTTAAAAAGTTTCTTCAAATATTATTGCAAGAAGATAAACAAAATACAAGTTCTGCACCAAAAATAAATAATATTTTTCATTTACATGATCTTTGTGATGTATATCGAAATGGAGAAATATCACTGTTAATTTTAATAAGTATTCCTAACAACTTTCGATACAACTTTCGAAGAGGACTGCATGGTTTTATGGAAATGCAAATTGGACTGACTTAAATAATTTTTATAACAACTTCAATCGGAAGTTATGTTTTGCTGATATAAAAGAGAACGCCGCACTGTCATGGTACAAGAAATATTTTATGGGATATGCCGTCTTTAATTGCCAATAATATGACAAACATTAAAGCAAAAGATCACTCCTGATTTAATGAGACTTTAAGGATTACAGTCATGTCTAATAAGGGAAGCCATTCAGAACTGGTGTTCCCACAAGAATACTAATAACAAAAGACTTCCCACCGAAGTGAACAAACATTTTTGGACATTTGTTAAAAGAGTAAAGAATCAGACATTGTCATCGATTCCAGCTCTCTCTTTTAAAAGATGACCAAATCTTTACTAACTCAGCTGATAAAGCGGACCTATTGGCTGGATTGTTTGCACAAAGTTTTACTCTCTTGGATAGCAATCAGCCACTGCCCCTTGTTGAGGGTTGATCTTCTGCAATGCAAGAAATTTACTTTCGAACGAGAGCAGATAAAAGGCTTCTTACAAGTCTAAACATTAACAAGCTTCTGGTCCTGATGGAATAACATCAATTGTGCTTAAAATGTGTGCTTCTTCTCTGGCTCGACTTTTGCGCAACCTTTCAAACATCTCCTACAAACAGAAGAATTTTCATCTTGTTGGAAGGGAAGGTCGCAAATGTGCAGCCAAGCTGCCGACCCATTACGATATGCTCTACGCTTTTCAAAGCTATGGAGAGCGTAATAAAATTTTACATTATGAACTATCTAGAGCACAACCAACTGCTCAGCGATCGTCAATATGGTTTCTGTAGGGCCTACTGGAGAACTTGTAGAGTTCTTAACCAAAAAATGGAACCAATGTGCTCACTTTTTTTGAGAGAACAAGGTTGTTGCTCTTGATATTTTAAAGTCGTTTGGCCGAGTGTGGCATAAAGCGCTCGTGTCAAAACTAATGCCATATGGTGTTGGTGGTAACGCTGTTCGATGTACCATCTGTTCGATGTTTCTTCAAAGACAGAACGATTCATGTAGGAAAACGCTCGTTTTCTACATTAAAACGAATTAAAAACTATTTAAGGGCAACTATGAGGCCGTGTTAAAAATTAAAACAGATCTAGTACAAACACTATGTTATGCGAACGTAATAAATGATTTCGCACGAGCATATAATGAAACTCTTTATTTTTATTATGTTGTATAAATCTCTATGTAATGTGTGTAAAAAATTAAAAATAAAATTTTTATAGTTTTGTTCTATTGTATGAAAAACATTTAATGTGTTAGAGGCGGCACTAATGTCGGGCCTAGGGCGGCAAAATGCCTAAATCCGCCACTGCTTACAATCCACCCTAAACAAGTGCGTGTGCGTAGTTTAACTGTCAAAATCGGCTCATGCACATACATTTTGTATGAAGCCTTCCGAAATATGCACCGAACTACCGCAACATGAATCGAATTTCCAATTTTGACAGTACGTGCGGATGTGAAGTTGGCTGCATTCAGCTGCTATTAATTAATTCATCTCAATAGCAAATGGGAGTAAGTATTTGCAAAATTAATACACTTATACATAATACTTAATTTCTTTAAGATTTTGAAACCATCTTAGTTCAACAACGAAAACCAGATTGAGCTGGTTCGAGAGCAGTGGTTTTTTCCACAGCGCACTTGTTGAGGTTAAGCGTAAAATAAAATTGCGTGCCACTTGAGAACGCACCGCAACGCGCACTTGTTTAGGGTGCACTGTTAAGGAAAAATGGATTTTATTTTTTTTTTCAACTAACTGCAAAGCTTAATATATAAACTTGCTGGTTCAATATCTCGATGAGAAAGACCGGAAATATTCACATTCTCTGTTATCGATTCGTCTTTGTTCTTTTTATTTTGACGTTAGCCTTTTCAAAGCGTGATCCCGGTTTTCCCGGACATGTCCTGGTTTTGAGATTGGTGCCGTCCCGGTGCACAGTAAAAAATGTCTCGGTTAAAAATATTAAAGAAAAAATTAAAAGTGACTGTGTAGTGTATCAGTAAATATAGTGAGTGTATAACTAATAACTGATCAAATTTTTTGCAAATCCGTGCAAATGAATGAAAATGTAACTATTTTTTTTACAAAATTCTGAATTCCAGGAGCGAAAATAAACTTGTTAAAAATAGTACAAGATTTATTTGCTATTCCAGTGCACAAAAAAAATGGAGCGAGTATTTTCACTGGTCTTCTCGCAATTTAGCAAGGAAAGAAACTATCTCAACATAACCACCTTAGTAAGCATTATGCAAAGCAATGTTAATTATTCTATGACGTGCACAGAATTTTTTAAAAACATTAAAACGCAAAAGGATGTTCTTGATGAATCAAAAAAGTCTGCAAAATATGATCGGGCCTAACCTTCATTTTAAATAAGTCCAAACAATATTTTCATTAGCTGCGTTCCATTCGCCTCAAAATAATCCAGATTATTTTTTTTTTACATGCAAACAAAAACAAAAATAATAATCCTATAACAAATAGGATTATTTTTGCTATCCACATAAAATTGTGATATAACCTTTAAAAAATTTGAAACACAGGTGCCGCACCTGTATATTTTTATGAGCTGTCATTTTTTTTTTGAATTATTTGTTTGTTTGATACAATGACTATTAGGTAGCCATGACAGCTACCTATTTTCTCACCAGCTGCGACCATGGAATGTTAAACAAAAGAAAACAAAACAAACCGCGTGTGTCACACACATTGTCCGCATTCAGCGAGCCAACAATTGCACTTAAATTATTTATATATTTGCATAATATTAATAATTAAATTAAATAATTTACAATTTTTCCGACGTTTAAAGTAAAACACATTCAGAGAAAAACATCGTTCACTAAGGTATCGCTATCATAATAGTTCACAACAGCTTTGAACGACACACGTTCTCATGACACCTAATAGTTATTGTATCATGATTGCTTGTTTGAATTTAATTTTGACTGCAACGGTAGTGCCCTCTACGAGTCGTTTTTCTTGCCGTTACGTTCAGAAAATTTGGTATAGCGATTATATTAAGGCGAAAGGAACGCAGCTATTGACTGAATTGTTCTGAATGTTTTTTTTTTGTTATGTGTACTATGTGTACCTGTGAATTATTTTGATTTATTTTTTTTTAATAAACGACAATTTATGATATAAAAAATTGCGTATTTGTTTTTTGTGGAATATAAAAAAAACAATAGGGCAGTTCACGATCTTGTTGCATCTTTGCAAATGCAAAATAAACAGCTTTTACAAAAACAAAAAGCATATGTTGCAAAAGCTTTTCAATGCTTTTTGTTTTTGTAAAAGCTGTTTTTTTTGCATTTGCAGCAATGCAACAAGATGGTGAACTACCGTAATGTGCAAAGTTGTCCCGGTCAAGTGCTGTAGACGTATGGCAGCCCTACCCTAAAATATCTAACTAATAAATTTAAGTACTTAAAGTTAACACCAAAAATATGCCATCACATTATTGTTGCCAGCTACTGCTGCTAAAAATCCGCAAATTTTGCTGGAAAAATCCGCTAAAATCCGCTAATTGGTTTTTTTTTTTAAATTTTATCAACAAAATTTAGCAATTACATTTTAAGCTTATCAGAAAAGTAAAAAATTACGGAATGAACATATCCGATTTGGGTCAAATCATACATGAAGTATCACTGATGGAAACAAAAAGGTTTGACGTGATTTTTGGAGGAGTATTAGGTTGCACAAAATTGACAAAAATCGGCAGAAACGTCGAAAATCGAAGCCATTTTGAATTTTTGAGGTGTGTTCTTCGAATCTCTACTTTGAAATTAATTATCTTACCTCAAGAGACCTCCCGAACCACCAAAATATTTTAAAAATATATTTAGATTAAAGTTCGTTCCGTTGCACAGAGGGGTGAAATCGCAAAAAATGGAGATTAATTAAACTATTTATCCGATTTTAAAAATTCTTTCACTATTAGAATGCTACGTTATCACTGAGTGACATAGGCTACACATCTTTTGGAAAAGTGGGCGGGTGACACTCCCCACTATTAAAAATAGCTCTAGCGGCCATAGTAATAGACTGATTGTCATGAAACTTTCCCAATGTTGTACTGTTGACCTGCTTATAGTCCTTGGCTATACTTGGTTATGATTGGATAAAGGGGCGTGGCACTACCCATTTTACCTGAAACTTAGAACGGATATATCTCATGAACTATCAGAGGTATGAAGATGAGATTTGGTATATATGTTGATCGTACAGTATGAATTACATCCAAGGTGGAATAGGGCGGTGCCACACCCCCTTTTAAAAAATGCTCTGGCTTAGTCGCATTTTTTTTTTTGGAAAAAAAGTAATACAATTTTTAGATAGTAATCAATTTATTTTTAATATAATTACGTAGACAAAAGGACGGATGTGTCCGGATGTGTCCGTAAGGTGTACGGATGTGTCCGGTGAGCGTTTTGTTCAAAAATATAAATAGCTTGTTCCTTCATATCTACAAAATAGGAAAAAAGTTTATACATATGTATTTATATATATCGTATTATATTATAAGACATGTGTTTCTGACCTGCTATTTTAAAAAATATGCCCAAAGTCATCAAACTCCATTGCATCGCCCTCGATATAATCATCATCGTCATCTGTATCATAATTTGTGCCTTCTGGTGCCACGTTCGTCAAAACTGAAGGCGAAACTAGTAAATCTACTACTGATTTTGGAAGTTGGTGGAATTTTTTTTTGCAATTTTGTTTTACCAGATAGGATTGGATCTGAACTAGGTAGGATATGTCTACCTATTGAATATGTCTCGATTGCAATTCTCCCGACTGCATTTGCGAGAAAAATGTTCTCTGTAGTTTTTAAAATCTTTGTTTCGGGCTTCCTGGGCTTCCTTAGGCAGTTCACCGATCGGTAATAGCGCATGCGAAATGATTTCTGGGCCATGTATTAAAAACTTATGCAAGGTCGGTGGCATTTTAAGCCACTGATACTTCTTAACAAAAAGTCGAGCTGTATTCTAAGCAAATACTCTAAATTTTTCTACATTGATGTCATGACCACAAGATACGGCAATTAAAATTGTGTGCATGTCCTTAATCAGTTCTAGATCTAGTTTCGTAATATCTGCTGTGATGAATTATCTCTAAAGGCCTTGCATTTTTTTGTTTTTGTTTTTATAGAACATTCATCAAATTCCAATTCTTTGCGACCTCTCTTATTTGTTGGGTGATTTACAAACGAGATGGAAGTGTCTAACCAATTTTTGTATTGCACAGCAAAATGCTTATGATGTCTATTCGATTTGGACCATCGCTTCTTAAATTCAGAAATGAAAGTGCTGAATTTCACTTCAAAATCTTTCATGTCAATAGGGCTCGTACGCTTTATTATTTCTTCTTTCAATATATTAATTTTTTCATTAAGTCCGCATTTCGAAGAATATCGTAAAGGCTTCGACGAGAGAAAAATTTAGTTTTGCTGCTTATTCCTAAAAAGTTTAGATAGGAGTTTGCAAAAGATCAGAAGCTTAAAGTATTTTTATAGTACCAGTTACCCAATTACAAGCTTTTACATCACTTTCAATACGTTTGACGTTTTCACATTTCAATACACAACACATAACGCACAATAACAAATACTCTTGTCATTGTAACACACAGTTGCTAACGATACACAAAAACAACAATTATAACAAAGAAAACGAAGACAAAGCAAACAAAAGACAAGAACTGGTGTTCTTTGCTTGAGTGACTATTTTCACAGTTAATTTAATAAAAAAATTTCGCGCAAAAACGCGCAACATTTTATTACTGAATATAAAAGCCTAGGAACTGTAGTTTCTTAAAAAATTAATATACTAACGCCAAATAACACCATTCATATTTAAATATCCACGAAAATAGCCAAAATTTAGATACATTTTAAAAAATTTTTTAAAAATAATTCTACACATTTTTTGCTTACACAATTATTTTTCGAACAACGCTAAAATACCTGAGGTTGAAGATTCCATAGTGAAAGTATTACTTTTGTGCGTTGGTAGTTAGAAATTAAAATTTGGTTAACAAATTAGTTTGTTAATCAAAAAACTATTTGTGTTTATATGTTAAAATTTCCAAATTTCACTAACCCACTGAGTCTCTTATTTTTATGTTGGAAAAGTTATTTTAACAGAACAGAAAAAAATTTTTTTAAAGTTTTAAATGGCATAATTCGAATTCATTCTTCGAAATCAATAAGCTCATCGCAAGGGATAAAAACCCCAACCATCTTTAGTTTTTTTTTAAATTAAAGTCCGTTTTATACCTTTCCAACAGCAGTTCAAACAGTAGTTTAAAATTTTATGTACACTTTTAAAAAATCAACCTTGTAGATTTATAACACTTATGCATATAGTTTTAATTTTGTAGAATTTCATATTATTCGTTTATATTAAGGTTTAATATAATTCATACATATTACCTATAAAGATTCTTTGCATGATTTAGTCATATTATTTGTATTAATTAATATTTTGATAATTCATTTTTGTTGATTTTGATTGTAATTTTAATTAATCGTATATATTAAAGGGTGGTTAAATTTTAAGGGCCGATGTTGATTTTGAATAAAACACAAATTATTTAAGAAATTATTGTCATACGATGAGGCATAATTGAGGTTCTATGCCGTTAATGTGCCGAATTATCTTATCCTTTAGCTCTTGCATTGTTGCTGGCTTATCGACGTACACCTTTTCTTTCAAATAACCCCAAAGAAAGAAGTCCAACGGTGTCAAATCACATGATCTTGGCGGCCAATTGACATCGCCACCACGTGAGATAACACGGCCATTGAATTTGTCGAGCAAAAGAGCCATTGTTTCCTTAGCTGTGTGGCAAGTGGCACCGTCCTGTTGAAACCACATATCGTCCACATCCATATCTTCCAATTCGGGCCATAAAAAGTTCGTTATCATCTCACGATAGGAAACACTATTCACAGTAACTGCCTGACCGGCCTCATTTTGGAAAAAATACGGCCCGATGATGCCGCCAGCCCATAAGCCGCACCAAATATTATGTACAATAATAAAGAAAAAGAATAAGCTCACAGAACCATGGCTAGACAACAATCTCAGATTTTTGAGGAATCAAAGAAATAAAATCTACAAACTTCTCAAAAACACTGATAATATAAGCGATGAACTGAAGCTTAGATATGACGAGCTATCAAGAGAGTTCTCTATCAAGTCAGAAGAAGCGTACAAGTTGTACACGAACATCATCGGAGAAAAAATTGTCCAAGAGCCGAGAAAATTCTTTGACTTTGTCAACATGAAGCGCAAATCTAGCGGCTATCCATCGTCTATGTTTAAAGGTAATGTCACTTCGTCCAATTCTCTTGAAATAAGCAACTTGTATGCCGATCACTTTAAGGAGGTCTTTTGTCTTCCTACCACCTTATCTGAAACTTCTCCTAGCTCAACTATTATGGTTGATAGTTTATATTTAACCCAGGAAGAGATTTCTAATGCAATAAAAGAACTGGATATATTAAAGGGACCAGGACCAGACTTAATACCTACAAGCTTTTTGGTGCGATGTTTAGACCAACTGCTATTGCCATTACACATAATCTTTAACGAATCACTGGTTTGTGGGACATTTCCTTCATATTGGAAATCATCCCATCTTACGCCAATTTACAAGAATGGTGATAAAAGATCAGTTGAAAATTATAGAGGCATAGCAATCTTGTCAGCCATTCCAAAACTTTTTGAAAAACTTATTTGTGAAAAGCTAACAAGTTTCATTAACCCACGTCTAAATGAGCAGCAACACGGGTTCCGAAAAGGGCGATCTACCACCACTAATCTCATGATTATGGTATCAGATGTTCTAGTCAAAATGGAAAAAGGGCACCAAATAGATGCTGTTTATACTGATTTCAGTAAAGCTTTTGATCGAGTTGATCACAACATTCTTATATATAAGTTAGAAAAGTTTGATGTTGCAGGGTCCATACTAAGTTGGCTAAAATCATATTTAAACGGCAGATCCCAGTTTGTTAAATTCCAGGGAGTTCTATCGAAAAAAATTGCAGTCTCCTCGGGAGTTCCGCAAGGTAGTCATCTTGGTCCTCTTCTTTTCAACATATTCATATCCGATCTGTCAGAAGTTCTAAACGATATCCCACATCTTATGTATGCAGATGATTTAAAAATGTACTTTTCAATTCAATCAGATGTAGATGTAAATTTTTTGCAATCAAAATTGTTGTCTCTTGAGCAATGGTGTTTTCAAAATAAACTACATCTTAATGTCAATAAATGCAATGTTATTAGCTTTTCTCGTAAAAACAACGTAACATTACATACCTACCACCTCAATAGTATCGAACTAAAAAGGGTCAACCATATAGTGGATCTTGGAGTTGTCTTAGATTGCAAGATGCGCTTTAATCTGCACTATGATAAAATTGTGTCCAGGGCCAGCAAACAGCTCGGTTTTATAAAAAGACGTGCAAATGAATTCAAGAATATATGGGTCACTACATCCTTGTACCGTGCATTAGTGCGCCCAATACTTGAATATGCATGCATAATTTGGAATCCATCTTTCGATTCCCATAGAGAAAGAATTGAGTCTATTCAAAAGCAGTTCTTACTATACGCGCTTAGAGATATGTACAACCCCCATGATTATTGTAGCCTTCCATCATATGAACATAGACTCAGCCTTTTAAATTTGATGCCACTATCAACAAGAAGATCGTTATTGGGCTCATGCTTCACATTTGATGTAATTAATGGTGCTATTCACAGCGAATATATTTCTAATATGATTTCCTTTAACGATCCAATTAGGCGCACTAGGCATACTCGATTGTTAACTGAATATCAGCACCAAACTACATATGCAAATAATGAACCCATCAATCGTTGTTGCAGAGAATTTAATAATATCTCTATATACTACTCACCTTCTATGTTCAAATCCTCTTTCAAGCAAACCCTATATAAATCACTCAGAAATCAGAATTAACACAGGCCTCAGATAAACTACATACATGTATGGATTTATATGTATAAGCATTTAGTTTAATAAATCAAAATTCTTTAACATCCCTCTCCAAATCTCCCATTTACATCCTTTTGTCCTTATAGTCTTTAAGAATAATATATATACATCGTATCTTAAGTGTGTATATAGTCTTTCTTGTTTTCCTCCTCTTCTCTTAGTTTTGACATGGTTTTTGAAATCATGTCAATCCGGTGGGCGGAGTATGCCCACTAAGAGCACCAAATAAAAAATAAAATAAAAACAAGGAAAGGGGAGAAGAAAAACAAAAAACTTAGTAATAAGTAAACAAAACCTGTTAGAATAAGTTAGAATAAGTAAATTGCATTGCCTTGTTTGGCCAATAAATAAATAAATAAATAGTCACTTTTATTGGTGCATTGGTTTTTTGACAATCACTCTTGGATTGTCATTCGCCCCAATACGGCAATTCTGCTTATTGACGAATCCACTGAGGTGAAAATGTGCCTCATCACTGAAGATGATTTTCTTCGAAAATAGATCATCCACAGTTGCCATTTCTTGCCACGATTCTGATCTTTGACGACGCTTGAAATGGTCAAAAGGCTTTAGTTGTTGAGTCAATTAAACATTGTTAGCGTGTAAATGCAAGTCTTTATGCATAATGTTCATCAACGACGAACGTGAGAGGGCCACGAGTTGAGGTGGACGGCTCATTAATCACACTATCGCGAACAGCAGCAATATTTTCTGCAGTACGATCTGTACGAGCATGCACTGGTGTTTTCACATCTCCTACAGACCCGGCTTGCTCAAATTTTTGCACGATTTTTCCGACTGTACGCACATTTGGACGATTAAATTGACCGAAAAAATCACGAAGTGCACGATATGCATTTTGATTTAAACGTCCATTTTCATAATAAGCCTGAATAACTTTTATGCGTTGCTCGATTGTGTATCTTTCCATTGTTCAAATTGAATTAGTGCGATATTGAGAAATGACAAATGAAATGCAGAAAAACATGGCGTTTAGGTGCGGTTCGTATTCAACTTCGGCCCTTAAAATTTAACCACCCTTTTTTAAGATTTTATTATATTAAAATAAAAACAAAGCAACGAAAAAACGTACTAAAATGTTTGACTCTGAATTGGAATGTGATATCTTTTCCGCAGAGAATCCTTCTGGCGAAGCAAAATGTTTAATTTGCCACTTTTTGCAAGCAAACTAATATATATACTTTTTTACTAAGAATAAAATGCAGGAGCTTTGATGTTGACTAGAAGAAATTGACAATACCGATGACTAAAAATAAAAAATAAATACATATAACAGAATGTGTGAGGGTAAAAGCATACAAACTTGCAAATCTAGATAATTCCCTGTAGGAAAATCAACTAATTTAAATGTAGTTGGAAAAGTAATTTTTTGTCAACCACAACTACTCACCGGGAAAATGAGAATTAATTCGTAAAAAAATCAGGAATTGAATGGATTCTTGTGATGCATTTTAGAATGTATTCCCAAGAATATATAAATTTAAAGCAAAACCTATGAATTGGAATCAATAAACAAAAAATTTATTGATTCGTTTTTATTGCTGCAGGAATCGATTATGAAGTAAATAACAATTTATAATAAAGTAAATGTTGTTAGATTCCTTGCTTGCTTTTATGGTAAGTCAAAAACGAATTGATTCTAAAACAAATTTTGCTATAAGCGAAACAATAATCAATCTGTTATAATTTATATTTTCTGTTTGTTGTTGTTGTTTTGGTTTTTTCAGATATTTTTGAAAAACGGTTGTTCTGTTGTTTTCCTTTCACGTGTTTCTTAAAAATTTTATGTTTATAATATTTTCTGTTGCATTTGTCACCAAAAAAGTGTTATTGGAAATTGCGTCACTTGAAAAATTGACATCAGAAATTTCTAATTTAGTGAAGTATCCAAACCAATCAAAGCGTAAGTAGCTTTCTTTATAATTATTCTTATTTTTTAATAACATATTCTTTACATTTACTTCTTCTTCATTTCAAGTTTTCGGCAATGGAGTCCATCATTAAACACAACTCTTTGCCAAGCAAGTTATTATAAGCAAGTTAATAGCAAACAAAGTGCTTGCAGAATTCAATTTTGGGGACATTAAAGGAAAAAACTGCTTTAGAAGCCTCAAAAATTTAAATAATGTATTGTTTGGTAGGTTATGAAAAACCATCACTTTTTACTTGTTTAAATCATTTTTAATGTTGTTTTAATGCAGATTGCCTTTGCAAGGAAGGATACAATCAAGAACAGTTCAAAAAGGATACATTTGAAGCAAAATTGAAGGAGCAGCCTACTCATAAACATTAACATTTTTGCACTAAATATGGTATTATTATTCTTTCTCATTACCTAATAATTATCTCTCTCATGTGAATTATTATAATATAATTTTTTTATTTATTGTTTAAAAGTTAATAAAAGATTTTCAACTCTGCCATACAAACCTATGTACTATAAAATTCATTCATATGAATCTATTCTAAAAGGGCTTCTTAGGGAGTCATTCTTTTCTCATATCCAAAAAATGCATACTTTTTTCATTTAAAAGAATCCATTTAATAAGCAAATATTAGAATCGATTTCAGCAGTGATTCAAGTGGAAGGCAGAAAAGAATGTACTACTTTTTGTAGGACATCACAATGTTAAAAATAATCAATTCTAGAATCAATAATTGGAAAAGTGAATTGATTCTTTTTTCATACACAATTGATTCTTTTCTCCCGGTGGGTAGTTGAAATTCTGACTTTTTTCCATAGAACGAACTAACATATTTTGTATGGTGATGTCCGCTAAATAAGTCAATTGACTTTCGTCTGCACATGTTTTCAACTACTTGTTAAATTAGTTGGATTTAAATTATTTTTAACTACTTTAAAATAAATCAATTGAAAATCGCATATACTTTCAACTACTTGTTAAATTAGTTAAATTTAAATTATTTTTTCAATTACTTTAAAATAAATCAATAGAAAACTAGTTTATATACCACTTTCTGAAGATGAATTTAAAAGCATAAAATTTTTAAATTCTATACATCAAAGAGATAATTTATTTAATTGTTTTGAAAAAAAAAATACATAATTTCATATTAGTGAAAGCCTAAAGTTAATTATATTTGATAAATTAGCTTGGTGAAATATATATAAACTTGTAATCTTATAAAAATTAGCAATAAAAACATGTCAAAATCAGAGTAGACGCTGAATTAATATAATTCAAAGTAGTTTTTAGCCACTTGCTTTGAAGTAATTTTTCAATTACTTCATACATAATGCAATAAAATCTATTCAAAATTGGAGTGGATGCCGCCTTAATATAATTCAAAGTAGTTCATTAACTAGTTTATTTTAAATTAGTTTTTCAATTAGTTGTTTTTAAAAACAAGTTAGTTTGTTCCTTTAGGGTTGTAATAAGTATTTCACTAAGTGTGTGCTATTCGAGAGCTCACCAATACTAACAAGACAAAATAAAATGTGTCTGTGTTAGAATGCCCAACCCTGATTTAAAGAGGTAAACGAAATTTTTCCTCATTAACTTTTCTTATAAATTTTTATACCTTTTATTCTTTTCCTTATACTTTTTGTTCTTATAACATTATAACTTTTCTTCGTTGCAATATTATAAAAACTATAAAACAAAAGTATGTTAAACTGAATTTTAAGTGGCAAAGACTCAAAAATAACCAATACCAAAGAGAATAATATTTTATTAAGGTAATGTAGCACCTACGCATTTTCTAGAGATCAACTTTTGTTTTTTTGATAGAATATGTTAAAATGAAACTTTAAAGCAGGGTTGCGCACACCTATATTTACACATTTTTTTGTTTGTGTTGTAAAGCTTTTGCTTTTAAAGTTTGCACTTGAAAAAAGCACGAGTTCAACAATGAAACGAAAGCAACAAACTCTCGGTGGCTGTTAAACTCAACAAACTATCTTTGATTCATTTCTTGTTGGGGCTTATATATTTTTTAATTCTTATTTTTGTCACAAATAAAACGTTATCAAATATTTTTAATTCTTATTTATACAAGAGTTGTTGAACTGAAATTCTTATGAGCTATTTTTGGGTTTTTTAACAGTTCTTTAGTCCTAATAAAGAAATAAATTTCCTTTACTACATTAATGACACTTTATGTGTTTATATAACGTAATATATGCATCAAAACATAAAAAGAAAAAAAAAATTATATTATTTTTCAGTAAACGGAATTTCAAACCTTTCATCTTTGTTCAGTTTGCAACTCTTTTTTTTTTATATTGAAATAAATAAAGAAGCAACTAGAACAGATGGCAACCTTGATGGAGTTGATGGCGGTGATCTTTAAATAGCCTACTGCTTTGAAATGTCATATGATTAGCAGCCATACAATTAAAAAAAATGAATTCCAAAATCTGCGCACTCATATACTAGTTTAAAACAGTTTAATCAATCACAGCTTAATCACTCAAAGACTACTGAAGAGGAAAATGTAGCTATTTCCGAAACAGACTGTCTAGTCAGCTTAGTGATTGACTCTATACAGAGTTGTTGTTGTTGTTGTTGTTTTTGCCTTCTTTAAAAACTTACTTGATCTAAAGCTCACAATTTAATTCATGTAATAATTTCATAGATCATAAAAACCTAATTAACAAATGTTTTTGTGTGTTTGCATTATTTTCATGATGATTTCCTTATTTTATGCGAAGCAGATTTTTCTTACTCATTGCTAGCTATAAATATTGACTATTTTTGATTGACTCAGCCAGAGCAGTAAAATCTGCATATACATTCAGAATCTTAAGGAAACCTGAATAACGACATACAAATCCATCAAATGAATACAAAATTGTTTATAAATAAAATTTTTAATTCATAAAATAATACTCAAAATTACCTGCATCAAAGACGACGTAAAGAGTTCGTACTTAACAAATTCTTCAGACTTTAAAAACGCAATTATCATATATTTAACTAAAGATTTTGTTTACAAACAATATTCTTAGCGTTTTGAGCTAAATTTAAAAATCCCTCAACCGCAATTTTACGTTATAATAAGATTTGCAACACTGTAAACTCTTTGAAATGAGTAAAATAACAGAAATAACGTAAACAAAGATACGTCAAAATAAATCAAAAGAAAACAACGAAATCTTCGCTCTGGTATAAATAACTAGCTGAAACACTGTATTTCTGCCACGCCTCCGTTGCCAAACGCCCATAACATGCTATCAGTGAAACGGCTCGAGTAAATTGTGGTCGAGTACAGAATTCCGAGGCTGTGCGGCCACCTATAACTCCAAAGCTATTCAATATCAAAAGTTTCAGTTGTGTGAGAGGGGTTACGCCCCCTTGCCTAACGCCCATAAAATGTTATCAGTGAAACGTTTAAATTGTAGTCGAATACCGAAGTCCGAGGCTATGAAGCCTATAACTCCAAAGCAATTCGATATCGCAAATTTTGGGTGGTGTAGGAGGTGCCATGCCCCCTTGCCCAACGCCCATCACATGTTATAAGGGAAACGCTACTTGTAAATTGTGGTCGAATACCGAATTCTGAGGCTTTGCGAAATATAATTATAAAGCTATCCGATATCGCATATTTGGCGTGTATAATTAATTGATAATTAATTGGTAATTTTGAGTATTAACCATATTTTTTAAACTCTTTTACAAATGTAGTATTTAGAAAATTTCTACAAAAATCGTTAGATCAATACAAATGATAGCTTAAAAAAACCAAGTCAAGTAGATTATGTCATCTTTATGATATTATATTCTTGAAATTATATAACAAAAAGGTAATGCAAAAAAATAAAATAACTTTAATTGTAATGTTCGTAGGGTAGTCTAATAAGAAAATTGCCTACATTTTTTTAGTAAAACCTAATGATATTCTGCTACATTTTGTTGGCAGTTACATCGATTATTCAGATGTTTCGTGCATCAAATCTTTACATATCATTTCTATTGCTTTTCAATATTATGCTCACATTTGCTCACATTGTCGCTTATTCTCTCGCTCTCAAAAGCTTTAAATCGTTCGCTTGCTGACTCTCATAAAGCTTTTATGTGGATTTATGATAAATTCACATACAAATTTTACTGTGTCACTTGCTTGTATGGCGGTGGCACATCTTTCTATTATATTATCTGTGATATAACGCTTGATTGTATCGCGCACTGTTGATTTACTTTTTAAGACGATTTGTTTAAGTTTTGCGTTTGAGTACAGTAGTAAAAATTTGGAAGCAGGAATAACGGTTTAAGGACCACGATTTGCATTTTTTCTTTACTTGCCCGACTTTCAATGTGAGCTCGTTTTTAAAGGTTTGTTTCGATTTAAATTTTTTTCACCATTATGTTCTAATTTTTTAATTATGTTTAAGTTTAATTTTGTCCAAAATATAACGTTTGAAAAAAATATGTATTGAAATTTTCTTCATACATTTTCATTTCTGAAGCCAATGCGAAAGTGCTAAGAAATGCCTACCTGACTTTCGTAGTGAGTCACTGTATGCTAACTTTGGTTGCAATAGCTTGAATAGCCTATTCATCGGTGGGTCAGTTAACTATGACCATAAACGGACGAAATTAGCGAAACACATTTCTTACAGAGCACGAATTTCTATAATAAAATTCAATGATTTGCAAGAGCTGTTCGTTTGTTATTCTATTCATGGTGAAATGGCAAACCATACTGCGCATTTTTGGCTTTGCCACATGCTACGAATCACGCGTGAGGTGTTAAAAAATGTACACTGAAAAAACAAATAGCAAAAAATCACCACGAATACTTCCACGAATATAGGTGGCTTTTGGGTTATTTTAACTTTCCTACATTCCATCTATACAAAAATATAATGCATCCAAGACAAAATAAGTAGTTATTTGATTACCTAATCATATTTATTAAACATTTTGTATTTTTAATTCCAGATCTGTGAGTTTAGGGTTAACAAACCCTACGCCATCATCAGCTCTTCAGTCAGCTTTTGGATACCTGGCATTGTAATGCTATCCATGTACTATCGCATCTATCAAGAGGCCGATCGCCAAGAGCGCTTGGTTTATAGGTATGCAACTACAAGAATATTAATGTATTTTAATGTCACAGTTCTGATATAGAGACAGTTCAATCTCTTCATAACAATTTAATTTTTTTTTTTAATTTTCAAACTTTAATCTTGCATAGATCGAAAGTAGCTGCTTTGCTGCTTGACAAACATCTGCAGATAAGTCATATTCCACGTCCTAGCATACAAGTGGAACAGTCGACGATAACGACAATGCGGAGAGAACGCAAAGCTGCACGCACGTTGGGCATCATCATGAGCGCTTTTCTACTCTGTTGGCTGCCATTCTTCCTGTGGTTCGCCGTTATTATTCTCAGATCTGACCAATGATTTGAAAATGTTTATTCATCTTTTAGGTACATAACGTCAGCACTTTGTGACAGCTGCACCACACCACGAATTGTCGTCGGCATACTTTTCTGGATTGGCTACTTTAACTCGGCGCTTAATCCAATCATTTATGCTTATTTCAATAGAGACTTCAGAGCAGCTTTCAAAAAGACACTCAAGGTAGTTTCCAACTTGAAAAACATTAAATTTCTTTATAGTAAAGCACAAGTTTAAAAACAATTGTTAGAGTGAGGTTTAGTTTTTTAAGTGAATAGAATTCTTCTAAGAATGTTGAGAAAAAGATAAATAGGCCTATTACGGTTCACAACACAACAGTAATTTCCGTTTGTATTGTGTACATTGCTAATACTTAAAATAAGATACAGCAGTGTATTGCTGTGAACCGTAATAGGCCTTAAAATCTCTATGCACAGTGCTATCTTCAAATCGGTAAACATTTGTTTTCAAATTTCCGAAAGAAATTGGTATAAAGAACCGAAAAATTGGGTAAAGTAAATTGGGTTATTCCAGCGCCCTAATAATGCCAATACCAAGTAGTGAATATGGTATCTTTGTTTATACATACTTACATAAATATATTAACTCTATTGTATAAAAATTTTTCAAAAATCATTTACATAAAGAGCATAACTTAATACACAAATTATTTATCCATTTATGTCCCCAAGCTTTTAAGCTTAGATTACCTAGATTGAATGTAGATCAGTTTCTCTTGTTGTGGTGTAGGTTCCATTTACGATTGCAATGGCAAAGAATGCATTTTGTCATTCAATATATTCTGTGGAACAGACTGGTTCCACTCTTTAAACTTTAAGGTCGTAGCTAAGACTGGTCTTAACTAAAGGATGCCAGCGATACATCAATGCCAGGTAGTTCATCCGTAAGCTCCAATTTTGGAATACTTCTTCCAGCATTTCGGCCGGTATCTTACCAATGGCAGCTGTAATGTGTTCTTCCAGGGCTACAATTGTGGCTGACTTGTTCCTGTACCCGAGAGACTTTTCTTAGCCTACAAAAAATAGTCTAGTGGGGTAAAACCGTATGATCTTTACGACCAATGGACCGTGAGATTAATTGGTCACCAAACTCGCCTCTCCATGGTATCACGTGCCAGGTTGCATGTGACACCGTCTGGTTGAAACTACATGTTAACCAAGTTCAATTCTTTCATTTTGGGCACAAAACAGTCGGTAATCAACGCACAGTACCTTGCTCCATTGACTGTAACGCTGCGATTTTCATTATTTTTTAAAAGAAGAAAGCAATTCTATTTGTTGACGTAACTAAAATAAGCTTTGTCACTGAAGTTAATTTTTCGATTTCTCACATTTCTAACAGAGTACTAATTTTGATAATAAAATGCAATGATTTGCAAGCGCTTTTCGTTTGTGTTAGGCTGAAAACAGAGTAAACGCCGACTCAGACAGGCAGGCAAACAGGCGCAGGTAAACTGTGTGAACAAGTGAAATAAAAGTCAGTTTGGCTTAATTTCTATCTCGTTTCTTCGCAGGTCACTGCCTGCGCCTGTCTGCCTGCCTGTCTTAATCGGCGTTCACTCTAATTGCAGCCTTACTTTATTCATGGTGAAATGGAAAACCTTACTGAGCATGTTTGGCTTTGCCACATGTTACGAATCACGCGTGAGGTGATAAAAAATGTTCACTGAAAAAAACAAATAACAAAAAAATCACCCTATATAAATAATCCTACCCCCAGTTGGGAACTTAGCTTGACCAGCTTATCTTAACATTGCCTTAAAAGTTAAGATATTTAATTGAAAAGTAACGCTGCTTGACTGTCTCAAGAAATTGCGGATTGGAATTGTTGTTGGTGTTGGCACGACTTTCAGAAAATATCGATAAACATTAAAAAAAATATAAAATTAAATTTAGATCTCCATTTGAAATTTAGATAAGTCCAATTGAAGTTCAGAAATTCCATTTTGAATTCAGAAAAGATCGCATCACAATCTTTACACAATAAATAACAAATTGCATGGAGCGCATTTAGTGTTTTTCGTCTGATTTCGTTGCATTTCTTTGAGTGTTTACGAACGAAAGCACGACGTGCATTGATTGTCGGGAGAAGAATGTGAATATCGACTGTTGTTGTCATTTTTGCTTTAGTGTTGATCAATTATAACTCTCTCACTATTATGAATGAGAGCAAACGGAGAACACTGCAGTTAATCACACTGTGTGTAGGAAAAAAGTAGTGCACTCACGTGGGGCTTTAGTCAATATAGTGAGCTCGACACAAACAATGCTGTGGCATTACGCAAGAGTTTCTTTGAGAAAACTACCAGATTTTGATTATTCAAACACATTCGTTATTAAAACTTTCCAGTTTACGAATCGAAGCTTGATCTGATAGCCCACTTTAGCATCCTTAACTAAAATGTGATACGTAGTTTAACTTGTTCAGTTGATTTTCAAAGGGCGGCGCACAGTGTTCGAAAATGCTGATTTACTAGCTACTTCAATTTTAACTGCTATATATACTATAATATTTAACCTAAGGTGATGATATTCGGTACAGCTGTAGTAAAGGACTGCATAACGTACCGTTCAAAAAGTGGACAGGATTCAATAAACGTTGTACTTCTACTAAAATTTTATATTTCGATAAATATTGATCGATAAAAATAACGTCCGTGGCGAACAACAGTGGCCTTCTAGTATAATATACAATGTATATATGCACCACATATATTATATACTCCCTCACGGCGTCTCAGACCAAGATTTGATCTCGTCTCCATGATTTTACTTATATACTTTTTAAGCATTATTGTTATTTATTATATGTATAGAAGAGGTTATGATTGAATAAAGGAACTATTATAAAAACTAAACTGTTTGTTAAATAGGAACATAAGTATTTATTGACTTGTCGGTCTGAGAGATCAATGCGCGGGTATAGGAAGGTTAAAATAAAAATTTTAAAACAAACAAAAAAAAAAAACGAAAATGGCTAAATCGACTCAGCAGATTACGCTGATCAAGGATATATAAACTTCTCTATACCGATCACTTTGCTTTTTGTGCTTTATATAACTTTTGAAAAAAATTCATGGGTAAGCCTAAAGAAACATTTCTGCGCCCTCTGTGCACATGTACAACTTTGCGCAATATAAGACTGTTTCAGTTCTTAACTCTACATACTTAAAAAACTTCAAATCAGCTGCTTTTGTTTACAAAAAGTAACACATTTGTAATTAGCGTCCAAAGTTTACTAGGTAGGGATCGTTGTTATCACCATATGTCGACGGGACATAGCCCCAAATTTCAAATTTGCTTTTCTTGAGGACATAATTCCAAAAATTGGATTTGGGATTATGGCCAGTTTCAAGTTCCATTGCTCAAGTTGTTTTCACCATTCCGTGCAAGGCAAATCAATTTTTTAATGATATAATTTATTTTGGGATTACGTCCTCTTTTTTTTTGGCTTATGACCTCTTTGAAACAGGCCACAACCCCAAATCCAATTTTTGGAATTATGTCTTCAAAAAAAGCGAATTTTAAATTTGGGATTATGAACTTTGGGGCTATGTCTCGTCAACATATTGTGATAACAACATTCCGTAAAAGATCAATTTCCCAGGCAGTCAGAACCACCACTTAGTGTTGATCCAATTTTTGGGATTTTGTCTGCAAAATAAGGGGACACAATCCAAAATTTGAAATTTGGAATTGTGTCTTATCACCAAAATATATTTATTAGCAAATTTACCGCACTAAAAACAAAAGAAGAATTTTGCCATAAAAGTCACAATTTATCAGCGAATTCACCGCACATAAACTGTTGCTTTGAAAATGCAGCTGCAACAAAACCGTACAGTGACGTAGAGTTTAAGATGAAATTGAACGTTTTATTTGTTCTACGTTTATCTTAAGATTGTAAGAGAAGATTATATTTTTCTAAGCTACGCACAGTGGTTGCTGCCATAAGCCAAAAATAAAAATTTAAAGTTAAAATTTTGAAAATAAAATGCTACTTACAGTCTCTTATATGATCAATCTCCTTGACTGTAACTTTGTTTTTGTTTGAATCTAGTGGTACTTTCCAAAAAATAGCATCAGAAGTGAGAACATGAGTTCAGTTGCTTAGTGCAGTGTAAGAAGCTTGATATTAAAGTTAAATTTCGAGTGTTAAAAATATTAATATAGAAGTATTTAATTTAAAATATATAAAATGGATTTTGATATTAAAGGTATTAACTTTAGTTATAAGCAATAAAATAGTTTTTAAATATAGTGTCCTTTTTTAAATATCAATGTTTTCCCCTCCTACTATATTTTGTATTTTTCGTCTGTGTTTTAGAATTTATCTTAAACTTTTAGTTGTGTTCCCCCCCGAATCCCCCATTAATTTTTATTTCCTAATGTTAGTTCTCATTTTTGGATCATAAAGTGTTGGCATCAGCTGCAGACACTTACAGAGCTCCGTGTAATCTTCCAAAGACTGTGAGTGCCCGTACTTAAAATGCAGTGCAATCGCAAGAGGGCAAAAGAGTCTTGACATCCTGTGCGATGTTGTTGTTATGTTGTGTTTTTGTTATATCCTTCACTTGAACTGTAGTGGAATTCCCAAAAATTTAACAATAATAATCGTTGTCGTTATCGGTCATTCTGCGAGAAATGAATCAAAAGATACGTAACTTGCGTTCATAGTAAATGACAGTTTTCGCTAACTAACGATATCGAAAATCGTCGTTAACGCGTTCAGGAATTCCCCTACTGGTCTAGATATATTAACTTTGTGCAAACATTTGTAGCGTCCAAAAAGAGGTGTGCATGTTATGGAAATATATATTTGTATAAACTTGATCAGGTTCGGCTCCTGAGTTGATTTTGCCATGTCCGTCGGTCCATCTGTCTGTCCGTGTGTGAGCACATGGGATCGAAACAAGTCGTGAACCAAAAACGAGCGTGGTCTGCTTACTTTTAAAGTGTTTGTGCTTATTTTTTAAATTTATTAAAAGTTTATGTTATTGTAGGAACAGAAAATCTATGGTGCTTAGCGTAAGACTTCTACGCTGTTCCGTAGCGTGGGACCGAAATATTGCGTCCATCAACGTAGCTTCGAAGTACGAAATTAGCTTCATGTTGTGATATGCCGCAACCTTTGGTAGGGGGGTGGAGGCCTATCTAAAACCGTATTCTTGAGTATGGTACCCGGTTTGAGAATGCAAACCACACCAAGCTTGATAGCTCTGCCCGCGATATGGGCATACACCACTGTCACCACGAATCTCCCAAGGGCCATCCCAATCAGTCAACCTGGCATATGCTAAGGGGCGAGCGTATAGGTGTCCACATTTATGGAAACCCGTGACCAAAGTTTCAGGCTAATATCTCTGCTAGAAGTATTTTTGGCCACTATCTCCATATAATTCATCGATCGTTCTCTTTTTACCGTTTGCACGTGTTTTTGTAAGCTCTGACATTTAAAGTTATCTTCAGCCAAAAGTTCTAAATTAATAAATATAAATAGAATCTGGAAGCGTTACAACGTGGATGTCATCCTTTTATAATACTTGATATAACAATTTAATTTTCAATATAAATATATATATATATATATGTATATTTGTTTATAATTTGCTTCTTTCCTTCTTCCTGTTTTGTTTTTAGCGCAAACAGGTTTTTATAGAGCAAATTATCGTATTTTCTTTCTACATCTGTTTTAACGCTACTGCAAAAACTCTAGTACTTATAAAACTTTTCAATTTGTTGGTTCTACAAAATCAGGGCTGCAAAGTTTCTACAGTACAGTGTCTTTAAACAAAATAAACTGTTGTTCATTAAAAGCATTTAAGTTAATTTTTCTCCTTTTACTTATATCTATATTGCAAAACTTACTATTTAACTGAAAATAATCTGCAATTTCCGAAACTGCGCTGTAAAAGGTGAATCAGACCGGCTGGTTACTTGCTGGTTGTGTGATTCATTTTTTCATATCAAGTGTGCAGCGTTGACTGCGAGGATCTTCGATGCACTCAACGAAAGTAAGGGACTTCGTTGGTGATGTGAAGATTGCAGGCTTACAAACGTTGAGATCCTTAAACTTATTAGACAATCTCGGAATGGTTTTTTGGAGGTGGCTAAGGATCTAAAGGTAGTACAATATAGACTGAGTGAATACGAAGATTTGTTTAAAAAGTTTAAAATTATGGATGAAGCTTACAATTCTCCAAAACGTAAACATTTAAACAAAAATCTTCGTAGTTCAGCTAAAACTACTGATATAGCCATGCCATCGCCCAATAATAATACTGTTCTACCTTCTACTGTAACTGCTTTCCCTAATGTGAACATACATCTTGAAGATCAATCAATTGGAGCTGTCAATACTGATCAAATGACTGATAACATCGCACCAACTAAGGTCGCTGCGTCAGCTGATCAGATTTCTCCTTCTGTTGAAGCAATACCAATCATAAAGAGGAAAATGCTGATTCTCCTCGCGTTTCTGGCACAAAAAAAAACTTACGCTGAAACTTGTATTGCCTCAAATGTGGTCCCTGCACCTTCTCAAATTATTTCGGTTTCTACAGGAGCGATACCGAAACAAATATCGAACAGCAGTATCAAAGCCCCTGTTCATAAAGAACTTGTGGTTATTGAGCCTGCAAAATCTATATTTGTTTGTCGTTTTGCAGCTGATACATCCGGTGAAGACGTGTTATTCTATATAAACTCTAAGCTGAATATTGTAAATAAAAATATCTCTGTTTACAAATTCAATTTTTCATACGAGCATATTACGACCGCTTTTAAAATATCTTTGCCTGGTGGTCTTTTTCACAAGGTATTGGACCAAAAGTTTTGGCCTGACAATACGATGGTGCATGAATTTATTTCTAGACGTCGGCCTACAACTTCCTTGTCTACTTTACTGATTCTTAACAAGAATCAAAAAACCTAGATTGTTGCTTTCAGTTCCTTATTCTTTACTAAAACGTTCGTGGCATTAACACAAAACTAAATAATATATTAATTTTTAATCACAACCTTCACTTTAATATAATTGCTTTTAGTGAGACTTGGCTGAAAACTAACAGTCTAAATACTGAAATTCTGTGCAACAAATAGATAGAAACTCCATTCCTGGTATTTGGTCTAAAGGCGGGGGTGTGATGATTGTAGTCAAAGCGACACATTTCTCTGAAGAGTTATTAATTCCAGAATCCTTGGACATTGAATTCTGTTGTGTTCATGTTAAGTTTGGTTCCTTGAGCCTTTTTATTACATGCTCATATATTCCTCCTCTTTCTACCTTAGAAGTTTATAGCAAAAATTTGGCTTCTATTAGTAAAGTTTGCTCAAAACTGCAATCTAATGATCATATTTTAATAACTGAAGATTTTAACCTGCCAAACGTTTCTTGGAACTGCTGTTCTGAAATTCCTGAAATATTTTTACCTTCGTCTGAAAGTTCATCCGATAATTATTTTTTAAACGAGCTCTCAATCCAAGGCCTGTTCCAACTTAACTGCATCTTTAACAAAAATAATCGTTTGCTTGATCTGGTGTTTTTTGATGACAGCAATATCGCTTCTGTGTCTAAATCAGATCCTCTGGTTACACCCGAAGATTCTCATCATCCAACATAAGAAATTATTTTAAATTTTCCAAAACCATCTGTGCAGTACTATGATTCTCAACCGTCTATTGAGTTTAATTTTAAAAAAACAAATTACGTAATTTTGAAGAATAACTTGTCTAATATAAACTGGAATTCTATTCTTAATATTAATACAAAAAGTGTATCTTCTCAGAGTCTTGATGATGCGGTATATGAGTTTAATAGAACGCTCAATGATTGTTTTCTAAAAGCTGTTCCGCAAAGGAAAGCCTCTTTGACATCGGGTCCGGTATGGTATACAAATGAATTAAGAAAAATGAGGAACTTGAAATCTAAATACTATAAACAATATAAAAATAAAACAAAACATATGCGATTTTGGATGCTATACCTCGATTAAATACAGTTACCAACAGTTATGGAAACACTCCTATAATATCTACTTAACAAAAAAAAAAATTAAACATCAAATCTGATGCTAAGCCCTTCTGGAACTTTGTTAACACAAAACGTAAGATTGATTCTTATCCTTCTTTTATGAAGTATAATTCTGTTGAGTCCGATAATGATAATAGTATTTGCAATCTTTTCGCTGACTTTTTCAAGACGACTTTTTCATCATCGTCCTATGATTATTTAAGTTATCCTTTCAATATTCAATCTTGGGATATTTATTTCCCAATAATTGACACAAACACAGTCTAATCATTTTTAAAAAATATTAATACATCATATAAAAGTGGTCTTGATAACATACCTTCATGTATATTATAATACTGCTGTGCAGAATTAGTAACTCCAATCTCTTTACTATTTACTTCATCATTAAAATCCTGCTATTTTCCTGTAGCATGGAAGCATTCATTTATTATTCCGCTGCATAAATCCGGAAATATTGTAGGTCTTTAATTGATAACTACCGTGGCATCGCAAAATTAAGCGCTTTGCCTAAATTTTTAGAGGCAATTGTTACATCACGAATATCGCATAGCGTTTAATCTTTAATGTCTCCTTTCCAACATGGATTTCTTTCTGGAAAATTCGCTGTTACTAACCTTCTCGAATTTACATCAAAAACTGTAGAAAACTTTGGAAAAGGCATGCAGACTGATGTTATTTACACGGATTTTAGCAAATCTTTTGACGTTGTAAATAACAAACTATTGATCTTAAAATTACATCTTGTTGGATTTCCTATACCGTTGGTAAAGTGGATTGAATCTTACTTAAGCAATAGAACACAATCTGTTCTTTTAAGCTCAAGAAATCACATGAGTTTCCTGTTACTTCAGGAGTACCTCAAGGAAGTCATCTTGGGCCTCTTCTGTTTCTGCTTTTTATAAACGATTTGCCATCTGTCATAATGAATTCTAGTATCTTAATGTTTGCTGACGACGAGTAACTCTTCCTTTCTTTAAAAAACGATAATGACGCTGTATTTTTGCAAGCCGACATTGATCATCTTCATAACTGGTGCAAAACGAGCCGTATGAACCTCAACATGAAGAAATGCAAGCATATGTCTTTCTCGCGCAAACCACCAATTAAATGTACCTTTAAAATTTGTGGTTATCCATTGGAGTCCTTAGATATTTTCAATGATCTGGGAGTTACAATGGATCCTAAACTACGCTTTAATATTCATATAAATACAATAAAAAATAGAGCAAATAGTACTTTAGGATTTATTAAACGTTGGGCAAAAGTGTTTAATGATCCATTCATAACGAAAACCTTATTTACTTCCCAAGTGCGGCCTATCTTAGAACACGCTTCAGTTGTTTGGTGCCCACGATACGGTTGTTACATACACGACATTGAATCAGTGCAGAAACAATTTCTTTTGTTTTGCTTAAGCTATCTTGATTGTAATACTGATTTTCATTTACCACCTTATGAATATCGGTTACAACTCTTAAATCTTCCTTCTTTAAAAAATCGGAGAATTATGATAAAAGCTTGTTGGATTATAAAACTTTTACATGGTTATGTAAACAGTCCATATTTATTGAGTAAAATAAATTTTAATATTCCTCTTCGTCCTAGAAGATCTTTTGTAGAACTAATTATTTGCAAAATGAACCTCTTAGAAGCGCTTGCGGTGATTTTAATTTTGTATCTGATGTTATATCCTGAAGTGAATCCATGGACTCAATCAAACATAAAATTATAGATTACCTGCAGTACCGACGTTGATTATGTAAAGTTCTTTCAAACATATATCTGATGCATCTGGTGATTTTTGAACACATTATCATTAATATAACAATCTAAATGGATAAATGGACCTAAGCGTAAAATGGAAAATTTTGGTGTATAAACATCTAAATAATCTGAATGGACCTAAACCTGGGATCTTCAATTGCCTCTTATCTTCATGATGATTGTGACTACATTTGTCGACGGTAACGTGGTGTCTTGGTGTCTTTTTACCTCTTGAAACACTACGTTAGATCGATTTGTAATATATTAATATGAGAGGCCGAGAAGACCTAGTTTGTCTTGATGCCTGCGTTCGCAACTGGTATTCTTTATTTTATGAAAATTGGTTTGGTGAAGTTGACCTAGTTTGTCGAGTAACCACCCTGTCCAGCCAGGATCCCACCGGCTTAAGGAAGACAGAACGATATATATTATATATATACTTATTGGAGTGGTGTTTTATTGGGTATGAGACCTTGTTTGTCACACGATTCCGCCGATGTCCGGATACAAAAATTGTTGCTAACTTGACCTTGTTTGTTTTGAAAACGCAACCCTGCTATGCTGTCTGATATTATTGATTTGACTTAATTTTTTTTATTTTTATACTTTAATAAAATTATATACTTTATGTTATTTATTAAAACTTTTTAGTTTGTTAATAATACATAATTTCAATCAAAATCATACTTTATATTTTTGAATTATATTAAATATCTTGTTTTATAATTTTAAATTTGCTATAAAACCGGTTAAGGTTTAGCAATCGAATAAATAAATAAATAAATAAATAAATAAGTACATCCACTGTACTACGGTACGTGGTGCATAATCAGATACTAGAAAGACTATACAATACAAATTCAAGTAACATTTGCAACGGCCACGTTGCGTCGCGTTACGCGAACATAATGAGACCATTAGGCTTGAATCTTTGGTAAGTATATTAATAAGTATTCAAAACCTTCAATTAATGCAGGCACGGTTGAGCCCCCTTCTCAAGTGTTGGAATTATATGATGAGCAAGATGTTTAAAATTGAATTCGAACTAACATAAAATATTTTAAACAAAATGGTAAATACACAACCCTCTCAAAGAGGGAGATTTTTTTAGCATCTAGATATCACACGGTTAAAAATTTTGGACTACTTTTAAATCCAAACTTTGGTTTAAAGGAGTTTTTAATCCAAAAAGTACTATTTTTTATTCCAAAATTAGATTAATTTAGCTGGGTCTCAAATCCACGTTCCTGCAAAGAACTTAGTTGCATTCGTCATCATGCAAAATCAGCAAAACTATGTTAACAACTGAGTTGGACGAGTGGATAAGGTATTGGACCAGCAGATCCGAGGACGTGTGTTCAAATCACGAACTGGTCAGAATATTTTTTATTTACTTTAATTTAGCTGGGTCTTAAACCCACGTTTCTGCGCATTTGCTTACTTACTGCAAGCTTACTTGCATTCATTATGATGCAAAATAAGCGTAACTTTCCCAACAAATGAGATGGACGAGTGGATAAGGAGTTGGACCACCACAACAGAGGACGTGTGTTCAAGTCATGAGCTGGTCAGAAAGGTTTTTTATTCTAAGTTGATATATATATTGCTTTTTTAAACTTTTTACGGATTGAAAACTAATCTTTTTTTGGACTGAAAAATTTTATACTTTTCCAAACTAATCCAAAAAAGTTTAAAATTTAGTCCAAGATTTTTAACCGTGCAGGTATCCTGTATATAAGGACATTTTAAAATACTATGAAATGAATCTAATACTACGAAATATACACCCTATTCAACAAGTGCTGTCATATCTTGAAAAGGTAAAAGCATTTTATATTTTTTTCTGAATTTCAATGCATCTTTTCTGCATTTCAATTTCTAAATTACACTTGATCTTTTCTGAATTTGAAGTGGAAGTTCTAAATTTCAAAAGATTTTGTTTGGAAATGGTATAGTGCCCGGTTCATCAAGATCTGTTTTCAGGCTGTTAATGACATGACAATGCATTGCGCTATGCAATATATCCATAGATTATATAAGGTTAATCCGGATGCCTCGTGACAAAGTCTCATGTAGACTTACATAAGGTCTCATTAGGTCCTTAGTGGTGGCTGATACGAGCAGAGGAAAATTTTGTTGAGTGTTTAGTTGAAGTCTGAAATTCGCAAATCTTGGGAGGGATTCCAGAGATACTTTATCTCTTAGGGACAGGAACGTCGATGAGCCTAGTCATTAAGGTTCGATCTTAGTAGGGCGGAGCATATGCATAATATGTAGGTGCTCCAGGGTCTCTACCCTGCCTGGTTCCTTGCACTTCCTGTAGTTGTCATCCGTGGTGATGCTCAGCTTCCTCGCGTGGGCTGCCACCATGCTAGTGACCAGTGAGTATACCCACAAGTGTCCTGCCATTTCTGCGCGGGCATGCCAAACTGAACATAGTTCGTTTTACGCATTGCGCATTGCATATAATTTTCGAGATTTAGCACAATGTCGTATTTTTCCATCTACAGCTCACAGTATGTATGTCTCTTTTTTGAGGTTCCTGTACAAACCTTGTTGCGGAGTAGTTACATGTTCTATGAATTCTGACCCCAGCCCAGACCGCCTACCCTACATTCATAATTAAAATAAAATAGTTTGTAACTCCAATCGTTAAAAGCTGATATATTAGAGCATGTTTTTTTTCTCGTTCGTCCCTTGTATATGGTGCACAAATTAAAGTTTGAATATTTTTTTTTTAAAAGATCCAAGGACCAAAGCATGCGCCTTATGCAAACAAGGTTTGGTCTTTAAACAGAAAGGGAAGGAAAGATTATTTAGAGGTATTGATTGGAACCATAAGTGAATTATTGATTAGGCGAAACAATCTTGAAAGATAATTTTAATTGCTTTTAACCGAGGCTAGTGTTTTGCCTTAACCTCGGAAAGCATTAGTTGTGTTCCTGTCCTTTAATTCCATATTTTCCACAATTTGGTTGTGGATTTTTATAAGTTTTCCATAATTCTTAAATGTAGGAAAGAACAAAGAAAGTGAACAGAACCATGCCCGAACCCGGATTCGAACCAGGGACCTCTGGGTTGATAGTCCAGCGCACTCTCCACTAGACTACAAAGGCCGACATATACTAAAAGCAAAACAAAATGTTTGATGAATAACTCACAAAAATTGAATTATCAACAAATAATTTCATATCCAAAAGTTAGACATATACATAATATATCATGTGTGAAAACATAATGGAATTATTTCCTTTGATTAAATGTAACGTATCGTATTTATTTTATTGTGTTTATCTTACTATGTCGCCTGAGTAAAACAATGGTTGCTCAGATTTTAAGAATTTAGTTTTTATGCTTTCTAAATTGAACAAGGCACTTAATTTTTAACATAATTTATTAAGTTCTGAATGTTTTAATTTTTTAAATCGTAGCTGACGTTATCATTACTGATCCGGTGTCTTATACCGCGTACATGCTAGAGATAATAATTAATGGTATGGACCCTATAAAATTCAAATCCATTTTCCCTTTCAGTGTCATGTGTGTGTTGTTTTTATTGCTGACTCCAATGAATGAAAGTCTCTAAATATATGTCTGTGCTATCAGTATTTGTATTCCGAAACTTCATTACACTGTATTGCAAGATCATCGCTTTGATACATTGAATTTCCTTTAAAAAATTTCTTTCGAAGTAAATATTACAACAATGATTTCAGAATTTCACAGAAACAAAGATGCGTGAGAACCAATCCACGACAAGATATTGCAATACAGTATTGGTGATCAAACCACTTTATGATCGTGTTTAGCAAGCATAAATGTTAGCGCGTCCTTATGTCTGTACATTTTTGTTTAGAAACACCATAACACTATATTTTATATGTATGTTATAACCTTAGTTTTTATCCATCTTTCTACGTATTTAGCATAACTTTCTTTGACTTCTAACTCTTTCACAGTCATGTTGTCCCAACTTGCTGATCCATTGCCACTTTAACTCTGGAGCTGATCTGCCGCCGTATCTCAACTCTACCGCTTCCTCCGAGATACACATGAACATACTGAGAACGCGAAACTTTACAAATTCATCCTTGAATCAATTACAATTGTAAGCAAATACAAGCATATAAAGGTTAACAATTCTTATAAAGAAACCACAAAAAGAAAAAAAAAACAAAATAAAAATAAGAAAAGATTTGCTAAAAATATAAAGGTAAACACATGAGAAATGTTCACGACAATCCCACAGAATAAAAAAAGCCTTGCAAAAGTAGTAACAAGATTATAAAAAACAAAAAAAAAAACTATTAGCAAAAAAGAAGAAAATGTTTAATATAAAAAGAGAAACATAGAAAAACACAAAGAGATAACATATCCTTTTTGTAAAATTAAAAAAAAATAACAAAAAATATATTTAAATAAATTGCTTCTCAACTGTAACTGAATGCTACAGCTAAGAGTTAACTTTTAAGATATTAAGATTTAAAACAGAATTGCTGACAACTGAGATAAGGAGCATAAAGATGAAAATAAAAGTTCTCAACATAAAAACCAAAAATATTTAAGATAAGTTAATAGAAAATATTTAATGCTGATAAGAAGGAAACTAAACCTAAAAACCAAAGATAAAAATACGTGAGTTGTAGATGAAATATAGAAAAATTTTCGTGTGAATAGATTTCGATGCTAGACAATCTTTAGAGCGTTAAAAAACCAAAAATAACGGGCAAAAAACATAGTTAAAATTCTCTGCAAAAACTATCTCTAAATTTTGGACTTAACATTAAGTATACTATATATTAATAGGCCTCTCTGGAGACTTTCTAGAGAAATACATAACAGATTTTATTCAATTACTCTTCTGTTCGTTTTCAGCAAATATTCAATACATGAAATAAATATTAATTTTTTTATTGTGAAGTACGCAATGTAACACTGGCGATATTCGCTAGGGATACAAAGTGATAATTCAATAGACCCTAAAAGTTAAAACATTTAGTTCTAAATAACTCGTAGACCGTTACTTTAGAAACCTTGTAGACCGTTCATATAGCACTAAGTTTTTAAAGTAACAGTCTATGATTCATTGCCTACATGCAAGAATATAAACAAAATTTACGCAGAGTACGAATACTTCATTCGGTTTCAGACATTACTACAGGAACTTAAAAAACCCTTCAAGAATAAAACTAAGCCTATAGAATTAAAAGCAAAATAAGATTAAAATTAAGAAAGCCAAATAATTTAAGTACTAACACTAACAGAACTACACTCAGAAAAATGTCAGCTGTCAGATAAACTGTTTTGGGCTGTGGTTGCTGTTTTGTGTTATTAATCGAAAAACTGTTGGAACGAAAGGTTTTTTATGAGCTTAACAGTTAAGAGGGCAACATTGACAATTCTTTTAGGTTCAATTCAACAGTACGGCTGGCAAGACTCGTTGTTGTTTTATTATTAACAGAAAGACTGTTGAACGAAAAGTTTTTCCGTGGGCTAAACAGTAATAATTTTTTGTTTTCATCCACCAGCAGCGGATGTTTACTTTAGCTGTTATTGCAAGCATAGAGTGAATTGTTTGAAAAATGTTAATTTGTATTGTTACGTGTAATGGCAAAAAAGAAGAAATTGAAAAAAAGCAGCAACCACAGTGCTCTACTCAAAAATGTCAATTCTTAATATAAATTTATTTGAAAGATTTTGAAAAGAAGAATCTGCAGGACTCTGAAAACTATAACTCGTTGTTGAAGCTATTAGAGGAGTTGAAGTGTTTTGTATTTTTAAGGGTACGAAACATCATTATATTACACTATAACAAGGGTATTTATTTTATTTTGTTAATTCCTGCTAAGTTGCTAAATTGTTAAAGTAAGCAGCTGTTGATG
The DNA here is from genome assembly GCA_963920525.1 of Dichetophora obliterata. Lineage (NCBI taxonomy): Eukaryota > Metazoa > Arthropoda > Insecta > Diptera > Sciomyzidae > Dichetophora > Dichetophora obliterata. Next base: position 165,369,085 of record OY986435.1, read on the forward strand.
TGATCGCACCTATTTAGACATTTAATAACCAAGTGCTAAGCTGATATGTCAAAATCAGCTGACAGATCTGCACAGCCACGGCTCTAATCACGTAACTTTTAAAACGATTATCGTTTGAGCGATACTATTGTATCCCATATTCAACAACTATCATTTGACAGTTGTTTGCCATACATGAAGCTAGCAAAACGATATCGTTTAGGCTAGGGAGGCACTACAATAGGACTGCCATAAGTCTACAGCACTTGACCGGGACAACTTTGCACATTGTTTTTTTATATTAAAAAAAAAAACAAATACGCAATTTTAATATTATAAATTGATGTTTATTAAAAAAACACACATCAAAATAACTCACAGGTACACATAGTACATATGTAATACAAATATAATTTATAAATCTTCTAACAAAAAAAAAAAAAGAAACATCAATTCAGTCAATGAGGTAAAAAAAAAGTGTTTTGACTTATTCAAAATAAAGGTTTGGCCCGATCATATCTCGCAGGCTTTTTTGATTCATCAAGAACATGCTTTTGCATTTTAATATTTTTATAAAATTCTGTGCACGTCATAGAATAATTAAAATTGCATTGCATAATGCTTTTCAAGGTGGTTATATAAATTGCGAGAAGACCAGTGGAAATACTAGCTCCATTTCCCTTGTGCCCTGGAATAGCGAATAACAATTGTACTATTTTTAGAAAGTTTATTTTCGCTCTTGGAATTCAGAATTTTGTAAAAAAAAAATTTCCATTTTCATTCATTTGCACGCATTTGCAAAAAATTTGTTCAGTTTTTGCTGATTCACGTTTAATTTTTTTTTCAATATTTTTAACCGGGACATTTTTTACTGTGCACCCGGACACAGGGACACCGATCTCAAAACCGGGACATGTCCGCGAAAACCAGGACGATTGGCAGCCCTACACTACGAGTGCCCTCGGCGTCAACGTCGCGAGTGACTGCAAGCACTCACCCAGTGGCAAAAGCAGGGCTTTGAAACGCTTCTAGCAGGCCATCATATGGATTTCTTAGCCCTTTCGTGCTCATTTCCAGGCCCATTAACTTTTTCATATGAAACGAGAAAATTTTCTAGGCATTCCTCTCTCGCGACTCTAAAGAAGCCTGCTAGAAGCCCTTTTTGAGAATGTTCATTAGAAAGAAAAGCAATATATATATCCACATGAAATAAAAAAACATTCGAAAATTTCCAGATTTGAACCGACGTCCCCTCATGTGGCAATCCGGCACCTTATCCACTCTTCTACCGCAGTTCTTAACGAACTTCAGCTTACTTTGCATCATTACAAATGAAAGTAATCTTTCGGGAGCGCGGGTTCGAGACTCAGAAATACAGGTTCGAGATACAAAAATAATAGAAAAGACTTAGAATTTTTCCATATAAAAGTTTTTATATAATGTGATATTTAATGTGTTAGATTTCGGAGACCTGGGTTCGCTACCCAACTCGGACAAAATTGTTATTTCTTTAAGGTTTGATTTTTTTTAATTAATCTGATCATTTATAATTTCTAAATTTTTTTAAAATTTTTTTCATATAAAATAACATGAAAAGACTCCAAACCTTCAAAAAGTAGGCCTTACAGGAGCACTCATCAATACAGCGAGCATGGAAGGTATATTGACGCCAATAAGAGCACTACTAGCATGCTTTCTTTTGCGTATCGCTAGCTAAAATGCCCACTGGGCAGCAACTGATCATATAAAACACAAACAAAGTAGTATCTGAGTGTGTGAGTATTCAAAGCACTGGACAGTAGTTAAAAGTACTCAAATAAGGGCCAATTTTTCAGTGCGAGTTTAAGCTCTAGTCAAACTAAACTGCGGTTAACTCACCAAAATTGGACGTTTAAACTCGGTTTAGGCAAAAAAGAAACATTATTATTACATGATAATTTAAGTCAATTTTACTTCAACGAATGCTAAAATATTATTTAAACCGAGTTTATACGTCCAATTTTAGTGAGTTATGCTCGGTTTAATTTGACTAGAGCTTAAGCTCGCACTGAAAAATGGGGCCTAAGTTGCAGTAATTTAACATGTGTATTTTTAGGACAAATTAAGGTACAATTGTGCATTAAAACAAAAATAAACTACAAACCAATTTGAAATATTAGTTATGTTAATGTTAACAAAATATTTAAAAAAACTATTTTGCCAACTAAAGAACACACGACTGCACAATAAAAGAGTTGGGAAAACTGGATGTGGACGGCAACTTAAACATTTTTGTAATTAAGAATGCAACGAGCAATAACTATAAGAATAATATAATAGGGGTACTCACGGGTTGTTGTGAATTGCAAGAGTGTGAAAATGCAAGATATTTTGCACACTAACGTGTGAACATTAGTATTGCAACTTATTTATGCAATAAAAATTATGTGTCGAATAAACAGTAAATATATTGCCACCTCATTTCAAAATCACAAAAAGTTCTTAGAATCAACGTTTTTAAAGTTTAAAAGATTCACTTATTTGTACAATGAACTATGTTAAATAAATAAATAAATAGGTGGCAACTATGTTTGAGAACGACCAAAACATGAATCAGCTGTTTAGCATCACTGCTAAACCACCACTGCGTTCTCGCAATAGGTTTGGGTAGTGCGTAATTCAAGGAGAGTTGCAAAATTGCTTCTAATGTGTTTGTTGTTGGAGTGATGCGAAAGTTCGCAAATTTGCATTTTCGCATCGTCGCAACTACGTTTTGCATTAACCCGTGAATACCCTTAATATTATAAAATACATTAAAAAAGTGTAAGATGTTGTATAAATTTGTTCCACTGAGCGCAAAAAGTAAACTTACATCAACCCAATAGGAAATCAAAATAGTGATTATGCACATATGCTCCCATACGTGCTTCTCAAAGTTTAGCATATCTTTATGTGTTATTATTGTTTGAATAAATGAATCAATGATCAATGCACAGGCTGTACATCGAAAAAAACAAGAATTTTGAGTGCTTGCTTGCTTGGTGACACAACAACTAAATTTTTGTTGACAATGAAATCACATAAAATTTCCGATTGGGTTTGCAATACTTGCTCAGAGAATTCCATAAAATTTCTTTCTTTCAATTCGACACAGCACACACATTACAAACGCTATGCTACTCGTGCAGTCCCCAAAAATACTCAACGCAGTCCTCATCACTCATATCAGCCGAGTTGTGCATCTCTAGTTTAGACGTACATACAATTAAAGGTTACGTGATGTTAAAGTATTGCTGAAACGATATCATCAAACGATTCTCGTTATACGTGATGAGACCCCTGCTGCACTTTGTAAGCAAATATGTATTTTTATTTTATATTACGTGCGCTTATACACTTAAAACATTTGCTCCGAAGAAAATTATTTAATCTTTTGAAGTATTTCCAAAATTGTAGTTTTATAATACGTAGGCAATTTGAGAAATCAGTGACTTTTTTAATTTCGCGCATAGTATTTTTAAATGCAACACTGGTTCATCTGTTAATAGACTACTGTCAAATTTCTAGCAAACTACGTCATTTAGTTTTTGTTTGACAGCCATTAAAAGCAGACAACATCGTAAATTTCGACAAAAATGTAAAAAAATGCATTTCAAATACTCATCAAGGATTGTCGTCTCATTTTGTATCACGAAAATGCAAACCAACGACAAGCGAGACACGAGAAGAAATAGAATTTTGTTTAGAAAAAGGTTTGCTTCTGGTGTCTTGCTTGTAGTTTTTGTGTTTTTTTGAAATTCAAAACAAAAAGATAAGTTTTAAGTTAAAAAGCTGTCCGCGCGATAGGTGCAGCGATTGCTCACACTCGACCAGCGCACCCGTGTGACCACTTCAAAGGAGTGTTAGGCGATGTTCGACCGCAATCCGAATGAGCTTCTGCGCCATAGACATAACATAAATACATCACAATACACCATAGACCAAGGAACCAAGTGGGCTTCTCCGGGTCATGACGACCTTTTTGTTTTTTATTATGCATTTCATATCATTCACATCGATTAGCATGAAAATAGTAAAACAATCACCGGCAAATATTACTCACAGTTGTTGGACAGATTTGACATTGATTTGAAGTGAAAACAATTCGGCGAAAAAAACAATACTCTCCCACCATAACAACGCATCGGCGCACACGTATGCAGTCGTTATGTCATAAATCCATAAATTGGGCTACGAACTGCTACCCTATCCACCATTTTCTCCAGACTTATCCCCTTTTGACTATTTACTATTTTTAAACCTGAAAAAATGGCTCGGTGGTAAGAGATTTGGATTGAATGAAGAGATGTTCATCACTGACCTTGATACAACCTATTATTTGGAAGGAATAAGAAAATTGGAAAAACGCTGGACGTTTTTTTGCCAAAAAAAATAACTCATATTGAAAGGGTCACTGTCTTATCAAATTGCCTCGTAACATAAGCAAATTCGTGGCTATGAAGCTTAAACACAAAAACAATTTGATACTTCAAAAAACTAATTTTCAAAAAAAAGTATGATAACTACATTAAAATATTTGACGTTTTCGACTTAACAAATGGACTAAACAAATGCCTGCTAAACAAAAACATAGTGCTTAGAAGGTTAGTTCCTAGCTAGCTGCAAAGTCGTATCCCATGCAAAATTTTGAAAGTGCTTAACAAATTTTGGTTCTTCAGCAGGTTAGCAGGACTCCACAAATGTAATCCTCATAATGTTTACAATTATAAACCACCTGTAAGCAATTATGTTTATCTAATTAAAGCCTTTTAATTACATATTACAATGCATATGCTAGAGTTGACATTAAGTACCCTTTTGAACGAATCTGTCTTGAACAGACTATTTCCGTTGGATAAAACAATAGTAACTTAAGCAAAATTGAGAGAATTTGATTTGACCTTTCATTTTTTTTTTTTATAAGAAGCGTTAACTGTTTCTATAACTATTTAAAATAACAGCCCAGATAATATTTGAAATCAACAATATGTTGCTCCAACAGTAAGGACCGTTATGTGCTCGTAACAATTCGGACTGTTATTTCAAAAGAACAATTATAACTGTTACCCCATCTGTAAGGACTGTTACTTCAACAATCCAGGCTTTTGTTACAAAAGAAACAAACAGGACTGTTTTTATAAAAGATCCGGACTGTTGAATCAACACTTTTAATCGTAGGATGGCACTTGATAATGCAAGATATTGCATTGACCTACTTTTTTGTTGGTGCAATAGGCTTTTTTCTGAGTGTAGATAATTTCCATTTAACCCAAATGATAGCATACTCTAAGTAAGTGATCTCAATATTTTTCTTACCTGTTTTACAAAAAGTGATCAATTTCAAGCAAGGAACTCAAAGTCTTGTTATATACACATACATTAGGGTGGGCCGATTAGAAGAAAATAAAACATTTTGTTTTGCTTTGTTGCTAACCTAATCGTTCGTGCTAAAAACTGATGCCTAAAATAAGATCCTTGTCAAAAACAAAGTAACACCACATCAAAAATAAAAAAAGTTGCATATTTTATTTTATCAATGTAGCTTTTTACTAGATTAGGTTAAAGTGGCTGTCTCATTTAAGACACACTTGGGCCAAAAGGGCCCATTGTAATACTAAAGGCCGCTTTACATTGTCCTACTGTGTGTTTCCACATGTGAGATAGAAAGTATTATTGAATTTCATCATGCTGTCATTTTTAATTTTTGTATGAAGAAATTAATTTTTCACTTTTAGACTATCTCACGGAGTCGCACCACATTTTTATACTTTACACTATACTAAAACGTGAAAATTTGAGTAATGAATCGGTTTTTTAATGAATTGAAAGCCCCCTACAAAGTTCAATAAGCTGTAAAACTGCTTCCTTCTGTTATTCCATTTGAAAATACATTACGAGCTTAAAATTTTCTCGCTTAAATAATAAATTTCAAGTAAGTTTATGGTTAAATGCATTTCTGGTGGGATAGAATGTGTGATGAAATTAGAAACAAATCAAAAAAAAAAATGTGGTACGACATGCCAAAAAAATCAGAGCACACATTGCTTTCCGTTGTTTACACCATCTCACTTTCTATCACACATGAAAATTTTGACATGTGTTAACACACAGTAGGATAATGTAAAGCGGCCTTAAGAGGTTAATTTCCTTTCTCTAATCTTTGATAATTAATTGTGATCTATTCTTTGAATTCATATGATTTTAGTTATGAGCTTTTAAATCAAACATGTTTTGAAAAAGTTCACAACAACAAAAACAACAACTCTGTATAAAGTCAATCACACAGCAGACTATACAGCCTAAGTAAGGAAGTAGCTACTAGGGAAGTCAATCCCGGTATCCTGGATGATTTCAGCAACTTTAAATCTCGGCATTTTCTTTCCAGGATCCCGGGATTTTTAAAGAAAAAAAAATTCTTTTACAAATATTAATGTAAATGCAACCATTCCAATTTAAGCTGATATGAATATAGAATTAGAAAAGCCATGTATTGAGGCTGAAACAGACTGTTGGGACGATGAGTGTGAATGACTGGACCAAAGGCTTTGCAAAGTTTTAGAAGAATTTGCAACATTGGGAAGTCAGCCATGTATATCAAAATTGTCAGATATTCTGACTCTGGAAATATTTTTGTTTTGTGGTGAAGGCAATCGTGATTGAAACTTACAAATTGCTTACGATTGTCGTACAATTATTTCTCCAACTAGCATAGAATCAGAACGGTGCTTTTCATCAGCCGGTAATATTTGTAATAATATCCGAACAAAACTCTGTAATGAAAAATAAGACGCGTTGATCAGCTAAATGCATTACTTTAAAAATAATTGAAACAAGAAATTTAATTTTGAAAAGTCTTTTCCAACCTTAATTTGCTTTAAACACAAAAAACATGAAGACGGTGTCTAAAAAAATGTTTTACATTTATATAATAATACTTTAAACTGTTCTTTTTAATTTTTTGTTTTACCAAAAAGGGTATTTTGGTTTTTTTGCCATAATTGAAAACCACAATTATGAGCATCCTATAAAATAGAATTTGGGGTTGGGAACCTTCCACTTTAACTTTTTGTTACTATGCAAATAAATTAACAATCCAATTTGATATATTTTATTAATATCATAGATCGGCATTTTCCATTACCATTAATTTTCCATTACCATTAACCACCTAGAGGTAATGCAAAATAAGTGGTAATGCAAAATAATTTTGCATTACCATTAGTATGTAATGGTAATGGAAAAAAATTACATTACCATTGCAAAAGACATCACCAATCGGTAGCGAAGACAAGAACTTAGCGACACGAATTTGAATATGCTAGTATTAAATAAAGCTAATAAATGTTATTTATTATCAAAATTTGTTTTTGATTTCACAGTTGCTTCCTCAGACAATAATTTTTTCATTCTCGTTATATATTGTATAATTTAATATTGTATATTGAGTGGGAATGCAAATTTTTTCCCCATTATCATTACATACTAAAGGTAATGGAAATTTATTTTGCATTACCACTAGGTTGTAATTTTCCATTACCACAAGGTGGTTAGTGGTAATGATATTTCTTAATGCACTAAAAATTCAATGCTTATGCCCATATATGATTGATATATGGCATAAAAAAGTTTAACTTGCACTCTGAGCTTCTTTCATTTATGCAATTCAACAAGAACTGGCAACCGCTCAGTTTCTTATGGACCTTTAAAAACCATGTTCGTTAAATATACATTTGTCTACTTAAAATTACCACACTTTTGATTTTTAGAGATTTCATGGTAAACAGCAAAATATATAAAAACCGTTCTGTTAACTACACTCAAAACAACGCAATTGTGAATTCGTAATATGTTTTATGTTTTCTTTATATGTTTTATTTTGTTTTTGTTGCTTTAAAAATGAATTAATTTACATTTATTAGTTTAAAGCAATAAATAATAAAAAATTGTATTAAAAACGTTTTTCATTATTCAATTCTTAAAATTTTCAATCGAGATAAAGCTCAATCGAGAAAAGCTTCCGGGATTGGACTCCCTTAGTAGCTACACTTTTTCTTCAGCAGTCGTGAGTGACCAACCAGCGTTAAAGTTCTATATGATTCGACACTTGTTCGAATAAACTCGTCTGAAATATATGACGTTAAAGCAAATGAATTTTTCTATTTTAAGGTCAAGCCTGAACGTCTTGTCCTCTATTTCGTTCGTAAATTTGTATGCTGAGAAATTTTAAAAGAGCGACGTCGTGTTGATGAGAGATGTTGAGTTCTTATCGCTCGTGAATTTTGAAATAATAAACTAATTGAATCGCTCACTTCCATTTGATGCGAAACTTTAGGTAAAAACTTCGCACATAATAAATTAAAGGATTTAAATCAATAATATTAAGTATTTTTCTTAATAAATTATTTAATTAAAAAATAACTTAAAAAGTTATTATATTTTCTGAAATTATAAGGGACTGAGATAAATAAACAAAAAAGGAACATTTTAAAAATTTATTAAATACTCTAATACTTCATCATAAAACACGTATTTAGTTTTAATTAACAAGACTCATTGAGTCAATAAATGAGCGAACACAAAAATTCCAATGAAATGAGTTTATCTTTGCAAAAACTCGCGTGCAAGAAACAATAAATTAATATCAAAGAGAAGAAGTTGTTCAACTCAGTTTTTTTGAGAAGCACAACCCGCTTGTATAAATTTGTCGGTGATGACATTGTAATGCAGAGCTGTAAGCAGAAACAATATCTTGTTTTTGCTAGCTTCTTGTTTGTGCTTACACTAGTTTCTTTTTATTGTTCAAACAACAGTTTGTCTTTATTCGTCTGTGTAGCAACATCGTGTTTTTAACAGGATGTTTTGCAGTGAAGTGTGTTTGTGCAAGTAATTAGTCTTTGTGTTTATACCAGAGCAAAGTTTTATGTATAAAAAAAACAAGTGTTATAAAACATTTATTCTTAAATGCTCTATAAAAGGTAATAAATTCATTCATTAAGTTGTAATACTTATTGTCAAAATCGAAATTTGTGGCGTCATTTGCTTTTGTTTGCTTCTTTTCGGTGTGTTCTCTTTCGTTTTCGTTGTATTTTTAGAGTAGAGAAGATTTCGTTAAATTTTATTTTTACTTAAATTCTGTGCGTAGTTTTTTGCTCTCCTATCTTGTGCATACCTACCCCCATTGTCACTTACTGTGTATGGTAGATGTCATAAGTGTTTTAGCGGCCATGTCCAAATAAATGCAATTGAGAATCGTAAACAATCTTTGGAGGCCTCGCTGCTACATTGTAGTTTAGTAATATCTGGTTACATCATGAGTCAATTTACCATTGAAAATCTACGATCGAATACTATGAAAGAGCGAAAAAACAGTTTTGATCACTCATTTAATATAAGAGCGCTCAAGTTTTTTTCTTTACGAGTGAATCGTTCGTCAATTGAATAATATTGATGAGGAGGAGTGAAATTGTTATCTTCAATTGAGAGTTTTTGCGAACCCTGGCTTAGAGGGATTAATTTTTTTTAAGATCCCATTTTCAACAATTTTATATATGAAACTTTCAAATTCATACCACATTTTAGAGGCTGTGATTTTTTTTATGATTGTAGTTTTTTATTTATTATTATTTAATGTATTATTTTAAAGAATGCAATGATATAGTTCCTTTTTTATATATATTTTTAAAATGTTTTTTAAAATTGTCAGAAGACAATCAATTACTGTTGCGTGATTATTAGACTTGATCTTGACTTGTTCGTTTTCATATTATTTTTTAGTTTTGGGTTTGAATTGCTTTTTATGCAAAATAAACATTTTGAAAAAGAATTGCGTTTCATTACTATTAAAATTGGTAGAACACTTGTTTCGAGTTCCAATAAATTATTATTTCCGGTTGATTCAATAACTTTTAGCTTAAAATCGATTTTAGAGTGTGTGCTACAAAGTGTGTTTTATTGTAGAAAAAAAACAAGATCTTTAAATTTTAAAAATTATTAAAAACTATTTTCAGTACAGATGCAGTCCCGGGATTAAAATTTTTAATCCCAAAAAACCCGGGATCGCCAAAACTAACCGAAATTGCAGGCCCTAGTATATACCATATAGCATACATATTAAATATCTCTCATAGATATGTTTTACTGTGTATAATTGTGTTCTTATTTAAATGGAACCCAATGTAATTTTTTGGTACAAATAGTTTTAATGAAGCTCACATTCCACATTCCAGAAATAATCTCAATAAAATACAAAATATCTATAAAGTTATATCTAATGTTAACTGTAAAAATGTTCAAAATACTGACAGGGTTTCTGAAAATAGAATAATCACACATTTAAGTAAGCAGGGGAAAAAACAAAAGTGGGGATTTGTTTCCGTGTGAAATTTAATCTCGTTCTTTTCTGAAAAATATTAACTTCAAAAGGAGAAAAAAATGATGAACTTTTGCACTCTCAAGATCGACAGTTTGAGAATTCTAACCTTGCAACTCATGAAACAAAAAAGTTACATGTTGAAAAATATTTTATCATTGGCTACATTCTATCCAAAAAAGCGCTCAAGTAGCAAAGTAGCATAAAATATTTTCGCTATATAAGATTGCAACGCTCAGGGAACATGTTCTGTGAGCGCATACCATTCAGCCTTAAAGTTGTGCAACAATTCATGCCGCTGAATGCAGCCATTGACATTTCATTAAAGTTCGAGCTCTTCAACGGTACACGGTATCAAAAAATATGCAATTGGATATACTTTTTAAATAAAAATAAATGAAAATACCATTAAGTAGAGTCTACTAAAAATTCGAGTCAAATGATTTTAAAGGTTATCAAAAAATAAACACCGTGGCAACCAACACAACATCATTCAAAAATGTTACATTTTTTTGATCTTCTCTCAACAAAGAACAGGAAAACATTTAAAAGATAAGATCAAAATGTAAAAAAACCTGGAAAAAATAAACCATTACTGTTCCTAGGTCTAATTGGTAATATAAGGCCTTTTCCACATGGAGCAATTGAAAAGGAATGCAACTGCAACGCAACAGCTTAAAAAGTTTCAAAACACTTAATTTGTAAACTGAACTGCAACCTACGCTTTCAGATGAGCAAGTCACGTCGCAACGCAACATTGAAAAATTCACAACAACACAAACACTTATTTAATGGAAGCTTTGTTAAATAGATATAAAAAAAAATTGAGGATAAAAAAGGATATTTCTTCACTTCCTGCACTTATTTTATATTTATTAACTGATTAATTATTTTCATAGCACACAATACATATCGCAAACGTAACAAATCTCCGATTCAAATTGCAGCAAGCCGTGTTGCATGGAACTGGTTGCGAATGTGTTGCCAACTTGTTGAGTACAAGTTGTTTCATGTGAAGGTTTCGGTATAAATACATTGGCTAGCAACTTTTGTTGCAGTTGCATTATTTTTCAATTGCTCCATGTGAAAATTGCTCCTAACTCTTAAGTGTGAAAATGTCATACAATGTCGCAATTATTCACGGCAATCACTCCCTGCATTCAGAATTGAACATTAGAAAATAAGTTAATGAAGATTTTCGTAAACTTAATCGTTTTAATTAGTGTCCGATCGAAACCGGAATTTTGGCCGAAACCGAATATTCGGCCATTTTATAATATTCGGCCGAAACCGAAACTGGTTATTAATATGAAAATTTAAGTTTTTACATATAATTTTTTTTATTAAAAGGAAACAAAAGTACTACTAGTACAAAATAAAGTATTCAGGGGTGTTATGGAAACCGAAAATTGCCAGAATCGATTTTGAAATTGACTCATATTTCATTTTGGTGTCATAAAAACCGATTATCGATTAAGAAACACAAAACCAATTTCGAAAATGAAACCAGTTTCGAAATCGATAATCGGTTTCTATGACACTAAAATAAAATCTGTGTTAATTTCAAAACCGATTCTGACAACTGTCGGTTTCCATAACTCCCCTGATTATTTTAAATATTGAAATTAATAATAATTAATTGAAGTTTACTATAATAATAAATGAGATCATTTTTTATTTTATTTTTTATTACACACTTCCGTACACACTCAAAATAGTATGCACCTAAAATGTACATTTTTTAAGAACTACAAAACAAAGTTTTTCTGTTTTTTTAAAGGTTTAGTATTATAAAAATAGAAATGTTTCGTTTTCTTTTCCTTTATTCCACACACACAGAATTCGTTCGGAAGTTTAACTATCAATTTTTGGCTTCAGTACCTATAAAACTTTAATATCAATTGCAATAGAGATGATAGAATCGAAATTGATAGTATCGAACGCATAAAATTAACCAAAATGTTTTGTGTTCTCACGAGAAATCAAATTGTAGACGAATTCATAATTTTTGATTTATACAATGCATTGTAAATATTGTTACTAAACCAAACTTATATATTTGAATTAAATGACTGATGCAAGAAATTTTGGTATAATTCAAGAATAGCGGCAACTTTCTTTTTTAATTTTTTTGTTGGATTATATGGATTTTAACCTCCTAAATCCAAATCTGGAAAAATTTCAGGATTGTAATTTTTAAATGTAGGAAAGAACAAAGAAAGAGAAAATAACCATGCATTGTTGAAAAATTTTAACAAAGAAAGAGAAAATAACCATGCATTGTTGAAAAATTTTAAAAAAAATTACAAGATTTGTAGGCCATTTTTCCAACTTTGGAGGCCTATAACTTCTAAACCAATTCCGAGCGGCCTGAAATTTTTTCAGATTTGGAGTTAGGAGGCCAAAATCCATATAATCTCAAAAAAAAAAAAAATAAAAATTAGAGTTGTCGCTATTGTTGAAATGTTCCGAAATTTTTACCAAAAGTTTCGGTTAGTTTCTTACAAAAAGGGCCGAAACTGGCCGTAGCCGAAACCAAATATTCGGTCGGACTTTAGTTTTAATCACTAAAAATGTGTCTAAAGATCTAAAGAAATGCATCTTAAGATGCAGTTAATCTATAGGATCGATTCTTCACATCAAAATAAATTTTTGAGTAACAGTTCAGAATGAAATCTAGTCATATTTTTGTTTTTTTTTGTCGTTTTTATTGCCAAAAACTTCAAACTATAAAGGCATTTTATGATATGAAGGTTGATTGATAGTAATTCGAGTAAGGTTCATCAAGTAATTTTGTATAATTCTAGTAAAAATTTAGGTTTATTACGACTATCTATATTCATTCAAAATATAATACTAGTAATTAAGTTTCTTCTCAAGAAATCTACCTCTGTGGCTGAATTTTTTTGTATAACCTCGCAGCAAAGCATATATAGTTTTGATCAATTGACTCAAGGCTTGTAAACTCAAATGTAGGATAGTGGATATGTAAGTGCTTGTTTGTATAATTGTTTTTTTGTTTTTTCTGAAGAAGTTAATTCGACTTTTTGAAAGCAACATTTTTTATTTGGCGTCGTTAGAGTTCCTTTAGTGAGAGTTTTTATCCTTGCTGTTAAAATACCTGTACCTTAAAAGATACACAAAACAACTAAACAACTTCACAAAAAAAAAGTCAGTTGTTAAACTTATGAAAATCATACAAAAATCTTATGCAAACAAAAACAATATAAAGCGTTTTAATGACTGATAAAATTAATTTTAATATATTAGATATGAAAAATATATTCATTGTATTAAATGTCCATAATTATTATAGTACTTAAAATAATGTATATGTGTAAAACAATGTAAAAGTTAATAATACTCAAGATACTTCAAATCAGGATATTTTTATTTTGACAACTAAGAATATTGTAACCAAAGTGTTTTCAAAAAACTTACAAATAAACGCAGCAACAAGTAAAGCAGAATATAGGCTTTTATAGAAATTTTTATTTCAGAAATAAAAATGTAAAAACAATGTCAATAGATTTTTGAAATATTTGCAATAATGCAATAGATAGGTTGAAAAAATAGCCAAAAATAATAAACAAAAATACAATAAAAAAAAAACCAGCAAATGATATATGTTATAAAGAGCTCAAAATAGAATGAATAAAGAACAGTTTTTAGTAAAAGTCTTCGTTTATATGGAAATGAATTAAAACCAAGTTATTTTACAAAAATCTGAATAACTGCATTGACGCAAAAAGTAAAAACAAAATCTCCAAATAAATGTCTATTTTTGTCAATTTAGAAGTTTAGTAAAATCCTTAAAGAACAAACTTTTAATCGAAGTTTGAATACAAAAACTTCTTATGTATCGGTATATGTATGAATATTTATTATATAAATACTTAAAACTAAAAAATATTAATATTATTAAGCATTATAAATTAAATGAGCGGAAATAAAGCAAGATCAGCGGAACTGCAACTTCCACTACATGCAACAATAACTTCAATGCGCACCACTACTGTCAGTGCTGTTATTGGTAGTGGTGGAGGTGGTGCTGATGGAGTTGTTGACGTTAGAGTTATTGTTGTTGTTGTTGTTGCCGTTAGCATTGCTATAGGTGTCTCGGAATCTTTTCTGTATAAGCTGATAAGCATTGTAGACTCTGTTATTTTTAAGGACGAGGTGAGAAAAAAGAGAAAGAAGATATTGAATGAATATAAAACGAACATAAGAATTGTTATCATATCGCTATGAATGTACGTAAAAACAACAAATATATAAAAGCAAAAAAAAAATATATATGTCAAATCAAACACTGTCGACTTACTTCTCTTTCGCTACTTTAAAGGATTTCTTTCTAGGCTTTTTCTTGTTGGAATCTTGTGCAGCGTCGCTCAGCGGTAAATCACTTGGAGAAATCATCGTCATGTTATCTGGAAATTAAGGTAACAAAAAGGTTTTTAAATTGTTATTTAACATCGAGGATGAAGCATTCTAAAATTGATACTAGTCATACTACTTAACCCTATTAGTACTGGGTTAAATTATAGCGCAATATCAAAGCCGAAATGAGTCCCAAAGATTCAAGGCAATACAACAATAATAAATAAATAATAATATATGTATAAGAAAAAAGTAGTCGGCAACAGATTTAAACTGAATTTTTTGAATAAAAACAAAAATTAATACATTAATTAAAAGCTTACGCGGTCGAAAATTTGGGTTTAAATTTAATACCTTTTTGGGTTTGGATAAATATAGAAACCCTCAAGGTCTTAAATATAAACCCAAATTTTTGACCGTGTAAAGTACACACAAAAAATCTCGTCGGTAAATTCAAACGATATTTGCGGTCACTTTACCGTCAATACAATTGTTGTTGCACACATGGTTTGAATTTCGGGACTAAATTTAAACCGTTGAATTTCCTTTTAATTATTGCCCAGTATTTTTCAATTGGTTGGAGCTGAGGGCAATTTGGAGGGTTTATTATTGGTACAACTTGGACCCTAGTCTATTCGTACCAGTTCATGGCCAATCTGCCAAGTGGCATGTAGCTAGATCTGGCCATAACAAAACAGGATCTTTGTGATGTCGTATCAGAGGCAGCAGACATTTCTGTAAACACTCTTCCACATAAATTTGTTGGTTGACTGAACCAGTAGTGACAAAAACTGTGCTTTTTAGACCACACTTACAAATTGCTTGCCAAGCTAAATATTTCTTCGCGAACTTGTCCACTTTTTTATTTTAAGTTGTGCACAACCTCGCCTATAGTATAAAATAGTTAACCAGAAAGCTGATTGAAGTCCACTTTAACGTTCGTTTCATCGTCCAGTATTATGCAGTCAAAATTGTTCACAAAGTTTTTGTAGAGCTTTCGCGCACGAATTTTAGCCGTTTTGTTTTGCTTATCATATCTCTTCGGGCCTAGTGGAACTTTTCAGGAATAAGGACCCTTTTCTCTGTGAACTTTCTGTACAAAACCGGGTGACATATGTACTTTTTTCGCCACATCTCTTATAGAAAGTCCCGGATTTTTTGGTATAAATCTTTCACAGGTTTAGCTTTTTTTTCTGAGGTAAATCCCTTTTTTCGCCCACTCCCAATTTTTCTAGCTGTAGTCAAGCGGTCATTGAAGTGTTAAAGCACAAGTGCTACTGTCGATTTTGCAACTTTTAATTTTCTTGCAATGTCTTTTTGAGACAAATGTGGAAAATCTTCTTTTTTTCGCACAGTTAATTTGCGTACACTTTCTTTGATTGAACTCATTTTGCATATTGTACAAAATTCCGAAAAAATATTGATGCAGTAATATAAAACAAAAAATTCTTTTTCGAATATTGACGTTACATTCTAAGCTACTATTATATATGACGCGACAATGCGTGCTTGTCGCCGACTATTTTTTTTTCGTATCATGCCTTATGTACCAATTTTTGTTAATTATTGTTTAACCTACTACTATTGGGTAAAATTACAGCCCGAAATCAAGGTTAAAATGAGTCTTAAAGACTAAAAGCAGTACTAATAGGGTTAAACAAAAGCCCTAGCATATAATTTTAACCTTCTATAGTGTAGTGTTGCAGATCGGCAACAAACCGAACTGATGGTTTCGCATAACAATCACAAAATTCATAATATGATTCTTAAATCAGATAGTTAAATAAGTCCATTGCTTGAGTTAATCAAATTTTAGTTATTTCATTCATAAATTACCATACAAATCTATACAAAAACTATGAAGTTTAAAAAAACAAATATGGGCATTTCCACCAAAAGGTTTACAGTGACTGAAAAATGAAATGTTACTTAATACTTATTTAAACCTCCATAATGTCGATGCACAACAAAACCTCGCATTACCGAGATAATTCGTTTTTTAGTCGCACGGTAAAGTTGTGGAGTCTCTCTGCGAGCGTGTTTCCCGGCAGTTTTGAGCTATGCAAATTTAAAACAAATCTTCGCCGACACCCTCCAACTAGCTATCACCTATCTTCCAAATCAACACAATGTTTTCACATTTAAAGAGGGGGCATCCCCTGAGCGTAAGTTCAGTTAAAAAAAAATATTTTGGAAAAGGCTTATATTTATATTGTGGCAGTGCTGCGAGTAGATCTCAATTTGACTTTTGTAAAAATTATGAATGGCAACAAAAGTTGAAAAGTGGTGACAAAAGTTGTAATAAGACGTTACAATTAGGCTTACGATCAATTAAGTATAGTTACTTATATATGCAGCGTAGGGTAGGTAACTTTCATAACTGTGACAACAACTACGTGAACTACATAAATTACTAGCCACAACAACAAGACTCAGTCTAGTAGCCATAAAACAGCAGCGAAACATTCTTTTCATACGCCATACAACAGACGACTTATATAATTCCTAAGTAGTTCTTTCTGAAAGCATATAAATACGACAAAACCAGCTAATGGTCCAGTTTGCCTCGCATGGCACAGCAGCACATGCAACGCAGATAAGCAGCTAGCACACAGCCAAATAAATGGTGATTATGCAAAGCATAGTCACATGGTCACAAATCAAAATGAACAGATCTTCTATGTTTATCTATGTAGTCAGAGATGCATTTCTGTTTTTATCTGAGCATTGCCATGCGTTGCCTTGTTGTGCTTAATCAGATACACACAAATCCCACTAAACAGATTTCGATGCGACGCTTGTTAAGCCATGCACTGCTATGCCATGCGAGGCTAACTGGACCATAAGGGAGTATTCCTTTTTAGCGATTGCCAACCGATTATCAATTACAGAAGAGATTACCAGCCAATTACCGATTACCAAAGCGATTACCAACTGATTTCCGAAGCGATTACCAACTGATTACCGGCTTCTAAAGGAATTGCCAACCGATGACCGAGTACTAAAGCGATTACGAACTGATTACTAAGCCCACTAGCGACTACCCGAAGCTGCATAACTAAGAGGTTATAATAAGGATAACGTATTCAATAAAGCAACTTTGTGAATTATTGAAAATCCTGCGTCTTTTTCAAAATAATTTGTGAGAGTTAGTGGACTTTTCCATAGGACCCTGGAGCGGCTGTGGACCTCCGCCTTTGATAAAACCACGTCACAAAGTTGAAAAATTTTAACGAAAGTTTAAACTTTATTAGTATAATAAATACTCGTGCAATAAAAAGTTTACATTTTTTCAGTTTTCGATTTTTACGATCCTAAATTACACTTGATATGTTTTTCTAATACATTATTAGAATTAAATATATAAAACTATAAAAGTGTGCTTTTTTGATTTGTACTTCTTTTGACGGAAAAAATCTGTCTCATATTACGATTTGTACAAACATAATTAAAAATATTTTTCAACGAAACAATTATGAATGTATGCCGACATTATTACAGATAATATTAAAATAACTTTGATAAAAAAACTCGTGCACACTTCGCAGATTTTTTCGTTTATATTGATGCAGATAAAAACCACTTCTGCTTTTTGTATCGCAACGCGTCTTTTTTTGTTTGCTTATATCTTTAAACAATACTTTCGATCGCTTCCATCTTTTACACTAAATATGTACTAAAAGAGTGCTATCCAAAAATCTAAACAGGATAAAAAAGTTTAAGTTTTTCTTTGCCTTTTTTAATTTTTAACAACAAACAATATATTGATAACATAATTATGAAGTAAAATTGCAACAACAAATGAAAATTGTTTGAATATGTTAAAAATGCTCTTATTTATTAAAAAAAAGACTAATTTTAAATTTAAAGTGCGATTACAAGTTGTGTGCAGGCGCAGATACAAGGGGGTTAAGGGGGTGATTACCCCCCCAAGAACTTTTAAATACTTTACTTTTTAATATTTTATTTGAAGTAAATAATTGTACCCACAACTTAAGAGTACTTTTATGTATACATAAGCGATTCTAAAGGCGTTTTTTGAAAGAATACTACAAAAAAAATGGTCAGAGGTATTGATATAAAGTTTTTTTATTGATTTAAACAATTGAAGCATAATCGCGAATAACGTTGTAGACGACATTTTTTTTTGCGAATAACTGTGAGAATCACTCTCTTATACAATATTATATATAAACAGAACTGAGTAAGCAGTTGAGCAGTTTGGGGTATTTTTATCGCATGCTAAAAAAAGTTAATAAAAATGAATAAAAGTGCTTGTAAAATAAATAAAAGTGAACAATTACAATTTTGTTGTTTACAACGTTATTCGCGAGAGCGCTTCAATTATTATAGTACTTTAAAAAATTTTTTTTGTGACGTCATTTGTGTGTACGTGGCGTTTTTATGAAGCGATGCGAGAAGAGTAGGACCATTTTGCTTGCAAAATAACATGATCTGTAATCACCTGAAAAAATATGTATACTTGAGTTTAGGTATATCAATTAATATACCTCGTATTGCTGGAAGACAGGGTCATCGTTGTAATGTCAGCGTTTCAACACCAGAAGACTACTTTCGAATTTCCATATTTATACCATTACTAGATGATATCATTGCTGATATGGCGGCTCGTTTCAGCGAAAAATTTTTCCAAAAACTATATGTAAACGAAATCCTGCCAAACATAATTGATAAACACAACAATGAAAAGCTAAACAATTTGAGTGTTAACATTTCTAAGATAGTAATTCCATTTTGTGACGGTAATAAGGAACTAATTCCAATTCAATTATTTCATGAACTTCAAATTTGGCAGTGTAAATGGGAGAGCGAAACTAAGGTTAATGATATCAACACCGTTTTTACTCTTTGTGACAATGACATTTTTCCACTAATTTCTAAAACGTTTGCTATCTTTGCCACGCTTCCTATCAGTGTAGCAACAGCTGAGCGAAATTTTTCTACACTGCGACGATTAAAAACATGGTTACGTTCAACTATGCAACAAGAACGATTGAATGGACTCGCATTATTGCATATACATAGAGACATTAAAATAAATATTAACGAAGTTATTGATAACTTTGCCGCAAAAAAGAAGCGCTGCGATGATTTTGTCATATAATTTTGTCTCTATCTAATGACTATCTAATAATCAGTATACATTTTGTATTGTTCATTTATTTTTCAAAGTGTACCATATCATAGTCGTAACGTCAGAACAATAAGTTTCAAATTCCTTTATTTTTTTTATTGAAAAGTACTATGTTTTTTCATTGCACATATTTGAAAATACAATTGTGCAATGTTTTATAATGGAATAAATGTGAAAAATTTTAATAAATCAACCTTAATTCCAAAATTAGTCAAATTTAGAGTTTTTATTTACTTTTCGCTAAGATATTCCAGAAAAAGGGAAATATAAATAAGTACGGAAATGTGCGTGTATGTGTCTGGGAAAATTGCTTCTTACACAATTCGATAATTTCAATTCAAAAAAGTACAATTTTTTTATTTGTAAAAAGACAAAATTTTCTCAAATCGAAAATGTGTGACTTTGGTAATTTACCCCCCCAAGATTTTTTCCAGATCCGCCGCTGGTTGTGTGTATAAGCTTTTTCAAAGTGGATGGACAGCAGAAACTACAGAAGAGTACTGAAGAGTTGACATAGCGATCAACGAAACAGTCTGTCTAGTCTGCTTTGTTGGTTTGTTCTGCAAATAACATGTTGCTTCATGAATTAATTTGCCACTATGCTCAAGAATAAAAAAATAAAACATATTAGAAAAAATTTAAATAATACGATTTCCAATATAATCTTATATATAAAAAGAAGTGTACATTTTGATGTCGCCACTAACTGAAAAAACGGGTCGACTGATTTTAATCAAAATTTAAGGGTAAGTTTGATATGGTCTGTTAAGATCTCAGGAACGGTGACAGCATAGGCCACCAAATTTACAACATCTGTTATCAACGTTTATATCTCAAATAATAAAAAACAAAAGCTGCCACACCCCTTATTACCGCCCACAAATGAATTGAAATGCTATATTTCAGACGAATTTTGCTCTATTGGACTTAAGTTTTGTAATTAAGTTTGTATGGTTACTCTCGGCAACTCAGCTAAAAATGGGAGTGGTCGAACTATAATTTCGCCTACTTTTCAGAAACGATTACAATTCCCCAGTTGTGCTTCTGTACTATTACATAAAAGTCTTTGTGACACGTACGGATATTCCGCAATCACACGAGAACCACTGAACCGATTTAAACAATAATGGTACAAAACTATTTCTGATTTTAAATGAATCGTGCTAGACTATCCAAGATTTACCACGCCTTCTTTTCACGCCTACTATATGCAAAAATTCTATATTTAAGACGGTTTTATCGTATTAGACTAAAATTTGGTAATTAAGTTTGTATAGTTACTGGCTGGCAAAATTAGTTTCTACGCCCCCTTTTACCTTCCAAAAATTAATGACAATTCCATATTTCAGAAAGTTTTGGTCGTATGAGGCTAAAATTATTAATTCAGTTCATATGGTTACTTTCGGCAGCTGTACTTAAAATAAGCGTGAACGCACTATGTTACGACTAGTGTCCGACCGAATATTCGGTTTCGGTTTCGGTTTCGGTTGCTGCCAGTTTTGGCCCTTTTTGGCAGTTTCGGCTGGTTTCGGATATTGGGCCTCAATATGGCCCAATAACCGAAACTAGCCGAAACTTTTGGTAAAAATTTCGGAACATTTCAATAGCGACAACTATAATTTTGAATTTTTTTTTTTTGCAGATTATATTGATTTTGGCCTCCTTACTCCAAATCTAAAATAATTGCAGGCTGCTCGCAATTGATTTAGAAGTTATAGGCCTCCAAAGTTGGGAAAAATAGCCTACAAATCTTGCCATTTTTCTGGATTTTTCAACAAAACTAAACTCTATGGGTATCATAAGAAAGATAATTTAAGTACCTATTCAACAAGGTACCAATCCAAATATGAAAATTTATGCATGACTTTTAAAGATATAAACATTTTTAGTGTCGTGCTGTCGTAAAAGGGAAACCACTAGTTTTCCAGACAAATTGTAAATATAAGAATAGGTATATCTTTAAAAGTTATGAATGGTTTTCATGTTTGATACCTCGTTGAGCAGGTACTCGCATTAACTTTCTTTTGATACCCATAACGCGGAACACTAAAAAAAACAGATAGATTTGTAGCCCATTTTGAAACTTTGGAGGCCTATAACTTCTAAACCAGTTGCCAGCGGACTGAAATTTGGATTTGGATTTAAGAGGTTAAAATCCGTATAATCCAACAAAATAATATTAAAAAAGAGAGTTGTCGCTATTCTTGACTTATACCAAAATTTTTTGCATCTGTCATTTAATTCAAATATATAAGTTTGGTTTAATAAAAATATTTACAACGCATTGTACAAAACAAAAATTTTGAGTTTGTCTATAATTTGATTTATCGTGTTAACGCAAAACATTTTGGTTAATTTTATGAGTTCTATCATTTTCGATATTATCATCTCTATTGCGATTACCATTAAGGTTAAAAAGGTACTTAATCCAAAAATTGATAATTGAACTTCCGAACGAATTCTGTGTGTGTGGAATAAAGAAAAAAAAAAGAAATACATATTTCTATTTTTATAATACTAAACCTAAGAGAAAAACAGAAAAACTTTGCTTTGTATATTGAAAATCAAGTCGCAGACAACCTAGAACTTGACAATCTTATCAGAGCATTTTTTGACATAAAAGCTAGGAAAATAAGATTTTAGTTGATTTTTAAATTTTGGTTTTCAAGTCAATCCCGGGATCCCGGACGATTTAAGTCCTTTTAAATCCCGGGATTGTCTTTCCTGGATCCCGGGATTTTTAAATAAAAATTTCTATTACAAATATTCATGTTAATGCAAAAATTTCATTTTAAGTTGAATATAGAATTAGAAAAAACTTTCATTGAGGCTGAAAAAGATTGTTAGGACGATGAGTGTGAGTCATTGGAGCAAAGACTTTGCAAAGTTTCAGAAGAATTTGCAACATCGGGAAGTTAGCTATGTATTTTAAAATTGTCAGATATTCTTACTTAGGAAATAATTTTGTTTTATAATGAAAGCAATCGTGATCGAAACTTACAAATTGCTTACGACTATTGTACAACTATTTCTCCAACTAGCATAGAATCAGAACGGTGCTTCTCATCAGTGGGTTATATTTGTAATTAATTTCGAACAAAACTCTCCAATAAAAAATAAAACGAGTTGATCTGCTTAATGTATTACTTTAAAAATAATTAAATAAAAAAATTTAATTTGAAAAGTCTTTTCCAACCTTAATTTGCCTTAAACACAAAAAAACATGAAGACGGTGTACAAGAAAAAAAGTGTAACATTTATAATGTAATACCTTAAACTGTTTTTTTATATTTATTGTTATTTAACCCTTTCAATGGCTAGGCTAAACTAAGAACAAAATAATTTTTTGAGGTAATATTCCTATCATTAGGTCTTAAAAAGATGAAATAAAACATACCTTTGATTTTAATCTGCGCTACTTACGTTTTGCAAGCTTGTAAAAAGAAAAAATATTTTGCTGCTGTTCGGCAAAAAGACTTTTTTTTTAATCCCTTAAAGGTTTTTCAACCTTTTATATCATTGTTTCTTAAACCCTGTTAATAATTTTATTATCAAAGCCAAAAAAGATAAAAAAAACATAAATTTAATTTTTGTCCGGTTCATTTTTTCTTATAAAATAGGGCGAAAAAAACTTTTTTGCTTTTCTCCGGCACAAAATCGTAAATCCAACTGACTTAAATGTCAAATATCTCTCTAAATCTATTTTCATCATGTTTGTTCATCTTATTTTCATAGAACCAACAATTTAAACAAAAGCTTTGAAAAATAAATACATATAAAAATGACTTTCTGATGGGTCTAATATATTGGGCAAATCCACTGAAATTGTTACATTAATACAATTTGCTAGTCATTAATATAAATTAAGTTTTGTGTGTTTGTTAACAATAAGGGTATTCACAATTGTGTGATATAGTTGTATTGTGTTTTTTTGCAATGATTGAAAATCACAATTATGAGCACTCTTTAAAATAGAATTTGTGGTTGGGAACCTCAAATATAGCTTTTTGTTACTATCCAAATAAATTAACTATCCAATTTGATATATTTCATTTATATAAAACACAAAAAAGTTTAACTTGTTTTTTGAGCTTCTTACATTTTTGCAATTAAAAAACAACTGGCAACCGGTCAGTTACGTATGGAACTTTAAAAACTACGTTCGTTAAACATATCACTGCGCTACTTAAAATTTCCACACTTTTGGTTTTAAGAGGTTTCACGGGGTTTTTTAACTATACGCAAAACAACGCAGTTGTGAATACCCTTTATTTGTTTTGTTTTATTTTTGTTACTTTATAAGTGAATTATTTTACATTTTTTTAGTTTCAAGTAATACATAACAAAAAATTGTATTAAAAACGTTTTAAAGTATTTACTTCTTAAAATTTTCAATCCCGAACTAATCCCGGGATTGAGATTTTTAATCCCGATAATCCCGGGATTGGACTCCCTAGTAAACACATTGTTTCGATAAAATATGTTATTATTAGGGCTGGGAGTCTCATGCAAATGCATGTTTTTACTGGGCATCTTAAAATAAAGTAATCTTTATGAATCATGAAATTTCCTTTAAAATGGCATTTCATCGTTAGTGCATTTTTTTGCATATTCTACAAAAAATCCCCGTTCTTTCTTGTGTTTTTGCTCATATTTTTGTATATTTTATAATAAATGCATGTGGTTTTTGCATTTGTTTTTGCTTTTTCTGATTTGCAATCATTTAAATTTAATGCAACATCTTTTGGGGAAAGATTACTTTTATATATTGCTCATAGTTTTTGTTTTTTATAGATGCATTTTAAATGTAATTTAAAATAAATTGCTTATCTTTTTTTGTTAGGGTACATGCGATATTAATTTTTAAATCGATAATAAAATATAAGAAAAATATTTTTAACTCCATATTTTACCTGTTTTTAGAGCATATTTAAGAGTTTAAAGGGCATGTTATGTGCGCATACGGCTAGTTCATGAGATTCCTAGCCGTAGTTAATATTAATAATGATACATTTATGTTTGCAGTTTTCTATTAATTCAATAATTAATATGGTACACAATTGAAAATAAGTTTGTTTTAATTATAATGATATATAAAAGGGCTCCAAATGCATAACTCGCCCGGGGCGCTTAAGCGGTTAAGGCCAGACCTGCTTGTTGCCAACATATTTGTTTTCTTAGTGTAGTACATAAAACTAGTAAATTTAGATCACATTTAGTTTGAAAAGTTATAAAACTAATTTTTGGAAGAATAAAGAATTAAAACAATTTTTTACTTTCTGCTATAAATTTGCTTAGGAATTGTATAAAAAAAACAGTAAGGGTTCTCATCTAAGCATGTAAACATGTATAACATTTAAACTTTGGATGAGCGATAAAGTGTAAATAGCGTAAATGTCGACAAAATGGCGGCTGCGGCTACGACAATATTATGACTTTTTAAATTTGAAACCTTTTAAAAACCTTAACATAGACAAATAAATAAAACGTGTTCTTATTTACTCCAACTACTTTATATATGTACATTAGGCCGGGTCGATTTGTAGGGAGTGAAAAAATTCACCAATTTCCCTATGATTTCCGTATTCTATGGGTTATTGCATGAAAATTTACCAAAGGAACCATACCTCTATCGTTAAAATCGAGTCCCCTACTTTTTGTTGGTAGATTTTTTCCCAAATTGACGTTCGTATGAAATATTACCTACACGTTCACATCCATAACTCAAAAACTATCGATCGGGTTTAATCGCTCAGGTCAGCTCATTTTGATCAATTTACAAAAAAAATCTTCAACATTAGTCCAACGGTTCAAAAGTTACGGGCATTTTTGTCCAAATTTTGGACCATTTTTCCATTTTTTTCATGATTTTGTCCAAGAATATTACTTTCATGGCCATTTTTTTGGCTCAATCCATTATTTAATTCAATTTACAATTCAAAACGAAGAGTTTAAGCCCAAATTTATCGAATTCGGTTGATTAATGCATGCAATATTGCTAAAACAAAATAACACATAAAACCAACTTTTTGATTTTTTTCACCTTTTATTTTTTTTTCTACAAAAATTCAAATTAAGAGATAATAAAGTATCTATCAACCTATTATCAAAAAAAAAAATATTCAATTTGAGTGTAGTAAAAGACACAATCTTGGACAAAATCATGAAAAAAATGGAAAAATGCTCCAAAATTTGGACAAAAATGCCCGTAACTTTTGAACCGTTGGACCAATGTTGGTAAATTGATCAAAATGAGCTCACCTTTCCAACGCGCCTACTGGCGATTAAACCCGATCTATAGTTTTTGAGTTATGGATGTGAACGTGTAGGTAATATTTCATACGAACGTCAATTTGGGAAAAAATCTACCAACAAAAAGTAGGGGACTCGATTTTAACGATAGAGGTATGGTTCCTTTGGCAAATTTTCATGGAATAACCCATAGAATACGGAAATCATAAGGAAATTGTCAAAAAATAAATCGACCCGCCCTAATGTACATATACATGATTAGCGCCAAAAGCAACCCTCATTCACACACGTAGATTTACATGCTAGTTTACACTACAAAATAGGCTCGGAAATGATGTAAACTCACGCCCATACAAATTTTGACAGATAGTTTACGCGCATGTAAGTTCACAAGGTTTATAATGTTCACGGGTCAGTTACATGCTTAGATGAGAACCCTTAATATTTCTTTCTATGCTATGCATACATATATTACCACATTTAATGTGGATAAAGAAAGATAGTCTGCATTTTTCTTGTGAAAATGATTTTGGTGATAGAACAGTGTTCTAAAAAGAGACTACGCAATAATCGGTGAAAAAAATCGCTGTATTTAAATGCAGACCTTATGATCATAACGTTCTGACGCCACCATTTTTTTGTAATGTTGATTTAAAAAATACCCAAAAAATTTATAAGATTCCCAATATTAAAACCTGCAGCAATTCATACTTTTTTCTTAAAAAATGAGTGGATAATACACATGGAAGTTAAAATTTGAAGACTTAGCTTCTTTCTTTTTTTCGTTCGATCATCTCTAATGATTGAGAAAATTCTCTCAGAGTCCGCATGGGCCTGTGGCAGAGTTAAGACAAACCTGGCTAATTTTGACAAAATAGGAAACATTATTGTCATTAAAATTTTTAATTTTACTAATTTAGCTCCAACATTTTTAAATGCTCTGATGTTAAAAATCTGTAATTTTTTTCCTACGCCTATTTCTTGCGACAAATAGCCCAACAAGTAGATTAAATACATGTATCAACACCGCAAGGAGGTGATGCTTATCAAGAATATATATAATTTTCTACATCCGCCACGCCTCCTTATCGGCCTTATAAATGCAGTGACAAAGTTAATATACCCCTTATGCATTTTTATATGCGTGGGGGTACACAAATATGAAATTACAAAAGAACTACAAACCTGGATGGCAGAAGAACGCAATCGAATGACGTCCACGTGAGCGTATGTGTTCCTGTTCGGGTATCACTACACGATGTGCTAATGCTGAATAAAGTCCCTGCGTCCAAATAGATAAAATCTCGCCACAGTTGATGAGGATAGCACCCGGCAAATGGCCTACACGGCGCCACTTTTCGCTACCCGGCAGTTTCACTTCCAGTCCGCCCTCAGAGTCCTGCGACAGAAATGTGAAGGTACCGTAATCGGTGTGCTCGCCACAGCGTATCACCGTACCGTTGGGCAACTGTTTTTCTGAACCACTCGCTTGCGCTGGATTTGGCGAATCAAGCTCGTTGATGTCGTCGCGCGGATTGTGTTCGGGACGGAAGTCTGGCATTGCGGACAAGCAACGTTGATAGCTGTACTTGCAGCTACCTTTTTTGAAGTCGTTCTTTTCATTTTCATCGGCAATAATGGGCGGGTAGTAGAGCAGGCGGAGTGTTGTTTCGTTGTCATGGTCGCCGGACAACATGCGCGAGTGTTTCTCGAGGAAGAATGTTTGTGGAATATCTGTAAATACACCAGAGAAACTTAAAATTACCGGTTCGAAACAAAAAAATATCTTCATAATACTTGCCTAAAGACACAGCCAGTGCCTGGAGTATAAATTTGGCCAATGCTTTAAAGTCCTGTGCTAGGCTGGATATATGATCGGAGAAACCGGGCAATGGTTCCTCCGGCAAGTTTTTCGCATTCAATGTGCAAATATTAAAGGCATGACGCAGCTCGGGAGTTTTACCATCAAAACAATCAATACCAGGACGAACGTAACCATGATTGTCATCACCCGTGCGTATGTAATGTCCCTTCACATCGTCGGGCAGGTCAACAAAGTCGTCCAAGTGATCCCAGGCTGTTTTGAGCTGAACATAATAAGAAACGAATGCGTCAGAATCTTGTGCTGAAATGAGCTCTACCCCGCTTACCTTTTCGTCGGCTATGCCATGGTTAACCAATAGAGCCATTCCCTTCTCGCTGAGTGCTTTTTGTAGTTGCATACCCACACGATTTACAACCGACTTCACTGGACAATCTTCGGTACCTTTAAATAGTTAAGAGATATAACGATAAGGTTAGAATTTCGAAAAAGCACACATAAATATGTAGCAAAGGAAAATACAGAAAGTTTTCAATGAAATTTTTTCTAATGTAAACATTTTTGTTGACTTAATTACCGATTAAAAGGGGGAACCGAAAATCTTGTAAATTTTGTTTGAGAGTATTTCTGCTTTGGACAAAATTAGCCATTTTGGAAAGAGCCCTTAATCACTAAATGTTGCCAGGGTTAATCTGACATTTTCATTGAAAAGTTCAAGATTTTTAACCATAAACGTACTCATAACTTTTTACGTATGTGCAATATTTTTTTACAGGGACTTCCCTAGGGACTAGAAATGAAGTTTTATCAAATTCAAACAACTCCTTCAATTTTTTTCCAACAAATATATAGAGCCATCCCATTGCGTTGCACCAAAGAACTTAAAACATTAAAAAAATGTTGACGTGTAAAAACTGGTACAGCATTCCAACGTGGTTGACGTTTTCTCCAAAACGAATTCCGTGAAGGTTGTCCAAATTGGATTGCTGTGTCACAAACGTCGATGCTGTGCGTGAACTGCTACCGCAAGATCGTCATGTGACTGACCGTGGTATTGGCATTAGTATGACATCCTTGGCGTAAGTAAAGCAAGCATAAATGTATTGCATTATAATTGGATTTCACATAAACTGGCAAACTCCCAAAAAAAGATCGAGTCAATTGTTGCGAGGCAATATAAAAAAAAATACAATTGCTGTGCATCAACTGCTGTGTACAACTCCATCTACACATCTTGTATTTATGTATATGAGCCTGAAACAAAACAGCATATGACTGTATGGGTCTTCCAAAATGAACCAAATCCAACAAAAGTTCTTCGTGAAAGAAGCGCTTCGAGTCAAATGACTGTCAGTTTCTTCGTCATTAATGATAAAGTGGCTACAGTGGTATTGGAGCAACGTAAGATCTTAAATTCTGAATGGTACAAATCCATTTGTTTGCCATAAGTGTGGGAAGAAATTCAGGAAAAGAAGAAGAAGCGACTTATTATGCTTTTTCATGGGCACGCAAGCTCAAACAATTCATCAATCGGTCTTCTTCATAACTTACTTGACCTAGAGCTCTTAAATCAGATCGCAAGTAATTATAAGACAAAATAAATTTGTGACCGACTAAAATATTGAATATCAATTCAATCAAACAACACTTTGTTTCTGCACATTAAAAAAAAAATACGTGGTCAAAGATTTTCGACACTCGTAGAAGCGGTTGATGCGTTCAAAATGAATGTTTTGAAGTTACTTTATTTGGTGTAGAGAAAGTGCTTCGAAAATTGGTTTAAATGCCTGAAAAATGTATTAAACTTCGTAGAGAATATTTAAAAAAAAACAATGAAACCGTTTCCAATTAAAAATATTAGTGTTTTCATTGTAAGTTCAAAAATATTAATAGAAATCCTTATATTATGCATATAATCAAGTCAAATTTTGATCACATAATAAAATGGCATTCAATTAATTGCAAAATCAGGTGGTATTGCTTATATTATTATCCCAGTAGTCCAAGTCTGAAAGAAATCTTGAATGCATCATGCACGATTTTGCATTCTCTTTGACGAAACATGCTGATTTGTTTATACATTTAATTGACGAAAATCTCATACAAAAGTTCCAAATTCGTGCTTTGTTTTAAAGCTTTCTGTTTTCGATGAACGAAAACAAGACCGTTTTGTTAAAGAATTATCGACAAATGTAACTCACGCAGTAAGTTTCTTTAAGAAATCATCACGACATATTCGTGCACGATGCCTTGGACTGCAGGGTATGTATCATGTTTCTCAAAAAAAAAAAAAAAAAAGCAAACCAGCAATTAATAGTTTAGTGGGATTCTTATTACCTAATGACAATGTCAAATAATCTGAATACTTATTTAACTATACGCAGAGAAAAATACACTTACCTGATTCAGGTCATTTTCCTGACAAATTTGGTTAAAGGATTCAACCAGATCATATTAACCTGATCCACATTACTTTCACCTGACGGATCTGGTTTACAGAAAGACATGTTGTGACACTTAGTGATGCAGAACTAGTAAAACAGGGTACCTCGGGATAAGGTAGTTTAGGTTAGGTTACGTTAAAGTGACTGCCTCAATTGGGACACACTTAGGCCAATTAGGCCCTTTGTGGTACCATAGGGCTTATTTCCCTTCCCTAATTAAACCAGTTTGACCATTTTACAAAGCTTAGGATTCGTTATATCGACAATTTCGAGAGTTCTTTAAGGTTCTTGAAAAACCAGTTGTTTATGTAAAGAAATCGTTTTTGTGCCAGCGCTGGGCAAGTGCAGAGGAAATTTACTGTAGATACTTCGTCTTCTTCATCTCTTCAGCTTCTGCAGAAGTCGTTGTGGGGGATGCTCATTCACTGAACGTGTCTGCCGATCAGACAGTGCCCTGTAAAGACTCGTACTGTGTTACTAATGTGATCACTACTAAGGGACGCTTCTACTCATTCTTTTGAACGCTTATGGGTAAGTTTGGGCCATATTTTTCCTATTCTCTATTAAACATCTGCTGTGGTTTTATTACAGGATAACTCATGAGTACGGAGTTTGAATGTGGGAAGAGGAATACCAAGTCTTGCCTTATTTGTAGATAATTGTTTGGAAGTACTTGTGCGAGCGAGTTCATCTGATTTTCAGTAGCCTAGAAAATCTTTATGTCCGGGAATCTCGGGATAAGGTAGGTAAAATGAAATTGTTTTTAACCTAATGCTTCCCGAACCTAAACTACTGGACCAAAATAGAAGAAACTTCTACCAAACACTACAAATAGGTTAACCAAATGGGACAGCGACTTTGCAGTTTTAAGCTATTCAGGTTTGGTCCAGGAGAACCAAAACCTGGAAAAAACCCGAGGAATACCGGTATCCGAAGATCATATTTCAAAGGAAGAACGGAAAATTTGTTTTTGCTAGTGTAGGATACTTTGTGTATCGAAATAAATTTGCCATCAAATATTCGTTAAATACTATTTGAAATTGATGGGTACTAATTGATGGGTATTAATTAAAAAAAACAAAAAATCTGAACATTGCTTCACGGCAAGCCTCGACAAAGAGTATACTGCAAAGAGTATAAATGAGTAGAAGAGGTCCAGCCACTCAATGTTAAATTTTTCTCCTTAATCTCGGTGAGGTGCCCAAGAGATGTCCTAAAATTGAAGCGCAGCTGCAGCGGCAGAGCGATGTCGCTTTGCAGCCAATTTCGAAAATCTCTTTTAGGACTAGAGAGATTTCGAATTAGAAATTAAAATGTGTGTGCACAAGCGAGCTAGAAATATATTCCCTTTCTTAAATGTGCTGGTTTCTTTCTTCCTTTTATGATCCCAATAGAATCGATTGAAGGTCTTATTATAGAAAAAAAAAGTTATTGTTTACATTTTGTTTTCTATATTTTTAATAACTTCGCCTGTGTGCACAAGTGAGCAAAAAGATTGTTTTTTTTTAATGGCCTTGCCTGTTTCTTCCTATTTGAATATAAATCGCATTGTTGTCGTTCTTATTACATTTGGCTACATTTGGTAAATTGCAAGATTTATGAAAGAAATGAAGCAAAGCAGATTTCTTGCAATTTACCAAATGTAGCAAGTGTCAATGCGTTGCCAAATTTCTTTCTTTTTAATAGCTGAGCATTTTTGTTGTAATTTTTTGTAGCTATATTTTTGTTTGCTGCTGCAGGAAAGATTTTCAGATATTTCATTAGCCAAATAGAAGACGGATTTCTGATTCGGCTAATGAAATAATTATTACTTAATCATGAGTTCAAAAAATGTTTGTTCATTAACAGAACAAAAGAATGCACTTTACAAATTTTTCCTATTATTTATTTAGAATATACCTATTAGAAAATTTAAATTAAATTAAATGTATATTTAGTGTTGTCCATATTTTTATATTTATTTGAAAAATTATACAAACCAACACCAAATATATTTCTTTCAAATCTGAAAAGAAGAGAACGGAAATTGATTTCAAACTATTTCTTTAGAGAACTTTATATATTTAGCGTTATTCAAATTATTATATTAATTAAAAAAAAGAATTATATACAAAACACCACCAAAAATATATCTTCCAATCTAGATAAGAAGGGATAATAAAAGATCTGAAGTTTTTTTCTTTGAGTTTCGATTCTTTTTTGAACCGACCACTGCTTTCAAGAGCTCTTTTACTAGTTTGAAAGCTTTTTCGTAGTATTTCTCACAAACACTTTCTTTTAATACGTTCGCTACCACCCATCACATATATGTACATATTATATATTGTAAATATTTTGTAAATATTATAAACATTTTGTAAATATTGTAAATATTTTGTAAATATTGCAATCCATGTAAATATTATATATTGTACATATTGTAAATATTTTGTAAATATTGTAAATATTTCATAAATATTAAATATTTTGTAAATATTTTGTACATTTTGTAAATATTTTGTAAATATTTTGTACATTTTGTAAATATTTTGTAAATATTTTGTACATTTTGTAAATTTTTTGTTAATATTGGAATACATGTAAATATTTTAATAAATTGCTTGTATTACCATAGCCCAATATAAACAATTTATAATAACCAAAGAAGGTCGATTAACTGCAGCATGTGAATATATTGTACATATTGTAAATATTTTTTTTTTTAATGTAAAATTTTATTTTGGTAGCGAACGTGTTAATAACAATACCCCTTTCAACTTTGTCCTCGTTAGACTCATTACGTGTTTTCCTTTATTTGTTGGGAGCAGATCAAGAACTAGCAAACACCATGCTCGTACATTAATGGTTTTTTGTATACACTCGTAGCACGGTGAAAGCGTTCTCGACGTTACT
Source organism: Dichetophora obliterata (assembly GCA_963920525.1). NCBI lineage: Eukaryota > Metazoa > Arthropoda > Insecta > Diptera > Sciomyzidae > Dichetophora > Dichetophora obliterata. The sequence continues at coordinate 165,402,396 of OY986435.1, forward strand.
CTACGTGTTCTCAATCAAATGGCCGAGCACGTAATATATTTATATTTAATATTTATGTATTTGTATATAATATATTTATTTAATTTGTTAAAACGACCGAAACAAAATACTAAGTGACACCCTTAACAATTGGTGTTCTGTTTTGATATTTTATTAATTCAGAGTTTTCCGATCACACTCAGAGTATACTCTTCTCGGAACGTTCGGTATGTGCTCTTTCTCTGAAGAGTGCCCTGCTACCAACAAATAAACGAAAACGCATATTGAAACTTTTCAAAATTGTCTATCTTCTCTTTTTGGTTTTATCTTTTAGTTAATTTTTATTAAAACAAATTTCTCTTGACCAACAGAAGCTTTTTGTAAATATTGTAAATATTAATATTGTATTAATATTTAATACAACTTTGTTTAGTTTTGTAAATATTGTAAATAATTCCTAAATATTGTAATCAATGTAAAATTCTATTCAATTTGGTTCAATTTTGTAAATTTGTAAATATTTTGTAAATTTGGCAAATTGCAAATGCTTTGTAAATATTGTAATTTTTTGTAAATATTTTGTAAATATTATTAGGTTAAGTTGTTAGCTTAGGATTATTTACATACGATGAAATTAAATTAAAATGCTTGCCGCTTCAGTTAGTTTGTATGTTATTATATTAAATAATAAGATTTTCATTTAGTTTGTAACATATTATATTACATAATAAGATTTTCATTTAGTTTGTAACATATTATATTATATAATAAGATTTTCGTTTAGTTCTTAATGTATTATATTAAATAATAAGAATTCATTTTAATTTGTACGTTTTTATATTATATAATAAGCCATATAGTTTGTAAGTATTATATTAAATAATAAGATTTGTTTGGAATTTTATTTTTAATTACCTAAAAACCTTTATTGCATCAGCAACTGCATCTGCTACGTTCTTATCTGGTTTGGAAGATATATTTTTGGTGGTGGTTTGTTTATAATTATTTTTTCAGATCTTTTATTATCTCTTCTTATCTGGTTTGGAAGATATATTTTTGGTAGTGGTTTGTATATAATTCTTTTTTTTTAATTAATATAATAATTTGAATAACGCTAAATATATAAAGTTCTCTAAAGAAATACTTTGAAATCAATTTCCGTTCACTTCTTTTCAGATTTGAAAGAAATATATTTGGTGTTGGTTTGTATAATTTTTCAAATAAATATAAAAATATGGACAACACTAAATATACATTTAATTTAATTTAAATTTTCTAATAGGTATATTCTAAATAAATAATAGGAAAAATTTGTAAAGGGCATTCTTTTGTTCTGTTAATGAACAAACATTTTTTGAACTCATGATTAAGTAATAATTATTTCATTAGCCGAATCAGAAATCCGTCTTCTATGCGGCTAATGAAATATCTGAAAATCTTTCCTGCAGCAGCAAACAAAAATATAGCTACAAAAAATTACAACAAAAATGCTCAGCTATTAAAAAGAAAGAAATTTGGCAACGCATTGACACTTGCTACATTTGGTAAATTGCAAGAAATCTGCTTTGCTTCATTTCTTTCATAAATCTTGCAATTTACCAAATGTAGCCAAATGTAATAAGAACGACAACAATGCGATTTATATTCAAATAGGAAGAAACAGGCAAGGCCATTAAAAAAAACAATCTTTCTGCTCACTTGTGCACACAGGCGAAGTTATTAAAAATATAGAAAACAAAATGTAAACAATAACTTTTTTTTTCTATAATAAGACCTTCAATCGATTCTATTGGGATCATAAAAGGAAGAAAGAAACCAGCACATTTAAGAAAGGGAATATATTTCTAGCTCGCTTGTGCGCACACATTTTAATTTCTAATTCGAAATCTCTCTAGTCCTAAAAGAGATTTTCGAAATTGGCTGCAAAGCGACATCGCTCTGCCGCTGCAGCTGCGCTTCAATTTTAGGACATCTCTTGGGCACCTCACCGAGATTAAGGAGAAAAATTTAACATTGAGTGGCTGGACCTCTTCTACTTATTTATACTCTTTGATGATACCGATTTAATCAATATAGTTGGTATCATTAAACATCGATCTCATGATTTTGCAAATTTTTATTAGAAGGAGGAAAATTTTCAGCAAGCGACGATTCTAGCTCAAGGGAAAAATTTAACCAATTTGTATTTTTAAAAGAAGTAAAATGACGCTGATATTTTATTAAAAAACCAAAATCAATCAATTTGCAACAGAATTATAAAAATATCGGAGAATGTTGACAGACTTGCAAAAGAAAAATTCTGTAAAAAGAAGTAGTCTAAGAAAGAAGGCCCAGAAGAAAATTTAGGTCTGTTGTCCGATATACGAACGAAATACAACAAAAAATTTTGTAACCGAGTAAAAAAGATTTTCCCGTTACAATTTTCGAAATGATCACACCAAGCAGAATGTCTTAAATTTATTGTAAGTCACCTCTATAACTGTACCATTAAAATGCTTTGAATTTTGCAAAGACCTGTATAAGTTTGATCATTAGGAAAATTGCACAGCAAGTAAACCGAACCAAAAATGACAATTTTTGAGTGGCCGTGGACAATTAGCTTAACTTGAATAAAGTTATGGTAAAAATCCTCTCCCTGTATATTAACTACAGAAAAATTATGCGATTTTTTTAAGGCTATTATAACTCCGATTGATAAGTTATCGTAAAACAAATCATAATCTTCTAGGAAAACTTTTGAATTTCTCAAGTGGCATTCCTGTATGAAACCGATATCGATATTTTGGTTACTTCGAAACTTACAAGATCTAGTCTTCGACCTACATCGACTAACGAAGGAACATTAAAAGTTAAAAGGTTTAATTTTTTACGGCCCATGAGAGGATTCGACCTGAGGCAACAAATTTATAAATTCCGTTTTAACCTCCGCTTTAGGCATTGTTTTGTATGCAGTTAAAAAATTCTGGATTCACTGCTCAAGTGTCAAAGGTTCCTCAACCATAAAAATAGAAGAAAGCTTGAGGAATTCTTCTATTTTTGAAGGGCATTGAATTGAAGAGGCCGGCCATCCTGCCAACTGGGGAGGGTGTGATTGAAAAAGGCTTGGAAAGGTTTTTTATGACTGGAAGTGCTTAAATCAGAAATGCCTTTATTGACATTGTGTGTCGCCGCGATTATTTTTTCAGAAGCTTCCTTTAATCGCTTTTTTTTGTCTTGAACGTATTTCTGAAAAGTCGAACAAGTGTCAAAGGTTTCTGAACCACAAAAATAGAAGAAAGCTTGAGGAATTCTTCTACTTTTGTAGGGCATTGAATTGAAGAGGCCGGCCATCCTGCCAACTGGGGAGGGTGTGATTGAAAAAGGCTTGGAAAGGTTTTTTTATGACTAGAAGTGCTTAAATCAGAAATGCCTTTATTGACATTGTGTGTCGCCGCGATTATTTTTTCAGAAGCTTCCTTTAATCGCTTTTTTTTTTGTCTTGAACGTATTTCTGAAAAGTCGAACAACCCATCCAGTTAGCAGGATGAGCTTCCTGCTTGCAATTACTTCAGAATGGTTCTGAAGTTTCGTCTTGATTACGAGGACAGCACCCCGGCTCCTGACCAGAGACACACTTTTCACACTAAATTGTCTATTGCAGATTCGTGCAATGTGTCTAATTGTATTTCTTTGATCTTAGATTTTGGGGACTTCCTCGACACCGTCAGACTCAAGAGGCATATCACATGACTGATATTCACCAGCTTTTTACCAGGCAATAGCGAAACTATGAAGAAACCAGTCCAACATTGTTTTTATTTGAAAAATTAGTGGTGAATTTAGACACTTTACTAGCTTCGCCAGGGGCTAGAATGTCTAAAGCTTCCTTTAGATCGACTAAATCAGTCATAAAATACAAACCACGAAGAACCAGGCCAAACTGCCTCTGATGTTTTGGGGTAAAGGAATAGGAATTTTTTTTTTCAAGTAAAGCCATCATCTCTGTATGCGCCTTAGAATCATCCAGTCTTTGAAAATAAGTCCTCAAGTTTGGGGGACAAGCAGGCTTCCGAAACTTAGGCACCCCACTGTTATTTATCAACTTATTTAATGTAACCTTTGGATTCAATTTCTATGTTGCCTAACACGGCAAACCTATTTTGATTATTAATATTATCAGAATTTATTGAAATTACTTTACTTTTCTGCAACCTGCATAAATCAACCTTTGAGGGTGAAGAATTTGGAGAAGTGATGCACCTCCTCCGCTTAGGCACAATGAATCCGTCGTCGTCTAAACCTTGCTGTACTAGCAAGAGCTGGCTTGCTACTCCAGCTGTTCCGGGAGATGCGGCAACTTCCAGGTCCATAGCAGTGCTTTATGAGTCGACCGACAAGATATCCTGACTTTCAAGGTTGCCCAAAGCAGTATTTAAACTTGACGATTGCATCTCGCAGTTTGACAGCGCTTGAGCTGTATGCAACGCATTAGAATGAAACGACGAAGACGCTCCTCCAGTCTCAGCGCTCTCACATTGGCTGACTGGCAGGGTAGCAAAATTTTGCAAGTTAAGTTGAGACACCTGCACGGGCTGACGAGACGGAACCACAGCAATACCATAAGAAGCACCTCCAACAGAATGCATCGAAATAGGAGCGTTGTCTATTGGCTGCAAGCCAATGGCAAACTGGAATAGGATGGATAATGATTTAAAATATCGTGATCACGAGTAACGTCCTTGTCGTTCCAAGACAATTAGTTTGAAAGAAAATCACGCGTCACATTGAGGTTATGTCGCTTTTCAGTATGAGCGCCAGACTAGCATCCATTGAGGTTATGCGTGACGTTTTGAGCAGCAGGACTGGCATTAGAAGCTTTTGTCTTATTGAAGACAACCGACGTGCCGGGGCGTCTACCCTTTTCCGACGGCTTTTTCACCTCTTTAGATGAGGCTTCTCTCTGGCTTAGCGTCCATACGTTTTAGCATGTATGGATTTATTTTGTGCTTGCAATTTTTGCTCACTTATGGACCGGGAAAGCCAAACAACGGCAGCAGCAGTTATTTAATGCTAGGTTTGAAAAAGCGATGTAATTTTTAGCAAATAAATGGAAATTGCTATTTTTATCATTTTTTTAATTTCATTTTTCGAAATTAAGCTTTATTAAGAAATGGCGTCCAGCTCGTTCAACACTCTGCAAGCGAAAAGTGCCAAATCTGGCACGTTTGGTGCCAAAATGGCAGCCCTGGTCACTGATAAGTATCAAATATATTTTGTGTGCCGACTCTCAGGCTGAACATTTTTGATAACAGTATGTCTTGTAAAAGTATTGTACTGTCATAAAATAGTTACAGTTTGAGCAATACAGCGCGCGAAGCCGCCTGCTTGCCATGTATGTATTATGTTTCTTTCAAATTTTGTTATTTGACTGCTTGGTAATCACTTGACGAATTCTTATTTTAAAAATCAAAGCAATTTTTATCAATAAATGAAGTGCAACTGGAATTTTGAACGAAAAATTTCAGCTAAAGGGTCATAACTCCGAAATGCTTTTATTTGAACAATCTTGAAATAAAATTACAAAAAATTCGGCAAACATTTCCTCTAATGAGAATGAAGCTTTACTTTCAATTAAAACTAAGTAATAAATTTCATGTTTAATGATTGATGTTAAATGATGTTTAAAATTGATGTTAAATGATTGTTAGGAGATTTTAAAAATTAAAGTAATTTTTATCAGTTAAATAGCCACAATTTGAGATAATATCTCTAATTATACGAAGAAAAATTCAGTTAAATGGTCATAACTCAAAATGATCCCTTATTTCCACAATTATTACATAAAATTTAAAAAAAACTGTAGCAAAACTTTCCTTTAAATTGGGTTTCTGAATTGTAAAACCAAATTTGCTTATAATATTACAATAGTTTTATCTTTTTTTTTTATGTTGATTTTATATGATTTGAATACAAATTCTAAATGTTTGATAGTTTAAATCGTACTTGATTTTAAATACAAATTCTAGTTGTTTGATAGTTTAAAATCGTTTATTGAGCTTTAGGTCAAAGTTAGAACAATTAATTGTTCTAACGAATCTTTCCAAAGAAACAACAACAACAACAACAACAACAACGTTTTTCCAATATGAAAAGGAAAAAATCACTAGCTGATTTTATTGCAATTTCGTCCCAACTAAAGGCTTCATCAGAAATCTTTGTGTTCCCGTGCAAGCGCGCACTAGCGCACTGCACCACAAAGGCGTTGAGATTTTAAGTGTCAATTTTTCAGTTTTTCTCCCATTTCACATTCTCACATTTGTTGTTGTATTTTTGCTTTACTTTAGTCTGTATGCTTATGTTATTATTATGGAGTCCAACAGTCTGCTGGAAGTCTTCCACTAACAAAGCATGGTTACTGAAGTTGTTTTTAAATTTTTGCTGATATATTTTCAGCTTGTTTCTGTTTGGTCGTGCTCTACCATTTGATTAAAGTTTATTCTAAATGACCTTGTTACTTATTATGTTGATTTTATATGATTTAAATACAAATTCTAAATGTGATAGTTTAAATCATACTTGATTTTAAATACGAATTCTAGTTGTTTGATAGCTTAAAATTGTTTATTGAGCTTAAGGTTTTTTTTTTTTAAAACCAAGTCTTTGAGCTGAAAGGAAAGGGATAGATAATTAGAGAAGAATTGATTGCAACCATACGTGAATTATCGATTAGGCGGAACAAGAAAATTTTAATTGCTTATAATCGAGGCTAGTATTATGCCTTAACCTCGGCAAGCATTTCCAGCCCTCAGTTCTTCCTGTCCTAGTATTCCACATTTCATTTTTTACTTAAGTGAAGTAAAGAACAAAAAAAGCGAAAAGAACCATGCCCGAACCGGATTCGAACCGGGGACCTCTAAGTTGATAGTCTAGCGCACTCTTCACTAGACTTCAAAGGCCGACAGTTCCTTTTTATCTTGCAGTACCGAAAATTTATTTCTTGGGTTGTGACCAGTGTTGCCAGAAAAGGGAATTTTCCCCGTTTTGCAGGAATTATCAACCCAAAAGAATCAAATGGGAATAACACTCTTAAAAACGAGAAAAATGAGATTGACCGCTTTTTTGTGAAAACAGTGCAATTAAGTCACAACATAATATTTACATAACATTAACATTTTAGTTTTAAATACATTTTAAAAGGATCTGAGTCATTTTGAGTTTTAATTTAATTTTAGTTTTTAATACATTAGCTTGTGTATTTCCTTTAAGTTCATTTGGAATGTCATCAGCTATTAAATCAAGCATAATTTGTTCAGCTTAATTTAAGAATTGGTAAAAGTGCCTCTACACTATATGTTTCATATGTTTCATACATATGACACGTCAAAAATTACAAATGGACTTTAACTACAGAAAGTGTGGAACATATGAAACTGAGGTTTTGAATTGTCGTTTGTATTTGCGTCTGTAAATTTTTGAATTAGAACCTTCTCTAATTTCGTATGTTTTTTCATCTGTATAAAATGTCAGTTTGATAAATTTTTTTGTGAAAATGGAAGAAAAGGTAAGTTTTTAGATATTTATTCAATAATTGATAAATTGATAAATTATTATTAATTTGTAATAAATTTATTCTTACAATAGTTTGAATGGCCAAAGGAGGACACTTTAGAACTTTACGGTTTACAAAAATTTCAAAAGCTGTTTTTTATTTTCAAATGACGTGTGAAAAAAGGTATCTGACAAAAACTTAATTTTGACACACAGATTAAATTCGGAATGTAATTTTTTTGATATGTCATCTGTATGAAACACATAGTCTGGGGGCGCCTTAAGTAAGACAGATAGTTTTTAAAAGATTTAGAGGAACTTCGGGTATTGTGGTATAGATATTTGTATTCTGCGATTTGTGAAAAAACTATAAGTGTGTTCTTTGTCAAATGTTATTTGTTTGGATGCTTGAAGTTTTGGTAACAAAATAGCATATAATAAGAATCTTATGATAACCCATTAAAAAGTTATTAGGAAAAGTTTGAGAAAACCCAAAAACCTCCTTCCCAAAAATTTGGAGGGTATTGTGGTACACAACATAGGTGTAATGTGGTATACTGTTTTTGAGTGAATTGGTTTTGAAAAATCTTTAAAAAAAATTTTATTTTATATATATGGACTGTTTTGAGGGGTTTCCTAATTTATAAATTTATTAGAAATAAATATTTCAAATTTAACAAAAGAAAACGTTTATAATTCAATAAATAAGAAAAAGTAATGAAAAAATAATGACAACAGGGTTGCTTAATAAACTCATTACATTAGGTATCGTTGAAACTTAAAATAAAGAGTATTGCTCATGCGCAAGTTAAGAAGTATTAAAAAAAATTTTAAATTATGCTTTCACATGCATAATCATAATACCATATTAGCCGCCAAGATGTATACCACAAAAGCCGAGTGTTGAGAACTAACAAAATGTATAGCAAATAAATCAGAGCCTAACACTTACCTTAAATGCAGAAATTACACAATAATAAATAACTCTTTGTTTTCCTTAAAAAAATTCACTGACTTTGGAACAAAAAAAAAGTCGGTCAAACGCCTTCATATGTTTTTTTTTAACTGATCGAAAACGTGTTAGGTTTCGTCGATTTTCTTGAACTCTATTCTCTTTTTTATTAGTTTACTCAAATTTAAGCAAGATTGCGGAAAAACAAGTTTAGCGAAATCGGAGATATTAGCCTATACCACAATATCCTCCTATACCATAATACCCGAAGTTCCTCTACTGCATGTTTATGTAAAACGAAACGAAGACTGAACGTCGAGAAAGAAACGGGCAACAATATTTTTTGATATGACAAAACGTATTGCTTACCGTGTCTCGCACCACATTCAGCGTTTGTTTCTTTTTACATAAATATGCAGTTAATTTCTCGAAGGCGAAGCATTCAGAATTTTTGCATTTGTTAATCCTGTCGTTTTGAAAAATAACACGTATTCTTCATTAATTCCATTGTGTTCCTATTTTCCTCATTTATTTAAAAAATTTGAATTAATTGATCTCGACTAAGAATATATTGAACAGAAAATGTGCCAAATTTTTAGCATCATGTTTTATATATGAAATTTGCAGATACAAGTGAAATGCTCCCCAAAATTAAAAAAACTCCACCATATTTTAATTTTTCTCTTCCGCATAGCAGAATTTAAATAAAACTATTATAAGAAAGATATTTTGCACACCAAAATGCTTATGAAAATTCAAAACTGCATAGGATTTGAAATCAAAAGGAAGTGTTTGCAGATACACTCATGTAATTGTACGAGTAATAATTGTGATTCATTGCTTAGGACATTTTTTTAATTACATTACTTAAATTTTTATTGTTATGTTTTCTTTTTAAAATAAAACACGGAACCAAGAAATAAAATGTCGATAATTTTCCTTTAATATACTTTTAAAAAGGGGAAAAACGAGAAAAGGTCAAGGAAAGAACGGGAAAAACTTCTTGAAATGCATGAACAAAACGGGAATGATCTCTACCAAAATCTGGCAACACTAGTTGTGACTGTTGGGCATTTAATGTGTGATATATGCTTAATTGCAAGTTGATAGCATTTTCGGGCTCAGCTGGGAAAAATTTTAAAATTATTGGTCAGAAGGCAGAAGTGGGTTAAGTTTTAAATTTTATCTAATTCTGTGGTCATTTGAGTTGAAAATAAAGTGCTCATGACTCATTTGCTCTAGCTCTCCCTCTGCACCACGATGGGGGCAGGGCAAAAAGGGTGTTTGTTAGTCTAATTTCGTTTCTCGTGATTTGATTGTTGAGAAATTACAAAATTTGCATGTAGGCGATTGAGGTAAGAACATGTAAACCTAGCGTTTGGTTAAATAAACCTGATTCAATTCGATTCAACCACAAATGTTGGTTTAAATTCGGTTAAGATAACCACATTTGTCAATTTCATTAAACCACAACAACAGGTTAAATTGACCTTAATGACATGTAGCAATCTTAACCTGACGATTGATGTAGGGAAATTTTAAGCTGAAATTTAGTTAAAATTTGGTTGAATTTGCCAGATTTTTATTTTTGGTTGTAGGAATTATTTTATTTCAAATTCGATTATAAATTCTATTACATCCTATTATATTGCAGAAGTGACTTTGTCTGCGTGTTTAAAAACCTGTAGATATAAAAAAAAATCAGAAGCGCGCAGAAGCGATAAAATTTCCGAAGTCTTCGGGTGAAAACCTTGAGCGTAATAAGCATAGTAACACAACAAATAAAACCGCTTTAAGAAACCTACCCTTTGATTAAAACAATAACACAACTATCTCAAATGGGAAAAAATTCATGACTAATTGGAAGTAAAAAGTGCACGATCTAGTCATAACATTTTTCACGAAATAATCGGAGGGAAACACAGGTAGCAACCAGCGCAGTAACTACATGTTTTTTTAATAATTAAAAGCTGTTCTTTCCACGAGCTGATAACAAGTTAATTTGAATAAAGAAATAATCTTTATTATTAGCTAGAATGAAGAATTTCAAATTGAAAAAACAAAAATAGAATATTAAACTACAAAGCAAAGATCGGTACAAAAAGCACCTTTCTATATTATTTCGATTAAATTCCAATTACAAATCTATAAATATTATGTTAATGCTTATCTTTAAATGAAACCGACTGACAAAATACAAAAATAAACCACAACAATTTAATCAGCAACAATGACGAAGGTTCCGTGTCTGTATCACTGGCTCAAGAAGAGGCGTCATGAAAATGGCAGGAAAAACCATATAATTGTTGATGTTGGTGTAGTGACGACACAAACACACATGCTCACATACGGGCACAAACAATGCAGTACAACTCTATCGTGATGTTTTTATGGAACACTGGCAAGCATTAGAGTTTGTGGTATTGCGGGGTTGGGTTCGATTCGATTTGGTTCCGCTACAATGGTAGAGCAGTGCGGAACGAACTACTTCACTGACTGACAACTCAATGCCTGTCATCGTAAAATCACGCTTGAAATGATTAAGGAACTGGTTGAATGAGGCGCTGATAAAAATTTAAGTACACAAAAACAGCAAACACAATAGTTATCAAAAACAACTCAAAATAAATAATAAACAGCCAAGTAGATCGCAGTTTGTAGATACGGAGGAAATATTAATAATATTGCAGCGTATTGTTAAAAATAATGCCGATAGCAACAAAATAATTTGCAATATTTCAGCCTTGTTGAGGTCAACACCAACAACAGTGGTTGCGCACGCGTATGTTTTTCGAAATTCAATTAGAGGTCGTCACAGTCAGTTATTCAGGCAATCCATCAATCAGTCAGTCAGCCAGCCATTCAGTTATTTGAGCTATCAGTTGAAATGTTTACACGCAATACAATTTTTGACTTAATTTATACTTCAACTCAAACCGCACCGACATAGAATCGACTCCGAATCGTACTCGATTGAGACAAATTAATTAAGCAAGATACATAAATGAAACAATAACGAAGATAAATAAATGCTGATCAATAAATAAATGCTAAGCATTGTAATCAGCTAGCTTTAGCTACAACTTAAACATGGCGTTTGTGTAGCGACAAGAAAGAATTAAAAAAATACTAAGTGGCTGAAAAAAAAGTTAGTGGAACAACTGATTTAGTTTAATGATTCATTTCTGCCAGTTGCGCACTAAGCTGTTTTATTAGTTTTATTTAATTGAATTCATTTATCTTCTATTTGGAAAAGTAGCTTAAAGCTAATTAATGTGATTTTTTCAATGCAAAAGTTAAGTCTCAGTTGAATTAAAAGTTCCACTGACTGAATGTTGGTCGCTAAAGCGATTAGTTTTATTGTGCTGACTGTCAATTTGTCGAGCTGTGAAGAGATTTGTGGATAACGCTGAAATTTTTCAGCTACAACAGAATAAATGTTAAAAAATTTCCCTGGATCAAAGGTTGTTTTTTTAAGAGAAGTCTCTTTTGGTTTGGGGTTTAAGTCCAAAAACAGTCAACAAAATAACAGGATTCTGCGATATAGGCTTGATACTATGACTAGAGGTGAGCAAAACCCTAGCTAGGTTTCGCGAGTTTGGCGAAAGTTTTCTTTTAGTGACCCCCTATATATTGGGGATCCTAATGATTTTGACAAAAAATAGTCTCATTAATTTTAATTCAACAGCTCCGTCTGAGCTTAAACGTTTTATATAAAAAGGCTTGCCCAATTCAGAGAGTTGTAATCCAAGTTAGAAATCACTTCCGTTTTTTGTAACGTAACGCCAACACATATTTTAGCTTATATCTTTAGATCCTTAGGGTTAATTGTTGGCATTGCTTTTACTTAATAAAGTGCTACTTAATTACTATGAAAATATAAAAAAAATTGTTAAACATATACTAACGTGAGCGTTATAATGTTAATCAATATAGAATTTACAAATTGGAAAATAAAGCATAAACCGAACAAAAAACTTAAAATCTACAGGGTATATGTCCTTAAGACATCAATTTTTTTTTGATTTGTATTATGTTGGTATGCCAGATATTTCAATTTTGTTTGTGGAGTTACGATTTACTTTCAGAGTGGTGTGGAAGTTATGATACGCGATGATCATATACAGGGTCCGCCAAATAACTTTTTTTTTGAAAATTCTATAAAAAAACCACTGAATATTTTCTCAAATTTCTTTTTTTATTTGAAAGAACAATCCTTCCGGTTAATAATGAAAAATAATTTCATTCAAATGGCTGCCTCGGCTGGCCATGCAGTTGCCTACACGATCGGTCCAATTTTTAAGCACATTATCGATTGTGTGCAGCTGTATTTCACCAATGGCTTCACGAATATTGTCCTTTAAAGCGTCAATTGTCTCTGGCTTGTCGGCGTAACACTTATCTTTGAGGGCACCCTTCGAATAAAAGTCAAAAGGTGTCAAATCGCAGCTCCGAGGTGGCCAAACGACATCAGCTCTGCGGCTGATAATGCGATCTTCAAAAACAGGGCGCAAAACATCGAGTGTAGCTTCGGCTGTGTGGCACGTAGCACCGTCCTGTTGAAACCAAATGTTGCCAATATCCTCCTCTTCAATTTTTGTGAACAAAAATTCGTTCAACATGGCCCGATAACGATCGCCATTGACTGTAACGGCCACTCCTTTCTCATTTTCGAAGAAAAATTGCCCAATTATGCCTCTGGACCAAAATCCGCACCAAACAGTGACTTCGCACGCATACAGCGGCTTTTCAATGTATGCGTGCGGGTTTTCTGTGCCCCAAATGCGACAATTTTACTTGTTAACATACCCACCAAGATCAAAATGAGCTTCATCTGAAAAGATGATTTTTTTTGGTAAAATCGGCATCTTCTTTCTGTAAGTCGATCGCAGGCCCACTTAGCGAAGCGAAAACGCATTGGATGGTCAGTTGACTTCAACTCCTGAGCCAATTGGACTTTATATGGCGTCATATCAAGGTCTTTATGCAAAATTCGTCTCAATGATGTCTCCGAAATGTTCAATTGTTGAGAACGACGGTGAATTGATGTTGATGGCGCTTCACGCACACTTTCAGCCACAGCAGCAATATTCTCGGGTGTACGCACTGCTTTTGGCTTTTCACGCTTTGGTTTATCGATGAGGATGCCAGTTTCTTTCACTTTTTTCACAAGATAACGAACATACGGAGCTGACGGTGCTTCTCTTCTTCCAAAATCCGTACGCAATTTTCGCACACATTCTGCAACATTAACACGATTTTCAAAGTAATGTCGCAATATTTCCCAGCGTTGTTCAAGCGTATACACAACCATATTCGTTCAGCGGATGGATAAAACTAATTATCTGTCGAATCAGACATTAGCTAAGTATTACCATTTACGAAATAAGCACTAGTTGAAAAAAAAAGTTAGATGGCGGACCCTGTATATGCCAGACGCAGGTAATAATTTTGTTCCGAAAAATTTTACGTGGTATTTTAAAAGTGTTCGCTGAAATACTCCGTTTTTATTGAACATTCTCCACATAAAAAAAGCTTCGTTCAGGTTAGTTTAACATTTACTGATTTATTTTGTATATCGATAACGCAAGTCAACGACAAGGAAGACACGAGAAGCGATACTTTTTTCTATACTTTTAATAGTATGATCACAACTACAACGCTGTATTATGCAATTGTGCGACCTCACTTAGAGTATGCATGTCAAGTTTGGTCCCCAAGTTACAATGTACATGTTGAAAGTATAGAGAGAATCCAAAAACGTTTTGTTCGGTTTGCTCTAAGGGGCTTAAGTGCAACTGATACTTTAAACCTTCCTCCTTATGAGGATCGTTTAAAACTTTTAAAAATGCAATCTTTGAATGAGAGAAGGAAGTCTGCAGATATCGTCTATTTACACCAACTCATAACTGGTGTATTCGATTCACCAGAACTTCTAACTCTTATAAATTTTAACACTAACCGTAGAAGCAGTAGAAATGCTAACAATTTAATTTACTTACCTTTTAGTAGAACAAATTATATGGCTACTGCTCCTTTACATCGCATGAGTACCTTTGTTAACAACTGTAGCTTTTTTGATGTTAACTTATCGAAAGGTCAACTCAAAAGTAGATTGAAAACTAATGTATGATTAGATCTATGTAAACGCATGGTTAGTTGTTATGTCTTGTGTTGTCCCTGAGCCCAACCCATATTATGGTGGGTAAATTTTTCTCACTTTGGATTGTTTTGGACCGCTCTTATCGATATCATTGGGGCTATTCACGGTTTGAGCGTACTTTTAACAAATCGTATTTATAGCATTTGTTATTGTTCGAATTGTGAGCACCTCGCCATGTGACTGTCGTATAAAAAGACTGTGCAACTCTATGATGTATGTGATTATGCGGCTGTAGACAGAGCATAAAAATACGAGGTACAAAAAACACCTCCAAGGGCTGCTTTTATTTACGAGTGCCTGCGTATTTGCATTTGTATGCAAAACAACAGCAAAGCAAAATGCGCTTTCGTAAATTGGCGTACAAATAGCGGATCGAACAAATGGCAGACCAGCGTATTCGAACTGTGAATGGCCTTATTGAGATGTTTTGATGTTATTTGGGCTGGTTCTTAAGATGATCCAATGCGGAGAAAGTGCGAAAAAGCTGTAGTAGCTGAACTCTATTGTTATTGCATGTTATACAAATTTCTACAATTTCTCGTGTCTTGCTTGTCGTTGGTTTGCGTGTTCGATACACATAATGATGCGGTTAATATCATTTAACGTAATGTTAAAGAAGTCCTGTCTTCTTTGAACCAATATGTGGATTTGATAAATTTGTCTATTTTATTTGACTCTGTTATTGATATTGCGGCAATTGAGCCGAGAAAGGTTATTTAAGGGTAGCATGTCTCTTTTGCTTAGGGCAGGGCAGTAGCAGAGGAAGTGCTGTACGGTTTCTACTTCCTCAGCATTTTTGCAGCTTTTGCAGTAGTCGTTGGCTACGACCCCTAGGCGAAGAGCATGTGCCCTGTGATCACTCCTAACAGAAAAGAGATATTCGATGTTTTGAGTGCTAACGGAAGATGTCCGTTTGACCTTTGCTTGGTATACACTGCAGTAATAGGGGAGTCGGAATGAAGTCTCATTCTCTACGTCCAGGAAAAATACCATACTTTCTCTTCAAGCTTAGAGCCATCGGTGAATCTCCTCCATACAGTGGGGCCTGTTTTCACATTTCTGCTGTTGTTGTGGTCCCTCAGAAGTTATCTCAGGTAACAGTACTGTGCATTGGAAGAGGTGTTGATCAAAGTCAATATCTCTCTGTGTTCACTATAAAATCAGGACCAGAATCCAAACTCCCTTAGATTCAGAGCTGTGGTAGTAAAACCTTCCCAGGCCATTAAATCTCAATGAGCTAAATAGAGGATTACATTTAAGGCATGCGTTAGGCATGTGTAGGCTCAAGGATCTAGTCGGAAGATTTTCGGATAGCAGACAACCTCATAATTACTACGTAAAAAAGATTGGGACACAATATCTGGAGAAAAACCTCATTTCTTTCCTATTCTGTTCTTGAGTACAAAAAGCGTTATATTCGCCTTATTGATGCGTTCCTCCGTGTTATTATTCATGAGAAGGTTCTTATCTTGAATCACTCCTAGGCAGTTGGCGATGCTACTATAGATATGCCTGACATTGTTTAGCCTCGGAGGCAATAGGAAAGAGATTTTGTGATTGCTTGTTAAAATAATTATTTTCGCCTTTGCTGAATTCACGCTTAGACCACAGATTGTAGACCCAGCCTGAGAGAGACCAAATTTTTTTATGATGATTGTAACATCTTCTACGTACGCTATCACCTGATAGCCCTCCTTCTCCATGCGTCGTATCAGCTGGTTAAACGTCACGACCCATAATAGAGTAGAGAGAACCTTTATTTGTGGGGTACCTATTTTGACATATGTACGAACAGAAGAGTTTTCGAGTTCCGAGCAGATTACACTGCTTGTAAATAATTGGCAGACGAACGTCACCAGCCGCTTCTCGATGCTCAAATTCGTCAGGGCCAGGGTGATAGCACACAAAAGGACATTATAAAAGGCTCCATCTTTTACTAAGAATGACACAAAATTAAACTCCTTTCCCTCAATTGACCTTTCAATTGTCGATACTAGTAAGTGGAGGAAAGCTTCTGTGAACATGCCATTGCTGTACGCATGTTGAGCTTTTGAGAGTGTCATATAGTCAATGGTTTGCTTTAGATAGACTTCGGTAGGTAGAGTGTATTGCAGCTGAACCCGTAAAAGGGCTTAAAGGAAGTTCTGCCTCTGTAATCTTTTTTCCACCACAATTGTGTGTAAAGTTGGACGGGACGCCTGGGGGGGTAAATCCGTAAGTATTTTCAACATATTTCGACGAAAGAAAAAATTAAAATGATTTAAAGTAAATTCCCTGAAACGTCCTGTATATGCTTGGAACCACAAAATGTAGGAAATTTAATAAAAATTATCAAAATAATAATAATAATACCTGGTTGAAATCAAAATATTTTGAAAAGTAAAACTGGAATGTCAATTGTTAATTCCGTTGACTGAAGTTTGTGAATTTTTTGTTATAAGTTTTCCATGGATTTTATGTTAAATTTTGTTTAGAAACTAATAAATATTTCAAAAACGATGAAACTTAATTTTCATACTTATTTGGCACCATTCAAACTGAAGTTTTTCAGGTGGGCCATCTTACAGACCAATTTAAAAATTATATTATTTTTTTCAATTTTAAGAAGTGACCTTACTCTTTGAGAGAGTTTAAAAACATAAAAACAAAATTTGAACATTGAAGTTCATAAAATACAGTGGCTCACAGCTTATTTTATGCAGTGCATACTTTAAACTTTAGGGCTTTATAAAAACAAAACTAACAGGAATACAAAAGATAATATGGTGTCATTTAAAAGAGCAAAAAGTCTAGTTAAATAAAGGTTTTTCATTAATTGAGAATACATAAATTTAGTTGTTTAAAAAATAAGAGAATATGAAATACTGCTAAATTTCATCTCACACCTTATTTTATGCAGCCACTTCTCTCTGCTATGGTAATCTAATGCTGCGCTGTCTACGGCACTTTCGTTAGCTATGCCTTCGTTCCAAGAATGATAGAATACAAAGGTTGCGCCGAAGACAAGAAAATGAGAACAACAAAATTGTCGTTCTGCGCACGTACGTCATAATATCAATGCTATTTTGGAGAGCGTTCACTTTGCATACGATTTCTACACAGAAATGAAAATTGCAAACATTTTAGTTTGTATAATTAAAATAAAAGAAGTAAGAAGCAATTTATTGGAATGAGAAGAAAGTAAATTAATTAAGTACTCCTTTGCAAACATTATTTTTACTTTTATTTTATTACAGCCAGTAAGCAGCTTAGTCAAAAACAAAATTTGTCTGAGAAACCAACTTCAGTGAGCATTATTTTTCGACTTGGATTTTATAAAAATGTTTATTAAGAGTTTAATTGATGTAGTTTAAACATTCCCAGATATTTTATTTCCATTAATTTACCTGGGAATTGAAAGGACAAATAAATGATAGTTCCAAGTTTTAAAATAATGAAACAAATTTTGTTAAGTTAATATATTTTTGTATTTTTGTTTTCGTTTGTGTGCGTTTTCTACAATTTTTTGGTTTAATTTTTGTTTTTATTGCAAACATCAGGTTTCTGAAAAATATTTGTTTGCTACTGTTACCACAATTAGCAGCTACACACTTCCTTTTTAAAATTTTAAGTTAAAAACATGCAATAACAATAGAGTTCAGCTACTACAGCTTTTTCGCACTTTCTCCGCATTAGATCATCTTAAGAACCAGCCCAAACAACATTACAACATCTCAATAAGGCCATTCACAGTTCGAATACGCTGGTCCGCCATTTGTACGATCCGCTATTTGTATGCCAATTTACGAAAGCGCATTTTGCCTTGCTGTTGCTTTGCATACAAACGCAAATACGCAGGCACGCGGAAATAAAAGCAGCCCTTAGACGTGTTTTTTGTACCTCGTATTTTTATGATCTGTCAACAGCCGCATAATGACATACATCACAGGGCTGCACAATTTTTTAATACGACGGTCACATGGCGAGGTGCTCACAGTTTGAACAATAACAAATGCTATAAATACGATTTGTTAAAAGTACGCTCAAACCGTGAATAGCCCTAATGATATCGATAAGAGTGGTCCAAAACAATCTAAAGTGAGAAAAATTTACCCACCATAATATGGGTTGGGCTCAGGGACAACACAAGACATAACAACTAACCATGCGTTAATATAGATCTAATCATACATTAGTTTTCAATCTACTTTTGAGTTGACCTTTCGATAAGTTAACATCAAAAAAGCTACAGTTGTTAACAAAGGTACTCATGCGATTTAAAGGAGCAGTAGCCATATAATTTGTGCTACTAAAAGGTAAGTAAATTAAATTGTTAGCGTTTCTACTGCTTCTACGGTTAGTGTTAAAATTTATAAGAGTTAGGAGTTCTGGTGAATCGAACCCACCAGTTATGAGTTGGTGTAAGTAGACGATATCAGCAGACTTCCTTCTCTCATTTAAAGATTGCATTTTTAATAGTTTTAAACGATCCTCATAAGGAGGAAGATTAAAAGTGTCAGTTCCGCTTAAGCCCCTTAGAGCAAACCGAACAAAACGTTTTTGAATTCTTTCTATTCGTTCAACATGTACATTGTAACTTGGCGACCAAACTTGACTTGCATACTCCAAGTGAGGACGGACAATTGAATAATACAGCGTTGTAGTTGTTATCATACTATTAAATTCTTTGGCCCAGCGTTTTATAAAACCGAGCATAGAAGACGCTTTTTTACAAATGCTATCAATATGAACGCTAAACGATAGCTTAGAATCCATGCATATACCAAGATCTTTGACAGAATCTACACGATTTAAAGCTGTATCTTTTATCTTATAATCAAAAATTAAATTATTCCTTTTACGCGAAAAGGTCATAGTTTGGCATTTATCTGGATTAAGAAACATATTATTTTTAGAACACCAAACTTCAAAGGATTTTAAATCAGACTGGAGTAGAACTGAATTGTCTTTAGAATCTACTGTTCTGTATATTTTCATATCATCTGCATAAATGAGCAGATGAGAGTATTTGATGATGTGGGTTACATCATTAATGGCTAAAATAAACAGAAGTGGACCAAGGTGGCTACCTTGAGGAACACCTGATGCAGCAATAAATTCACCAGACAACACACCTCGAAATCGTATTTGATAAGATCGCTCTGTCAGATACGATTGAATCCAGCTTACAAAAAATTGTGGAAAACCCATTAACTTTAGTTTAAATACAATTAATTTGTGTGGTAGTTTATCAAATGCTTTACTAAAATCAGTGTAAATACAATCGACCTGGTTACCTGAATAAACTGAATTTAAGCAGAATGTTGTAAAATCGAGGAGATTAGACACAGTGGATCTGCCAGTAACAAATCCATGCTGACGAGTTGTTATGACCCTCGCACAATGAATCTTCACACGATCATACACGAGCCGCTCGAAAAGTTTTGGAATCGATGAGAGTTTAGCGATAGGCCTATAGTTGTTTACATCATTCCTACAACCTTTTTTATAAATAGGACTTATAAAAGATTTTTTCCAAAAAAGTGGAAAATTACATTCCCTAATTGATTTATTGAATAATATGGAGAGTGGTTGGCTTAGAACGGAACCACATTGCGTTAACACTGCGGCAGGAATTCCGTCAGGTCCAGCATTGAAATCTTCTTCGATCGATCCAATATACTTTAAAATATCCTCTGAGTTAAAAGATATAGGGCCCAACGAAACCCTGGGTGTAGAGTTCATATATTCAAAATAAACTTCATCAGGACTAAAAGAGTCTGAACAGAATGACTCTTTAAAGAGAGTGGCAAATAGGCCACAAATTATAACGGGATCGTCAGTAAATCCGTCAGAAGTCTTAAATGATGAAGGGAATCCATCAGATTTTTTTTTGGTGTTTATGAAACCCCAGAATTTCTTTGGATCAGACAATATTCTCAGCTTAATATTGTCTAAATAATTTTGATATAAGGTAGCTGAGCAACTTTCAAAATCCAGAAACAAACGCTTGTAGGTTTCTAGGTCATTTAAGTCTAAGCTACAGACATATTTCTTCCATGCCCTATTCCTGTTGTTGCGAAGAGTCTTTAATTCCCTTGTGTACCAAGGGTAAGCACAATTTTTCGCAAATTTTAGGCTATACGGCACGGACTCAGAAAACATAGTAAAGATTTCCATATAAAAAAAATTAATTGAATCTTCAAGATTATTACCATTAAAATATTCTAAAATTACATTAAGTTTATTATGAAGTAAATGATTCAACCTCAGAAAGTCAGCTTTTTTGAAATTGAATTCATAAACTTTATCTATTGAATTGGAATTCACCATATTTTCCCTGTCGGACTTGTACCATATGCTCAGTGGTGGATGGTAGTCATCAACAGAAGTTAGAGCATGAAGGGCCCTCTTAACAATCACGTTGTTACAGTCTGTAGTTAAGACCAGGTCAAGAAGTCTTTCACGACTATTATAAATACAACTTACTTGTTGTAAGTCAGAACATATATTATCAACAAATATATGCTCTTGGCGTGTCTTCGAATTAGATGCACAAAAATATGTATCATCGTCTGAAGATTCCCATTTCAAGTCAGGCAGATTAAAATCACCCAACAATAAAATGTCGTCACTAACGTCAAGAATATTTATAACGTATTCTATGCAATCCGCAAGGCTTGCATAAACTTCCACACTGCTCTTTGGAGGAACATAAGCATTAACTACATATACATAAGAATTACAATGTACAATCTTAATGCATATAAGTTCGATATTAGAAGAGCAGGGAATATCGATAATGGAACTAACGAAGGAGTTCCTAACAGCTAATAAGACACCACCACCGACAGCAGAAGTATTGCCAGCGTATCTGTCTTTTCTATATACTTCAAAGCTATTATCAAACAATTCCAAGTCAGTAATGCTTCCATTTAACCACGTTTCAGTCAATGCGATAATATCTTCAGACAAATTTTGAGACATTAAAAATATGTCTCGCGTCTTAGAGCGTAATCCCCTTACATTTTGATAGTAAAGGGATAGCCTATTCAGTTTTTTTGAGTTTGACGAACAGGTTGAGTCGTCCTTCTAGACTTATTCTTAGGCAGAAACTCTGAAACGAATATATTATCGGTCCACAAATTAGAATTTAAAACATAAATAAATAAATTTTTCCTCCTTGACACTGCCCTTAAATTTAAATGATTTGTGGATTCAATAGGAGGTAAAACTGGACTATTAGACAAAGTAGAAATATTAGTGGGTGACGAAGAAGAAACTGGAGTATTGTTATTCAAAGATGCTTTGCGACGCTTATTTTTGTTCTTATTTTTGTTCTTCCTCTTTCTTTTTGAAATAGAATGGTCTTTTTCTGATGAAATAATAGTTTGAGTCCCGGAAGAAACAGTTTGTGACAAAGAAGGTAAGACATTTTCCGGAATAGATATTTCATCATAGACGCTGGTACTGGGTGCGGCTCTAATTTCGCTAAAAAATGTGACAATTTCTCGAAAATTGTTATTTAACGTATTAAGACTTTCCCCGAAAAGCTTTATTTTTGAATAAAGTTCATCTGGGGAAAGTGCCCTGCACGAAGCACAGTACCAGCGAAGACCTGATCGTACAGATACTAAATCGTCTAGACATGATTTAGAAATACCGGCACAAGATGCATGAAACATTTGCTCACATGGACCAGAACAACTAAACATGGGGTACAGAATATTTTGACATTTACATAGCTCGTTCAAAGAACAAGCGACAATATTTTCCACAGAAAAATATTCCATGCTTAAAGATTGAAAACTCGCAAATATACTTCGATATATACACAAATAAATAAAACACAACCGATTGCAGAACGTTTCTCAACGAAATAAAATATTGTGACGTAGTCAACTGAGCAGATGGTTGTCAAACTCGATTAGCAGAAGTAACGGACCTGCGCAAAGCGTAATCTCTTATTCTATCATTCTTGCCTTCGTTCTGTTTCTATAATTGCTTTGTGTTAGCTTTTTATTCTGATTTTTTTGCTTCAAGTGTCTGCTTTTATGATTATTTAAAATAGGAGCGTGCACAACGCTACAACAATGAGAATTGGTTATATACAATTTTAAAAATAGCAGCTCGCAGCGAAAAACGGCTGAAATGGTTAATATCAATTCCTCTATAGTGCAAAAGATCATCGAGCGCTTCGTCCATAAGAGTCGATTGCACAATAAGAGCAAAGAAGCACCAAAGAAAATCTTTAATGCAACCGACGAGCGGCATATTGTACGGAAGATAAAGGCTAACCCGAGACTCTCAGCTCCGAAAATGGCTTTTGAAGTTCAAACTGACCTGAGCAAACAGTGTAGTGCTGAAACTATTCGACGTGTCTTGCGCAAAAAGAACTTTCATGGCCGAGTAATACGAAACGAGCCGTTCATTAGCCCCAAAAACAGATTATGCAGACTCAACAACAACAAAAAACATATGTCCAAGGCCCCAGAGTACTGGAATTTAGTTATTTTTGCAGATAAATCGAAGATCAATTTATTCGGTTCAGATAGTATGGGCTATATGTGGCGAAAACCGAATACCGAGGTCAACAAAAAAAAAACTTAAAACAAACCGTGAAACATGGCGGTGGCAGCGTCATGGTTTGGGCCTGAATGTCCGCTGCTGGTACTGGGAAGTTGCCGTTTATTGAAACAACAATGGACAAATTTAAGTACCTACAGAACCTGAAGAACAATTTGTTGCAGAGTGCAAAGGTTCTGGGTAAAAAATTGAATTTCCGATTTTACCAGGATGACGATCAAAAGCACAAAGCTAGTATTGTGCAAACCAGGCTAATATACAACTGCCCACAATTGATGACGCCGCCAGCACAGTCGCTAGACCTTAATGTTATTGAAAATGTGTGGTCTTTATTGGAAAATACATCAAATTTCAAACAAAAACCACCTGAAAGAGATATTGAAAACGAAGTGGGCAAATATTTCGCCACCTATCACTCAAAAACTGGTCGCATTAATGCCAAACCACCTTAGATCTGTTGTGGACAACAAGGGCTATCATACCAAATAATAAAAATATCAAATATCATTAATTAATAAGAAAATTTTATAAATAACAAGTGACTGCATAAAATAAGCTGTGATATGAAATTAAGCAGTATTTTCTGGTTTCTTTATTTTAAGCCAACTTAATATATATTTTTACAATAAATTAAGTTAATTTAGTAAACTAAACATTTTGTTCTTTTAAATGATATTATATTATTTTTTCTATTCCTGTTAGTTTAGTTGTTATAAAGCCCTAAAATTGAAAGTATGCACTGCATAAAATAAGCTGTGAGCCACTGTATATATATTATAACATTATAATAATAGCAATGCTGTACTGCATTTATCCAAACGTTTATTTTTCCGCATTTTGCTAAGCAGACTAGGACCATGAAACAAATGGATTTGTAACATTTTAAAGTTAATTTTTTTAAATATATATATTTATTTACATGCAATCTGTCGAAATTAGCATTAAGCAAATGTATTAAGTGCTACACGGTGCTACAAAAAAAAAATCGCATGTACTTTTGAAGTGACAGTACAGGTTATATATCTGTAACTCGGTTCTGTAACTTTTCTCATCATATCTTACACCAGATTTTCTCATTTTGACATCATTGTGACGTCATTTTCACTTGACCTGCCTCTAAACTAAAATAAAAAAAGCGGTGAAAATTCTACTTTCCAAGGAACTCTATAGACAAAGTGTTTCTGTAAATTGAATCGATTGAAGTTCTCACTATGTTCTAACTTGGTTAGAGAAATGTTTGTTCAACATTTGTTCAATGCAAGAGTCATATTCAATTAAGTTGTGAGAATAAATTTAACCACGCCACAAATACTTCTACCGGGTACAATCAACGGGTACCGGGAAGGCATCAACTTGAATTTTTTCATGTAGATTCTAAATATTTTATTAACTTAGTATTATAAGTACTAGAATGTGTTTAAGTACTCAAATTTATTGCATGATATAATTTGTATCATTGCATTAAGCAACAGCATTAAAAGAATACTCGGATCGCAATTTGTGGATAAGGTTTGTGTATTTAATATCCACATCACTAAGTATCAAAGTGTTTAACATCAAAGCAAGAAATTGTCATCATAAATAATATAAACGTGTATATCCGCCATTTTCATAACTTAATATATTTGTTTATATTTTTTTGTATTTACTGTTTATAGAAGAACCTCATGAAATTACACACAAAGTTTTCTGTCATTTGTTGCAATTTCATATATTCCCTTTAACTTGTGTATCTTCTTTATCACCGACCACTATTTTCTCGCTTATCAGTTACAGAAACACTAGCTTCCGCAAAAGTGAGTATTATGGAATGAAATACTGTGACGTCAGAAAAAGTAACTTTTTGTCGCAATAGGTACAGAACCGAGCTACTATAAACGTTATATTTTTTGAAAAGTACACTTTATTGAGGATAAAATTGATGCTCATTTTTGAAAATCGGTTGAAAATAGACTGAGCTATTAAATTTGTTTATAAAAAAGAAATTACACCTTCATTGACCAATGAGTCTTGGGAGCATTCATGTATCACTTTGACGGTCCTATATATATATTTCATTTTCTTATGAATTTTTTTAAAATTGGTGTATTTTTTTAATACGAAAAACTGTTTAAAAATCTAAAATCGGTTGAAAAATATGCTGAGATGTTGTTTACTTCGTTGAGTACCAAAAAATCGTGTTTTTAACAGTAAAATTAAGTTTTTGGGGTGTATTAATAATTTCAAGTATGGTGTTGTGTTATAGTCGACCAGATCTACAACCTATACTAAGACTCTTACAACTAATTCTAATGTCGTGTGAATTCTTCTATTCTTAATTTGAAATATACATACTGCCCCACTGTGCACTCACTGTGAATTACAAAAACTCGTTCCGTAGTTGGTTTCATTTCTTTCCAACAAGATAAAAACGAGTAAAATCGGCTTATATATGACGGAACGGAGGCATTTGTATTATGGTAGAAATATATATGGAAATCAGTTTCTTGCAATAAAAATCTTTAAAATTACAATTGATTTGGTTTTCTGAAAAAAATGTTGTCCATGGCATATTATTTAAATAAAATTGATGAATTGAAACACAAATATTTTTGAGAAATTTACAAAAAATGCATGAATTGACTTCGCTGTACGCCACATTTTGTTTTTTTTTTCAGATTTCTATTTACACAATCATATTCTACGTTAAATTCTACTGAGTATTAGTAGCTTTTATTTTCCATTTATAATAAGGCAAATGGCTGTAAAACACCAATGAATGTCGGCGCAACAAAATTCGAACACATAAATTTTAAAAAGCAATTAAAAAAAAATGTGATGGCATTGAGAAATTAGAACAGTTGCGAAGGACTCTCAAAATGTCTCTCTTTGAGAATTTCCACAAATGCTTTTTGTAATTTTAACTTTTTCTTTTTTCATCACACTGTGTAGTTGCAGATATTTGTATTGAAATATCTGCGTCGATAAGCGATAACAGCTTAAGTCTGATTTCAAAGTTTTGAGAAATCTTGCTTCAAAGTTTTCAATCGCCATATAAGTTATATGAAAGGGTCTTTTTTTGTGTCATAACTTTGGCTAGGGTCATGCTAGAAGCTCCAGTTTTTGTGTGTTCATAAAGCTATATGCGTGGAACACATCTACGTCAATAACTTAGTTCTGCCTTAAATCGATTTAAGCGATTATGGCTTATGAACACAAATATATTAAGTAGCTAACGATGAGGTAAATTCCAAATATGGAAGCGTTTCAGTTTTCTTCTTTTTGAGGTATTGTCTAAGAGAGCTATAGCTTAAGTGTTGACTTTCGAGCCGGTTCATTATCCTTCACTGAACCTTTGATTTCTGACTTTAAAAAAGAAATATTTAAGTCGTTGTGAATTTGCTCATTTCAGACAATACTTCTGAATGTTTTCGACTGATACCGTTGCAGAATCTCGATATTTGAGTTGCTTGATGTACCCCGTAATTGAGTCCTTTAAGTGCAAACTGGTTTTAAGATAACTTTATGCAGTGAAACTTTATTTTCAAAACTTAGCTTCTAGTGCTTACCAAGGGCCCAATGCACTTTTTTTTTTGATATTTATTTAGTTGTTTTAGCTTAGTGTTGATATGCTTCTTGCAGGTAAGTCTGCGCTCGAGATGGAATAAAAGATATTAAACATTATCGCTTTGACACGTATTTGCGAGCCATTAAGTGTGACAGATGGGCAGTTACCTTTTCTTAAAGCAAAAGTGACTTGTATACTCTTATCGAAGTTTACCATAATTTTCCATTTCTTCAACCACTCTTCAATTTTATTAAGTTTAGCGTGTATTAGGGAAGTGGCCCCTTCAGACATTTTACTGATTGCAATTATGGCCATGTCTGCAATCTGCATTAGTTGCTTTGTGGCCATTATCGTTTACTGGCAAGTCAGCTGCGAAAAAAGAGTAGAGAACTGGTACCAAAACGATTCCTTACGGGACACCAGCATTAATTTGACATATATTTTAATTCAATTCACTAATTTTTATGTACAATTTACGATAACTTAAGTAACATTTAATTAGCAAAAAGTAGGTGCAGGAAGTATTCGTTTGAACTCATGTTTTGATGATAGTAAGGTAAAATAGTAGAGCCCCGTCCACAGAATACAAGTCTATATTTGGGCCTAAACGGCTCTACCGGTAAGTGTCAGGCTCGCTGTTGGTGGCAAATGGTTATTTAAATGGCGCCAAGAATCACCACGTTGCTAATTCGAAAATAACAATCGGGTTTCCGGCCCAATCGTTCTTGCGGGGACCAGATAAACACACTGCGAATCATTGTTGAACAATCTGTGGAGTGGTGCACATCACTGCATCTTATGTTCGTCGACTACACCACTGCTTTCTACGGCATTAGAAGGGACTGCATCTGGGATTCCCTTAAAAAACGAGGTATCTCCATAAAAATCATCTGTATGATAAAAGCTCAATACACAAAAGCTCAAAAGTTCACAATGGCGCTGATTGTTTTTGACGACACGCTCACAAAAGCTCTTGACTAATCCAACCGCGGCATTAGATGGCCTTTCACCAGCCACCTAGAGGACCTGGACTATGCTGATGACATGTCTGATCTCAACAAAAGAGTTGAGGCCGGCAACAAGAAATTCGTCCATTAGGTAGTCTTGCATATCGAACTCTTTTGTTGAGATCAGACATATGTATGTCATCAGCATAGTCCAGGTCCTCTAGGTGGCTAGTGAAAGGCCATCTAATGCCGCGGTTGGATTGGTCAAGAGCTTTTGTGTGCGTGTCATCAAAAACAATCAAGAATAGGATCGGGGACATGAGGCATCCTGCCAATGCCAATAGTAACTACATGGCAGGGGATGCGGTTATCAAAAATGTTGAATTGTTTACGCACATGGGAAGTATTATGTCAACAAAAGGCTCACGCAGCCTTTTCTCAACTCAATAAGGTCTGGAATTCGTCATTCATTTCCAGACACAAAATATGTTGCAAGTTTTTGTGAACAAATGCCTCAGACGGATCCTTAAAATATGGTGGCCGAATACCATTCGCAACTCCGCACTATGGGCAAATTACCAACAAACGCGCAAAAACGATGAAATTTGTAAAAGAAAATGGAATTAGATAGGACGCACTCTCCGTAAGCAGCCTAACGAGATCTACAGGCAAGCTCTTGAGTGGAACCCACAGGGTAGTAGAAAGCGCGGACTTCCAAGACTCATCTGGAAGCGTTCCCTGGAAAAAGAAATTGAGTAAACAGGGAAATCATTCAATGAAATAAAAACTATAGCGAAAGACCGTAAACGACGGAAAAGCTTTACCGCGGCCATATGCTCCACAAGTAGCTAAAAAGAATTAAGAAGAAGAAAAGTGGCAGGAAGTAGTTTTTTTATTTTATATAAAAGTCAAAAGCTTGCTTAACGTCAAAGAACACACCATTATAATATTTTTCTGTTTTCAAGGGCATCAATTATTAAGTTCACGATTTTGTGGCATTGTTCGGGAGTATCGTGTGCACTTCCGAACCCAAACTGATGTTCAAATATATTGTTGTGTTCCTCCAAAACCGGTAACATTCTACGCAAAAATATATTTAAAAAATATTCGAGAAGACTACCTGTAAACTAATTGGATGGTAAGATTAATTAAAGCTAATTCAGTTAACTAAAAAATTTTATTACAGTTAATTAAGTAAATTAAAAAATTTCAGTAACACGACCAATCAAGCAAAACTGGGCGTGAAATTTTTTTAGATATCGTTTACGACAAAAAAATATAATAAGTGTTTTGTACTATACTATAGTAGAAGAGGTAACATCGGAATATAAGTTTATAAGAAAAATAGTTGCTTTGAGATAAGAAAAAAAAAACGTTACAAAATATAGTTGTTTTTTTTTTTGAGAATCTTTGGTACAACGTTGAATTTTTAAGAAAACAGCAATAATTTTAGAATTAAGTTTTTACTAATACCTTAAAGGCCATTTAGTTTTTTTCAAAATGTTATTAAATTTAAAAATTTCTTCGTGCAAACAATTTACTAATACTTTAAAGGCCATTTAGTTTTTTTTTTGAAAATGGTATTAAATTTAAAAATTGGTTATGATATGTGTTAGTTATAGCGTAAAAGGGAAATACATCCTTATTTTTTTGTTTTTCACCTTAAGCCCATACAATTTTTTTACTCGCCTTATTTATCAAGAGGAATTACCTCTTGCGTTAAAATTGAGAAAAATAACTAGCTAGTCGAGTATTAAAAAAAATAAAAAATTAAATAAAAAAACGTAATGCTAATGAACTTGTTTACACCCAAAGAAAAATTTTTTTTTTATGTTCTAAAAACTTTTTTTTGCCAGCAGACTATTTTTGAACATCTTTGTCTTAAACCGAACCTAAGCTTAGTATAAGTAGTGTAAAATGTATAAGAACTTCTTTTTTTAATAAGAACATATTATAACAAACACAAAACACGAGAAATATTTCTTACCGCAGTGAGCGAGATCAATTATCGGCACCAGACTTTTGGCCAAAAGCGTATCGACTTTTTCCTCATTCGTTTTCGTTTTCAACATTTTTGCTGATCTTGCGTCTGCTTTGCTGACTGTTGGCGCTGCAATTTTTGTGATGATGATAAAAACAAAAAAAAACCTAAATTAGTTTTTTTTTCCTTTTTTGTAACTTTTGTTTTAAAAAGAGTATTTTTTTATTTTTATACGTAAGGAAGTAAAGATGTTATGTATTTATATTATATTTTCGTAATATTGTGACGCATTTGAATTGACATGTTTCTAGATACAAGCCACGAAATTTGATTTTTTTTTTGCACTTTATTGTTTTTATTTGTGTCGCTGCTGCGACATCAATGAGTTTTTTATTTTGTTTTTCTTTTAAGTCGCTTTAATTTTTTGCCGACTTTGTGTTTTTAAATATTTGCCGGAAATTAAAATTGAATTTGTTTATTCTGCACTTAATTGACAAAAACCACAAGAACAACAGTGCGATCGCGTTCCAACGATCGCAAGCGATGTAGGACGATCGATCACTAGATCTTTAGACGATATTTTCAAATGTTGCAAAAATGCGTGTTGATGAGTTTGAATTTCGAAAACAACTGCTTGCTTGTGGTTGGATTTATTTATTGATCGCAGGCGATGATCGCTTAAAGGCGATCGACAACAAAAATAGCAAAATAAAAAAATAACGTATACTCTGAATTGAATGGGTTTTCCTAATGATATTTTTTGTTGTTTTAAATGTTTTCGTTGGCATTATCTTTCGGTTAGCACACTTTGGCTGTTATCGCTCATCGTCGTTTGTCACTGTTCATTCACTGTTGCTGTATTCCAAATGGCATTGGTTGCTGGCACCACGCTGCGGAAACCGTAAATTTTTTATATTTTTTAATTCCACTTCAAAAATTATTATCGCTAACTCTAGAAAATTTGTTGATAAATTTCGCAAGATTGTGTAGTTGATGTGTTTTTTTGGTTTGGGCGGAATTTATTATTTTTGCTACAATTAGATAAAATTAATCAACATTTTGTGATAACTAAATTAGCACCTTAGCACCCCCTCTCCTCAGCGCTATGCCAACTCGATTACAATCGACCCCACGCACCCCTCTTTCAACATACCCATCAACAGTAGTTCTGCGCAGTACAGCGACAGTGTCAACAAAGAGATTCAGACATGGCGACAACTGCGTCGTCAACTGCATCGGCTAAAAAGACACAACAGGTAGTTGTGTTGATTGTCAGTCATAACCGTTGAAGTTTGTATGTGTGCATGCAGGTATGTCAGTCAGACTGCTAAAAGTTGGTTTGTTTGAAGAATTTGTATAGAGAACAAAGAATAGCAGCAAC
Source organism: Dichetophora obliterata (assembly GCA_963920525.1). NCBI lineage: Eukaryota > Metazoa > Arthropoda > Insecta > Diptera > Sciomyzidae > Dichetophora > Dichetophora obliterata. The sequence goes on from OY986435.1 coordinate 165,433,438, forward strand.
TGCAGAACCACAGTAGAAATAATTGCAAACAGCAAAAACAGCAACAGCACAGAATATAAAGAAGCAAACTACATGGATATGAATGTACGTGTGTTTCACTTTTTAATTAGCCGATGGAAGCAGGTGGTTAAGATCAACAGCACGATCGAAGCAATCGTTGGATGAACACTAACAAAAAGTAGCATCTACGTAGATATAAAAAAAAAATTGATGCTGAATCATGTTGAAGCTGTAAAACTCAGTTCAGGGACGAAATCTTCTCAGAAAGGCTAATCTTTTCAGAATTTTAAAATAATATAGATAAGAAATTGTTTTTCATAAATCTTAAGAGAAACTTGGAATATTTGGAGTTCCTCTTAAAACTACTTTTTAAGTTTAATTTTTTTTTCAAGTACTTTTCTACAAAAAAGTTGTGAAATAGCATGCTCTTGTTTTATTTATCTCTTTTATTGAACCAAATAAGTGGCTTAGATTCAAATATGGGCAATTAAAAAAATTGGAAATGTTTTGGGAAATAATTTTTTCTCAACTTTTACGATATATGTATTTACAAATTTTAAAACAACAGAAAGTATTTTCTTAACACATTCTTAGAAACAAAAAATTTCTTATACTAATTTAGTGCAAAACTGGTCCAGTCTAACAAGTTTCATAGGCAAATGCAGCTGCACTTGTATTTGGTTTTTGTAACTGTATTTTGTTATTTTGCACTGAATCATGAATGGTCAGGTTAGATTAGGTTAGGTTAGGTTAGTGTGGCTGATTCAAACGAGACATACTTAGGCCAATGAGGCCCATTGTGATACCAAGGATTGCTTTTCCTTTTTCTATTTAAACCAATTTGAGTTGTTTACTAAGCCTAGGATTCGGTATACCGAAGATTCCGAAAGTTCGTCAAGATCATTGAAAAATCAGTTGCCTAAGTGAAGGAAGCGTTTTTGAGTCAGTGCTGGGCAAGTGCAGAGGAAATGTACTGAAGATTCTTCCTTCTCCTCATATCTACAGCTTCTGCTGAAGGCGTTGTGAGGGATGTTCAATCTCTGAGTGTGTCTACCAATCAGGCAGTGCCCAGTAAGGACCCCTACCAAGGTACTGAAATGGTCTCTACTAAGATAAATTAGTTCTTTTGAACGCTTAAGGGTGAGTTTGGGCCAGATTTGCCGAGTTATATTACACGTGTAACCTGCTGACCATAATAACGCATGTGTTAGGAGTTTACATGTGGTTAGAGGAATACCAATGCTTACCTCATCTGTAGGTAATTGTTTGGTAGTATCTGTACGAGCGAGTTCATCTGCTTTGCAGTTGCCTAGATAATTCTTCGTCTAGGAATCTAGCATAGAAGGATTCTTAGCTGCTTTGTCATCTCATGTAAAGATCTGCGGCAGTTGAGAACTGTTTCAGATGTTATTTCAACAGTTCCTAGGGCTTTCAAAGCGGCTTGACTGTCAGAAAGTATTGAAATATCCATGAAAGATATTTAATTTAACTGAAGCCAAGTTAAAGCTTCATTTATAGCAGCAATTTCAGCTGGAAATACACTGCACTGGTCAAGGAGCCTGAAGGCTATATTAATGACCTACTTTGCCATCTAGTTTTGATCCGTCAGTAAAGATCTCAATGGCATTGTTAGGTTAAAGGTTTCCTAGTTTTCACTCTTCTAGATAGGGAATGGATACATCAAAATTCCTTTCAAAGGGTAGTTTTTGTGTGATGTAGTCAATGGACTTAGGTATAGAAGGGAGAAATTTTCTAACGCAAGTCTGTCCTAGTTTACTTTCTTTCCACTGGGAGGTGGCTTCTAGGCGGATGGCTGTATTAGCAGCAGGTGTAAGAAGGAGCATTATGTTTCCAGTTTAGTTTCCTATCCTGTATAAGGCCTAGGTATTTTGCTTGATCTGAGAAGCTAAGTCTTGTGTTTCCCAGTTTATGAGAACTATTTAGAGGTAAATTGTGCTTTCTGGTGAAAACCACTAACTCAGTTTTATTTGGGTTAAAGCTGAGCCCACAGCTAATAGCCCAATTGACTAGAGTATTTAGGCAGTTTTGCTTAATGTCTCGAAGAGTAGATATGTATTTTCCAGAGGTCTCAATAGCAATATCATCGGCATAAGCTATCACCCTGCACCCCTCTAGTTCATTTACTGCTAAGTTCCAAAGTAGAGGTGAAAGAACCCTTCCCTGAGGGGTTCCCCTTGGTACAGATCTTAACGTGGATGTCACTCCAAATTTTGCACTTGTAATCTTTTCAACTAGCATTTGATTTATCAGTGCTGCATCCAAGCTCCGTTAGCGCATTTGTAATAGCTCTTGCTTCGATGTTATTAGCGGCCCCTTGTATATCAATAAAAGCTATCTTTGTATATTCCTTCTGATGGAGGGATTTTCCAATGATGGAGACTGCGGAGTGAACAAGTGCTACTGACAATGGCTTTTTTATATTTTAAATCCCAAGTGAATGTCAATTAATCTCTAGAGGATTTTTAGAAGAAAGAGACTTAGGGCCAGTTTCACGACCATTAGTTAACTATTTGGTTAAATAACTAAAGGCTGGCTGGGTTTCACATTGCTTTAGTTAACTAATAGCAATTTTATTAAAAAATGCGGCAGTACTGTATAAAACATATGTTTGTGATAAATCCGATAAATATCATGCGGATAAGAAGGAGAAAACATAGTTAAACATTTAAACAGAATACAATTGCCAGAATGCAGAACGGACGTATCAATAATTTTTGACGTTTCACATTCGCTTTTTTTCCATTACAGAAATCAGCTGTTAGTTAACCACTGGTGGTTTAAACCATTAATCTCTGGTCAGTGGTTAACTAATCGTCGCGAAACTGGCCCTTATTACTTAAAGGTCTTTTGGGTTTTCAAGTGAGCTTTTGCCTTCCTTAAGTAAAGGGTGTTTTTTTAGTTGCATGAGAAGTTTTGATGGTTGTTGTCTATAATTTGACAGTTGAAAATGTCAAACTGTGTTGACATTTCTGTTCAGTAAGGTTTGGCAATTCATCATGAATTATTTAAGCTTAGTATGCTGTAGGAACGAAAAGTTTTAGGAATTTAATTCTACACGCGAAATTTTAATGTAGATTCAACACAAACACATACTTACTATAACTTGTTTGTTGAATGTGTTAGTTGAACATTATTGTTGAATGTCAAATTTCAACGTCAATTTAAAGTACGGACATATAAAAGACGAAATTTTGACATTTAAACTCTCCAATCAAGGTTGTGAACTTGGCTGCATTGAACAAATTTTTCGGTTCAACAGCATACTAAACAACGAAAAAAAAATTTAGCTACCTTTTCGCTTTCAAAAACGCAATGCATTTCTTACGGAAGATTTCTTTTCTTTTCTACAGTATACTAAGCTTTAATGCAAGAACAACGCTTTCAAATTGTGAAAATTCACTTTTATAAAAAATTTTTTTTTTGCCCATTTTACGGTCAACATAATCGGCCTAGTGAGCAAGCAATTCGTGCAGTTATTTATCGTTTTCTACGCTAAAACGAGTCTAAGCTAAAGAACTGCGGTAGCCCGGGTTCAATTCCAACTCAGACAGAAAATTTTTTTCAATTGAATTAATTTTTCTGTTCTGTTCTGTTAATCCAGTTCTCGGTCATTTGGGATCAAACATTTAATAGCACGCACAACACAATTGATCAATAGAAGCTAGGTCAAAGTCCTTCCAAGGGCTGAAATGGTCAGTTTATTTCTTTTTTTTTTATTTATCGTTTTCGGACTAATTTTACTCTTCTCGATCCAAAACCATCAACGAGACAAAGAAATGTGCATACCAAAGAGAATATTGCTGCTGTAGCCGAAATGTCGATTCGTCGCCGTTCTCAACTTGTTGGCCTTTGTCTTTCGACTGCGTGGAAAATTTTACGCAAGGATCCTGGCTTACGTGCTTATAAAATACAGCCCGTGCAAGAATTACAGCCAAATGACCATCGATTACGTCGCATTTTTGCTGATTGGGCTAATTTTAAACTTTATTTCCAGAAGTGGTTCTGTTAACTGGACCCCTCGTTCGTGCGACTTAACGCCTCTCGATTACTTTTTATGGGGGTTAAGTCATTGTTTTATGCCGACAAACCAGCAACTCTTGAAGCATTGGAAACCAACATTCAAGCTACCATTGATGCCATACGACAAAATTTATTGGAAAAAGTAGTGAAATTCGGCGACTGATCGAATGGACTATGTAACTCGTAGCCGGGGACATACGCAGGAAATCATATTCAAAAAATGCCATTAAATTATCTACCAGATTACAATAATAAAAAATTCATTCCAACAATATATCTAACTTTTATTATTATTTAAAGTTTTCATGCAGCTAAAAAAACAAAGATAACCATCACATTACGCCAACGTCAATGCAGCTTTGGTAGATCAACAAAAGCCGCTCCTCAATGATGCCATACGACTTTTGAATTTCGATTGGATGTATACGATCTGGTCCTGGTGACTTAAATGGTTTGAAGCTAGTGATTGCCCATTCGAGCTTTGTTCGTGTGAGTATTTGTAGGGATCTGTTCACAGATGGTAACTGATCTTCCTGGATTGTAGCGTTACATATCTGTGAGCATCTCGGAAAGTGTGTTTCTACTTAAACATTCACAGTTTCCACACTGTTGGTGTATTCTCTTTTCCTTTTTCATGAAGCTAAGATAAGAAGAAACTGTAGCTATAATATTCCGAAGCCTTGATGTCTCTGAGGTTTGTGTTACTTTTAAGTGAATACCCCTATTGCATACTTTGACAGCTGATATAAAGAGTGTCCAAAAGGGTCACTGACAGTTTACTTTTTGTATAAAACGCAATGTTTTGTTGAAATGTCTGTTCTATTTTTATTGAATTGCTAGATGGCCTGGCAGCCGTTTTTCTGCGCCTTTCTGTCAAAAGGCGCATCAACGATTTTATGTATATAATAGACAAGGTAGTGTTAGAGCAGAGAGGCGGTGACCGAACTTATCAAAAGGAATTTGACAGCTCATACAAAATCTGCAACCGATGAGAATGCGATAAGAAAGCAAAAATAGGCAAGAACAGCAAAATGGTTTAATTTGACAGTTATGGTCACTAAGAAAGAGAGCACATTCAGCTCTAAAACTACCTTGTCTAGTTTTACCATGCGCTGTGCTAGCTGAGCACGAAGAGAAAGAGAAAAATAGAGAGCAACATGGAGTTCATTGAAACTCTCGCAACACAAACGAGTCAAAAGAAAACGAATAAGCAATGCGTGGCAGCTGGGATGATTTCTTAAAAAACTTAATACCTTAATTAAATATACTTATTATTAAAATTTCGAAAGAAAAATACCCCTAAGTAAATCTGTAGCACAAATATCATATTTTAAATTTTTTTCATAACAATCGGCCTAGTATTTTTGGAGTAAAGTCGTAACTTTCCATTTTCACTTCAATTTTATATAATAGTATAGATAGAGAACACATTTTCGTAAATATCGACTACCCAGTGCCACGTAGCGGGTACAAATTTTGCCTAAGATTTTTTTAATGATGTGATTTTGGGCCAAATCGGTCCATAAAAAAGAATTTTCGAAAACCTACCCCAGCACCATCTAGAGTGGGTTAGTCTAGCACATATAAAAGCAATCCGGAGCACCACACGAACATATGGCGTGAATACAAGGTGAATAGATTCAGTAGTTCAGCCGCGAGGGCCGGACAAGCATACGCACTAACGTTTTTATATTTTAAAATAAAGTAGAGCCATTATTAATGGAATATATTAAAAATTTAGCAAGACATTTTAAAAAACTCCGTAATTTTTAACACTTTAGATCTCCATAGCGGCGAAAAATTGTAGCAAAACTTATTTCGTTTTCGTTTCTCAAAAAATATGCTGCATATTTTTTGCCCTCTTTATGCCATCTTTGAGAATTCTGAATTTGTCTACTTTAGAGGACATTTTCGAGAAAAGATCACGATTCAAGTTTAGAGGTCACTATTTTTTTGTTGTAGCGACACGTACCCTTATTAATATGCACTTTGATTTTTTTTGTTTCTGATAATTGGGATCAAAAAATCTTGACCCCGATAGAAAATTAATACATTTTTGAGGCCTGCCACCTAGCGAGAAGATAAATATATTTTTTTAGGAATAGTGTTTTTCGTGAATTCAATAGTGAAAATATTTAAAGTTTCTACAACAAGCCGAGAGAGCGCTGAGAGATTAAATTTAATGAATCCTTTCATGATCATTTGTATTTGCTTTTCAAGTGACAAGAAAATTATCCATTTTTTACGTGCATCATCACTGGGGACGAGAAATAGGTTGTCTTCAGCATGTTAATCGCAAGTGATCATGAAATAAAAAAGATGAACCGGCTCAAAGATGATTGATGGAATTTCCAAGGAATCTTTTTTTAAAGCTTTTGCCGGACAAAACAATAATCAATTCTCAAGTAAACTGTCATCAGCATGATAAATTTAATGATTTGATTAAACCGAAAATGCAAGTGTTAATCTATAGAAATGGTGTAGTGTTCCACCAATACAATGCGAGACCTCATATAAGTTTGATAAATCGCCAAAAGCTTTTACAGCTTCTATGGGATATATGGCCACAACCACCATGGTGGTTGCTCCATATTCTGGCACCTTCTGATGTATCTTCGTTTCGGTCTCTACAAAATTTTTTAGATGTTTAAACCTGTACTTCAAATGAGGAGGTCGGAAATCACCTGGATCAGTTTTTTGCCAACAAAGAGCAAACATGTTATGAGCGTGCAATCATGCTACTGCCAGAAAGATGGCAAAGGTATTGAACCTTACAAATATTTTTGTTTTTTTTTTTCAAAAACATGAAAAAATTTAAACCTTTCACAGCTTATAAATTAATTAGTTTTATATACAATATCTTTGAAATTCCTCTGTTAATTAGTTTTAGTTTTACTAAAATAATAAGAGTACAAAAAAGTTATTAATATTCGTTCCCGAGAAAATTGTACCTTATTTTCAATGGAAAACGGTCAAGTCAGTTATCTTCTAAAGTGAAAAGGTCTGTCATTTTCACAAAAAACCAATATTACTTTACGATAAACCCAATTTAATATTTTTGGTTTTTCATTTGGTGCAAAAATTATACTGGTACCCATATTTTTTATTGAAATTAATTGTGATAACAGTCACTTTTGACTGAAATTCGAAATCTCGGGTTTTATATGTAACTTATATATTGAGCGCCATCTATCAGAAAGATATTGTACTACGTGCAGAGAAGGCATTAGGACAAACTCAATCGTATGGTTAGTCTCGGAGTAATCGAGTTTTTGAGTTTTGAGTTGTGTAGGTGGTGCCATGCCTTGTTTTGCAATTTTGCAAATAATATTGCAACAGCAATTTTTAAATTCAATTTTAAGACCCTAGCTTTTATGTGTATATGCCAGGTTATAGTTTTGGGAAATTTTGATGCTGAGCACTATCTGCAGGAAAGATTTTTGTACTACGTTTGATCTTAATAGCGTGATACGTTTCGGAATAATCGCGTTTTTCTCTAGAAGGTGAATGGTAGGTGTCATACCCTATTTTGAAATAAGACATACAAACTTTATCGTCATAAGTTCCGACAAAAGCCACCTTTCTTTTCAATTTGAATGCTTAAGCTTTCATTATTGAAAAGATATCGAGTTTGAGGTGTTAGAGTTGTATATGACGTGCCACGGCCCGTTATCTTATGCTAGCATTCATTGCTTCTAAACCATTTCATTCTTGAAACGTATGCAGATACTGCCAAAATTTTTGTTAATCAGCTCAATAGTTTTATAGTTATCATGATGACGTCACTTCATTATAGCTATCATGATGACGTCACTTTGTACGGGAACTAGGCGCAGTTCACCAAATTCCAAACGTACAGGGTATAGTAAAGGTTAAAACATATTTGGGAAATTTTAAGGCTTTGTATTAATTTTTGTGAAATTTAAAGACATTCTACCGTTTTGATATAGTTACTTTGTACAGGAGGTAGGCGTGGTCTTTAACCGGTTTGGGCAATTTTTTAACTTAATCTTTATTTCTCAAAAATAAACTTTTATGTAAAGTGTAGCATTGACAAAAGTGGGCCACACTTTGATTTTCACGCGATAGAATGTTAAAAAATTAATATTTTTGAAAACTACTATTTGCGTATATTTGTAGAGAAAGAGATTTGTAAGAAAAGAACCTAACTTTAGGCAAACACATATTTTTAAATTTTTAATTATAACCTATGGTTTTACATCTTTATGTAAAAAATGAGAAATTTGCGATTTCACGATTTTGCAGACTGAAGTGGACCACCAAAGTATTTCATCTTAACTTTTAAAAGGATCAAGCACTATGATTGTTTATGATAAATGATTAATTTCTCCAATAAATCGTATAGTAAAACCAATTTTTACGTGTAATATTGTGTATTATATTGCCTCAAAGATACACAAAAAAAAAATACTATTTTTCCACCGTGTCTTGGTCTTTCTTTGAGGAAATCCAACAATTGTTCATCGGTGGCCTTGGCGAAATCCTCAAATTCGGTATCAACGCGTTTTAGCTGACGTCGAAAAGTTGATCGGCTCATACCCGCAGCAACACAAGCAGCGCGTTCCGAAATTTTATTAATTTTAGTTGCTTTATAGCACTAACCAATTTGTCGTAGTCGATAAGTTCATAGACAGTCGGTTTATTTTTTTTGGTGGCATGATCGCTAAAGTATTAAAATTAATTCATAGAACCACTTGATTAGTTTATACAAAAACACATATTTTTTCGAAGTCGGTAATCACTGTAACTTAAGAACGGCTTTACCGATCAATTTGAAGTTGTTATCACTTATTATTTAAAAATGCATTTTTTTTTTTGACAATTATTTTTTTATAGCCGAAAATATGAGTAAAATTTTGGTCAAATAATCTTCTTTGAATTTCAACATCCGCAAAAAAAAAATATTTATACAAATATATATCTTTCATGACCTGTACGTCACTCAGACAAGAGCTGTGTCCTTTTAAGAACTCATTCATATCTTGAAAATCGTCTTATTGTATTGGTTTTTAAAAGAGATGGATGTCGTTTGATTATTTATGGCTAAAGCCAAGTATTACGTCAAATGACGACCAACTATAATAGCCTGAGTTTCCACTGGAATGAATTTTATTTATTTGAATTTATTTTATTTATTAGAAACATCTGAAAATACCAACTACAACTTATGAAATAATAAAATAGAATGTAGATGTTGCATATTGAAAACAATTAAATAAATTATTACTTGAAATACACCTGCATGTAAAGAGCCAATATTTGAACAGCGCCTTTGTGGCTTGCAAATTGCACTAAACTGTAAAAACAGAAAGTTGAACGGGGGAGTTAACAGGATATATAAAGCTTGGCAGCAATCTTATGAAAATTGCGTAAAAAATTCACTGTCAAACCCACACATAAGTCAATTAAAATGGGAAAAAAGAGACTTTCCCTGAGGTTTGAGCTCTGCACGAAGAAAAGAAACATGTTTGACACAAGTATAATAGCTTTGAATATGGATATATTTGTGAATTTCTTGAACCAAACATCTTTGAAATAATCTGGCAAAATTACTTGTGCCAAACATTTTTCAAATATTTTCCAAGTATGAATTTAAACGATTTCCTAACATGAATAACAATGTCAAACATCATAACAAAAATTATGATGTTTGACAAAAACCTCTTATAATCCCGAGAAACAATTTCATATTTTGTGACAATAAAGAAGCTGCTATATGTCCGATGTCCGATGCCCGTGCCCGTAAATGTCCGACCTCTGCACCGAAAGAATTGCTAATTCTGGAACACCATGAGCAGGCACAATGTACGAACAAAGACTGATTCGGGCACTCGTCAGTTTATTGTGTCCAATATAGTCGCTCGTTTTTGAGGAATTTATTGACATAATGCAGACTTACTACGGTACTATTTCAGGTGACATTCGAGGGTAGACTTGTTGGGTATGTTTCGGACACATTATAGTTAAGACTCAGACCAGTTTCAATACATATCAGCTACCTTATTGACACAATATATGAATTCTTTTATCGGGTCCTGTTCACTGAAGCACGTTTGCATTCGGCCTAATATCAATGTGCAATAATTTTTTTTTTCATAAACTTCGCAGTTTTTCGTTACTACTCGTAGCATTTAAAAATAAAATTGATACTCGGGACTTTTTTGCCTGATTCTCGGGAATGTTGACCAACTTGCGCTGGTGCTGAGTTTAAAGAAATTAAGCCAAATAAATTTATGCTCAACGAATAGAAGCATACTTGAAGAAAAGCATATACAAAAAAAAAATAAACTGGCCATTTCAGCCCTTGGAAGGACTTTGACCTAGCTTCTATTGATCAATTGGGTTCTGCGTGTTATTAAATGTTTGATCACAAATGACCGAAAACTGGACCTACGTGTTTTATGCCGACTCCGAACGGCTTATGTTCTCAAGAAGATTTACATGGCAATTTTTACTCTATGAGGTTTGCCATTGTCTGCAGAGAGGTGACGACCGAACAGAAAAATTAATTCAATTGAAAAAAACTTTCTGTCTGAATTGGAATTGAACCCGGGGTACCGCAGTTCTTTAGCTTAGGAACCACGCACTCTATCCACTAAGCTACGGTCGCCACAAGCATATACGGAAGAAAAGCATATACGGAATATTATACTTGCCGGAAGTCTGTTTAAAGCACTCCTTTTCCTTAGAATGGCAATGAGATACTTTTGTTCAACAGGGATTTTGTTCAATTTAGATGATTAACATAAAATTCCAGAAAACTTTATAAAAATTTTTATTTATAAATCGTGTCTTATTCGATTTTGTCTTTTTCTTTTTTTTTTGAGTAAAATAAATATAAGCATTTGAATGAGTATGATATGAGTCATATTAATATTAGTCCAAATGAATAAAAATCAGCTGATAGTAAGTAAACAAAGATAAAAACGAGAATTATTCGTTTTATGGACATTAATGAAACAATACTCAAATAACTACAGAGCTGTTTTTTTTCTCTCATTAGCTATTTTTGCGACAAAAACTGACATTTGCTCGAAAATTAATCTTAATTTCTTAAAGTTAGATGATTTGAAAAAATTTTTTCTTTTCAAGACGAATTAACTAAATACTTATTTAAAAATAATTGGTTTTTTTTAATGACTTTGTCGAAATGAAAATATACAATTTTAATGATACTTTTTGCTGCAATGATCATTAGTGAGATCAAATTAGTGTTTATCAATGCGCTGTACTCGCATAAAATTCGAACAGGAAAATTTTTAAAAAATACCAAATTGGGTCAACGAGTATAAGTGAAATTTAAAATTACAAGAATTCCGTAATGTAGTATTTTAGTCTGATATACATACATATATATATATATACATATATACATACATATATATATATATACGTATATAAATTTCCTTCTACTGTGCGCAACCGCACCCAAGCTGAAGATAAAAATAAAGAGTGTATCTTTTAGTTTGCAACTTAAAGATGTGGCAGAGAATAATCATTTCTGCAACATTGATTCTTATTTTCGCTGTTGTTTTTGTGGTATTTTATAAGCACAGATACAGCAATGCATACATGAAAACTTTATTCTTCTTCGTCGTGTACTTAAAACATTCTTAACTTAGTTCAACCCAAGCATTTTTATCAGTTTATCTCTAAAAATTAAAAATAAAGTACTTTTAGTAGCAAAAGTGCAAAAAATACACCATCCGGCACTTGCATAATTGGTTTGCGAATACGTGGCTCTTAACCCGGTCTTAATCACTAGGTAATGTTGCGCCTTAACACGGTTCTTCACAATATGTTACACTTTTGCATAGCTTTTACTTAGCAACTTATTACTTTTTTTAAAATCAATTTTACCTTTTTTTCTATTTATTAATTTGATTTTTTTTTCAGTTTGATCTTTGCAGTTTAACCCAATTTTTTAATTTTCACAACACAAAACAAACACAGTGTTAAAAAAAATGTTAAAAAACGAAAAAAATCGAACAATAAATAAGCAAGCAAAACGCTTTAATACTTCACAACATTTTCCCCAACACTAAACCAGTTGCCTGAGAACCATTGGCCCCAGCCGTAGTAAAGCCAAATATCACTTCAACCAAATACTGGTAAAATACTCTCTCACTTGCTTACCCAGTATTTATTTCGCAGTCGACGATCAGCCGCTCAAAACTGTTGTCAAAAGTGAGAGCAACCCATAGAAGGCAGGGCTGTACTTCAGTTATTGAACGCACACACAAGTCATTAAGGGGTAATACCTTGTTCTGTTTTGCAAAGAATTTTAAATATTTTATTATACAGTGCATCTTTACAAAGTCGTATCCAATAAGTAAGGAAATATCTTAAACTGGGTCGAAATTCAAATACCCTATATCCGTGTTTTAATATATACGAAGGTTTAAATGTTTATTGTTTTGATGGCGCCACTTTTTATTCAAGTTTTCCATTTAGGGTTTTCACTTCATTTGTTAAATCCTGCTAACCTGCTAAAGTAAGCAAATTTGTAGTCAAAAATTTGTTTGGGAAACGATTTAGCTGCATTTGTTACGTCGGAAACTTATTAAAGTAGAGATGCATCGTTTTGGAAGCGAGTTCTTGAAAGATCCAAATTATTTTTGTACTAAAGCTTTATAGCTAAGAAACTTCCTTATCTTAATTGCTATATCAAATAAAAATGCAAATTTTCTTTTACCAGTAAACTCTAAAATTACTGCGCTAATTTTTATGACCTAAAATTTAAAATATCATATATGTGCTACAGCATTTTAAAAGGATGTTTTCCTTTCGAAATTTGAATAAAAGGTGTATGTATTTAAATAAAGTGTTAAGTTCTTAGGAAATCATAGCCCATGCCACGCAATCAAATCCGTTTATAAGGGGTGATCAGGGGTTCAAACCCCCCTTAGCAATCCAGAATATTTTTATATATTGAATAAAAATACAGATATTCCAAATTATTTAATTTTGCAAAGCATGAAGGTAAATTGAAGATTGTATAAGAGTACTTTAGTTAGATATTGAGTTAATTATATTACAATAAAAATATTTTCCTTTTTTTTTGCCTTTATATTGTTGCTTACGTACTGACGCTTGCAGAACGTATGCATATAAATTGAACAAAATTATTCTAAGCCAGGCACATTTTTCAGTTGCACTTTTTGTTGAGCTGTGTGTAATTATCGTCAAGTACTTACAATAACTTTTTGCCTTAAGGCGTTTTCTTTTCTCGAAAAAAATGCAGCATTTTTTGTGCCCTTTTTGAAAATTCTGCCTTCTTTAGAAAAAATAGGACCTTTAAAATTTAATCGTGTTATTTTCTCGAAATGTTGACTTCAAGAGTAGAAAAAATGCAGAATTCTCAAAGAGGGCAGAAAGAGGACAAAAAAATTGCAGCATTTTTTCGAAAAAAGAAAACACCATTAAGTTCTATCGGTGACACTTCGTCTGCAATTTGTTTGCGCAGCTACGAGTCCAGAATATTTGGTTGCAATCCGATTTATGCATAAAATATTTTCATTTACGTCAAATCTGACAATGCAGTTGTTAAAAATTAATAAAGATCTAATAGAATGCTGCAAACATATAAATCTTGTAGTCGAAGCATTGGCAAATTTTGGGAAGAACGATTAAGAAGCATTCAATAAGACTGAGATATGCTTTTATTTACTTAGAATTGCAATAATTAAGTTTCGTTTATCAAGATGAAATGTTCCGGCAGAAATAGCAGAGGATTTTTATCGAGTTAAGCTTTTCATTCCTTTCTGAATGATATACGTTAGTTAATAAAATGAAATTTCGATTTCCAAAGCACTTTCAAATATTTGCAAATTTTAAAGAAACAAATCCATCAAAAATAAATAAGTTAAGTTTTAAATCTTTCAAACTATTAAAAGGGTTTTGTATCCAAATCAAATAGATATAGAAAAGTTGAGAACCGAACTTGAGTTAAAGAAAACTAAATGGACCAACAATAGAAGTGAGGGTTGCAGAACATCGCTTGAAACACTTAAATTATTTTGCGGCGACAAATGTAGCTGTCAGAAATGGATGCTTACGCAATTTTACATAATTCTGTAAATAATTGTTACTTTGCCCTGTAATTCAACTTCCAGTAAACGTTCCTTTTGCACATTAAAGTGTTTGAAAATTTCACTTCGAAACTGACGCTATTGGAATGGAACGCCTTACTGCTTTAGCACTATTAAATAATCATAAGGATATTTCTGTGTAAGAGGAAACTGTTATCAACTAATTAACTTAGCGCTCTGCACAATTGGCTTCATATCTACAACTACACTGAGAGTAAAAACATACTTTAAAACTACACAAAAATTTTAAGATACATAGAAATTTAACGCATTTGCGTTTCTACAAAACAAAATTTAAAACAAGCGTGTTTAATTTTCAGTTATAAAAGCATTTGTTTTTTTTTTCTGTATAATTTTTTTATATTATTTCTTTGCAATAATAAAAAATAAGTCTCTATCTGAGATTGAATTAAAAAATTATGATCAGTAGAATCATTGACTATTATTGCCATAAAATTAGACAAACTCCGATTTTACATTTGATTGTTTGAGAATATTTTAAAATTAGTTTTATTAAAAATGTTACAGATTTGATACAATAAATACCAATCATTTTAATATTTAAAATATTTCAATATTTTAAGCCATAATAAAACACAAAATTTATCAAATAGAGTTAAAATTTGGTATTCTATTGGTCTCAGAGGTCGCGAATCACGAATCACGAATCACGAATCTGACGTCTAAAACTAGAAAAAAAAAATAAAAAATTGGCATCGAAAAAAGTGTTTTAATATAATTGTTTTTAATTTAAGAAAATTATTTCAATATTTTGTTTTAAAATATTTGTTTTCAATATTACTGTTTTTGCTTTAAATTTTGTTTTTAAGTAAATTTTTTGTAACCTTTACACAAATTACTTTAACAGTATATTTAAAAACATTGCTTAAAACTTTTGTTTTAAATTTAACTTTAAAAATATTTGAAATGAAATTGTTTCAATCTCTATTTCAAAAACAAATTCTTTTAATATGTAAACAATTTAAATTAATTTAAGCACATACATTCCTCAGTGCATGTATAAATATGTTTATATTTTTAAAATATCTATTTTCTTACTTCTCGTCCTGCTCCAAACCGAGCAATTGAATCAGTTTTGTTTGTTTCAATTAAAAAAATAAAATTTCATTAATTCTTTTCACTTCGATTGTTGAAATCGGTTAAGAAATTTGGATTCAGAAATTCAGAAATTGGATTCTACGGCATTCAGAAATTGGATTCTAAGGCCTTCAGAAATCCATATGGAAATAAAAAAAAATATTTTTTTTGTTCAGTAAACCCCCCTTATGAAATACGTATCTACGGCGTTGCACGCAATGTTTAATCGTTTTCTTTTCACGCGGTTGTGATGCAAAAGTTTCTATAAACTCCATTTTGCTCTCTACTCCTCTCTTTTGTGTTCAGTATTTTTACTGAAACCGAAATAAGTAAAATATCCCACCTGCCTTATTGTACCTTAAAATTCTCGTAAAAATATTTATTTTAACAAGAAAAAAAAAAACCGAAATATATATCAATGTTATATTTTTGTACACTGTAATATGGGGAAATGTTAAATAAACAGTATATTTTAAACTCTTTCACAAATGTAGTATTCAGAAAATTTCTACACAAATCGTTAGATCAGTACAAATGATAACTTAAATGAAAGGTATAAATGTCTAATTTGTAAATATTTATTAAACATATAAAATAGTTTTGGATTTTTAGGGTCATAACTGGGAAAATATTTTTCAAAACTCAAAAAATCAAATATTCTTCTAAAAAAAAATTTTAACCAACTTGGTAAGTTCTTAATGATTTTTTTATCTAGAAACAATATATTTGTAGATTGAAATATTTGGTTTTTAACACATTGAAACACACTTTAATATCACGCTTACACTTAATCATTATTACTGCAATTTCTTTGAATGTTATTTCAAAATTATGCATTTTATAAATTTTTTAAAAAAAGCACCTCCAACAATGTTAACTAAAAACTTTTATTCAAACGTTAGGTACTGCAATTGTAGAAATTGTGTAATCTACATCCTATGTATATAATTGAATGGCATTAACGCATATTCTCCAGAATAAAAAACTTATAATTAGTCTAACCCACATAGTGAAAAATTTATTCCATTTCACTTAGTTAATATATTAAATACACTAAATTTATTTATGTTTTTTAATATATTTTATTAATAATTGACAAATAAACAAAACATGGATAGTTGTAGTGCCAATTTTATATACATAATATACTAAAAAAAAAACGTTGTGTGCCAATTTCTTTCGTGCAGTTTATTCATTTTTATGTCTTCAGATTAAATTTAAGCTTAATTTGCTTTGATTACTTTTATTGTTAAATATGCCACATATAAATGGCGATGAATTGCTAAAACAGAAAGCGGCTTAACAATAAATTAAGCGCCACAAACACTGTTGCCAGCTACTGCTGATCAAAATCCGCAAAATTTGCCAAAAAACCTCTAAAATCCGCTTATTATTCTTCTTTTTCTTTGATTAATATAGTTTATAACAAAATACTGATATAAATTTATACGCCTATTTGTACGTATTTATACACATTGAAGAGAAATATCAGTTGAACTGACCATCTACGATTTGGCTCAAAATGTTGTTCTTAGATTGATTAATTGTTTAAAAAAGCAAATCCGGAGTTTAAGATTTTTCTAATTTTTTTTTTTCGCGGACCCACATCCATGCAATTGAAAAAATGGGGTTTATTTTGAGACAACGTAGCTCAGTCAATTTAATTGCTGTCTTCGAAAATAGGGTATCATATGAAAGGCTATTTTTGTCTTTTGTCTGTTGCTGGCATGGTATTGAACTTTGAAATTTTTAATGGGTCTCTTACTGCAATTTTCTAAAAAGTTTTATATTTCTCCCTTTAAATAATTTTTCCAGTGATACCCTATTTCAATAGAGCATTCAAACCTTTCCTCATAAACGTATTTGAGGAAAGGCCAGTTCCATTTGATTAAATTAAAGGATGTTAAAAAGAAAATGAAAAGAGTATTGTGCACAACAATATCTACTCATACTATATGCTCATATATCAGTTCTTTCATACTCTCAGAAACATCATAAATATTATCATCGATATTAGCATCGATCAAAATAATACTGTAAGCAGCATGGTCGTCCGCAGGGGCAGGGGAAGGGGGCACTTGGACCCCCTAGGCGGTGAAAATTTTTTATCTATAGTAATAAAACTCATTTTCTGTTTGTTTGTTTGTTTGTTCGTTTGTTTGACCTTTATACAAATCTAAACGGCTCAACGGATTTTGCTCAAACTAGGTGTACATATTAAGTACATCCCAACTTAAAATGTTACATACTTAGTTTTTGCCACGCCCCCTCTGAAATTTTTCAACTAACGGTAATTTTGTTATTATAAAACTTTTTAGCATCGGAGATTTTTTTGTATTTAATTTTAAAAATTTTTTGTTATTTTGACATCAAAAACATTCACATATCTTCAAAATTAAAGAAATTTTCAGTATAATGACTTTTTCATAAAACATCGTTGCCTAAGAATGAGAAAAAAACGACATGAAAATCAAAGTTTGGTCTTTCGATGCAAATATCTCCGCTGTCCATTAATATATTTCATTCAAATTTTTTTTGTTCAAAAGTTCAATAAAAGCACTTCACAAAAATAGGTTGAACTGTACCGTTAAGTTAGTGTATATATATTTTATGAGTATGCCAAAAAAGGTCCAAAATATTGACTTTTTACTCAAAAAATGACTCCAAAATTGTTGTTGCTGTAAAAATGAAATCAATTAAAAATAGCAAATCTGACTACCTTTCATATGACATAGCATTTACTTGCAAAAACTCTTCCAGCTAAGCGCAAAAATTATTTTACTGTTTTTGTCATCAAAACAACAAGGGTACCCCCTTTGATTTTTTTCGCGAAATTTATTTTTTCCAAAATGTTGTTTTTATATTTTTTTACAAAAAAGTCAAGTCTCAAAAATAATTTATGTGAAAAAATTACCCCAATATCTCTTTCCAATCAAAAGTAATGGCTAAAAATCTATTTTTCATACCAGACTATTAATAAAACGTAGTTTTGTGTTAAAATTCTCTATATAGTTTGAACGTCCCCATATATCTCTAAGAATGCAGTTGTGTGTCTAAAGTAATTACGAACATTTTGGATTATACAAAATTTTCTTTATAGTGATCCATCTACTTATATTTTGTCTCCCCACGCATCTGGTCAGCACAATTATTTCATTAGTTTTTATCTGTGCGTTAAATTTACAGATAGATGGCGCCACATGTGTAAGATGTGTGGGTACAAACTAAACGTACACCTTGCGTTGAATAGCTGAATTATGTTTTTGCAAAAGTTTCTTCAAATTTAACCCCACACGATTGGGATTACAGACAGGTGGCACTATTTTCTGCTTACAGAAGAATATCTGATGTTCTTATGCAGCTAGCAGATAAGTTTTGCGAAATATTTTGCGAAAATGCTATTGCTACCAAACTTTTAAAAAGTAAAATAATGAAGTACTGCCAGTTTTTTTTAGAAATTTTAGTAGGTACAATCATTTTTAGCACAACGAATTTTCATAAAACATTGATAGCTAATAATGAAAAAAAAATTATATGAAAATCAAAGTATTTACTTTTAATGCCAATAACTCTGCTGTTTTTAATATATTTCATTAACATTTTTTTTTTTGTTAAAAAGTTCAATATGTTTTTTAATATAAATCTTTGTTTAGACGTTAAAATGTCCATATCTCAAGGAAGCATTGAGTCCCATCATAATTTTTATTTTGTTGAAAAGGTAATTGTGCTTGCTTTAACATTGAGTAAATATAAAAATTCTTTTTAATTTTTAAAATCTGTTTTTCGTACCGCTTATTTGAATTCAATTAGCTCACCGCAAGAGATGGAACCACCAACAACAAAAATTTTCCTAAACTTTTTTGGATCAATGTTCGTTCAATTACCTAGCAAACGGTGGATAAATAAAATGAAATAAAATAAAATTCAAATAAAATTCAACATGTTTTTCATTATTCCCGATTTTAAAAAACATTTAATCGAGAAGTGTATGTTAAATTGTTTATATAAATGACTCTCGAGTAACACCGGGTATATCAGCTAGTATATCATATAATTATAATTATATGTTATTATATACATAAAATTATTTTTCATATTAAATCAAAAAAGCCGCAGTTTTAAATTGAAAAATTTTAAGAGAGAAGCAAAAAGCTTTCTAAATTGTAAGATGCGCTTCAGCTTGCGGCTTTGAGAACTTTGTGAATAAAAACGTTGTTTTAAGTTGTAGAAGTGTAAAATTTTGCGAAACATGTATTTTGATAAGGTGTATCATAATCAGTCAAAACGTCGATTTAGAATTTTTTGTAACCTACGGCTTGTTTTATTTCATATGCAGATATGTTTATTATGTATTTAATATTTTTTTAAGAGAATACAAAAATTACATTGTTTAGGTTAATTTATAAATAAAGCTGAGCTAAACCATTCATTTTTAAATAGTATGTTTTACCCGTTGCTATAAGGCCGTGTTCACATTACCCATTTTTGTCACGATTGCGACACCGCTCTCACTTACTTTTTCGCAGAAGCGGCTGAAAAATAGTGAATTTTGTATGTATTTAAATACATTTATTTATTTAATATTCAGTATTTTTCAGCCGCCTTTGCGAAAAAAATTGGTAGCGGTGTCTCAATCGCGACAAGAACGCGTAATATGAACACGGCCTAATAAGCTAAGATACCATTTCATTTACCCTTATTTCAAAACACTTTTCAATACGTATTCTTTAATTAAAACATTTATCTACGAATTTTATTCGTTATTTTCAGCAACGAAAAGAGTTTGTAGAAAAGTCGTTGTTTGGTACACATTTCGAATTTTTTATTCGTTAAAAAACAAATATATATTGTACGAACACATTTACGAATGATATTAATATCTAGTTACGAAAAAATCTTCTGTTCAGCTGATGTTTGAACCATGATTCTTTAGCTTATGGGTCACGTACTCTTCCAGTACGCTACGGCCACCTTGCAACCACACATTTTCTTATATTCGGTAATTGTTCGACAAACCAGTCTGAACGATTTCAGTTTTAAATTTTGTAAGGGGGTTTTATTCAAAGGCTGAGGTATGCTCAGCGGCTCCAGGGTCAAACAAAAGACCCTCAAACTTTTGTCCAAAATAAATAAGAAGACTTGTTGATTTTTAATGCTCGGATTATATTTTTCTGCTTTATTGTTAAAGTTGAAATTTTAGCAGTGTATACAATAGTCACTTATGAGTTAGTCTTTCTTATTACAATACACAATATGATAGGGATACGAGCGATAAGTATATAGTCGTGAATGAATCTGCCGATGCTGGTTCGATGATATTCGGTGATGTTCGGTGTTATTCGGTGTGCGGTTAAGTTCGGTGTGACAATGACTTCGGCAAGACCCGACTACGCTGCGTTATCTAATATTTTATATTGTTATATATAATTTTATATTGTTATATATAATTTTATAGTGTAATAATAATATATATCTTAACAAATATTTGTGTATGGCGTGAAGCGCCTTGGTATTTATTTTAACGATAGTATACATCTGTACGTCGGGCTACCGTCTGACAAAAGCCAACGTGATTGCCGAAGGAGCATGTTTATTGTGGACGCCCGACCGACTGAAGCCGACGTGATGGTCCTTGGTTTTTATTGTGGGCGCCTGACCGACCGAGGCTGACGTGATGATCTCACTAAATAACTACTACTTAAAATACCACCTTGCGATAGCTCGTTTTGAACCAAAGGAATTGTTATCATTTCCAACAAGTATGCGACGGAACAAAGCACTACACTCTCGAGCCGTGCCGAAGTCTGTCACAATGCTCCTTACTTATTCATATGTCGCTAGAAACCTTCTGGGAATTATATCATGTCTGGCTGTTGCGTGTGGTTTACGTAGGCTTGGCTGTTGGCTACGTTGAATGGGCTGGCTGTGCGTGTGTGTGTGTGTGTTTGGCTGTTGGTTGAGTTAAATGTGCACAGTGGTTTAGTAGAGTAGTGGCGTAGGGAACGGGGTGCAACTTTGTAACGAATCACCGTTACAATTTTTGAAGCTCAACTAAAACTTCGTAACTTTTACGAATAATGCGTACCGTCAACCTGCGAATGAGTTTTTTAGTAAATACTACGAATGTAATGAAACAAATTACGAAGTTATTCCTACGAGAAATTGACGAACGTTAAGGAATGATATCCCATATTAGTCGAAGATCATTCTTCGTAGCGACAGAAAGCAAGGTGCATTTAATTCAATAACGGATATACACTTTGACAATAAGCAAATTTATGTTTTAAAGTCATTGTAAACAAGCAGAAGACAAAATAAATAAATTTAATAAAAAAATTAATGTTTTCCCAAAAGTCGACTCGTTTTTCTATGATAAATATGATTTAATTTAGGTTTTTTTTTCATTTTTCCTAAACTAAATAAAATGACAAACAATTCTGCAGCATTTAAATTTAAGAAAGTTGCAGCGATCTAGGCGAGAGCAAAGCTTCTAACAAAAAAACGAAGGAAAAAATTAGGAAATTTAATAAATTAGGCCAATTTTGGATCAAGGACTCATTTTTGAAAAGATCTTATATCATATTAAGCGAACGATTTTACATTAAAATTTATTTTAGTCAAAAATTTTTTATAAAATAAACTCAAATAAGAAACTCGATTTGAAACAACCATTTTTTACTTTTTGAAATTCACGTTATTTAGCGGCGCTCACCCAGTTTGAGAATTTTCTGGACTTTTTCCGCGTCATGTTCTTATATTAAAATAGGATTCATAATCAAGCCTTGCAGGGAGGTTCTGAAATGTGTTAAGAAAATGTATGAAACCCAAAACAAATCTAATAAACATATACCTCTTTATTTATTTATTCATACGTTTTGAATTAATGAATTAAAAAAAATATTTTTAAATCATTCAGATAATTGGTATGTTTCCGTACTCGATTGTAGGAACTTGCAAGCTCCTAGAACTGATTCATGTTAGAAAAATAAATAAGTAGATTGGTATCAATGCAGTGTGAGATCCAGTGAAAAAGATCTCCTTTAGCATGCGGGGAACATTTAAAAAATAGCGACAATTCAAATTTTTAGGCCGTACAAGGCCTAATTTTAAATATTTTTCTCGGCCGTACTAGGGTCGTACAAAGGTCGTTTGCAGGACTTTTTGGTTAAACAACGACCGTACTACGGGCGATCAGTGGTCGTGCAGAGGCTGTTTTTAAATAATCTGGATTGTATAACGACCGTACTGCGGCCGTTTTTAAATAATCTCGGTTATACAACGGCCAACATTGTACATATATTATTCTACAATGAAAAGCAGCTTTTCAATTGAAACTTCATGCAGAAATAAATTAATTTAAAACTAATTAAAAAATTTATTGAATAAATTTTTTGTAATAATTAATCTTTTTTCATTACCATTTATTGTAATCAGTTAAAAAATTATACTGTTTTAATTTAAAATTTAAAAGGGCATTGTATTCAAACAACTAACTTCATACACAAAAACTGGTTTGAGCCATATACAAGTGGCGATAATATTACCATCGCCAAATGAGGTCTGATTTTGTTGTTGCGCATACGTTTGTTAAATAACAGCTTTGAAAAATTTGGTGGCATAGAACGGACATACTGCGGCCATACTGTGGCCATACTGCGGCCATAGAACTTAGTTTAGGCCTTGTACGGCCATTATTTTACCCAATTTTCGGCCGCTGGGCTTTTTGGATTATTTTAAGGCCATCTTTGACCCTTGTACGGCTGTGCGGCCCATGATCGACCGCTGATCGGCCGCTCAAAATTGGTTTAGGAGTTAAAGGCTTCCAGAGTTAAAAAAATGGCCTAAAATCTTAGTTTATTTTTTTTCAGTTTCTTAAATATTAGGAAATATTTGTATCCTTATTTTAAAAGTTGAAAACCTGGGGCCTCAATAGTAATTAATGCGATTTCATTTAAGGATATAGTCCTCACATTATTGAATTTAATAAACTATTAAGAATATTCGCTTTAGCAAAAATTACTGAAATATATTACATGAAAAAAAATTGAATAAATTTTTTTTTATGTATTTCGGATATGATACTAGAAAGATTTTTACACAATCTATAAAAAATAATGTATAAAAGCGTGTGTCAATCGGTGTAGTGTGCGTATAATGTTTTTTTCAAAATAAGTACCAAAAATCCTAGTAAATAGTTATTATAATACTTATATAGGTTACATCTATGAAAATGAGTAACATAAATCAAATGCCAGAAATAAAACAGAACAATGCAAGGGCATGTCAGAATTTATCGTCTTCATTCTAGTGTAAATGGTATATAGAAGCAGATTTGCTGAGAATTCTTATCGTTATGTAAATGTATTATTAACTGTACGCGGCCTTTTTCGACATGTGTTTATAACTAGTTCTACTCTCGACAAAATAAAGAAAATCGTTTTTAATTACCACTGAAACACCTTGTGCTGTCTTGTACATAACAACAAAATGTTTATGTTAGTTATGATTATGCCTAATTTGAGTATTGCATATTTGGGAAGTTTTCATAATATGAATATAGGAAAATCTTTGAGTGTTTTAAAAAATTATTGTATATCGCATAATGTATAGTAATAAAACTCATTTTCTGTTTGCTTTTTTGTTTGTTTGTTTGTTTGACCTTTATACAAATCTAAACGGCTCAAAGGATTTTGCTCAAACTAGGTAAACATATTAACTGTATCCCAATTTAAAATGTTACATACTTAGTTTTTGCCACGCCCCCTCTGAAATTTTTCAACTAACGGTAATTTTGTTATTATAAAACTTCTTACCATCGGTGATTTTTGTGTATTTAGTTTTGAAAATTTTTTGTTATTTTGACATCAAAAACATTCACATATCTTCAAAATTGGAGAAATTTTCAGTACAACGACTTTTTCATAAAACATCGTTACCTAAGAATGAGAAAAAAAACGACATGAAAATCAAAGTTTGGTCTTTCGATGCAAATATCTCCGCTGTCCATGAATATATTTCATTCAAATTTTTTTTGTTCAAAAGTTCAATAAAAGCACTTCACAAAAATAGGTTGAACTGTACCATTAAGTTAGTGTATATATATTTTATGAGTATGCCAAAAAAGGTCCAAAATATTGACTTTTTACTCAAAAAATGACTCCAAAATTGTTGTTGCTGTAAAAATGAAATCAATTAAAAATAGCAAATCTGACTACCTTTCATATGACATAGCATTTACTTGAAAAAATTCTTCCAGCTAAGCGCAAAAATTATTTTACTGTTTTTGTCATCAAAACAACAAGGGTACCGATTTTTTTCGCGAAATTTATTTTTTCCAAAATGTTGTTTTTATATTTTTTACAAAAAATTCAAGTCTCAAAAATAATTTATGTGAAAAAATTACCCCAATATCTCTTTTCAATCAAAAGTTATGGCTAAAAATCTATTTTTTCATACCAGAATATTAATAAAACTTAGTTTTGTGTTAAAATTCTCTATATAGAGTTTGAACGTCTTCATTTGTCTCTAAAAATGCAGTTGTGTGTCTTAAGTACTTACGAACATTTTGGATTATATAAATTTTCTTTATAGTGATCTACTTATTTTTGCCTCCCCACCCCCCGTCCCCACCCCCCGTCCCCCTCCTGTTAAATTTGTTTTGTTGTGATGGCTCTATTTTTTCTCACTATTGTGTCACCGTTGTCACTTAGTACTTTATCAATGGTACTTTAAATGTTGTATATATATCACAGTTTTATCGAAAAGATGACTGTGAATAAGAATGCTGTAAAAGTTAATATTTTCATGTAATCAGTTTCAGCTATATGGCGATATAATAAAACATATGCGCATCTGGTCAGCACAATTATTTTATTAGTTTTGATCTGTGCGTTAAATTCACAGATACATGGCGCCACATTTGTAAGATGTGTCGGTACAAACTATAAATACACCTTGCGGTGTAAAGCTGAATAATTTTTTTTTCAAAAGTTTCTTCAAATTTAACCCCACACGTTTGGGATTACAGACAGGTGGCGCTATTTTCTGCTTACAGAAGAATATCTGATGTTCTTATGCAGCTAGCAGATAAGTTTTGCGAAATATTTTGCAAAAATGCTATTGCTACCAAACTTTTAAAAAATAAAATAGTGCAGTACTGCCAGTCGCAGCGTCATCTAGCGTCATAAACACTTAAAAACATAGAATTGGATCAATTTAAATGTCTAGCTCACTTGCTGGACTTTTTGTTGTTTTTGCTTTGCTTGCAAATGCGATTATATGATCCTGATCTCCAATGAAAAAACGCAGCTAATAGAAATTTTAGTAGGTACAATCATTTTTAGCACAACGAATTTTCATAAAACATTGATAGCTAATAATGAGAAAAAAATTATATGAAAATCAAAGTTTTTACTTTTAATGCCAATAACTCCGCTGTTTTTAATATATTTCATTAAAATTTTTTTGTTAAAAAATTCAATATGTTTTTTAATATAAATCTTTGTTTAGACGTTAAAATGCCCATATCTCAAGGACGCATTGAGTCCCACCATAATTTTTATTTTGTTGAAAAGGTAATTGTGCTTGCTTTAAGATTAAGTAAATATAAAAATTCTTTTTTATTTTTAAAATATGTTTTTCGTACCCCTTGTTTGAATTCAATTAGATCACCGCAAGAGATAGAACCACCAACAACAACAATTTTCCTAAACTTTTTTGGATCAATGTTCGTTCAATTACCTTTCTAGCAGTAGATAAATAAAATTAAATAAAATAAAATTCAAATAAAATTCAACATGTTTTTCATTATTTCCGATTTTAAAAAACATTTAATCGAGAAATGTATGTTAAAATGTTTATATAAATGACTCTCGAGTAACACCGGGTATATCAGCTAGTTCTTTTATAAAAACCTTTCGTTACGAAGGGGGTTCATATATCAAACCACTCATCAAATCATTTGTCAAATTGTTTGACCACAAAAGTGTTTAGACTCATCAAACTTTTCGTAAAATGTAATTTTATCTTGAACACCGAAGTAAGCACATTGCGATGACGGAAAAATTTTAAATACCACTTGATATTAAAATCGTATTGGAAGAAGAATAAATTATTTTATAAAATATTATAAATTATTTGCTATTGTTATTTATTATAATTTTGTCATTATTTTCTTCCGCGCCCACGACGTACTCAGGTTGAAAATTTGTTTGGGAATAGTTTAACTTTAGGGCTCGGACCGAATTTGTTTTCTTATTTTTATTAAATGTATTTGGGCCTCCTAATCCTAAATATGAAAACAAAAATTGTCGTTCTTGTTTGGTTTAGGAGATAAAATTCGGGAAAGTTTGATAATTCAGTGCAAATATTTAAGGTTGTTGAAGCTAATTTCCCTTTTTCGAAGTAATAGCTGCAAGTATAAATGCTGTCTACAGGAGAAATGCTGTCTAAAGTCTACAGTACTTCCCCAAGTAGAATTTTGCGACCACAGGTTACTTAAGACACATTTTTTACACGACGACGTTGCAGCGATACTGATTTGGAAAATATTTTGTGGGAAAAGTTTGTAAAAATTCCTAGGATACTACTTTACCACTAGGTCACAGAATGTTGTAACGATTTATCAAGTGTTACCTTTAAAAAATGCATCACTCATCATTCATCAAGATGTACATTTTGTAACAATTAGCTTATTGCGACCCAAGTGTAGGCATCATTCATCAAGATGTACATTTTGTAACAATTAGGCCTTTTACACATGGAGAAATTGAAAACTAATGCAACTGCAACGCAACAGTTTAAAAAGTTTCAAAACACTTCAATTTTAAACTGAACTGCAACTTACGCTTTCAGATGAGCAAGTCACGTCGGAACGCAACATTGAAAAATTCACAACAAAAACACTTATTTAATGGAAGCTTTGTTAAATAGATATAAAAAAATTAGTTGAGGATAAAAAAGGATATTTCTTCACAAAATGTAAACAAAACTTGTAAACAAAATTAATTTTTTTGCAATTGGCAACTCTGTAATGCTTTTATATATCAATGCGTATACTAAAATGTGATAAGTCACTTCAAAGTAATTTTCACTAACACAATGCCGGCATTGTGTTGCACCACTTTCGAATCATAGTGGTCTCTGTAACGTAACCAATACGTAACATCATGTCAATTTTGACACAAAAATAAACGCTACGACGTCGCTGCAACCCAAATGTGGACCATCAGTTCTAGTTGGTTCTGGATATAATTCTCTTTTCAATGGTCTGACTTCGGCCGCTGCTTACGGATTGCTCTCGCAATACGGATAAATCTCGCCGCGATTACTTCGTAAAAGGGGAAATTAGCTTCAACACACTTAAAATTTGCACTGAATTTTCTAACTTTATTTGATTTTTATCTTCTATACCAAACGAGAGCGACTTTTTTATTTCCATATTTGGGCTTATTAGGCACAAGTACATTTAATAAAAATAAGTAAAAAAATATTCGTATCCGGGCTCTACAGTAAAATGTAATGCCCTTTTTTGAACCCATGAACCAAGAAATAAAGATCATGCAAAGAAAAGAGCCGCCATATTGTAAACAAAAACAGCTGATAGGTCTGACGTCATCGGTCACAAAATCTTTTGTTTACGATTAGTGATTGGATGTTGAATGTTATTTGCTAAAATTTTAAAGAGTTATCATATAAATGTAATGTGTTTTTATACTAAAACGAAGTGTGCTGTAGCGACATGCATTAATTGCAACAGCAAAAAAAAACAAATACGTTGGTTTCTACCGTTTCCCCAAGGCAAAAATTGCTTGTAAGCAATGGGAGATTTTTTGTCGACTAAATGTCTATACTGCAATGGCAAGAATCTGTGGAGATCATTTTCTGCCTGAAGACTTCGAAAGAAGGGTCCAAGTTCAAATGGGTAAGTTCTTCTACATTTCGTAAATATTCTTTTAAAAAATGTTACGATAGGTTTTGGCAAAGCTATGCGCTTAAATCCGTGCGCTGTCCCAACAGTTATGACCAAGGAGGTGCAACCAGCAAATGCAGAACGATGTCAGCGAATTTTAAAACGCGAAAACAAAAAAATCGTAAGTGCTCTGCTTCAGGAGTTGTTGGTCATGGAGAAGTTTTTCCTGTAGAGGAAATAGAAAAACTAAACAGGGACGCTTCTATTTCTAACCGCTTTTCAGAGCAGTTACTTCAAGCGAAAATACGGCAGCTATATTCGCAAGTGTAAGTAAAATTTAACAATTTTATGAATTCAATATTTTTAATCTTTTTCTTGGAGTGAACAGCGGTTTGGAAAACCTCGCGTGATACATCTGCCACAAATTGCACAAAGACGTTCCGAACATAAGGCTGGAAGAAGAAGCGGCAGCATCACTTAGTTAGGTATATCATTTAAGCGAAGGCGGTTCGCCAAGCCAACGGAAGAGCTCATGGCGCATATGACTGAGTTGGAAAAAGTGTTCAACAACGTAAATGGCGACGGGCTGCTAATAAGCAAAAATTATTTGCAGACGCACATTACTAGTGCAGAGCGTGTTATTTGTGACAACAAAATAAAGAAAATGTTTTTCCGCGCACGAATGTTTTTTAAAATAAGATTATTAAATAACGAAATTGTGAACAATTCGATGCAGAGGAAAAGAAAATTGAACAAAACAGTTTAATAATAAAAACAAAGTGAACATCCAATTTTGTATTCTATTTATTTGCAGTTTTTCTTTTTACAGCGTTCTTTACATTTAGTTACTGCATGGAAATATAAACAAACGAAGTATTCAAACACTTTTTTCGCGAATTAAACTTATTAATTTTATAATTTTTTACTTTTATCCGAGTTTTCACATGTTTTGCATGCAAAACATATGCAAATTGACAGTTTTATAGCATGCTTGTGACCGATGACGTTGCACGAAAAATTACTTTTTTCTCGCACTGCTCTTTGCGTGATCTTCTCTTATTGGTTCATGTTTTGAACCGACAAAATTGTACTACACAATTTGACGAGTGTTTACACTGGTCAAATCATTCGACAAATCAGTAGAAAAATCAGAAAATTTGATTTCATCAAACGATTTGACCAACGATTTGATGAGTGTTCACACTCGTGAAATCGCCATCAAATCCATTCAAATTCTGTTGGTCTTATCATTTGAGGATCGTTTTGATGAGCTATTTGCAATGTGAACAGCCCTAAAGGTAATCGTTTATACTTTAAACAATTATGTTCAGCCGCTGCATTGAAACTGCGTACTTGACAGCTGTCATTTTGCAATCCAGTAAAAAGTTGGTTCCACTTTTTGTGGAACGCATTGATCACATGACAGCACGTGAGATGTCACTGTGAATTTTTCATTTCAGTGTGAATTTTTGTTCGTACTCCGTCTTCGTTGTACTCAGCTGACTGGTGCTTCATCGAAGAAAACTTTTGTAAATTTTTCCACCAAAATTGCTTGGAACAAATTAAAAATTAAGCTTAAATTTACCCTTGTTTCGTTCCAGATTGTGTTTTAATAAAATTAGTGTGTGAAGAGTAACGATTTTGGTGTAATAAAAGCAAAGCAACGAATATGTCTTTTATGTCAGCGTCTCAAGCCCATCAGGAACACGTCTTGGCCGTGTCCAGGGACTTCATCTCGCAGCCAAGATTGAGTAAGTATTTTGGAAGAGTGAAATCTATTGAAAAATGCAGACTTATAAGGATAAGAACTTGTCTTTGATGCCTGTAAGCACCAAATTAAAAGGCAACTAATATCCGCCATGACAGTTCAAACTGCGAAATGTGAAAATATTTTATTTAACAGAAAATCAATAAATTGTTAGCAACACTTGGCGCAGCGCTGTATGCTGCCGTTATACAGAAAAATGCATAAAATTTTGTGTGTCCTTGGCAGGACCAAACAAGAGGCAAATGTAGCGCCCACAATAGTTTTCCAATAAGATATCTTTAATTTTTGTGAATTTTCGTTGCAATTGCCTGCGTCATGTGACTGACATTTCGCTGCCACGAACCAAATCAACCAACTCGTGTACGGGCATAAACAACAACGACGATAGAAATTTGAACAGAGGCACCTGACCTAGTGCCAGCTAAAAACCTTTTCTGACGAACAGCCACGCCTATAAATAACCTCTTTAAGCTCGTTTCATAATCTTGACTTCAAGCAAGTATGATTGTTTCATTTGTAAATTCGAGATAAGATCCGATAAGCCGTTTTATAAGAACACAATGATCGACATATCTACATCCACACGATTATCATATAGATACTTAACCACACGCATAAAGGGAGCTGGCGAATTTACGCTTGTGTGAACTCTAAATATTGTATGAGCTCCCCAACTGCTACGTATAGCATTTACTAAAGATTTAATCGAATTTAAAATTTCCTATTTAAGAAATCCTTTGCATAAACAACGAAAATTTTATACTTTTCGATAGATAAACGATGATTAATTAGCTTCATAAGAAGTAAAATGGTCTTGCGCCTAGTCAGCTGATTTCAGTCATTTTTTTCTTCTCTATGTTTTTGTTGTGCTCTTCGAAAATAAATTATATATAAAGTAGTTTTTGATTAAAAATTATCCTTATTTCACAAATATTTTTTATTCTTGAATTTGAACCTTTATCAGGCGATGGAAATAATTTTACTTTAGGGTCCGGAGCCCTTGTTTTTTTTAAACCGAGTATTTGGGTGCCCTCAATCCAATTCCGCTTTCAAAAAATGTCGCTCTTTAATGGTTTAGAAGATAAAATTAATGAAAGTTAAAAACAATGAAAATTTCAAGTATGTGCATGAAAACGTCCACATTTTTTTATATGTGGAGGTAGTTCTAAGGAAAATGTTCGCTTATTATAAGTTCGAAATGTGATTTTTTTAAAATAAGATATCAATAAATAAAATCCTTTGAGCACTTTAAGAAATACGAAGGTTATGTCGTTGCATCAAATATGAACAATTGCAATGCTCATATAAGGTGCCCTAAAATAAATCCGTTTGAAAAAAGTGTTGTAAATGTTTATTTTTTAGCGATTTTTAAATAACATCAAGAAGTAATATTTGCTGAAAGCAAGTCGCAGTCGGGAAAATGTATCTATATATTGGTTTCATTTAAAATTTGATGAAAAAGATCACAAGATCACATAAATGGATATTCTTATATCTTAGTTATGTGATGAAAGAAGAAAGAGAAAAATTTTTCAATGTTTCCTTGCGATCGCGCGAATTTTAAGAAAAAATTTTCAAATACAGTATGTGGAAAAATTAAGTTGTCAAAGTAAACACTGCTTTTACTTATCATCTCTCGACCATTCTATGCTTTGTTTTTCTTTTGTTTTCACATATTTTGAAAGTACCGTTAGCAAAGAGAAAACATGCCATGTTTGATGCGATTCGATACGGTAATGAGTAATAGACACTCCACTATGTATATATAGCCATGGTTATGATGTTGACAAAATAAGTTGTCTGATACGAGTTCTCTTGATTAAAATATTAAAAATTAAAATTAAGTTTTAAGGTTATTTTAAAAAAGTGTAATTTACTCAAATTTATCTATTTTTAAGTTTAATTGGTGAGTTTTTCATAAAAAATAAAGGTCTTCTTGGTTTTGCTAATAACTGCATAAATTGTCTACGAATTCTTACAAATTAAAGTAAAACTGCCAAAATTTCGGCAGTTGAAGGATGAGGAGCGTTCTGTCATAATTAATTTACATAAAGACGGCCATACGCAGAGGTATATAGCAGAATTATTTAATAAAAGTCAAGCCGCAATATGGAAAATAATTTCAAAATATAAAAAGGAACACCGAGTCTGCAGAAATATACGTCCTGGTCGTCCAAAAATCACCACTGAAAAGGAAAATAATCGAATTTTGGCAATTTCTACAGCTGATCCATTCAAATCAGCGCCAAAAATTCGGGCGCAACTTCTTAATGAGGGCAAACAGGCTCCTTCGGTATATACAGTACGTAATAGATTACGCGAAAGCAACAAGCATGATCGAGTTGCTCGCAAACTTCCGTTCCTAAGTAAGAAAAATAGAGAGAAAAGGCGCCAATTCTATGAGGAACACATACTAAAGCCTCAACATTTTTGGCACACGGTACTTTGGACGGATGAGTCTATGATTAGACTCAAATATTCTCATGGCTGGTGTATGTGTGGCGGAGCCCTAGCGAACAGCTTTCATATAAGTGCACTCTACCAACTATTAAGTCAGTAGAAAGAGGTTTAATGGTTTGGGGATGCTTAGCTGCGAATGGCACAGGCAGTTGTGTTATCCTAGAAGGAAAAGTGACAGCCACAGTGTACTTAAAAATTCTAGAGGAGACTGCAATACCCGAAGGTAGACGTCTTATAGGGCAAAATTTTATTCTCCAACAACATAATGCACCTATCCACACTGCCAAATTGATAAAAAATTACTTCATAAGAGAAAATATAAATGTTTTTAAGTGGCCTCCGCAAAACCTAGACTTGTGGCCCATAGAAAATGTATGGGCGGACTTGAAAATACGCATTACGCAGGACAAGCCTCAAAACTAGGTGGATTTGAGACAGTGCATTTTTCGAAATCGGACAAATTTTCCTAAGGATCAATCCTTGAAGCTTGTTAACTCAATTACACATAGACTTGGCAAAATGGCTGCCAACAACTTCGGACATTGCGGATACTAAGGGCCATTTTGTTCACAAAGGACATAAATATGATTTAATTCGGGGATAACTATCTATAGGTTAATTTTATACCAAGCGCATAAATCGGGAGATAAAAAAGTGGTTTTGTTCACATTTTATCCCGGCTTTATGCTTAGAGCATAAATTCGCTCTCAGTTTATATCGATTTCCATTGGAATGTTAGAGTGTTGCTCATTAATTAAAAAATGTGTGGGGATTTTTGGTTTATTTTTGCGAATTTGAGGGTTAGAGTGAACACTAGGTAAAAATGGATCGCTGATTTTGCATCTGATGTCAGAATTTCAAAACTTAAATTTTAAACATGAAGAAACAGTATTGGGGGTTACTTCTTTGAAATCTGGTGTCAGAATTTTAAAATTCAAGATGGCGGATAGAGTTTCCACCTAATTTCTTGTTTATTTATGCGAATTCAACTCTGGGAGAAACACTAGGTAAAATTTGGTCGCTGATTCCGAATCCGTTGTCACAATTTCAAAACTCGAAAATTTTTCTACAGATAGGGTTACCACCTAAAATGTTTTATTTTAAGAATTTTAAACATGAGGAAAGAGTATTGGGGGTCGCTGATTTCGAATCTGAAGTCAGAATTTTAAAATTCAAGATAGTGTATAGGGTTGCCACCATAATTTTTTGTATTTTTATGAATTCGGGGCTGGCAAAAAAAAAATAGTACACCAAAAATGAATCGCTGAATACGAATTCATGGTCAGAATTTCAATATTATAAAGTTTTGAAATAATGGGCTGCCACCTAATATGGATTTTTTAAGAATTTTAAACATAATTTCACAGTGTTAGGGAGTCACTGAATTTGAATCTGAAGTCAGAATTTTAAAATTAAAAATTTTGGATAGTTTTGCCACCTTAATATTTTGTATTTTTATGAATTCGGGGCTGGCAAAAAAAAATAGTACACCAAAAATGAATCGCTGAATACGAATCCATGGTCAGAATTTCAATATTATAAAGTTTTGAAATAATAGGGTTGCCAAATTCGGGGCTGCCAAAAAAAATGGTATACCAAAAATGGGTCGCTGAATCCGAATCCGTGGCTTGAATTTCAAAATGATAAAGTTTTGAAATAATACGGTTGCCACCTAATAATACGTATTTTTTAGAATTTTAAACATTATTTAACAGTGTTAGGGAGTCACTGATTTCGAATCTGAAGTCAGAATTTTAAAATTCAAAATGGTGGATAGGATTGCCACCTTAATTTTTTGTATTTTTATGAATTCGGGGCTGGCAAAAAAAAAATGGTACACCAAAAATGAATCGCTGAATACGAATCCATGGTCAGAATTTCAATATTATAAAGTTTTGAAATAATTGGGTTGCTTTTACTTTTGAAAATATATATTATTTATTAGGTGGCAGCCCTATTATTATAAAATTTTATCATTTTGAAATTCTGACTACGGATTCGGATTCAGCTACCCATTTTTACCTTTTAGTTCGCACCAGCCCCGAATTCATAAAAATGAAAAAATTAAGGTGGCAACCCTATTCACCATCTTGAATTTTAAAATTCTGACTTCAGATTCGAAATCAGTGACTCCCTAACACTGTTAGCTGATGTTTAAAATTACGTAAAAAAAATACGTATTATTAGGTGGCAACCCTATTATTTCAAAACTTTATCATTTTGAAATTCAAGCCACGGATTCGGATTCAGCGACCCATTTTTGGTATACCATTTTTTTGGCAGCCCCGAATTCGTAAAATTTAAAAAATTAAGGTGGCAGCCCTATCCACCGTCTTGAATTTAAAAATTTGGAGTTCAGATTCGAAATCAGTAATCCCCAATACTGTTCCCTTATGTTTAAAATTCTTAAAATAAAACATTTTTAGGTGGCAGCCCTATGTGTAGAAAAATTTTCGAACTTTGAAATTCTGACAACGGATTTGGATTCAGCGACCCATTTTTACCCTTTAGTTCGCGCCAGCCCGGAATTCGTAAAAATAAAAAATTAAGGTGGCCACCTTATCCAACATCTTGAATTTTAAAATTCTGACACCAGATTCGAAATCAGTAACCCCCAATACTGTTTTCCTATGTTTAAAAATCTGTATTTTCAATATTTTGACACCAAGTAAGTAAAAAATATTAAAATGAGAGTGATGAGAGCGAATTAAAAATCTTAACTCACCAAATTTCACGAGTTAAATATTATTGTGGTTAAGCTATCTCGCCACCATTTTTATCTCCAGCCTGAAGAGTTAAATGCTTAACTCACTGTGAACAAATGAAAAACTGGAAAAATCATGGAATTAACTCGGGGATAAATTTATCTCTCCGTGAACAAAATGGCCCTAAATGATTGACAACATACTTTTGCAGCATTTTTATCTATGATATCGTGTTGTTTATTTTTCAAAACTAGAAATATGTTTGTTTTTGTTTTAAATTCTGTTTTAGTTTAAGACATTGAAGCACAAATTTTAATTTAAAAATATAAAAACCTTAATAAAACACGACAACAAAATTATTTTCGAACATTTTTTTAAAATTTTTTTTGACAACATATATTCAGCTCACTACTAATTTACTACGAGTATGCTATTTAGTATTTACAATACTTATTTAGCTAACCTAAAACCAGTTTGCTGTTATTCGAACTGGTGATCCTAAACAATTTAATTCCAGCTGGAACTTCTATGTTGCATAACCAGTGAAGATCGAACGTCGAAAGGGCACGATTACGGTTTCCGTGGCGAAAAGATCTGAAAATGCAGTTTTGTAGTACTCATTGAGAAAATAAGATTCACCGAAGGAAATATCGATTAGATATCGAGCTATAGATTTTTAAAATAATATTTTACTACATAAAGTCTATATAAAAATTCAGCTATATCTTTGCTAATAATAATTCTTTAACAAACGACATTGGCTGCGTTTACAGAACTAAATTTTTTGCAACTGTTGGGTATTCGCCACGCTTTATTTTTTTCGCTGCACTCACTCTACAACATGTTGTATTTTTCAATTGCAAAGTGTGACATTTTAAAGCTGAAATATTAAACTGCAAATAAAACAAAATTAGGTGAAAAGTACAATTTATCAACATTTTAATTACTACTTTAAATTAAAGAAATTAGTTGAATTTTTGTCAATTTTTGTAACTGTGTTGACAGAAAATGCAAATCACCGTTCTCAAGACACACCAAGTTGCGAAAAGTGATACTTACAACATGTTGATTTCTGTAAACGAAACCATTGATCAACTAGTCATTAAAGTGTGAAAAGATCATGACCTTGAGGTCCTTGTATTTGTGAGCTATATTCCGTCTAACAGCCCGTTAGAACTATATAAAATTCACTTCGATAATTGTAAACTCATCCTTGATAACCTCAAAAATCATCAACATGTAGTGTTAGTTGTTGATTTCAACTTAGGTGATATAAATTGAAAACCAGTAAAGGATGAATTTTACCTTGTGTCTCTCAATTTAAATAATGAAATTGAAGCCCATTTAATCGACTTTGTTGGCCAATATGATCTTGTCCAGATTAACAATTTACCGAATGATCTTAACCGCATTCTCGATCTAATCTATATTGATAAGAATCTCCAGGTCCACCTAGACTTACCACTCTCTCCAATTTTCAATGATTCTCAACATCATCTTCCACTTTACATAGACCTCTCTTTGTATCATTAAAAACTTGCATAATAATAATACATACAGAGATTATTATCATGCTAATTTTACAGCAATAAATAGTTATGTGTCCTCAGTCCCCTGGAACTCTACTTTAAAGGATAAGGACCTGTTGTCGATGTACAATATTTTCTTTGATATTTTTATGGAGTCCTCGCACCGTTTTATCCCAGTCAAATGAACAAATCGTAATAATAACCCCCCGTGGTTCAACAGGAGGCTGTCAAACTTAAAAAATAAGAAAAATAAGGCTTTTAAATGTTTGAGAGATGACACTATAAATCCTATTTTAAGATCTACCTATCTCTCGTATAAATATGACTTCGATACACTTAATAATTTCCTCTATAGCAACTATATATTCTCGGCTGAGTATAGCCTTAAATAGAATAGCAAATTTTTTTGGACATTCATAAATAACAAAAGAAAATCAAATGACCTTCCAGTTAAAATGTCTTACCTTTATGAAACTTCGGATGATTTACGCACGATCTGCCCATTTATTTAAATTTTTTAAAATTTTTTTGCCCAGTATTTTAAATCTGTTTATACCTCTTGAACCGATGCATCAGTTTCACCTCCTCTTAGTCCCATTTTAGACATTGGCTGTGTATATCTAGATGAATCGGATGTTGCTACTGCTTTAGTTAGCCTTAACAGTAATTCGAAAGAAGGCCCGGATGGGATGGTTTATAGGTTTTCTAATGCGCAGTAGTAAAGAGTTTCACGGCCCATACACCTAAAGTCTCTATATGCATCGCTGGTCAGGCCTCACCTTAATTACTGTTCCATTATTTGGAACCCATCTACTCACCTGCATTCTGAAGGAATCGAAAAAATTCAGGAAAAATTTGCAAGATTTCTGTTTTACCAATTAAACTGGAACCTACCCGAGTCCCCTCCTTACAGAGCCAGGTGTGCCTTTATTGGATTACGTTCTCTGAATTGCAGAAGCAGAGCGTCATCAATAATTTTTCTCAGAGATATCCTTCATCACAACATCGATTGCCCAAACCTGTTGGGTATGCTTTCCTTTCATATACCCTCGAGGCGGCTTCGGGGTCAGTTCCATTTCCATGAAATTCCTCACAAAACTGTATACGAACAGAACGAACCTCTTTCACGCTGCATTGGAGCGGCTAATGAAATTATTTCTTTAATTGATATATTTATAGCGGAGCCTCGT
This sequence comes from Dichetophora obliterata, assembly GCA_963920525.1. Classification (NCBI taxonomy): domain Eukaryota; kingdom Metazoa; phylum Arthropoda; class Insecta; order Diptera; family Sciomyzidae; genus Dichetophora; species Dichetophora obliterata. Next base: position 165,471,251 of record OY986435.1, read on the forward strand.
GAGTGCTTGAAGAGTACCCTATACAATGTTCTCAAGAGCTAGGATGCGTAATCCACTCTCTTCCACCTTATTAATGTTTTTAATTATGTATAAAGCTGTTACTATAAGTTACAAATTATATTCTATTCCTGTATATTTTCGTATTCAGATGATCCCATTTAATGTAAATACACTACTGTCTTTTATTCTTTTTAATTTTTTAAGCCTGTTCCTAATTATAATAATTGTAAAGTAGTCTTTAAGAGTTAAGTCTCTGATTGATGAAATAACTAAATAAATAAATTGACCGGTAAGATTAATTCGGATACCATTCAAAAGAAAATTTATATATATTTAAAAAAAAAGACAAAACAAAGCATTTCTTTCCAACACGGAAAAGAAGAAGAGGTCTTTGCATAAAACCGTTATTTTCTCTAAAAATTCCATTATTAAAAGAAAACAAAAACATCATATATTAAAAGCTGAAACAATGACCTTTCGTTTGATGTATAATATATGTTAAACTTTTTTCTCCATTGTTGCTGTATTTTTCTTTTTGGTATATATACTAGGTTGAACAGTGCAATAAAATGGTTTTTGATTTTAACTAATCGTTTATTTTGAGAATGCAGCTTTGATGTACTAATGGTCAAAATAAGACTCACCGACGGAATTATCGCAGTATCGGTTAATTATCGATGTTCTTTTTTGCTTACAGTTCTGTTTAAAGCATAGTACTATGCTTGCTTGCGTGAAATTTTGCCTACAACATTCCTTTATTTGTTGCGTGAAATTTCTGACTTAAAGTTCGTTGCGTGGAATTCCGTTGCTACAGTTTCTCTGAGAGTGAATTGAGAAAACTCATATGATCTCTCTCTCTTTTCACTTCAAAATAAATAAGCAGTACAATTAAATTGTCGTGAACAAATGTTGCTCAGAAACATGTTGCGATAATTTCACGCAGCGGAACAGAATACTGATCTGGTGAACATGTTGTGAAAAATTCCACGCTTGTTTCGCAGCTGTCATTTTTTGTATGGAAATTTGAGTGGAATTTCACATGAAACTGAACATAGTACTATGCTTAAGTAAAAATTTATATTTTTTTCATAATTCAATCGATTCAAAAAATTTATGTGCCGTTTAAAAGGTAATTTAATTACTTTTAACGATATATGATATAAATCTTTTGCAAGAATGATTTATTTTTTTTAATTTTTTATAAGCAATTTTATATCATTTTTAATATTTGATTTCTGCCCTCTGCTTAGAGACTACAATCCTCACATGATCCCCAAAATTGGATTCGTGATTATAAGGATAAGAAAAAAAAATAGAAAACATAGTCTCACAATAAATTTTGTTATAACAACATTCCGTACAAGAGCAAATCATTTTAACGAAAAAAACACCATGAACAATTTTATTTTCCCTTGTACGAAACAGTGATAAAAACATTGCTTATAAAGGAAAATCATTTTCTCAAGGAATTGATTTCATTTTATAATAAAAGGAATGTTTGGAAAAAATTAAAAAGTCGATATCTCGATATTTAACCGATATATCGATAATTCTTTCAATGAATCTTATTTTGACCATTAGTACATCAAAACTGCATTCTCACAAGGAACGATTAGTTAAAAGAAAAACCATATCATTGTACTGTTCAACCTAGTATATAAACAAAAATGAGAAATACGGCCACAATGAAGAAAAAAAGTTTTACATAATATTAGTTGCTTAGCAAACGCGTAAGCTGGCAACATAAATTGGTACGTTGAAGATGCATTTAAGTTGGGTCGCTCGCTCTAATAAACTTTACCCAAAGCAATAAAAGTAAAGATATAATGTTGTGTTGTCTCAAAAAATTGACATATTTCGTTTTGTCATTGTTAGGGAAATTTGCGTAATGAATAAACTTACCCGATCTCAAACATTTTAATACAAAAAAATTTTAATCTATTTAAATTTATTGTATATTCATTAATTTGGTTAATTCTTGGCGTTTCTCTACCAACCCCTTGTCATTTATTTTTCTAGGCCGATCATAAGAAAAAGCTGGTTCGATAAAAAGTCCACTTATACTACGAACCCCAGAGAATGCTTCATATGATATTCCTAATGCAAATTATTTTTCTCCAATAACTCGATAACTGCTTGATCGAAGGTTAATCGTTGCGATCTATGAATACTAATCGCATAAGCAAGTTGTAGTGGAATTTGCTTGCGAGTAAAATTGTTTGATCCTTTTTTAAATGATACTACAACAGGAGGATTACATAAGTAATACATTAGAGTTCTTGTATTTTGGTCCAGAATAATTGGGAAACTTGACCAAAATGCACAAAGGAAATTCTTCTATAAATCGGCACTTTCGCAATGGTAATAAACAATTTCTACAACCTCACCGATGCTGCCATTGCACACAGATATAACTTTGGGCTTAAACCTCTGGCATCGTCGGATGAGGCTAACAACGCTCGTGGGTCACTGTGTAAAGCATTCATGATTGTTACGGCATTGCCAACATTTCTGAGCTTCTCAATGTTATATTCTTCAATTTCAACGTTCTCCGAGATTAATCTCTACACATTTTAGATGTGTAATGTAACATTAGATGAATGTTTTTTTATGTTAAAAGTGCTGTCACAGTTTCTTATAAATTTTGTGCAGTTCGGGTTGATAAAATTTCAGGAGATATAAAAGAATTTTATCTTGATTCCTGATAAACATAAATTCAATTAGAAAATAAACATTATAAATATTTACCTTTAACATGAAAACATTCATCAAATTACAAGCAATAGCAGCAGCGTAGGGAATGCAAACAGCTACAGCAGCACCGCATGCCAAAATCGACAGCTGCTGTTGTAAGCCTGCTTGAAAAATGTTGAAAAGCGACAGCAAAAGCAAGAAGACGACTTCAAAATGCGATAGCTTGCTGTTGTTGTGGCTTCGATAATGTTCCAAAATTACAGCACGACTGAAAAACCGAATGCTCGCTACCGCTGAAACTATTTGTTTCTTTCGTAGTTTGCAGCCGAAGCAAAATTTATTTATGGAAAACTGCAAAATAAATTTGCTAAAGCGCAGCCAAAGTAAAAACTTTGATGCTTTTGCTAATTTGGCAGCAGCAATTTAAACCCTGAACATTAGTATGCATCAAAGTCATGAAATAAGAGTTGATCCCGTAACGCTTCAGGGTGCGAAAATCGACCAGCTCTTTCACCTCCGTAAATATTCGTATTCTCACACTGGAAACTAGACACTGGTCCTTATTTGTATGGTGAAAAAAAAATTTTGTTTGTTTTTCAAAGTGCTCAAGCACCCTCTTATTTTGTTTCTATATATAAAAAACGCATAAAAAAAGTTTCAAAGAAATTGGACTTTATTAATACGTGCCGCCAGGTAGAAATTCAAAAAATTATCTACTACATATGAGAAAAAAAAAGATAAAACAGCAATTCCATTTTGAACGTACCGGCCTTACGGAATGACCATCTCCGATTTGGGTGAAATTTTGCATGAAACTGAAGGAAATAAAAAACATTATTTAAAGAAAAAAATGCTGGAGATTTTTTTGGCGGAGTCACAGGGTGCACAAAATCGACAAAAATCGGCAAAAACGTCGAGAATCGATTTTTACTAGTATTCATATCTCTACCACTTCTTAACCGAATGCTGTGTTTCAAAAACCATTGGAAAGGTAATTAAACGCACTTTAATTAAAAAATATTTTTTTTTTATATTTTGGCGGTTGGGGATTCCATCCCTTGCGGTAAAGTACTTAAATTGTGTGCTATCTCGAGTGTACTTTAGATTCGAATATACGTCCCACAGGATACTGTGGATAAAAATGCAGAGTGGCATCTCGTTTGACAAGATATTGTTAGTGAAAGTTTATATTTACTTTTGCTTTAAGACACATGTAGTTTTTCTGAAAAAAAAACAAAGCATTTTGAGATCGTTATTTTTTTACTGTTTTCTCAAAAACAACTTTGTTCTTGCAGGAGGGAAAGACATCCTTTTTTCCTAAATTTTTTTCGGAGGTCTTGATGCAACTTTTGAGACCCCTTAGAATGTGAAATTCGAAAAAAATGGTGATTCGATACGCCCTTATTATCATTCAGATACGTTGCCTCTGCACGTGTTATTGTTGTTGTAAAAAAAATTAGGGACTTATTTTTAGACGCTAAGGAACAAAAAAATCGGGTGCTCAACAATTTCTAAAATAAGGACCACTATACTGGACACTCTGTAAATGTATTTTTGTTTTGTTTGTATAGAAATTTGAATGGTTCGATAAATTTTCATCAGATTTATATAAATTACTTACAATACAATAGGTACAAAAACGCTAAATTAATAATCAATTAATAAAAATGTATGCGAAATATTCTAAATACTAGCACTTTTACCGAAAATAACTGTTATTTTACAATTTTCAGATGAAAAAGGCTTAACGAAAATGTTGCCGGAGGACTTTTTTAAATATACCATTATTATCGTAATGGCAGCAGCTTCGCGTATATTAAACGCCTTTTAAATTTTTGGCTGTTACTATAAAAATTAAAATTAACTGTTATTTTTTCCATTTATTTTTTAGGTCAAAAATAACAGTTATTTTGTGCCTTTTGTTTTTTCGTCCAAAAATATCAGGCAATATTTTTCAAAGGCCGAATAAAAAACTTCAAAAACGAAAAAGTTTTATAACTCAAAATGTGCGCGCTGATGAGACGATAAAAATTGCATAAAACTTTTTTGCCGTTAAAAAATTCAAATTGCCTAGTATTTTTGACCGAAAAAATAAAAGGCACAAAATAACTGTTATTTTTTACCAAAAAATAAAAGTAAAAAGTAACAGTTATTTTTGCCCGAAAAAATAAAAGGCATTAAATAACTAGTATTTTTGTCGGAAAAAGTAAAACTTAAATGATAACTGTTAGTATCTGACTTTTTTGATAAAAACCATAACCGGTACGGTCCCTGCTTTTCACTATTATTGGCCCAACACACACTGTAGTGCTCAGTCTGCGTGAAACCGGGTTTCTTTGGCAAGGGAGGTGAGGCAGGCGACGTGAAGTGCGCGAAATTTCCCTCACCGAAAAAGCTGTAGTGACGATGGACTGACACGCACACACAAGCGAAGTCATCATATTTTATTTAGGGGATGCCTACATCAATACAATTAAACACAGTTCATGTACACAAGAGAAAACTGGTTTCACGCAGACTGATAAGTACAGTGTGTTTTTGAATAACTGACTGCTCACGCAGGCTGAGCACTACAGTGTATTTTGTGCCATTGATACTTTCTAATCGTACACCGATAAATAAACGCGAACTTGTCCTTCCATGATGATCGGTTTTTTGACAGATACATAAATTTGTTTTGTTTGCACAACAAAAGCAATAAGAACAACAATTCAGCGAACAACAACAACATCTTGTATATGGAAATATTTTTTCAACTAAATTATAAATTAAATAGAATTTCGAAATTTTGGCTTCGTTAGGAAATAATATTAGAGGCGTAGAATAATTTAGAAAAACAATTTTAAAATCGGTCAACCCATTTAGAAGTTATGCTCTGACAAACATTTTTCAAACAAGCTGTTTGAAAAATGCGTGATTTTGAAATAATTAAAGAATAAATATTTCGAAAACCTTGGTAAGCTATGACAATCTAAATTATCCTAGGAATCGAATAGGAAAGAATTATCAAAATCTGTTCAGCTGTTACCGAGCTTATTCTGGATCAAATTTCGTGAGTCTCCTTTTATATAATAGTACAGATTATCAAAATTTATTTATTTCGAAAACCGGCACAAAAAAGTTTAAAACCTTAATAACCGTACCGGTAGCATATAAGTATAAACACCAGTTATAAATAGAGCTTAAATATACTAAAATATCCTAACAAAAATAAATGAATGAGTAATAATGAAGGGCACAGATCCCAAAACTACATATGTTTTAATAAAAAAAATTTAATACATAATAACTGCTAACAAACAAGTTAGCTATAGCATTAAACAATCATAAGCAAGCTTTAACTGAATAACAATGAAATTATTTAACATATTCAACTATTATCTACAGCGAAGAAAAGTGTAAAGCTAATTTGTTTTTAAATTGCACAGCGTTATTGCACGATCTTAAACTATTGGGAAGCGCGTTCCAAAGACATACAGTATAATTGAAAATCTGCCATTCAGACGTCAAATAAGAAAAACGTAAACAATTAATTTTATTTGTTCGGCTGGATCGAGAAAAATTTAATCTCAAAAACAAGTAGCTGTGATCTGCATTACAAGTAATCTTATGCAATAATAAAAACGTACGATAGTTCAACAAGTTTTCACAGGTTGGCCATATACACTTTTAGCGTAATGGGAAACATGGTTTCTTCTTTTCAGTTCAAATACAAAGCGAGCAATATTGTTATAAAGAACGTTTAATTTGTTTTTACTTCAACCATCACAATTAGCATACATTTCACATCCGTATAGCAGTGCTGTTATGAGATATGTTTTAGCAAGTAGCATTCGTATATGCAGAAGTGTAAAATACTGTGTTTTCCATAAAACACGAAGCAAGCCGTAGACCTTACCGACTGTTCCATGTGGTTATTCCAAGTAAGCGTTCTGTGAAAAGTTACTCCCAGATTTTTAGCAGAGTGTACGAATTCGATATTGCTACCATTTAATAGAAGAGGAGTTGCAGTGGAAATGGCAATTACTTTCTTCGTAATCACTAGACATTTGGACTGGGCTAAGACTTAAACCATTCTTGAATGCCCAATCACCAATATTTTTATGAATGCTATTCAGATGGAATATACAGTCGTAAAAAGGCTCAAGTTTACAATTAACGTATAACTGAACGTCTTTTGTGCTGATTCCTCCTCTTATGAACTCTGCAATTTAATATTTTACGGTTGAATACGCGGAGCAGATTCACTATAATATTTATCACGCTTTTCTTTTCTTTTGTTTCTTTCGCTTTTTTCTTACGCATAAAGTAATGCTAAATCAAGGCATTCTTCTTTATCCATTTTTATAACAATACCAAAAGTTGTTTAATTTAGAAGACTGTTTCGTCACTGTTCATTGACAGATCGATCGGACATTTATGGTGTGTTCATGTTAAGGTTGCCACACATAAAAAATGTCACGCATTTGCCGGAGACCGGCAGCATCTTAAACGCCCAAGTATTAGGTTAAAGCTAGTGTGTAGGTAGTGATTTTTGTTTTTGCATTTGGTCATTATTGAACAAAGACCACTCAAATGCAAAATATTTTATGCAACTTGTGTGTCAAGGCTACTGAAAAGCCATTAAGACATTTTTGATATTCGACAAATTTCGTTAGCCCGCTCAATGTTAATTTTTTATTCTTTTCATTTTAGCCTACAAAACGGTCTCTGGTGTAAATGGTCCTTTGGTCATTTTGGACGAGGTTAAGTTTCCCAAATTTGCTGAAATAGTGCAGCTGCGCCTGGCCGATGGTACTGTTCGTTCGGGTCAGGTACTTGAAGTGAGTGGCTCCAAGGCCGTCGTTCAAGTGTTCGAAGGCACCTCAGGCATTGACGCCAAGAACACTCTCTGCGAGTTCACTGGCGACATTTTGCGTACTCCAGTCTCTGAGGATATGTTGGGTCGTGTCTTCAACGGCTCCGGCAAGCCCATTGACAAAGGTCCACCAATTTTGGCCGAAGATTTCCTCGACATTCAAGGTCAGCCCATCAATCCATGGTCGCGTATCTATCCAGAGGAAATGATCCAGACTGGTATCTCAGCTATTGATGTGATGAACTCAATTGCACGTGGTCAAAAGATTCCCATTTTCTCGGCTGCTGGTCTGCCACACAACGAAATTGCTGCACAGATTTGTCGTCAAGCCGGTCTTGTCAAGGTAGTACTTAACATTGATAATAATTGCTAAGCCAGCTTAATGCAAATACTTTTGATTTTTAGGCTTCTGGCAAATCAGTGCTGGATGATCATGAGGACAACTTCGCTATCGTGTTTGCCGCTATGGGTGTCAACATGGAGACTGCGCGTTTCTTCAAGCAAGATTTCGAAGAAAATGGATCCATGGAGAACGTGTGCTTGTTCTTGAATTTGGCAAACGATCCTACCATTGAACGTATCATTACACCTCGCTTGGCCTTGACCGCTGCCGAATTCTTGGCCTATCAGTGCGAGAAGCACGTGTTGGTCATTCTAACTGACATGTCCTCATATGCCGAAGCCTTGCGTGAGGTATCTGCTGCGCGTGAAGAAGTACCCGGTCGCCGTGGTTTCCCCGGTTACATGTACACCGATTTGGCCACCATCTATGAGCGTGCCGGTCGTGTTGAGGGACGCAATGGCTCCATTACGCAGATTCCTATTTTAACTATGCCTAACGATGATATTACGCATCCAATTCCTGATTTAACTGGTTATATTACTGAGGGCCAGATCTACGTCGATCGTCAGCTGCACAACAGACAAATCTATCCACCAGTCAATGTGTTGCCATCGCTGTCACGTCTGATGAAGTCTGCCATCGGTGAGGGCATGACACGCAAGGATCACTCCGATGTGTCCAACCAGCTGTATGCTTGCTATGCCATCGGCAAGGATGTGCAGGCCATGAAGGCTGTGGTCGGTGAGGAGGCTCTGACACCCGATGATTTGCTTTACCTGGAATTTTTGAGTAAGTTCGAAAAGAACTTCATCTCACAGGTACTAAAAAAAATGCTATGCAGAAGACAAGAACTATGTTTAATTTTGTTTTCTTTAGGGTAACTACGAGAACCGTACCGTCTTCGAATCACTTGATATTGGCTGGCAATTGCTGCGTATCTTTCCTAAGGAAATGCTTAAACGTATACCAGCTTCGATTCTTGCTGAATTTTATCCAAGAGACTCACGTCATTAAACTGTATTTAGCTAAATTTAGCGAAGGCCGAAGTGTTGTTATTGTTTTATTGCAATATATTTATATATATATTTCAGTGACTACTTCTAATTATTAATTTAATTAAAGAAAAAAAAATATAAATATTAAATTCATAATTAAAATTATAATTTTAAAGAAAGAATTGTAAATGAAATGTTTGAGTAATCAGGAAAAAACAGATATATTCCTTTGAAGGAAGAACATGTTCTCTTCCTCCACCCATTGCAGTATAGTTAAATATGTCTATTAATGAGTTTTACTTAAATTGTGTAATTAATCCAACAAAACAAAAAACAAATATGTAGTTCAAGATATGTAAATAACTGTGTAAACACTGTGTCCTTCCTTTAAAGCTCAGTTTTTGTTTTATTTTTTTTTTGTCACTTTTATTGCTTTAATTTTTATTGCTTTGTAGTTTTAAGTTCAAACTCACTTCTTATAAAAAAACAAGTTTTTGAAAAAAGCATTCCAAAATACAAGATAAATGTTGAATTACATATTCTTCCCAGCCTATTTGTACTATTTTAAAAAAATGAGTATTAATTTTAATTTTGTTTTTCGGTCTCGTGAAAAGCAGAGTTTGCAAATTAACGAAATTTCATGCAAGTTTAAATTTAATGCCAACATGAAACACACAAACCTATTAATATTTGTTAAATATAAATGTATGCCTATTTACGAAGATCAATAAAAATTAAATAGAACCTAATCTTGTATTTAAAAGAAAGAAAATTTTGAAAAAAACATCTTATTTGTGCAACTATTTGATTGTCATTGTCCTATATTTGAGTTTCATTTAAATTCTACTTTATCTAAATAGACAATAAAGGAAAGTTTAAATTTAAACTTATAATAATGTTCAGTGTAGTTGTTCGAGCTATTTTAATTAAAACAAATTAACTAATTTTCGGTTGTATAAAAAATACGTCTTTCAATTCAGCAACTGTATAAACCATATAAGCCTGAATTTGTAAAAACTGAAGTTCAAGAATTAGGGAAGAACATCTTAGGTTCATGCGGTACTATATTTCCGTCAAGGTGATTATCTTGCAATTTTTTTTTTAAATTATGATGAAACAGGTCAGAAACGACGAAGCTCCAGGAAAGAATAGTTTTCAGTTTAAAATGTGGTGGTAGTCAACGCGGAAAAACGCACGCACATCTCTTCTGGGACGAACCAAGATCGACAGCTTCAGAACGAAATTACAGTCTTTATTTTTGATTGCATTGATTATAACCGAAAAATCTAATAATTTTTAATTCATTTTAATAGGAAATAGAATTTCATAATTTTAAAAGATTGAAATCACTTCAATATTTGTTTGTCTTTGAAGACGATTGTATCCATTTTTTTAAGATATCCCAGTAAAAGTCATTTAAGTCGTTTTATACTCTATTCCAGTTTTTGGGAAAAAATTTTGGAATTAAAAACTTTTTAGTCTTTAGGTAAATGTGGCCGCCAAAAGTAAAGATCTTGGTAATGCCTCAAATTCCAAGTTCAGATTTTGCTTAATTAACCCTTTCGACATCAACTTTTTTCTTTTAACGTGGACAAAATTTTTTAATTTTAATCATGTATTTGTTGTAGAATTGCATAAGCAAAATTTCAAGTTGCCAGCCAATCCGCTTGGGAGCTAGAATAAGTTACTTTTAATATGAAAATTTTTTAATTTAAATTTTTATTTTTTACGTTGTCTCGTAGCAAATGTTTTTCAAAACATCGCCAGCTTTTTTCCTTAAATAATAATAGTTATTTTGGGTCTCCGGAAAAAAATGTTCAACCTCTCGGGCTAAAATTTTTACATACTTCAGTGGCGTAGCTAGATTTGCCAAAGGGGGGATAAACAATATTGTAAATTATGTTTAAAAATATATACATATTTTATCCAAGCTCTTTTAACGCTTGTGCGCTCCTGGCGAACAGTAAAAAAAGCAAAGCAAAGCAAAGCAAAAAACCACTAAGTCAATCAGCCTTGGCGTGTTAGATAGCTCTTTGTGCATTGCAAGGGTACCCAGTCCGTAAAGCCGTATACCTGTTCTGTTGAATTTTTTAAGTAGGTACCTATTCATTCGCCTAAAGTCAATATAATTATTTGGAAAGTATCAATGCTTATGGTAGTTGTTTTAACAAAAATCTTATTCATAAGTTTCATATTTTTGTCTACTGTCTTGCCAACTGTCAGGACTCTTTTTCACAGACAAAAAGTATAAATATTATTCGCCCTTTTTTAACAGTACTGTCTTGAACACGAGCCGTTTTTAGTAATTAGCCCATTCAGTCGGATGGGGTAAAATTTCATCCGATCAGAGGTATTTTTTTCTTTTGGCGTTCTAGACTAAATACTGATAGTTTTTTGTTTGAAACTTAATTAAGTGAGGAAAAATGAATGGGACTTTAATTTGTAAAATATTGGTATCAATCAGAGCATTCAACTGTGTATTATGAATTATTTACCTGAAGTTTGTGAAATTTCGTCCCATCGTTATCTCGGGTTTTCAAAAAGGCATTTTTTTTGTTTTGAATTTTGAGACTAAGTGCTAAGTAAAGTAAGATAGAATGAATGGGGCTTCAATTCGTTAAATTTTGGTATCAAACAAAGTTTTCACCTTTGCATTATGAATGATTTACCTGAAAGGGGTAAAATTTTTCCCTCCAATCATTATCTCAGGTGTTTGGACAGGTAGAGACCTAAATTTTATTTCTAATCTATGTATCAGTTGCTAACAAATGGGATTTTGGACAAAATTGGTCAGTGGGAACTATGTGCAGAATGGAATGGGTTAAGAATTCTTAACAATTTTTATCGTTTTTCTAATTATTATATTGATTCAATTATATCCCAATAAATTCTCAAATTAAGTACCCAGCGAATCAGCAAATGGACCTGATAATGTTTTATACAAAAATATAAAGTAGCACTCACTACTCTTGCCAATTTTGTAAATGATAGCTTTAGATCTACAAATTACCCCGAAGAATGAAAAATCTGGTTAATACTCTCCATAGTAGAATTAGAGAAGGTAGATGCATTTCGGAGAGACAGACTGCCGGAACTGCCAAAACGAAGTTGACAGCCCATACAAAATCTGAAAACGATGAGAATGCAATAAGAAAGCAAAAATAGGCAAGAATAGCAAAATGCTTGAGTTTGACAATTCTGGCTATGAGAAAAAGAGAGCAGTCTGAAATGCATATACCTTCACTAGTTCTACCATGGTACTCTCCATTTATAAAAGCGGTAGCAACAATTTTTGTGGAAATTATAAACAGTGTTGCAGTTTTGGCTATTTATAGCCATAAGTGGCTATTTTTTTCTTGCGGTCAGTTTTTGGCTATTTGGCGATTTCATTTGGCTATTTATTTTATTCGGCTATGTTTTTTTTTTATTCTGACGAAAATTAATTTTTTTGTTTAACACGTAAATGATATAAAATTTGTTCGTGAGAGGGAATTTTCTCTTCATGTAAACACGACCTACCAGTGATGCCAATCGTGCAGCACACGACAAGATTATACAATAATTTTACATGTGGCAACTCAAATCACGTGTCACTAAAGAGTAGGGTAGAAGGGAAAAGCGTCGAAACACTAACAAAAAAATGATTTTTTCTTTTAAATGCAATGGGACAGGTTGTTTTCAAAGCAAATATGTGCGCTACGTTTAAAAGTTACCAAAAACTCAATATTTTTGTTGTTTTTGAAACTGTGAACAAAATACATAATTTCAATAAAATGTCTAAACCTCCCCCCTAAAGGGTGCCTTTGTCAGTTTTCATAGAGGCTTAGACACAGGAAGGGAGGCTTAGTAATTTAGTTTGTTTTACAAATATTTTTATATTTAAGTGCATATTTTATTGGAATTACCTTACTTTTAATTCTTATAAATTGTCTTTAATGTGAGAGCAGTCAATTATACTTAAGTATTATATAATATAGAAAGACTATATATAAATGAAAAAGTGAGGGGAAAAGCGAAATGTTAATATATTTTATCGTAAGTTTATGTTGGTTCAGTCTTGAAGATGTATTTTATACGAGTCCCAGAAGTTCCTGGTATATAATAAGGAGATGAGAGAATGCACACTAGTGCGTATCGAAAAATTTAGATCGTATTCTAAGAGGTCTCAAAAGTTGCATTGGGTGGTCACGATCTCCCAAAAAAAATTTAGAAAAATAAGGATGTCTTCCTCTACCGCAAGGACAAAGTTGCTTTTTAAGAAAAATAGTAAAAAATCAGTGTTTTGGCAAACATGATGCCACTCTTGATTTTTACCAACAAGGTCCTGTGTGAAGGATATTCGAATCTAAAGGTACACTCGAGGTATCACAGAACTATGTTTTGCAATATAATTGTCTAAATTTTGGCGATTTTGATTATAGTGTTGGCGTTTTTCTTAAATTTGGCGAATTAATAATATGAATATTTTTGCATATGCATTTTCTTGTTTTTGAGAAATGTATACTTGAATGCAATTTTTTAACTTTTTCAAATAAATGAATATAATGTCTTATATCTCGGGCACCAAAAGTAGTACCGAAGATGATTTCCTTAATTTAGATTCTTCAAATATTTTTAATAACACCCTGTCCAAGAGTATCAATTAACAACACCAAGTTAAGACCACGAATTTTTTTCCGAATTCGATTTTTTGAAAATTTTGCTTCCTAGTATGAATTTTATTGTTTCGTTAAAACACCTCAACTCACAAAAATGTTATACTAAAGTTTGAAGTTTCTGAGTTTGCCATTCGATGGGTCTCAATTGACTTAACAATTGTTGTTAAGAAATGTTGTAGTGAAATAATATCCATAAAGGAAATATGAACAAAATTGTTGCGTTTCATGCTTGAAGTAACTTTTTTTAAGTGTTGAAATAGGGGAAAAAATCATGGTCTCTTCCTGCTGTTTTGAAATAGATATTTTTAGATATTTTCGTTAAAAAATAGTTGCAGAATCCGAATTGAGAAAATTATCTTCGGTGCGTCTTCTGGTGCCCGAGATATAACACATTATATTAGTTTTTTTGAAAAAGTTAAAAAAATGGTTTCAAGTATACATTTCTCCAAAACAAGAAAATGCATATGCATATGCAAAATATGCAAATTATTAATTCGCCAAATATAAGGCGATCAGATAACAATAAAAAGTTCTGTGCTATCTCGAGTGTACCTTAAAATTGGAATATCCCTTACACAAGTCATCCTTCACAGGAAAAAATTGTGTTGATCACATACTAAATTCGATCGACACAATTTTTTGTTTTTGTGCTCATGAAGCATCACCGCATGAAGTCATGAAGTTTCAGATCGATGCGCCAAACAATATTAAAGATATACACGTTTTTTAACGTTTTTTGAAAAATTTTTAAAGTCAAAATTTCCTTAGGTGCGTTGAGCGATTTTTGGTAGAGAGTGAATCTTTGGTTTACGTCACTATTGTAGCGAGTATCTTTCGTCATCAAGACAGCGAGTAGCATTCGTCATCAATACAGAGAGCGAGTAACTCTCGTCAATAAGCTTGACGCTGATTATTACAGTGCTTCTACAACCTAGATTGTGTGATTACTCCAGTGCTTCTCTAACTTTTTCGGACTTCGGATTTATTTCAGTGCTTGTCAAGCTTCAGTGACTTTTGAGCTGTTAATTGTAGTGACTTCCAAACTGTTGGACTTTTCACTTTGTGAATGGTGTCACGATCTAATTGACGAACTTACGCTTCTGAATTGTGTAGGGTTCTTATTGTAGTAATTTTTGATGCACTTTGTGCAATATGCCGTCTACAGCCGACCCCGGCAATTGTCCAGGTAAGGCTGTTCCTGCTTCAGGAAGACCTTTAATTGGTATTGGTATGGGTGTAAAAGGGCTCAACATAGTGTTAGTTCATAGTAAATGTGGACCCGGCTTTCGTCCAGGTGTGGAAGAGTCCGAAATTCGTATGGGCCCAGAAGTAGGGTAAAACAATTTCGAATAAAGACGCTTGATTGTGCTCAAGTGCCTCAATTTTTACTAATGCGTCAAACTCAGGATTTACATATTTTACCGCTGCAGGTTGTTTCAAACCGAAAAACAATTAGTAATAAACAAATTATGTAAGTAAACACGCTTGACCGTGCTCAAAAGCCTCGCGCTGTAGTACAACTTACGCCTATTTGACGGTACTAAAACAGTCGTAACTTTTTTGTGTATGAATTGTACTGAAATTTTTTTTCGGCAAAGTGTTCAACAGTTTTTAGGGAACAATACTGTGAAAAAAATCTAGTTTCTATCTAATGAAGAAGTTGGTCAAATGTTAATTTGTTTATTAAAAAATATTTTATGTATAAAGAATTTTAAAATTTTATTGAAAACTTTATTTCATCTAAATTGTGAATTATTTCTAAGTCTACCACCAAAATTTCATTAACTTTCACTCAATAATTAACGAGAAATCGCAATTTAAAAAATTGAATAAAAACTAATTGCTTATTACTTTTAAAAAAACTAGATTTAAAAAAAAAATTAGCACACTCTTTTTAATTACTTATTCTTCAAAGTTCCATACAAAAAAGTTAAAGTTCAATAAGTTGATTTTATTGTTCCCACTTGAGAAAATTTGACTCTATATGAACTATATATATATGGTATATATGTATATAAATATATTTAAGCGGGTCGATTTACAAATCGGCCATTGCTCAGTGAAAATCGTATTCTAGGGATCAAAATAAGAAACTTTGCCAGAGAAACTATACCTCTAAAACGAATTCTAATGCCCCAACTTATGGCTTTTGTCCCGTAGGGTCAAATTTTGAAAAATCTCCCCTCTTTGACCCATTTAGAGTGCCCCAATCGAGTCCAAATGTATGACCGACCCTCACTAACTTTGGAGGGCCGATCCACCCTACCAGTGGCACACCCCCTGGAACCCCCCTGGAACGAAGCTGCAGTCTTCCTTTTCTGCGTTGACCGCCACTGGGTACCGAATCGAATATTTTCTTCACTGGAGCATCGTCTTTCATGCGCGGAACATGACCTAGCCAGCGAAACCGCTCGATTTTAATGCTATGTCAATGACAGCGTACAGCTCATAGAGTTCATCATTCCACCGTACTCGGTACTCGCCATTGACGCAGATTGGTCTGTAGATCTTACAAATAATCTTTCTGTCGAATGCTCCTAAAGTCTTTTCATCTGAACTGCTCAGCGTCCAGGTTTGTGATGCATAAAGTAGGACGGGCATTATGAGCGATTTATAGAGCGTGATTTTCGTTCGTCGAGAGAGGGCTCTGCTTCTCAATTGCCTACTGAGCCCAAAGTAACACCTGTTGGCAAGAGTTATTCTTCGTTTGATCTCGATGCTGATGTCGTTGGTTGAGTTTATTCTGGATCCCAGATAAACGAAGTCCTTCACAACCTTGAAGGATGCATTGTTAACTGTAACATGGGTTCCAAGACGCTGGGACTATTTGTTTGTTGACACCAAGTTTTTCGTCTTATCTGCATTCACTGCCAGACCCATTCGACTTGACTCTCTTTCTAATCTGTAGAATGCTGCACTGACTTCGCGCGTATTATGGCCAATGATATCGATGTCATCAGCATAAGCAAGCAGCATAACACTCTTGTAGAATATTGTGCCACTACGTCTCAGATCAGCAGCTCGGATGATCTTTTCCATCATTAGGTTGAAAAAGTTGCACGATAAGGAATAACCTTGTCTGAAACCTCATTTGGTAATAAATGGTGGGGATAGGTCCTTCCCGATTTTAACTGCGCTGCTGGTGTTGCTTAGTGTCATCCTGCAAAGTCGTATTAGTTTTGCAGGAATACCAAATTTAAACATGGTGGAGTACAGGTGCTTCCTTATTGGGCTGTCGAAGGCGGCTTTGTAGTCGACAAAAAGATGGTGGGTGTCGACTTGTTTTTCTTGAGTCTTCTCCAAGATTTGTCGTAGCGTGAAAATCTGGTCGATGGTGGACTTTCCAGGTCTGAAGCCACACTGATAAGGTCCAATCAGTTCGTTTACAATGGGCTTCAATCTTTCACATAAAACGCTCGACAGGACCTTATATGCGATATTAAGAAGGCTTATCCCACGGAAATTGGCACAGATAGTGGGATCGCCTTTCTTGTGGATTGGGCAGAGCACACTGAGATTCCAATCGTTCGGAATGCATTCTTCCGACCATATTCTGCATAGAAGCTCGTGAATGCATTTAAGTAGAGCTTCGCCTCCGTTCTTAAACAGCTCAGCAGGTAAGCCATCAGCTCCCGCGGCTTTGTTATTTTTAAGCCGAGCTATAGCTGTCAGAACTTCATCATAGTCGGGCAGCGGAACCTCAACGCTGTCATCCAAAATTGGGGTTTCCGGAATATCATCTCTATTGGCGGGATTGTTGTCAGCGTCGCCATTTAGAAGCTTAGAGAAGTGTTCCCTCCATAACGTCAGTGTACTCTGGACATCTGTCACTAGATTCCCGTTTTCATCCTTGCAGGAAGAGGCCCCGGTTTAAAAACCATCGGCAAGGCGTCTTATTTTTTGGAAAAATTTTCGGGCCTCATTCCTGTCACCATACATCTCAATCTTCTCCTGCTCGCGTTTTTCTGCCTCTCTTTTTTCCGCCTGAAAATATGTCTCTCTTCCCTTCTCTTTTCTTTGTATCGCTCCTTAGCAGCGCGCGTTACAACCGACTGCAGGGTGGCTTTGTAGGCGGCGTCTTTCTCTGCAGTGGCGTCGCGACACTCCTGGTCGTACCACTGGTTTCGGCGAGGGCGGTGGTAGCCAATCACCTCTTCAGCAGCCGCACGCATAAAGTTGGAAATGTGTGTCCACTGCGCGCATATATCATCGATTGGAGGAGTGCTTTGAAGCAGGAGTGAGAGTCGAGTGGCGAAAGCATCGGCTGTCTGTTTTGATTGCAGCTTGTCGACGTCTAGCTTTCTCTGTTTAGGGTTGCGTGTATTCTTAGCTGCACATAGACGTGTACGGATCTTGGCTGCAACAAGATAGTGATCCGAGTCAATGTTTGCACCACGGATAGTGCGTACATCCAATACACTGGAAGAGTGCCTTCCGTCGATCAAAACGTGATCAATTTGATTCTTGGTTTTTTGATCAGGGAACATCCAAGTGGCTTTATGAATATTGAGATGCTTGAATTTAGTGCTACTTACGACCATGTTTCGTGCTGCGGCGAAGTCAATCAGCCTCATTCGGTTATCGGAGGTATTGTCGTGGAGGCTGAACTTTCCGATTGTTGGACCAAAAATATTTTCCTTGCACACCTTAGCATTGAAGTCACCAAGCACGATTTTTACGTCGTGACGGGGGCAGCACTCGTAAGCATTTTCATGGCGCTCGTAGAAAATTTCCTTGATCTCATCGTCCTTGTCTTCTGTCGGAGCGTGCGTACATGCGACATAAACCTTGATGCGGATTATGGCAAGTCGTTCGTTCACAGGTGTGAATCGCAGGACTTGGGGTCGTAGTCTCTTGTCAACTATAAATCCGCATCAAAAGTCGTGCTTCTCCGCATGGACGCTGTAGTAGATATCACAGGGTGCATGCCGAATGCAACCCTGTCCCTTCCATCGCATTTCTTGGATGGCAGTAAAGCAAAAAACAACTATCAGCTGTTAAATGGGTGGTCAAATAAAGCAATGATGCCATTTCAAAGTTGTATCACTCTATAAAAAACACCCTTTACAAGTAGTGTAAGTACATTATAAAATTAAAGGGGATTTTTTCTGTGCTTACTTCAGAGTTTGATGAATAAATTTTTACAAGAAAGAGCAAAAAAATTATTTTCTGTTGTTGTTTCTTATAAAGGTAGACATTGGGCAATTAATTGTACGATTTTCAAATAAGAAAGCATAAGAAAAATTCATAAATTCAAAATCCATAAACAAAAAATTTCTCGTTTCAACTATTAACATACAAGAAGCATCATGATTGTATTGATTGTCATCACGGTCTTTTAACAATTCTATCCCTACAGTTTCGATTTATAATACCTGGGTAATTATACTAAGGGTATTCATGCAAATGGGCAATCCCCTAATAAATGGTATAAACTGTATAAGTTTATCAGCCTTATAAATAAACCTTTGCACAAATAAGGTATATTTGCACTTCGATTTAGGTAAGTAAACGTGGTGTCAAACTAATATGATCAATCAGCTGTTTTCGTTGTTCGAAAGTTAATTAGTTTCTTATCAGAAGCCGAAAAAAAAGCAATGAGAGGTAAGAATTTGTGAATTGGAGCAAAAGTAACAAATATTTAAATTAAGATTACAACTAAAAAACTTATTGGCAACATATGCAGTATATGAAAATATATTGCAACTGACATATTATTGCAAATGAACAATCGACTTTAAGGGCTGTTCATACAACTTGCTTATAAAAATAACTAATTGCTCAAATTATAAGATTGCCACTTTGCATGAATACCCTCACTATGCGCACTCTGAATCAAAGTGAGTCGCAAAATTCTTACAATTTCATTCTTTTGCCTCACTTCTTTCACCTTCCCACTTCCTCATCACTTCAGTAGACGTCAAAGATAGTCGGGTGAGTGAGGCCAGTGTAGACCAGCACAAACAAATCATGCGTGAGGTTTAAAAAACAAATAGCTAAAAATCATTTGCTTGTTAATTTTGCATCATCAGTATAAATAAAATAAATATTTTTTTTAAACATATCTTTTTTTATATATAAAGATGGCGCTGAAGTTTGTGCTCTAAAAAAAGGTGAAAATCGGGCCATACCATTGCTCCAGACCGTCTGAAAAAAAAGAAAAAAATTCATTCCAAAAAAAACCTTACATTACATTATATTTACATTACAATACCTTACATTAATTAAAAAAAAATTCAAATCGGTTGATTAGTTTGTTTGTCTTTTTGAAAGCATTTTTTTTTTAACAAGCAAAAGAACACGAACATACTTTTGCTTGGGAAATAGGAATTCGCTTGAGTTAATTTTTAGACCGTGAATACACGTTATTTTGCATACGTTACGAAAATGAATACATCTGCAACATTTTGTTGACGGAGCACACCGCGTGCTGCTTCGTTACGAAATTAGACTTGAAGATGATTAAAACCACGATGATGATATTTTTGGAGATGATGATGATGAATGAACAAGCAACTTTTCGGGTATAAATTAAAACTTTTAACATTTGTGTTAACTTTTATTGTGGTTGTTCTTCTTGTAAATTGCGCTTTGTACTTCACGCTGTTCTGCGAAAATGATGAAAATTATTTATAACGGATATTGATTGCAGAAGCGTTTGGTAAGTAAACTGCTGTAAAAACAATTTGACGTTAATGGTTTGATGGTTGCAGGCAGTGTAGGCGTGTAGGCTTTGTTTGCAACATGTTTTGATAATGTTCATACCTAGATATTTTTGTTGTTGCGGTTCCTGCTGTTGCAAAATACCAAGAACTCAATAAATTCAAACATTTACAAAACATACACACAAATAAATATATTAAAAACACATAAATGTACGTGTTTGTGTAACTGCTTGAATGAAACATGTTTGGCATGAATTACTTTTTGATGCGATGTTTTTTATGAGGGTGCCGAAAACTGAGCCAGTGCCTATGTCTGATTGTGCCCAAGGCTGTGCCAGCAATGCTCGAGCTTAACAAGGATTATCCCGAAATCTAAAGAAAGCAAAGATCCTTTTTGGCTCACACACACATCCAGACAAAGAACACAAAAATCTGCATTGCTTCTAGTTAAGTAACAACATTGAAATTCTAGGCTTACCGTTCCTAAGCTTAGCTCAACTTAACTTACTTCAACAAATGCAAATAATATTTTGGGAATAAGTACAAGAATGGTTTTACTTTTGGCTTACATCAATATCATACAATACTATATAAATAAATAAAGATACAAAAATTAAATTAAATATTTTTCAAGATGAACATTTACACTAAACACTCTCAGCTGGGTTACTTCTTTTTGGCCTTGCTGTTTGACTTAGATGCGGGTGCCGCTGCTGCTGTTGCTGCTGCTGGTGCTACTGCTGGTGCTGCAGCAGCTTCTGTACTTATTTCTTTGGTTGGCTCAGTCATAGCCTTTTTTGTGGCTCCTTTTTTGGTGGCTGCTAAAGGACTCTTGCCAGCTGGCGATAGCGCTGCTATTGCCTTACCTTTGGAAGCTATCTTGGCACGTGGCGGTTGCTTACTTATGCTGATGTTAAAAGACTTGCGCTGTAGCTTGGATTTCTTAGATTTAGCTGTCTCAGCTTTACCGTCTTTGCTTGGGTTAGTAGGCTTGTCCACGATGGAAGCCAACACCTTTGGTTTCTTTACTGCTACCGCGTCTTTTGTTGCCATGGCTTCGTTTGCTTTTTTTACTGGTTCTTTGATGATCTTTTTGGTTTTAAGCTCAGCTGTTGAGGGCGTGGAAGAAGTTGGTTTTGCTGACTGTTTTGCAGCAGGCTTTGCTTTCATCTCCTTAACCGCAGCTGTTTTGGCTTCTTTAACGGGCTTTTTGACAACTTCATCATCCTTCTTTTGCTGCTTCACCACAACTTTAGCTTTTACCTATCAGTATCACATTAATGAAATTTTTTTTTTAAATATGTACTAACAACTACTCACCTTTTGCATCTTCTGGTTATTCTCCTTCTTTGCCTTTATCGATTTCTTACCTTTTTCTGGCTTGGTTGACAGCTTAAAAGAGCCTGTTGCACCCGTGCCCTTGGTTTGTATCAGCTTTCCGCTGACTACCGCACTCTTGATATATTTTTTTATGAACATCCTGATCTTGTCACCATCCACTTGCGGATAATTGGCTACCAGAAAGTTGCGTATAGCCTGTACGGAGGATCCGGTGCGTTCGTTAAGGGTTTTAATAGCTGTGTCCACCATTTGTTGCGTAGATAGGCGAGTGGTTTTTGTCGGCGTGTCTTTGACATTTTTTGCTATAATCATTTTTGTTGGAGCAGCAATTTTGGGTACAACTGCTAGCGGCTTGATCAGAAGATTATCTTCATCACTGGAAAAATCTTCGTCATCATCATATGCATCGTCATCATCATCTTCATTCTTGTCTTCTGCTTTGGAGACGGTCTTATGCTTTTCATTTTTTAGAATCATCGGTGGAACTTTTCCAAAATCCGCTTCATTTTCTTCGTCGTCTTGGGAGTCCACAGTCTCCGCTTCATCCTCCTCATGTTTTACTTCATTTTTATGCTCCTCTTCTGCTTCTGCTTCTTCTTCTTCTTCTTCTTCTTCTTCTTCTTCTTCCCCAGAAGAAACATTATCGTCAGTTACAAACTCGGTCTTCATATTTTATCCAAAAATTAACTGTGTTCTTGTGACGAAAAAAAATTTATATATTAAGGATGATCTGGTGGTAATGAGGACAGATTCACTAATAATAAACCAAAAATATAACTGCGGTACAAATTTAATTCGTTTAAGGTTGGAATAACAGGTTCTGCTCAAAACTTGCGACTTAAGCTCTCAGCTTGGTATATAAGAGATAACAGTATTTTATATAAAGCTACACTGAAAGAATGGTTACGGAAAATAGCTTAATTCGGACCTGCACTGTCAACAATTGGACCGTATGACGGAAGTAATCCCTTTGTCTCAAGAGAAGCTTGTGACAATCGATCGTCCCAGTTTTTTGCCAATAGGGACAAAAGTTTCTCTGAGAGAGGTAAAATGAAATTACCTTCAAAATGGCAACAAGTTATCGAACAAGATGGTGCATATTTGAACTAAATCGTATCATTCTAACTCTGTTAAATAAAGCTAATATTTTCATGCAAAAATAACGCATTATTACATGTTTATATTACATCAATATATATAATTCTTTGAATTCTAATAAAATGATAAGTCATGTTTCAGAGTTAGGAAATCATATCATTTTCAACATACTAACAACTATCATTATTGGTTGAACCATAATAAAATCTAAAAGGAAAATTTACTGTAAGGCAAAATATTGCTTGCATTTTTTTTAGATAAATATATATGTGCTCTAAAACTATTATCACCAAAGGATATTTTAGAATTCATACTATTTTTCAGAATTGTAGCAACTTTTGTAAGTTAAAACTGTTAAAACTACAATAGTGTGGTGCTCATGATGAAACATTAATCCAATTTTAAAAAATTTGTATTATATTCTGGCTAAAGCAAACTATATATCCTGCCCGTGGCTTACAAATCGTGTTCAGCTTGCCATAAAAAAAAGAAATAAGTTGCATGCAATAGGGAAAAAGAATCCTTCATCTGAGAAATGGGAAAACTATAGAAGGGCTAGGAATGCTTGCATAACCATAATAAGGCAATCAAAAATAAGATATTGCTCAACCAAACTCAATACCACTCCTTCACCGAAAGTTTTATGGAAAAATTTAAAAAATTTAAGCATTGTTGACAAGCAAACACCTAACTGCCAGATTCATCCTGACCGTCTGAATGAACATTATCTGGCTAGCGCCAATGTGTACCAAAATTACACGCCAAGTTCCCATACATTTTTAGATACTCCACGGTGATAGTATATAGTTTACCACGGTGACAAAAGATGATGTAGCAAAGGCTGTATTGAATATTAAACGAAATGCGGTTGGTGAAGATGGTATAAATATAAAAGTTGTAAAAATTATTTTACCGCTCGTTCTTAGCTCTCTAACTCACATTATCAATTATTGTTTTACTAAATCATCTTTTTCACGTTTGTGAAAATCTGCTATAGTAACGACGGTGGCAAAAAAAAAATACAGCTTGTGACCCGAAGGATTTCAGGCCTATAAGTATCGTGTCTTCATTATCCAAAATATGTGAATTTGTCATGGCTTACGAAATATCATTATTCGTAAGTGAAAATAATCTTTTGTCTCCATTCCAATCTGGTTTTCGCGCTGGTCACAGTTGCTCTACTGCTACGGTTAAAGTAATGGATGATATAAGGCATTTTTATGATGATGGTCGGCTAACTCTATTGTGTCTGCTTAATTTTTCAAAAGCATTTGACACTGTAAGTCATGAACTCCTAGGTCAAAAATTAAAATATTTCTTTGATTTCTGTGACAGTGCCACTCATTTGTTAAGTAGCTATTTGAAATTCGTCCATGCATGCTTATTCTGATGACGTTCAGATTTACTTGTCTGGTCCTCATGGAAGATTTAGTATGCAAACTGAATGAAGATCTTGACAGTATAAACCAATGGGCTATGAAAAATAGTCTTCACCTTAATGCACTTCCAGAATGTAACTTCCAGACATTATATTGGGTAATAAAATCATAAAAATAGTAAATAGTGTCCTACCGAAACCGAATATTTATTTGGCCATTTCATAATATTCGGCCGAAACCGAAACTGGTTATTAATATGAAAATTTAAGTTTTACATATTATTTTTTTTTTATTAAAAGTAAACAAAAGTACATTAGTACAAAAAAGTATTATTTGAATATTGAAGTTTACTATAATACCAAATGAGATAATTTTTTATTACACACTTCCGCACACACTCAAAATAGTATACACCTACAATGTACATTTTTTTAGAACTACAAAACAAAGTACTTCTGGTTTTTTTAAAGGTTAAGTATCATAAAAATAGTAATATTTCGTTTTCTTTTCATTTATTCCACACACACAGAATTTGTTCGCAAGTTTAATTATTAATTTTTGGCTTCAGTACCTATAAAACTTTAATGTCAATTGCAATAGAGATAATAAAATCGAAAATGATAGTATCGAACGCATAAAATTAACCAAAATGTTTTGCGTTAACACGATAAATCAAATTATAGACGAATTCATAATTTTTGTTTTGTACAATACGTGTAAATATTTTTATTAAACCAAACTTATATATTTGAATTTTGATATAATTCAAGAATAGGGACATCACTTTTTTTTAATACTTTTTTTGGATTATACTGATTTTAATCTATTAAATCCAAATATCATAGCACTCGCGATTGGTTTAGAAGTTATAGGCCTCCAAAGTTGCAAAAACGGCCTTAAAATCTTGCTGTTTTAGTGTAGTGTTGAATAGGTACACGCAGAGAAAAAACATAGTTGCAACAACCATGTTTTAAGAGGATCATAAATAGTATGATTCGGATTATGATTGTTGCTAACATGTTCTTAAACATATAATATTTTCTTTGATCATGATAAAATGATTACAACAACCATATTTACAAAAGGAACTTTTTTGCAGGAACCAAAATATTATTGAAATAATCATTATTCTCTTATTGGGTCAAAAAGAAATGACTGCAACAACTATATTATGAATTTATTTTTAGGATCTAGAATATTATTGAATCAATAATTTTATTTTTTTTTATTTTAATGGCTGAACATGGGCTGAACAGAAATATTCATTCAATTGAAAAAACTTGTTGATAAAACTTTCTGTCCGAGCTGGGGTTTGAACCGCGGCTTTTTCGCTTACGAGCCGCGCACACTACCAGTAGGCCACAGCCGCTTCTACCGCTCGCTTGACTAATGCCATTCATAAACATGGTACATTAAGTACATTGTCACGAAAATAGCAATATTTGTGATAAACAAAATATAGTTAGAATTGCGAAATATATTTACGGTAAATAGAAATATGTTTGCTACAATTAAAGTTGAAAACATCACTTTTCTGCGTGCTGTTTTTAGGATAAGGCGATTGAAAACAAAACACAATAATTGAACAGTTGACAAACGAAACGGCACATAGCCTGGAATCGATAAAACTTATTGTGTCTGAATGAAGTAAAAGTTTTTCCTGCAAACTGTTGAGACACAATAAATTCTTTCGATTTTTGGTTATGTTCTGCTTCGTTTGCCAACAATCAAAGAATAGTTCAGAGAAACATTTAAAATTCTTATATGTTTGTCTCTATAATAATATTCAAATTTACCATGATTGACAGAACTACAACATTTTTGTTGCAACTAATACACTCAGAAAAATATTTCTAAAAAATCTAGAAAAATAGCACCCAATCGTTAGAAAATCGGGCTTCATTTAGCGCCATGGCCGATTTTCTAAAAATGACGTATATATTTTTCGTTAAATTGACACCAGGAGTGGGAAATATTTTAGGAAAATTATTTAATCATTTACGAACTATTTCGCTAAATTGAAGATACTTATCGCAATTGTGTTGAAATCTTATTACATTTTAATAAGTTTTTCTACCGTTTATTTATCATCAGCTATAACTAAGAGAAACATTTTCTCTTCAAATAAGAAATTTTCTGCCGTTTATTAATCAGTGGCTATAACTACGAGAAAAATTTGCTTTGAAAATAAGAAATTTTCTACCTTTTATTAATCATCGGCTATAAGTAAGAGAAAAATTTTCTCTGAAATTAAGGAATTTTTCAACAAATTCCTGGAAAAATTTTTTAGTTTTTGCAAAAAAAAAACCCTTTTTTAATGATTTTAAGCAGCTTACTGTGAGAATTATGAAACAAACAATTTTATTATTAACATTAAATTAATTTGAAAAATTACCACTATCCGGAGACTTGAACCTCGGCCGCGTGAGTGTAAGTGCATGGGCTTATCCATTCGACCATCGCTGTTGTTCAACAATCGTCGCTTAATTTGCTTCATTAAGACTCGTTCGCTTCGTAAGTAATTTTAAAGCATTTTTTCTAGAAATATAAGAAATGCATCTTTAAAATAAATCACTTGTGGTATACAAAAAAAGAAAAACTTACATGTATTTCTATAAAATATCCAAGTTTTGTAACTTATGTTTCTCCAAATTTAAGAAATCATGCTGTAGAATGTTGCGAGCAGACTTGATATCAATACAATGTCATTTCTTATATTTAAGTAAAAACTTGTCTTCAAATCTAAGAAGCTGTTTTTATAACATTGCAACGTAATCAAGACGTGAGGTCGTTAATTCATGTAAAAATTCTCTACATTAAGGAGAAACCTCTATAGAATATAGAAAAACCCATGCCTATGAATTAAAGCCACAGTTTCTTAATTTTAGGGAAGCAGATTTTTTTGAGTGTAGTTGAGACAATCATAGTATGTTGACGATTTCAATGATGTTATGATTTCAATTATAATGTTATTTTTGGTACAATCGTTAGTAAATAATGACTTTATTAAGGCAAACATTTGTGTTTGCAGAAATAATACAATAATTTTAGTAAAAAATTTATTATTGCAGTAATCATGCCTCAACCATGTCTTTCCTCTGCGTGTACTTAAATTACCTTTCTTATGATACCCATAACCCTATCAGACCGTGATGAATCGATTGTGCAGGTAACTTTAGTCTAAATATCTTTATTTCTATTTCACGAATGTTTATCAATTTTACATGTATCAATCGTGCAGGTTATTGTTTATGTTTGCCTTTCATATTGTTTAGCTGTTAATTTTGTCGTTTCTGAAATTTTCACGAAATTCTTGCGGCACATTTAATTGTTTTTTTTAATGAGTCGTAAAAGTTAGTTGTTTTTTTCATATACTAAAATACTAATAGCGAAATTTTAGTGAAGTTGACACACCTTAACTAAAAAAATAACATATTTTATCCAAGAGCGTCATTTAAAAACCTACTGTAAAACCCTCGCTGTCTGTATTGATGACGAGAGTTACTCGCAAAATGACGATGACAATGACGCAAACCAAACATTTTCCCTCTACCAAAATCGGTCAACGCGCCTTAAGAAGTTTTCACTTCAAAAAATAACGAAAGTGCTTGAATTTGTGTGTGCGTGTGCGTGGGCCATCGATCTCCCGGTGCATCAGCAAGTGCAGCATAGTTAAATTGGTTTTCTTTGCTAGTGAACGTCCTCCAAGTGCCACCAGCAGCACAAGCAAGTACAGCGCAAAATTTCTTGCTAGCTAACATCCTCCAAGTGCCATCACCAGCAGCACAAGCAAATTAAGCGCAAATTCTCCGGAGTATAATGGCAGAAATTTGCCTCTGCGCTTGAGACATGCTGAAATGGTGCTTCTGAAATATTGGAGAGTTGACCAGTCCATTGAATTGTGCTGCACTTGCTTGTGCTGCTGGTGATGGCACTTGGAGGATGTTGGCTAGCAACTAATATTGCACTGCACTTGCTGATAGTGGCACTTGGAGGACGTTCGCTAGCAAAGAAAGCCAATTTAACTTTGCTGCACTTGCTGATGCACAGGGAGATCGTTGGCTCACACACACGCACACACAAACTCAAGCTCAAGCACTTACGTTATTTTTTTACTTTGTTATTTTTTAAGTTTTTTAAGCTTACAATATTACAAGTTTACGAAATAAGTTGCAAGTACAAGCACTCGAATTAAATAAATCGCAAATTGAATAAAATGCAAATTAAATAAAATATTTGCGCTAAAACTCGACCGAAATGTAAAACGTCAAAATTTCATCGTCCATTTGACAGAACAAAAAAGACAAATTTACTTCAACCATAGAATAAAGAGATCAAAAAGCCTATTTTTACAAACATACAATTAAATTAATATTTATCTCAAAATCACTTCTTAAATAAAATAATGTTAGTGGAAGGCTTCCAACAGGCTGTTTTATTTCATAATGATAACATAAGCATAAAGACTAAAATAAAGCAAAAAATACAACAACAAATGTGAAAATACGAAATGGGAGGAAAACTAAGAAATTGACACTTAAAATCTCATCGCCTCTGTGTCTGGTATCACAAAGTGGTGTCACCGGTATCACAAAGATTTCTGATGAAGCCTTTAGCAGGGCCGAAATTGCAATAAAATCAGCTAGTGATTTTTTCCTTGTCATATTGAAAAACGTTGTTGTTGTTTCTTTGGAAAGATTCGTTAGAACAATTAATTGTTCTAACTTTGACCTAAAGCTCAATAAACGATTTTAAACTATCAAACAACTAGAATTTGTATATAAAGTCAAGTATGATTTAAACTATCAAACATTTAGAATTTGTATTTAAATCATATAAATAACAAGGTCATTTAGAAAAAACTTTAATTATTTTAAATTATTACCTACTATATTACTTCATGCATGCGCTTTAAATTGAAATGAATTTTTACCAAATTGTTTTAAATCATTTAGATGTTGTTCAGAGATCACAACTTTTGTCACCTTTTACTAATATATTTCTTTGTTTACGGGTGAAATAGGCCTATAGGGGAACCGAACACCCAAAAAAAATCGGCAATGCACCAAATTGTATACCTCAAGGGTGGAGTGGAAATACAATAAAAATATAATAATAAAGATGCATTTGAGAATAACAGTTTACACCTTTCTTTATAATTAACCCGAATGCGGCCCTGTTTGAATGTGTCTGTGTTTGTGTGAACTGACACTAATAAAAAAATACTTCGTTTCTGTTCAACTACACCGAAAAAAATGTGCAGACTTAAACCAAGTTTTTTTATGAGTCAAAAGAGTTTTTGAGAAGTTAATAACGTTTTGTCGCCGTAAAATGCAAAATGAATTACATCAATATTTTTTTTGTTATTATAAACCTTTTTTCGCTTGATACAACTCATTTTCAAAGCTTGGAGTAAAATAAAAGCAGTTTCAAATTAACCCTGCATCTTCTCCCAACATTTGTCCTTTTAACTTCATTAAAACTTATTGCAACCATCTATGAAGAACGTCTTTGTATTTTAAAGCTGAAACGGAGTTATTTTTAGCACGAAACAGAGTCTGCTCGAGCAAATTTCCGTTTGTTCGTTTTACTTTGAATGAAGAGAAAGTACTCAAATATTTTAACAAGCAAATCAAGTTTGCTGTAAGAATTAAGAGTTGCATAATGATAAAAAAGGGCCGTTTTTACTATTGCGAGTTATATAACATATATGTTTTCGTTATCTTTCTCTTTATTATGCGGTTATTTGATATAGAGGGTAAAATTTTTTGAGTCTCGTCACGAAAGTTTTTTTTAATCTCGTCACGAAAAAATGTGTACACAAGCAATGATATTTTTTGTATGGGGACCCCCAGAAGGGTGGTAGATAGAGTGCTGGTGTGATTAGAAGAAATGTGTTCAATGAAAAATTCAGTAGTACCTGACATTAGACTCCTAACGGTTATAGATTTTTTTATATTAATTATAATAAACATTGTTTCATTTTGTGGTTTTTGTATCGGGATCCCCAGAAGGGTGGCAGATAGAGAAAAGGTGATTTCAAAAGAAGTGTTAAGGGGGAAAAATTAATAGGACCAGCTCATATATTGAATTATAAAAGCCATTTTTAAAAATTATTTTTTTGTATGGGGACTAACACAATAGATCACCATAGGTGAATTTTTCCCGTTATCTCGTAAATATCAAATCACGGACATATTCCGCATACATAGCAAACTATTAAGACCAGTATTACTAAATGAAACACCAACCAACGACATGAAAATATTGAATAAACAGAATACTTTTTATGAAAATTTTGTATTGTATTTCGTTTGAGAAGCTATCTCTTTCTTTCTCTCTGTTTTTTTTTTTACAAAATCTATCTTATTCTTTATAGTGTAATTTTTTTTTAACCTGCGATGCATTTTTTATAGAAAATTTTAGGAAACTAAACAATTGTATTAAATTTGGTATACAACAGTTGTTTAATATAACTCAAGACACATAAATTTTTTTTAAAGGTATTCATGAGTTTTTGGAACGTACTAAAGTCACATATTAAAATATTTTATTAACGAAACTACATTAAACACTAATAAACAATTTTTTAATGTATGTATGACGACATTTAGGCACCCCTAACACAAATCAATTAACACAAATCGGCTTGAGAATATTCTACCTATTTTTGTACCAAATTTAATTATTCTAGCATCAATATATATCGGAACTAAGCATATTAAATTAAATGCCACATCCATTTTTGCATTAGTATAGGAACACAACTAACTCATCTTTTAAAAAACTTTCATAAACCTAGCGATCACCCTGTTGTTTAATCCTTGCTACATTACATTTTGATATATGCTTAAAAAATATCTTTTCCCTTATTCAACGAACAAAACTACAGCAATCAATCGTAAAATCAATGCAAATATTTATCCCTTTCTTCAAATATGTTAAATACAAAAATCCCTTTTTTTAAAAATTTCCCTTAAATCAAAGAAATGAAACACCTTTGAAACAAATTTTGAGAGTTGTGCGGAATTTAAGCTTAAAAATAAAAAAAGTTTTGTTTTATAAGAAATTACAGAGATTCAAAATTGCCAAATCGTGAATAAGCTGCTCTGTGAGTATGGAGAAGAAATTCTGTTTTCGACGTTAAACATGTCTTTAATTTCCTTTGTATTCAATTCAAATAAGAAATAAATAAAAATAATTAAACATAAAAGAAATTACGGGTTCTTTATTTGACTCTTTGGTGGGTGAGTTTGTTTATTTTTAAAGCTTCATGCTACATTTAAATGAGTTGATTCTAGTTTTTTTTGAGTGAACTCAAAATTAAAAAAATTGTCAATTCCTCAACCTTAAAATAACTCAAAACGGAGTCAGTACGACTTTTCAAGCTAAACCAATTTTTGAAGTAAATTGAACACACAAACGGAGTTAAATATAGTTTGTACAGCTTTGGCAAAATACCATGCACGAAAAGAGTTGAATTGACTCTGAATATGAATTTATTTACTCCGCTTTTTTTTGGGTGTACAGCGCTTCCTTATATTTTACTTCTATGATTTCAACATACACAAATTTTATTCAACCCGATATTTTCTATCCTACCACGACTGAAAAGTTTCCTTTTGACACACACACTTTAGGTCTGTTCGCGTACTTTTCTGGTAAAAAAATGAAAAACGTCAAAAGTAATAAAATTGAGAGAGAATTAAATTCAACTTTAAAAAGTAAACGAACGCTTTTCTGGTAAAATTATGAAAAATGTCAAATACGTCTAAGAAAATCTAAAAAGACTCAGCTGCTGCACACACACAGCTACCATTTGACAGTTTTTATCTTTTTACAACATGAAATTCTTCTCGTAAAAACTTTAAAAAACTTGAACGGAGAGAAAATGTGATTTCCTCTCTATAACCCAATTTTCTCCGTAAACGAACGCTTTTCAGGCACTTTCTAGTAAAAACTTTTGAAATATTTATTTTGCATTCGACTACGCGAACAGACCTTTTATGAAAAAAATTTATTAATAAAACAATGATAGTTGACAACTCTGAAAATAAAATGCCGCAGTGGTGAAAATAAAAAGCCACTGACAAATACAACAACAAGTGTGAAAATTGTCAAACTTTGTTTGACGATACTTAATATTGTAAAATAAGAGCATGCATGTTATTATTTAAATGTTCAATATTTTCCTTTATCACAACTTAAAGATTAAAATGTTAAAACACTCAATCCATACATTATTTTTCTTGTTTGCAAACGAAGTTCCAGCAGAAAAAAGCGGAAAAAGAAGAAGATCGTTCCATTTTTAAATATCACCATGAATAGCGGAGGTGTTTAAGCAAAAGCAAATTTTTCAAAAATGTTGACAAATACAACAACTGAAGAAATTGTCAAGCTTTAAAAGCATTTATAGACCAATATAAAGCGAATTAATAATAAGTTTTGGTTGCAAGCATCTTATTGCAACCTAACTTAAGTATTTATATACTAACAAACAGATTATATGCATTAATTTCAGGAGTTGCCAAGTGATTTCTTTGTGAGCTTGCGGCCGATTAAGAACAAGAGTGACGATCATTGTTGATTTTTTTTTATGCACAAATACATGCAAAAATTTTTTGAGGTTACCCAGTGGGCATTTTAGCGAGTGCTACGCAAAAAAAGGCATGCTAGCACTGCTATTGTTGGCGTCAATAAACCTTCCATGATCACTGCATTAATGAGTACTTCTGTAAGGCCTGCCTTTTGAAGGTCCTAATTCTTTTCATTTTATTTTATATGAAAAAATTTACAAAAAAATTCCAAAAAAATTTTTAAATACACAGAACAGTTTGTAAAAAAATGTAGATTTGAAAAAAAACAAAACAAATTTTTTTTTTTTGCCCGAGTTGGGTCTCGAACCCGGGCTCCCGAAAACTAACACATAACATATTATATTATATGAAAATATTTATATGGAAAACTCAAAGTCTTTTCTTATATTTTTGTATGAAGAAAATTTATAAAAAAATTCCAAAAAAATTTTTAAATACACAGAACAGTTTGTAAAAAAATTTAGATTTAAAAAAAACAACAAAAAAAAATTTTTTTTTGTCCGAGTTGGGAATCGAACCCGGGCTCCCGAAAGCGTACTTTCATTTGTATTCATGCAAAATTAGCAAGTGATTCTTAGCAACCACGGTAGTCGAGTAGGAAAGACGTCGGACCGCCGACTGAGAAGTCCATGGTTCAAATCTCAAATTGATCGTCGATTTTTATTTGAAGATGATATTTTTATTGCTTTTCCTTCTAACGTGACTTCTCGAAAGAGTGCTTCTGGCAGGTCTCTTTTGAGCAAGGAGAGCGGAAGGCCTGAAAAATTTTCCCATTTCATATAAAAAAGCAAGTGTAATTGTATATGAGTGCGGCAGTACTCTAAAATCCATACGAAGGCCTGCTAGCAGCGCTGCCAATGCCTACTGGGTATGTTTTCTAAGTTTCCTACAAAGAAGTAAAATATAAGGAAGTGGTGTAATAGCAGAAAAGTGTGGTATTTTCTATATTGGTGTTGGTTCGCATAAATACAGAAACAATCACAAAGGGCCGTATTCGGTTGTATCGTTAAAGAAGGCCCAAACTGTTAAAGTTTGTTCTAATGCATTAATATTTTAGAAACATTTCAAGAATAGCAACAACTCTAATTATATAAAAAATTTTTGATCGCTCGCAATTGGCTTAGAAGTTATAGGCATCCAACGTTGGAAAAAGTGGACTAAAAATTTAGCTGATTTTTTAAGTTATCCAACAAAACTAAACTTTATGGGTATCAAAAGAGAGATAATTCAAGTATCTATTCAACAAGATATCAAACATAAAAATACATGCATTTAAGATACAACCCTTTTTTTACTTAAAATCGCGAGGTTTTTCCAAATTTAATAAAAAAAAATAAAGGTATCAAAAGGAGGCCTTCGGATGCTGCTTAGGGTTTACAAACCTCAGTAAGTACCACACAGGCTTCTCTGTCTTTAGCCGTTCTGAATGTAGTTATCTTTTTAATAATTCTCTTTTTAATGTATTGCTTTCGTAAAAGAGAAACCACTAGTCTTTCAGACAAATTCTAATTATAAAAAATTATATCTTAATGAATTCTTATGGAATTCTAAATTTGACACATCGTTGAATAGATACGCACATTACCTTTGTTTTAATACCCATAAAACTTAGTTTTGTTGAAAAACTAGAAAAACTGTAAGATTTTTAGGTAATTTTTTTATATTTGAAGGCCTATAAATTCTAAACTTCAACTTTAATTACAAATTAAATTAGGTTAATTTTTTAAAATTAGGTTGTGTAAAAATCAGAAAAATTTAACAAACAGGTACTAAATCTGATTCACTATGCTGAAAACAAGAGCGCCCCAAATATGTATTCAACTGCGAAAAATGACTGCGCCCCTGAAGCAGTGTTTGTGTTTTGACAGATGTGGTTTGATCAAACTGGCGGAAAATCGACGGGGTCTAAATTGCATTTTTAAACCATTTTAAATAAGAAATATATACATTTCTAACACAAATAAGTTAAAAAAATATCGTTAGAAACTAAATAAAGCACTTTTGTTAAAAGAATTTAAACCGTATGGACATATTTACCTGTGGAACGAATGCGCATTGTTTTGAAGTTTTCTGGAACTTTTACAATTCTTAACCGCACAACTCATATTGCATTTGTTTTAGTGGTTTTTTTCTTTAATTTTGTTGCTTTTTAAGCAGTGAAAAATGCTTAAAATTAAATTATTTTCAACTATTTTGCTGAGGAGTCTTCCAATCAGATGCCAGGGTTCTCAAAAATGTCAAAAAACACACTCTTTCTCGCTCGCACAATTTACGAATGGTGCGACAGTTCACGTACAGTGTATGTGTAAGCAACACCATTTCCTTATATTTTACTTCTTTGGTTTCCTATCTTGTTATCTTTGCTATCTGTATTGATGACGAGAGTTACTCGGAAAAAGACGATGACGCAAACCAAAGATTTACCCTCTACCAAAATCTTTCAACTAGCCTAAAGAAGTTTTCACTTCAAAAACATAAAAATTAAGTAAAACAATTAAAAACAAAAAACTAAAAACTATACAAAAATAAATAAAAAAAGATATCTGAAAACCTCCACGCGGTTAAAGCTGGGTAAATCAGAGTGTATGCTAACAAGAAAAAAACTGAAAGATTGGGAATTACTTGATTCATTATTTTTGCAGTGTACATTATGGCGGGTCGATTTAAAAATCGCCCATTGCTCTGTAAAAATCGTATTCTAGGGATCAAAGTAAGAAACTTTGCCCGAGGAACTATACCTTTAAAACGAATTCTAATGCCCCAACTTTTCCGTAGGGTAACATTTTGAAAAATCCCTCTTTGGCCCATTTAGAGTGCCCCAATCGAGTCCAAATGTATGACCGACCCCCACATGCCAGTGGCATACCCCCTGGAACCCCCTGGAACCCCCCTGGGGTGTTCCCCATACAAACAAAGTTCCCCATACAAACAAATGTTTGTTTCCCCAAACAAATGTTTGTATGGGGAATCCACAGGGGGTTCCAGGGGGTGTGCCACTGGCATGGGTGGATGTCTATATATGGCCCTAAACTTTGTCTGGCAAAATTTAAAATTTTTACCTCTACAGGTAAGGGCTGGGCGGACTGATGAATTTTTGGCACCACTAGCTGCATCACATGCCTTAACAGCCGTACTTGCGCATTTTAAAACAGCAAACTGGCTCTTCATTTTGTTTAACACAAAATTAAAAACTTATAATAGCAGTTTTCAATATAGCGATTTGAAATTTTTCTGGAATTTTCAAAAATAAAAAAAATAAAAAAAACCAAATATTGCGACGCGCCGTGGTCGTAAAATCCAAGTAATCGACCGAATCGACTCAAACCAAAAATAATGTATATTGTCAAAGGTCCATACTAACATAATCCCTACAGTGCTGGTTAATATCACTTTCGCGCTCACCTGGAGAAATTTCTAAAGCTACTAGTGCAAAAATGCACCAATAGCTGGAAATGGGTCAATTGTAAACTTTTTAGATGAAGTCAGTTTGAAAAAGGCAAAAACAACTAATTTGTTTTTGAACAAGTTTTATTTAGAAGATGAAATGCTTACAAAAATAGCTTTAAAAAATATAAATGAAAAAAAAACAGAATTTTTCTCTATTACTGTATAAAACTGAATTCTACGTCTATACTTACGATACTATCGAAACTGTGTCTTTTTTTTACAGTGTTATTATATACAAAAGTTTGTTGTTTATATAGATATAGTATGTATGTATGTATGTATGTATGTATGTTTGTTTAAACAACATAATTTACCGCTTTCTGATTACTGCTCCTCGTAGTTGAAGCAAACTGAAGATTAGTGATTAGATTGTGCTCATATTTAGCATAAATTTAAAAAACATTGCAATTTTACAAGATGTTAAATTACAAAATTTGCTTAATATCTGCAATTATATTGTCGTTGTTCCGGTTTTGTATAAGTGAAGGTGTTAAAATAATTCCTTGAATTGAATTTTTTAAAATTTTCTATACTTAACTATTTTAATTTTTTTTTGTTAATTTTTTGCAGAACTGCTTGAGCTGGCCTGCCAGAATGTTACCTACTGCAAACAGTTTCAGCACGATGATGTCCTTGTGCACTGCTTGGAAGGACGCTGCCAGTGCAGCAAGGCAAACGGCAAGCGCGTGAATTGCAAGCCAAAAGTTCGATTAAGTTGTTTATTAACTTTTTTCAATTAATTTCATTTTTATTACTACTGCATTAAGGCCATTTATTATATTTGCAATGCAAAAAATAGTTCTCAATTAATGGCATTTTAATTGAATGCTTCCCGCAGGAATTCAAGCAGAACAACATCATTGGCGGCGCTTGCCCCTGCAACCTACCCTCGGCTGAGTGCAACGTAGCAGAGGATGTTTGCTACTGTGCGCCGCACTATGTGGCAAGTGCCGATCGGCGACGCTGCCTTCAAAGTAATTATGACCGATTAGTGAATGAAATAATCGGCCACAATGGATCGACCCGTGTGGATTGACTAATGATTATTTTTTTTATTTCGCAGTGACCGTTGCTTTGGGCGCAGCTTGTGAGTTGGATGCACAGTGCATGGGTGGTGATATTTATGCGGTCTGCAACGCGACACTGCATCGATGCGAGTGTAGACCTAATTTTGCAATACACGAAGGTGCATGCAAGGCCTCAGTTTCGAAAAATGATGGTGGGTGGGAGCCAGAACTGTAGCAATCAAGCTTCTGACAAGTTGTTTCTTTTCGCACAGGTATGGCTGGCACAGCTGCAGCATGCCGCAACGATACTGAGTGCCAGGCATTCGAGCAGCTGGCTCTCTGCTCTGACAACTTGTGTTTATGTCCCATTGGCTATGTCGGTGCTCCCAACCGCACACGGTGCATTGCAATAACAGATTTTCAAAAGAGTTGCTCTGAAACCGCACAATGCTTGCGTAATCTTGGACCTGGTGCGAAATGCCACCACGATGTCTGTCACTGCGCTGATGGCTATATGGCGCAGGAGCATCATAGCTCTGATGGTAACACAACGACTACCACCTGCGAACGCATTGTGGGTAAGTAAGAGTGACCTATTATTTTTGTTCCTTTTGTTATATAGTCATTAACTTTGATGCAACTTAGAGTTGGGCAACTATTGTCGCACTAATATGGACTGTCATCAGCAGCATCTGTCACAGTTAGAACAAACTATGTACTGTTTCTATGGCGAATGTAACTGTAAAACCGGCTTGCATTCTAAGGACAACGTCAACTGCAGTTCCGGCACGACTCTACTGGCTTTGAATCTCCTCAATTTAATGGCACTGGCGCTCTGTGCCTTCTGCTGGTGTCACATATAAGGAATGTACTTAGCCAAAAAGTGCTATTTTTATGTATAAGCAATTAAAGCAAAATGAAAAATTAATTTCGGCCTAGAATTCAGTATTTTATAAGATCAAATTTGTTCATATGCATTAAGTCAAAAATTTCAATAACAATTCAATTACATTTTCATACATAATTTTGAGGTAAAATTTGAACGATGCCGGGGACATAGCCCTAAGGCTAATCCCAAATTTGAGATTTAAATCCCGCTTTAAAAGAGGACATAATCCCAAAATGGGGATTCTGACCCCTTGCTATTATGTCCGCTTTTAAGGGGTCATTATCCCAAGTGGTTTCAACAAATACCGATATCTGTGTCGATAAGCAATAACAGCTTAAGTCTGATTTCAAAGTTTCGAGAAATCTTG
This sequence comes from Dichetophora obliterata, assembly GCA_963920525.1. Taxonomy (NCBI): domain Eukaryota; kingdom Metazoa; phylum Arthropoda; class Insecta; order Diptera; family Sciomyzidae; genus Dichetophora; species Dichetophora obliterata. The sequence goes on from OY986435.1 coordinate 165,509,589, forward strand.
CTTCAAAGTTTTCAATCGCTATATAACTTATTTGAGTGGGGCTTTTGTTTTTGTGTCATTTCTTTGGCTAAGGTCCCAGTGGGCAATTGCAGGAGTCCGAAGGCCTTCTAGCAGTTCTGAGTTAGGTTTTTATAGGCTTTCCACACTCCTTGCAAACACCGTTTTATTGCTTGTATGAAATGGGAAAATTTGTCAGGCCTTCCGCTCTCCTTGCTCAAAAGAGACCTGCCAGAAGCGCTCTTTCGAAAAGTCACGTTAGAAGGAAAAGCAATATAAATATCAACTTGAAATAAAAAACGACTAACAATTTCAGATTTGAACCAAGGGCCTCTTATGTGGCGGTCCGACATCTTACCCACTCGTCTATCGTGGTTGGTAAAAATCAATAGCTTATTTTGCCCAGGTTCGAGACCCAACTCGAAAAAATTTTTTTGTTGTTTTTTTTTTAAATCTACATTTTTTTACAAACTGTTTTGTGTATTTAAAATTTTTTTTGAATTTTTTTTGTAATTTTTTTCATATAAAATAAAATGAATAGAATCAGAACCTTCAAAAGATAGGCCTTACAGAAGTACTCATCAATGCAGTGATCATGGAAGGTGTATTGACGCCAATAAAAGCAGTACTAGCATGCCTGCTTTTGCGGAGCACTCGCTAAAATGCCCACTGGGGTCATGCTAGGAGTTCCAGATTGTGTTTATAGTTCTATATGCGTGGAATACAGCTGCATCAATAACTCAGATATGTCTTAAGTCGACTTGAGCTATTTATACTGTACTAGCTAAACCCAGTGTGCTTCGCTACCCTCCTCGTATAAAATAAAATTAGAAGTATTTATATATTTACAAAAATTCATTTATTTAATTTAATTATTGCAATTTTTTTGTTGTAAGCCAATTAGAATTCAGCACTGAATCGCATGTAATTTGCTTCATGCTCCCCCTTTTTATTTTTAGACCAATCAAAAAGCAGCAATAACACAATCAGCTGTTTCGCAGTCAGTTGTGGGAGAATGAGAATGGGGTTACCCTACTCTCTATTTTAATTAACACGTATTATAAAATCAGCTGTTTTGAAGACAGTGGTGGAAGAAAGAGAATGGGGCTACCCCACTATTTTAATTAATATGTATTTTAAATTTGTGGTAAAGCCGTTAATAAACGTAGTAAAACAGTAGGTGCAGAAGTGTGCATGGCCGAAAAATATTATCATGTAATAAGCAGAGCAGACCGAAACAGCACGAAAAAAAGTCGTTTTCAGCACAGCAAATAAGCGCTAAAAAATGACGAAACAGCACAATAATAAGCACTAAAAACTCTTTAATTAAAACAAATATTTTTAAACAAAAAAAGTTTATAATCATATTCCTTTTATAATATAAAAAACAGAGAATAAACACTCTAAAACATAAATTCAATTCAATTCAATTCAGGTATATTTTAATGTAAACACTAACATAAAATATATCAAAAAATCAGTTCAGTATACTGCCGTCCTAAGAAAGAAAGCCGTCCCAAACGCCACAATTCCAAGATTGAGATAGGGGCAGATTGGGAAAGTGAATGAGTTTCTGTTTTTGTGTTAAGTTAAGAATTCCCAGTTTCAACTGCAAATGACTGAAAAACGTTAAGTTAAATGGTCACATCTACCACTTCTAGTGTAAAAAACAGTAAAAGCTGAATATCTCAAAACTACTGAAATGGAAATATGACATTCTTTCTTAGGACGACAGTACAGTCATTGTATGGAATATATTATTAGGTGCTGCTTAAATTTATTTTAAAAATAAATGAACGGCGCTTTTGATTTAGCAATTGCGTAAATTTCGAAAATGATCGCTCAGCATCCGACGATGCTACCGGACAGTATTTAAAAAGAACAAGTTCTTTCGATGAATATAAATCAAGAAACTTATTTCCTGAATCAATACCTTTATGAATAACTTTGTATATATCTAAAATTATGGGATATCCTTTGTTACTCTGAAGTATATTTTTATTTTAGGAAAAACTCTACGCGATCCAAGGAGGCCCAAGTCTTGCGTGTTTTCTTTACAATGCCAATACTTTCATTAAACCCAAGTACTTGGGTTTCCAGTTTTTCAATTGAACGAACGATTAAGGAAAACTGGCATTTAATGAATGCGAGCTCAGATTTTAAACTGTTGGATTGAAACAGTTCTTTCGCCACGCAGATTGCATCAGAATTTTCGTCACTGAATTGTTCACTTGAGTGGGTCACCTTACAAGAAATTAATGGCAAAGCTAGTAGTATATTTTTTTGGCCTTTACTCACTTTTTTAAAATAAATATTTGCTTCCAAAAATGCAGCACAAAGATCCATAGGAAACATAGAACTCGACTTTTCCTGATACTGGGAAAGTGGTGTTTGCTTTGAGTACTTGCCTCACGTTCTGACGCCACGGTCTTATGTTTTTGGGAATTCGGGTGTTGCTCGACATTATTAAGCCTTTTTGTCGACAGTTGCGTATTGCAAAACACACAAAACAAAACAGAGTCATCGCTGCTAAAAATGCCCGGATGCAGTCGATTTATACGGGTGATAAATTCTTTATTTGGTTTTTTCACTTTCGGCATACTTTTTTCATTTTAGAGTAGTCGCACGCACTATTCAATTTCCAATTCGCAAAAATTTTGTATCTAAATACTGCTTGTGACTGCTTTTTAGCACAATTATTTTTTATAAGTTGCCAAATAATTAACGGCAGCTAATACTTAAACGATAATAAGGAGGTGTTCAAAATATTTCGCTTTTGATGTTTGGATATGTTTAATTTTGTACATGAAAAGGAGTTGCCGCTATACCAAAAAATTATGTAAAACAGAGTTGCCTGTTTGCAAAAAAAAAAAAAAATAAAAAAAATATTGGACTGGTAAAGTAAAGCGAAAATGTTGAAAATAAGTACTTATAAGCAAAATAAGCCGAAATAAGCACAAACACCCTGAATAAGCAAAATGCTGGGAAAACAAGCAAGAAGCATTTAAACTCGCTCTGGTAATAAGTATTCCTGAGTCAAAGCTGAACGCTGTGAAAAGTTAAGATCGGTTATCAGGTCCAGTCTCCAATATATCGCAAACAAAGGGGCGTGCTCCGCCCACTTTTCTTTTGGTACGTATTTCTATTCATGCCAAAACCATACATAGCAAATACTGCCGCCGTTGGTCAAAAAATGCCCAAGATATGACGATTTTAAATTTTGCGTTATATGGGCGAGGCCACGCCCCTTCGTACACTCACAACTTTATATAGTCAAGAATTTATTATTTCGTAAGAATATCCTATTGTGAAAATTTAATGACGATCGGTTCAGTAGTTAAGACTATATTGCGATTTTTAATTTTCTCAAAAGGGGCGTGGTCCCACACACTTTTCACCTGGTACGTATTCCTAACTATGCCAATACCATATGTACCAAATAGCATCGACGTAGGTCAAAAAATGCCCAAAATATGGCGATTTAAATTTTTGGGTTATATGGGCAGTGCCACGCCCCTTTGTCCAATAAAAACTTCATATATCCTATTATTCTTTCCAGAGTCATAGTAAAATGCTGTGAAATTTCAGGAAGATCGGTCCAAGGGTTTGGCCTCCTATAAAGCACAAACAAACAAACAAACAGACAGACAGACATTCATTTTTATATATATAGATTGAAAGCAGATTATTTTAATAATTAAAAGGGGGATTTGGTAATAAAAAAATCTATGGCTACCTTACCTGTAGATAAAAAGTATATAAAACTTTAGGTAAATACATATTACAAAAAAAGTATTTTGTATAGCAAACATTGTTAGTGGTATAAGTATCTGAATTAAAAAAGGGGGCGGTGAAGTGGGCGTGGTTCATAGTAATATGGCGACGTTAACAGTATTAAAAGCAATATACTACCAAATAAAAAATAATCCGTTGGAAGGAACAAATTTGTACAGAGAACAAAAAGTTTAAAACTTAAATTTGGCGTGAAAAAGGGCGTGAAAGGGGGCGTGGCGTAAGAAATGTTTATTTCTACCTCGCCTGGAGTATAATGTGTATACAATTTGAAGTAAATCTGTTAAAAACTATATGGGAGCAATTACATAATTTTAAAAAAGTGGGCGTGGTCGAAAAAAGTACCCTATTAATCATGCCAGAGTCCCAGTTAAATGCTGTGAAAATTTCAGGAAGATCGGTCCAGAGGTTTGGTCTCCTATAAGGTACAAACAAGCAAATAAACAAACACACATTCCATTTTATATATATAGATACAGCGAAGCCAGTGTTGGACTTATTGAGGGTTTTAATCCCTAAGCGCGGCTGAAGGCAGCCTACTAAAATGAGAATTAACGCTGTTTACAGTATTTCTAAATATAATTTCTTTCTTAATAGGCGGACTTCGGTTGCTGCTAAGGGATTATAGCCCTCAGTAAGTCCAACGGGCGATTTTTAATTTTTTCAATTTTTTTAGGCGATTTTTCATAGCGCCGGCGCTTTCTTCTTCGATCATTTAGGTAAATTAGTAAATAGTTAAATAGAAAATAGAAAAATTCAAGTTGTTATCACCATTCCGTTTCCTTATCCAAATTTGGGATTATGTCCTCTTTTGAAGCGGTCATAATCCCAAATTAATTCTGGGAATATATCCTCTTTTTTATGTTAAGCGGTTATGTCCCTGTGGTTATGACCCTTGGGGCTTTATCCCGGCACCATTTAAACACATGATTACATGATTACACGGAGAAAATTAATTTGCTTGAAACAAGCAAATGTTTTGCTCAAAAGCAAATCACCAAAGATTGCTATATTGCAATCACTCCTCGTGTATTTAGGAAAAATCAAGCAAAATTTTGCTAAGTTATTATAAACTGAAAATCAAATTTTTATTTAATTCAAGCAAATATTTGCTTAGTTATTATAAATTGGAATAGAAAATGTTTGCTTAATTCAAGCAATTTTTGCTAAATTCAAGCAAATGTTTGCTTAGTTATTATAAATTGGAATAGCAAATTTCTGCTTGATTCAAGCAAATATTTGCTTAGTTTTTATAAATTGAAATAGTAAATTTTGATTATTTTGTGCTGAAATTTTGCGTAATTTTGAAGTGGTTGAGAATCAAGCGCAAGTTTTGCTTAACCACAATACAAATTTAGAAAAGAGTTTTCTCCATGTAGCACTTGAACCGTGAGTTTGCTTATAACTTGTTTTGTAATTTTTTTATTCATTCTGCTTTGGTCTTGAAACTTTTTTGTTTAAGGAAAACAGAACTCATTATTGCTACTTATATGTCGAAGAAAATTGAAATCAGTAGCTCGGTTCTGTAACTTTTCTCACCGTAGTTCTCACCAGATTTTCTCACTTTGAAGTCATTGTGACGTCATTCTCACTTGCACTGTTTCTGTTCTTAATGAAATAAATCGATGACTTTCATTCGAATGTTTCAATTCTACTTTCGAAGGAATTCGATAGCCGAAGTGTTACTGTAATCTAAAATATGCGACTCGAATCTGCAATCGAAGCTGAAAAAAATTTAAATAAGAAGGATTCGGTTTATCTCTAACAAAAATGATGAGTTTGTCACAAAAATGTAACTTTGCCTTACAATATTTTGGTCTAAGTCGCGGTTTTGTATAGGACATATTTTACCATAAAATTATTTTGAAAAATTAAAGATATTTGGTGAACTATGCGGTTAACCAAAGTTTTAAAGCCAACATAAAATAAAGGCATGGCTTTACGTCTATTGGGCTGGCAAAAATCCTCTACCTAACCCTCCATGTGGGTGCCGGCTGGTAATAACCGCTACAGTGTTCCTAATACTAAGACGGCGGTTAGCAGAGGGGGGGGGGTTCTTCCTACCGTATTCTGACTCTTCAATAGTCTCGTATGGCATGGTAAGAATCCTCCTCATCGGTAGGGGTGTGGGCTGAATCAAGGTGTAATGCGACCCGTGCTGAGGATTTGCTAGGCTGGAAGCCCATGTAATAAAGTCCAGTCTTTAACGGAGCCTCTCTGATACCTGGCCGTCTCAGAGTGTAACTGTGGCCTTACTGCGGCATTGGGGTTAGGGCGCGGTCGACATCTTTTTCCCCTCTCTATTTTTTGATCACTCTACTGACAGACTCTAAGCCAAATCTCGGGTTGGATCGGGGCTGCACACGGGGATCTTTCATTCCCTGAATGCGGACCTGATCCCGTTCGAGGAGTGGTCTCAGAACCTGTTGGTTTAACTCTCTTCATCTTGGTGGGGAGGGGGTGGTCGCACGACCAAGATGAATAAAATTAACGAAAAAAAACAAACAGATGGGCAATCTTTAAATGCCAACCAAGTGGAGCCTACAGCTACACCAGACACGCGGTCTTTAAACGCTCCTTTTGGCCAACAGCCTGCAGACGCGCAGTCTCTAAATGCTTCTGCTGCGGACGCTAGTGCAGTGGTTACCAAACCTGGCACATGTGGAAGTAGCAACAAGGGCCCGGCTACAAAGACGCCATCCACCAAAAGGACAGGCCGTGATTCTCGGAAATCAGCGCTAAGGGTAAGGGATCGCATTGCGAAAATTCCCGAGAACCAGCGTACCGAGGCTCAGTGGAAGTCCTGGAAGTGGGCGGTAGGCACCTTGGAGGAGTCACAAGCTTCTACACAACCCAAACCGGTGTCTACTAAGCGTCAGCGATCTCTAGAGGAGGTCCCTATGCCGGGCGCTAAGAAAATTTGTGGTAACACAGCCACTCCAAAACTCTTCAGCGAAATCGCGGCTGGACAAATTACCATTGCGGTGATTGACAGAAGCGACCCAGACGGCAGCATCTCGCCTAAAAAATGGAGGAAGGTAGTGGGAAAACTGGCCACTATCTTCATTCCGATTATGAAGGAGTTTCCCGGCAGAGGCCCTTCTTGTCGCGACAGTGGATGGCATCAAGGCCATGTAAAACTGATCGCATGTGCTGACCAAAGGTCTCTAGATCTGTATAAGATCGCAATCTCAAGGATTGGTGAGGTATGGCCGGGCGCGAATCTCGCGGTCATTGATAGGGATCTGATCCCAAACAGACCAAGGGCGCGTTCCCGGGTCCCAGCCGAACACTCTGACCCTCAAATAATCCTTGAGACAATAAGGCTGGGAAATCATGGCCTACCAACAGCAAACTGGAAGGTGACACGGGTTGATGAGCCGAAGGGGGACTTTAGGTCGGTAACATTTGTTATCAACCAGGAGTCCCTGGCTCTCTTATCATCCAAAGGTTTCGTGGTGGACTATGGTTTCTCATCCATAGAACTGAGGGTATATAAAAAAAATGAGGCGTTATTGGAGGAAGAGCAGGCTTCCAAAGCAATTAAAAGCGCACCATCCTCTCAAACCTGCCCCCCTGTGCTAGAACCGGAGGGCGTAAGCTCCGTGATGGAATTGGCACGCACATTTCGGCTATCCTCATTGGAGGATAGCCTTCTTAAATCAGACAATGACTCTGACACAACTGTGGTGGAGGTTGATTTAGCTACTAGAAGCTCAAATGCTGAAGGTAGTACAAATTAACCTACACCACTCCAAGGCTGCGTCCGCCAGCCTGATAATCCGTCTCAGCAAAGATGGAGACGACATCGTCCTGATCCAGGAGCCATGGGTAGTCTGTGGCCTGGTATGCGGACTCAGGACTCCAGCATACACGCTTGTGTATACTAAATCACAAGGTAAACCAAGAGCGTGTATTTTAATTAAGAAAAACCTGAGTGTATGTACTCTCTCTAATTTCAGTAACAAAGACACCGTGGCTATAAGCGTCGAGATGGGCCAGAACAGCTTGTGGCTCGTCTCAGCATACCTCGCGCACGACCACGAAGTCCTCCCAGAAGACAACTTTAAAAATTTGGTCTCCACAGCAGCATCAAAAACAAAGGGCCTTATTATCGGGTGCGATGCAAACGCTCATCATGTGATCTGGGGAAGCTCAGACACCAACAAACGGGGTGAGTTTCTATTTGACTTCATCCTCACAACTAATCTTAATATATGCAATATAGGTAATGAACCCACCTTCATTATAAGTAATAGACAGGAGGTTCTGGATATTACCCTTGCCTCTGTCCATATATCTAATAGGGTAAAAAACTGGAGAGTTTCAAATGAACACTCCTTCTCAGACCATAGATATATTCTCTTTGATGTTGATAACTTTGACTCGAGATCATGCGAATTTCGCAACCTTAAACAAACCAATTGGGATCTTTATATAAATTCCTTAAATACAGATCTCTCAATTAGACCAACTAATCGTCCTTCCAATAAACAATCTTTAGACAACTTAGTTAATAGTCTCACTAAATCGCTAAATAAAGCTCTAGATACTGCTTGTCCGCTAAAAACATTGAGGGGGAAGCAAAAGCCTCCTTGGTGGAATAAGGGACTAGAAGATCTCCGGAAAAAGACCAGAAAACTTTTCACCAGGGCAAAGACCACAAGATCTACAGATGCGTGGTCATATTATAAAATAGCCCTCAAGGAATATAAAAATGAACTACGAAAAGCACAAAGACAGTCCTGGAGGACCTTCTGTGAAAATATGTCACAGACCTCTGAGGCGTCTAGGCTCAGGAAAATTCTAGCTAAGGCTCCCTCCAATCCAAGCTTCATGAAAAAAGAAGATGGTACTTGGACCACAAGCAGTGAAGAATCTCTGAACGTTTTAGTAGAAACACACTTTCCGGGATGTTCAGAGATATACAACGATCCAATCCAGGTATATGAGTTACCACCTGTGAACAGATCTCTAGAAATACTCTCGCAAACAAAGCTCGAATGGGCAATCAGTAGCTTCAAACCATTTAAGTCACCAGGACCAGATGGTATAGCCCCCATTGAAATCCAAAAGTCGTATGACATCATTAAGGAGCGGCTTTTGCTGATCTACCAAAGCTGCCTTGACCTAAACCACATTCCCCAGCGATGGCGTAATGTGAAGGTTATCTTTATACCTAAGGCAGGAAAAAGCTCACACGTAAACCCAAAAGACCTTCGACCAATTAGTCTCTCATCTTTTCTTCTAAAAATCCTCGAGAGATTAATTGATATTCACTTGAGATCCCTGATAGAAAAGAAGCCATTATCTCTAGCTCAACATGCTTACACCAAAGGCAAATCAGTGGAAACAGCTCTCCACTCCATAATCTCCATCATTGAAAAATCCCTCTATCTGAAGAAATATACAATGATAGCTTTTATTGATATAGAAGGAGCCTTTAATAACGTCGAGGCAGGGGCCATCACCAGTGCGCTGACGGAGCTTGGGGTGGATGCCGCGCTGATAGCACTCATAAACCAAATGCTAGTTGGCAGGATTATAAGTCCAAAATTTGGAGCGGCATCCACGCTAAGATCTGTACCAAGAGGAACCCCTCAGGGAGGGGTTCTATCGCCTCTACTCTGGAATTTAGCAGTGAATGAACTGCTAGGCAAACTAGAACTAGAGCTTATGCCGATGACGTTGCTATTGTTACCTTTGGAAAATATATATCTACTCTCCGAGACATTATGCAAAACTGCCTAAATACTCTTGTCAACTGGACTATCAGCTGTGGGCTCAGCGTTAATCCTAATAAAACTGAGTTAGTAGTTTTCACAAGAAAACACAATGTACCTCAAATTAGCCCTCCTAAACTGGGAAATACAAGTCTTATCTTCTCAGATCAAGTAAAATACCTGGGCCTTATACTGGATAGGAAACTAAACTGTAAGCCCAATCTGCTCGAAAGAGCCAAAAAAGCGAACATTACCCTATACTCTTGCAAAAAGGCGGTGGGTAGCAAATGGGGTTTACAGCCAAGTGTTACTCACTGGCTTTATACAGCAGTTGTAAGGCCAATATTGCTATATGGTGCTATTGTCTGGTGGCATGCACTCGAAAAACAGACTCACCATAACCTTCTCCGTAAAGTTCAAAGATCAGCTGAACTGTGCATTAGCGGAGCCCTAAGAACCACTCTGACAGACGCATTAGACACAATGCTCCATCTTACACCACTTGATATCCTAGCTAAACAGATGGCCGCTAATACAGCCATCCGCCTAATAGCCACCTCCCAGTGGAAAGAAGGTACACTAGGACATTCTTATATCAGGAAATTTCTCCCTCCTTTACCTAGGTCCATTGACTACATCTCACAAAAACTACTCTTTGAGAGGAAGTTCGATGTATCCATTCCCTCTCGAGAAGAGTGGGAACAAAAAAACCGTTCACCTCACAATGTCATTGAGATCTTTACGGATGGATCAAAACTAGATGGCAAAGTAGGTGGAGGAGTCTACTCAGAAACATTAAGCATCAATATAGCCTTCAGGCTCCCTGACCATTGCAGTGTATTTCAAGCTGAAATCGCTGCTATACATGAAGCGTTAACTTGGCTTCAGAAAAATGATATATCTTCCATGGATATATGCATACTTTCTGACAGTCAGGCCGCTCTGAAAGCCCTAGGAACTGTTGAAATAACATCTGAAACAGTTTTCAACTGCCGCAGATCTCTAAACGAGATGGCAGAGCAGCTCAAAATTATCCTATGCTGGATTCCTGGACATAGGGATTTTCTAGGTAACTGCAGAGCAGATGAACTCGCTCGCACAGGTACTACCAAACAACTATCTTCAGACAAGACTAACCTTGGTATTCCTCTCACCACATGTAAACTCCTTACACATGAGTTATCCTGTATTAACACCAACAAAAGATGGTCAGCAGGTAACACTTGTAATATAGCACGGCAAATCTGGCCCAAACTCAATCTGAAGCGTTCAAAAGAACTCATATCTCTTAGTAGAGATCACATTGGCACCATGATAGGGATCCTGACAGGGCACTGCCTTATTGTCAGGCACGCTCAAAGATTAAATATACCCCACAACGACTTCTGCAGAAGCTGTAGAGATGAGGAGGAGGTGGAATCTACAGAACACCTTCTCTGCACCTGCCCAGTGCTGGCTCAAAAACGTTCTCTTCACCTAAACAACTGGTTTTTCAGAGACCTCGAAGAACTCTCGGAAATATCGATATACCGAATCCTAAGCTTTGTGAACAGCTCAAGCTGGTTTGAATAGAGAAGGGAGATCAGCCCCTGTGGTACCACAATAGGCCTTATTGGCCTAAGTGCGTCTCAATTTGAGGCAGCCACTTTAACCTAACCTAACCTTACGTCTATTGAATGTTTCTTTTTATATTATTTTTTATTCTTATTTATTTATTTTTCATCTAACAGAGTGGAATTCTTACAGACTACTTAAGATAGCTTAAAAAAGGAAATATTTACATAAACCGTTATTTACCAGAAATTTTACGGATGAAAATATTTCTCAATTGTAAGAACAGAAAATTTAGAGAAACTAGAACTTATTAAATGAAGAGAAAAAATTTTAAAAATAAGGTAGATCAAAACTCACGAGCCATAATGCTTAATACAAGGTTATCTTTAAAAGCATTTCTAGAGATATTTCGAAATAGGGCCGCTGCACACAGCAATTCATTAGTTTCCTGAATACTGCGTGCCTTTGGCATATTTTGAGTATAGTTAGATCTGTGGAGCAACTACCGAAAATGGAAATGGCTGCGGAGAAACCGTGATGGAGTATAGAAGTCGAGCTGAGAAAGTAATTCCGGACATTGGATGTTATTGTGAATTAGATCCTAAATAAGCATGACAGAGAAAATTTTTCTACGAGTAGTAAGTGGAGTGAGGCTAACTAGGGCGCATCGGGTAGCATAATGAGGCACTATGGGTAGATCCCAATTTAGTTTGAACCACATGTATCTTGTGAAATTTCGTTGGACCGATTCTAGTCTATTGGAGTATACAAGGTAGTAAGGGTTCCAAATCGTAGAGCAATATTCAAGGTCTCACTAAAGAACAATAAAATGTCTTAAAGGTGTATGGGTCAGAAAAATCAGTGGAATTTCTTTTAAAAAACCCTAAAATTGAGTTAGCTTTCATAATTATCAATTCGATATGATTTTTAAATAATAATTTTTATTCCAAATAAACTCCCAAGTACTTTTTACAGGACACTCTATCAAGAGTGGTAGAATTAATGGAATAATTCCAGATAATAGGGGATGAAGACCTAGTAAAGGAGAAACACTGGCACTTTGAAATGTTTAAGGGAAGATTATTAACTAAGCACCAATTGGCAACAGAGTTAAGGTCATATTGAAGAAGTTTAAAATCATTGACAGATTCTATTGACCGGAAAAGTTTAGGTCATCGGCAAAAAGAAGACATCTTGAGTGCTCCACGACAAAAGGAAGATCATTAATGAAGAGAAGAAATAAAAGTGAACTAAGATGACTACTTTGAGGAACACCTGACGAGACCTGTATAGCTGAGGACAAGCAATCATTGATTTTCACATTTTGCTTTCGATAAATGAGATACGATTTCAGCCATTCATGTAGACTTGAATGAAATCCAATAGCAGAAAGTTTAAGCAAAAGAGTTTAATGATTAACTTACAGAGTTTAATGAAAAGTTTCTAATTACAGAAGAACAAAATAGATTTAGATTAGTCGCAGTTGATCAGCCAGATAAGAAGCCATGTTGATTCACAGAAATTATATTTTTTACAAGAAACGATAATTTTTCATCAACAATTTTTTCAAAGACTTTAGGCGCATAAGATTTTACTTATCGGTTTATAGTTGCAGACATCCTGCTTCGGACCTGATTTGTGAATCGGAACAATATAAGAAACTTTCCATTCATTCAGAAAAATTCCATTTGAAAATGTAATAAAAAAGAAAGACGTTGAACTGTTTTTCTTCAATGTCAATTAGTGACTGGCTTTATTTTAAAAAACATAAAATCTAAAAGCTTATAATACATAATATATGAAATCTTAAAGCTAAGCAAATATTATAAAGCTTTCTTATAAAATATAAAATATTAAAGCTAAGCAAATTTGAAGGTAAGGGAAAATACACCGCCTAATGTATCATATTATTTGTTCTACTTTTATTGAAAAGTATTGCTTGAAACTTTTGCAATATCATAGCAAAGGTTATTGAATACAGTGAATCACGCAATTGAATTACAGAATATCATTGCAAAGGTTACTGACTTCAGTGAATCACATAACTGAATTACACATTCAGTTGTGTGTCATATCAATAGTTTAATAGCATTTGTGTATTTTCACTACAAAAGCGACTCATTGAATTTAATAGTTAAATAGGATCTATACCATCATGGCCAGGCGAAGAAGAAGATTTGATATTCAATAGCGAATTTACAACCTCTGATTCCTCGATGGTGAGGTTACCTAAATTTAAAAGAAAACTATGATCCGAAATAACGGGCAATAATTTAGAGTAATCAGCGAAATAATTACAAATGGTAAGAGTATCCTCAGTATAAGTTCCCTTATAAACCATGGAATTAGGAATGCCGCTAGATTTCCGCTACAAATTTATGTAGGACCAGAAAAATTTACTGTTCTCTTTAAGCTTATCTTCAACTGATGTGATATAGGACTTAAAAATAAATTTATTAAGGATCCTGAATTCATTGAGAGACAAATTAGATAACGCTGCTTTAGTTGTTGATTATGTCTGGAACTTCTAAACCTTTTAAACGCTTTATTCATTTTATTGCTTAAATTTCTTAGCCGCTGATTAAACCAAACCTGGATCCTGAATTCATTGAGAGACAAATTAGATAACGCTGCTTTAGTTGTTGATTATGTCTGGAACTTCTAAACCTTTTAAACGCTTTATTCATTTTATTGCTTAAATTTCTTAGCCGCTGATTAAACCAAACCTGATGATTAGAGCTACGAGTACTCTTCTTCCAATACTGCAAAAGCTTCGTTGCATAGAAATGACTCAAGACCAGCTTGAATACTATTGTAGTAAGCACGGTTAAAGAGTCATATCACAAAAGAGAAGTAGACGAATTTTGATAATTTAAGGCACTAAATTGAAGCATATTGTAAGTACAATATCAGATTGAGGAGATTTTAAAATTACAACAAATTCCTTATCCATAAAAATTAAATCTAATATTCTATCCAAATCATTAAATTTATCATTAATCTGGACTAACAGCCCTATTCTGGTTGTTAGCTTAACAAGAAATAGTTAAGGAGCTCTTGTTAACTTGATTGTTATGCTATGTAAATGTTAGTATTCTTAAAAATCATTAACAACATAAAAGCTTAAAAAGCTTTTAAAGTTTACCATGCATGGTGAAAATCGATATGCCTATTGAAAGAAGAGATGCGCGATATAAACAGATGCTTCGAGTGCAGCTTGTGACTTTGAAGCGCTTGAAAAATTTGCCACGGCTGCTGAAAGATTTTATTATCAACACTTAAATAAGTAAAAAATTCTTCCATTTTTCAGTTTAATGTATTTAAACTCAATATTATATTATAATTTGTATTTTTTATATTATTTTCACAACAATTTTTTATCTAAGCACATACATTTCATTCGTTGTTAAGACCCTTTCTCTTATTAACAAAATTGTAAGGAAAAGAGCTTTTCAATTTGGAGCAGAATACGAAACCTTAACAAATTGTTAATACTAACTATTTTGTTAATGTGGTGAGCTTAGTTAAGCTACCAGAATAGGGCTGTAAGTCATATTGCAAGAAAAAATCAATTATACGCGCGTCTATTTCAGAAAGAACATTAAACGGCATAAGACAGAACCGCTTACTGATTCCCAGCTAATGTTACACAGGTTAAAATCACCCGTCAGAATAACATGATGCGACTGATTAAAGTTAAAGTTAACGTTGGCAAATGTTTACTGAGCAACCACAATATTTACCCTTATTTTAGTTGTCGTCGTCAACGTCGATGTTGTCGTCGTCGTCGACGATTTTTGAGTCGACGTAGACAATTAATTATTATTAAATTTGTGTCGGCTAACACTGACGTGGCTACGACGACAATTTATAAATAAAAATATCTTTGGAATAGTTATTGAAAACGAAACGCCGAATTCACTTTTACACTAGTCAACTTCGATTTGAGTTTTCAATATACTTTATATGACTATAAAAAAATAGCAGAGCGTCTGCAAGTTGATCCTGGTGATAACAAATAATGACATTTTCTGACCCTAATGCTGTATACAACCAAATCGAACACATTATTCTGGATACTATCAGCTCGAAGAGCAGAAGTAACAACCCGCATAAAGATGAAACAACACTTAGCCCCTTGGATTAATGACAACTTTAAAGCATTAATGAGAAAAAAAGCTAATTTATGCAAAAAACTTAAGCGTCAACCTCTAAAAAGTGATCTTAGGCGTCGACTTGAAGACATAAATAAAATAGTAGTCACCAAAGCAAAAAAGCATCTCACTGACGCGTACCACAAAAAACAACTCTTGGAGGTTAAAGGTGATATCAAAAACACATGGAATGTACTCAACGGGTTCCTCAATCGAAAACACAAAGCAACAGTAGTGAAGAAGTTTCTAAACGACGAAGGTGCGAAGGAAGTGTCAAAATGTTTAAATAAAGCTTTCGTGAAACGTGCAGGAATCATTGCTTCCGAAATCCCTCAGTTTGCTGACGATGATATAAATGCGTTTCGTTCTCTGCAGCTACAAGTGCTGCAAGGGAAGTCTTCAGGTTTAATGTAGTTAGTGAGAAATACTTTGAAAAAATAATATCGGATTTAAATCCTAACATAGCAACGGGAATCGATCAAATATCCGCAGTAGTTCCCAAAAATTCACCTGGTGCCTGTGCAAAAATACTACGACGACACCTGTTCTCGGCAATCATTAAAACTGGTGTATACCCACAAAGATTGAAAAAGCAGAAAGTCGTTCCTATATTTAAAGGTGGCAATAAACAAAATGCAAAGAATTATGGACCAATTGTGCTCCTGCCTATTATAAACAATGCGATAGAGAAAATTACGAAACAACAAATATCAGCCCATATTGACAGAATTGGTCTCTTGTACAAATATCAGTATGGCTTTCGCTGCGGATCTTGAACACAGCCAGCATTAATGCAAGCGGTGGACGACGTTTGTGCCTACCTGGAAAATGGATGTTCAGAAGTTCGTGGCCTGTTTTTGGATCTAAAAAAAGCATTTGAATGTGTTGACCATGATGTATTAATACATAAACTGCAATATGCTGGGTTTAGTCAAGTGGATCTCGACGTAATGCGAAGTTATGTGACAGATAGACCGATGACTGTTATGAATGGAAATGGACTAAGCAACGCGGAAATCCGTCGCTGGTGTGCTTCAAGACAGCGTCCTAGGACCACTGCACTTCTTAATTTTCATCAACGACATACAAAACATTGAACTGCATGGGAAGTTATTTTTGTTCGCTAATGACATCGCCTTGTTTTATCCATCGTACTCGCGGACGGCGCTCAAAACAAAAATTGAACACGATGTATCAATTTTGACCGAAAAGACTAAATTTGAAATTTTCTCGCCACGTCGCAAGTTCGAAGAAAGGCTAATTCTTAACGTCAATGGTACAGAAATTGCAAAAGAGGATAACGTAAAATTTCTTGGCCTTACGTTGTCAAATAACTTGAACTGGAACGAACATATACGAACGTTGCAGCGTAAAGTATTATCAGGGGCCGAATTACAGCATCCGTGATCGAGCAAAATTACGAAGGGCACGACGAAACAAGTGCCTATCAATCTTGTATAATTTTGCCCGATCACTGATGCTGTAATTCGGCCCCAGTTAAATCAGTTTTTTACTTGCACCCTCGTTCTCCTTCCGATTGCATAAGTATCAACTTGCCATTCAAGTTTACAAAAACCTGGGTCGATTTACAGCATCCGTGATCGAACAAAATTGTACAAGATTGGAAGGCACTTGTCTCGTCATGCCCTTCGTAATTTTGATCGTTCACAGATTCTGTAATTCGGCCCCTGCTAAACATCAGCTACAATACAACACAGCTATCGAGGCGCACTCATAACATCAATACAAGTAGGTAGCGGCGAGGTGCAGATTTGTGGTGACTAAGCAGAGATACGCCTTTGCGGGCTCAGCGGTTTACAACATCCTGCCATCTGTTTGCAAAAACGTCCGATCATTTAGTTGCTTTAAGTTGGAAGTAAAAAATATTTTGCTAGTTACAAATTAAACTTGCGTAAACTTTTAAAATATAGTAAATATAGATAAGTACAGAACAAACTCGATTCTTGCACATACGTGCTAGTTCAGTTCTCAAAATTTTTAACTCTGTACTTGCGACATTTTTTTCTTTTCGTTCTTTTTACGTTTTCTTGAACTAAAAAAAGGTTCAGGGAAGAACCGTCGACCGTTAAAGTAACATCAATTTATGCTGGCGATTTTATGCTGCCCATGAAATGTATTAAATTGAATCAGTTTTCAGCTAATTACTATGTTGTCCGGTCTCAATGGCGAAGAAAAAGCTTACGTTGCTGACAATTAAAGACAAAGCCGACATTTTAAGAAAGTTAAGTGCAGGATTTTCCTTCAATGCATTAGCTAAAAGCTTTAATGTGCATAGAGCAACAATATCTCTTGTAAAAAAATTAATACTCCATAAAAAAATTCGTGCTGATCACATTGCTTGTCATGGAAATTCTATTGATGAATATCTGCGAAACATCAACCTGAAAGACGCCATATGCTTTTTAGCTAATGCGTGGAAGGATTTTAATGTATTTTGAATTCGGTCATCTTTTGAAAAACTGCTTGAAAAAGAGTCTCACTGGGAGAATGAATATATCATTCTTCTTTCTGAGCTACGTTTACAGCTAGCGGATGATGCATCCAATATTCATTCTGTTGCCATTTTGCTTCGAGAAGTAGAACCATTGCAGCAAATATCTAGTTCTGAAATCGAGCAATGTATTGTTGAATCTAATTTAGCGCCCACTCCACTTTATGAAGAACACTTTACCGACAATGACCTCACCAGTGCTGAAGAAACTGACGACGTTCTTTTTACTAGTAGGAAACCAGAACAAAGAAAGTTACACCGGAGGAGACTATATTAGCCTTCAATATTTGCTTAGAATGGGCGCAGCAAAGCGATGCTTCCTAGACGATGTTATGACACTCCAGAGACTAAGAAGCAATGTAGTATTGAACAAGCGAGTCTGCACAAAGCAAACCAAAATTAATAATTTCTTTAATTCATCATACAATATGTTGAGTGAATAACTTTTTATAAGTATATCTACAAGTGTATTAAAAAAAGATATTAAAAACATTTTATTAAGATTCTAAACAGATTTGTGTTTTGTCCTTTTGTGCCTTTTTATTTGTATGGAAAATAAAATACTCTGTACTTGCGACTTCCTCTAAACTTGCACCGAGCCCGTTTTTCATTACGTGCAAGAATCGAGTTTGTACTGTATATAAATATGCCAATGTAGCATGCTCCTTCAAAGCTCTTTATTCGAGCAATGAAGCTTAATGTTTTATAAAGGTGCCCCCAGACTATATGTTTCATACAGATGACATGTAAAAAAAATTACATACCGAATTTCATCTGTGTGCCAAAATTTAGTTTTTGTCATTCAGTTTTTTCTTTTGTCTCCACACTATCTGACACGTCATTTGAAAATAAAATACAGCTTTTGAAATTTTTGTAAGCCGTAAAGCTCTAAAGTGTCCACCTTTGGCCATTCAAACTAAGAATAAATTCATTAAAAATAAATTTATTGAATAAATATCTTAAAATTTGCCTTTTCTTCTATTTTCACATAAAAAATTTATCAAACTGACATTTTGTACAAATGAAAAAACATACGAAATTAGAGACTTTTCTAATTCAAAAATTTACAGACGCAAATACAAACGACATTTCAAAACGAAATATTCATATGTTCCACACTATCTGTTGCTAAAAACTATTTCTAATTAATGACGTGGCATAGGTGTACATATAGTGTAGAAGCACTTTAAGCACTTATTTGAAATTTAATATATATAAAAAATAAAAAAAAATAAAACAATAATTATTAAGCACAATGTAAAATTGTTGAGTTTTTTAGTATATTAATTTCTGAAAGCAGCACAGATATAAGTGTTGACAGAGTGCTCTGTTCCCTCTCGCTTGTGTATCTTTTTTATCTTGGACCACTATTTACTCGCTTAATAGCGAAATTACAATGCAGCAGTGGCAGTGGAAGTGTCATTGGCAGTGAGCGGTTTTTTAATAAGGTTCTCATCTAAGCATGTAACTGACCCGTAAACATTGTAAACATTGTGAACTTACATGCGCGTAAACTATGTGTCAAAATTTGTATGGGCGTGAGTTTACATCATTTCCGAGCCTATTTTGTAGTGTAAACCAGCATGTTAATCTACGTGTTGGAATGAGGGATGCCTTTGGCGCTAATCATTACATATTTGAAGTAGTTGGAGTAAATATGAACACGTTTTATTTATTTTTCTATGTTAATGAAGGTTTTCAAAAGGTTTAAAATTTAAAAAAGTTATAATGTCGTAGCCGCAGCCGCCATTTTGTCGACATTTACGCTATTTACACTTTATCGCTCATCAAAAGTTTAGATGCTTTACATGTTTACATATTTACATGCTTAGATGAGAACCCTTAATATATCACTGCAGCAAAATTACAATTCAGCAGTGAGCAGTAGCAGTATTTTGACGTCTAACATTTTTGTTTTTTTTTTCTTTTTTAGCTCTAAATGTTAATGTTTGTTTTATTTTTTCATGTTGCCAGTGTATTTTTTTTTTCATTTATTATATTGGCAGCAGTGTGGCAGTGTCAGTAAATTTAGCAATAGAGCTAACGTCAGCAGTACTGCTTTCTGCCACTGCTGTTATGTGAAAGTTACCATTAAATAACATTATTCATAAAATAACAGCTGATCACTGCCACTAACTGACGCTGCCACTGCTGCATTGCAATTTCGCTATATCAGTTACAGAAACAGTAGTTTTCGCAAAAGTAAGTATTTTGGAATGAAATATTGCATAAAACGTTTTTGGAAAAATACAAGTTTTTACATTTCTGCAAATTCGCTGCATATTTCTGAGTTCTCGAAAACAGCCCAAGCGATTTTGATGATTTCAGTACAGGCGCTTACGGGGGCAAAAATCGATGTTACTAGGTCTCATTTCTGAAAAAATTCATTTAGAAGAGCACATTGGGGTATTTGACCGATTTAGGCGGCCAAAATTATTTTATTAGGTAAGAAGTTTCTATTCAAGTCTGTTAATTGATTTTGACCCTGTACGACCATTGGGACGTATTCAACACTATTCAACATTGCAAAAAAATTAATTTAGCAGCGCACATTGGGGTATTTGACCGATTTAGGCGGCCAAAATTATTTTATTAGGTAAGAAGTTTCTATTCAAGTCTGTTAATTGATTTTGACCCTGTACGACCATTGGGACGTATTCAACACTATTCAACATTGCAAAAAAATTTATTTAGCAGCGCACATTGGGGTATTTGACCGATTTAGGCGGCTAAAATTATTTTATTAGGTAAGAAGTTTCTATTCAAGTCTGTTATTTGATTTTGACCCTGTACGACCATTGGAACATATTCAATACTGCAACAATTTTGATTTCTATCAAATCTGTGTTTTATTAAATTGATTTTTGACTTTTCGGTGAAATACCCCCATGTGCATTACATACATTTAAACCATAAGTTGGATTCCAAAAATTCTGGAATTGAAATAGCTCATTAGAACATAAAGAAAATTTATATCCCAAGCTCTTTGGATGAAAATTTCTATACAGGGGTTTTCGAGGGCGAAAAATCGATTTCTGAAAAAATGAGTTTTCTCCGTGTTTTCAGGTAAGTTATTTGTATTGCTTTCCATTTCATTTTGCTTTTCTTATGTATCAAGGCGTAAGTCACAACTTTTTGCATGTTGTTGAGCTCAGTGCATGTATGCATGTTAATGTTTGTGTTTTTGCTACGTAAAAAGGTTTTATTTTTCCGTGTATTTTAATGTGTTAGCGCAGAAAGCATTTAGCAGCCCACATTGGGGAGTTTGACTTATCAAGGCGGCCAAAATTATTTTATTCGGTAAAAAGTTTCTTTTATAAATATTACAGACAAATATTTTATTGCGGATTTAATTATATTTAATGGTGCTATGTTTACTTTTAAACTGTGAGGTGAAAGTGTTGTTCGGAAAATTCCTGATTACAGTACTTTTAAGAAATTGATTGTTTTATCGAAATACAATAAAAAAAAAACAATTTAAGTACATGGGTCTTGGCGGAAGGTAAGCTCGGTTGCCCAGGTACACTCAAAAAAATCTGCTTCCTTTAAATTAAAAAACTGTGGCTTCAATTCATAGGCATGGGTTTTTCTATATTCTATAGAGGTTTCTTCTTAATGTAGATAATTTTCACTTCATTAACGACCTCACGCCTTGATTTCGTTGCAATGTTATCGAAACAGCTCTTTAGTTTTGAAGACAAGTTTTACTTAAATATAAGAAATAAAGGTATGATAAAAGTAAAATTTCCAAAAATTGTATGAAAACAGAAATAATTTGAAGAAAAACTGTATTGATATCAAGTCTGCTCGCAACATTCTACAGCATGATTTCTTAAATATGGGGAAACATAAGTTACAATACTTGGATATTTTATAGAAATACATGCAAGTTTTTTTTTTGTACACCACAAGTGATTATTTTAGGGATCCATTTCTTATATTTCTAGAAAAATGCTTTAAAATTACTTACGAAGCAAACGATTCTTAGGGAAGCAAATTAAGCGACGATTGTTGAACAACTGCGATGGTCGAATGGATAAGCCCATGCACTTACACTCACGCGGTCGAGGTTCAAGTCTCCAGATAGTGGTAATTTTTCAGTTTAATTTAATGTTAATAATAATAATAATGTTTGCAGTTTTTCGTCAGTATAAAAATCATAATTCTCACAGTATGCTGATTAAAATCTTAAAGATTTCTTTTGCAAAAATTACAAAACTTTTCCAGGAATTCGATGAAAAATTTCTTATTTTCAAAGAAAGTTTTTCTCTTACTTATATCCGATGATTAATAAACGGTAGCAAATTTTTTATTTTCTGAGAAATTGTTTCTCTTAGTTATAGCCAATATTAAAAAAACGGTAGAAAAACTTACTAAATGTAATAAGATTTCTATCCAATTGCGCTAAGTTTCTTTATTTAAGCGAAATAGTTTGTAAATTATTGGATAATTTTCCTAAACTATGTCACACTTCTGGTGTCAATTTAACGAAAAATATATACTTCATTTTTAGAAAATCGGCCATGGCGCTTATTGAAGCCCAAGTTTTCTAACGATTGGGTGCTATTTTTAACGAACTACTGGAAATTTTTTTGCTGAGTGTACTATATGCTTAAAACATAACATTAAAGATACATAAAAGAAAAACATCGTGTATGTAAAATATTATAGATGAAATGTTGGACTTATACACACATGATATGTATATAATACTGTTTTAAAAAAAGTTAAAATGTTAATGTTTCCACGGGTCAAGGGCTTATATTAATACTAAGGTTGAAAAAAATACACCATGATTTTTTCATTGTGATCGGATAATTTTTAGGACATGGTCGAACCTATCAAAGTATTTTTTGAGTCATTAAAACAAAAAAACAATTTTTAAAGTGTAAACCTTTTCATAATTTTTTCTTTAGTATAACAGGATTCGGAAAACACGATAAGATTTTTTTCCCCGATCAACCACATATAACTAATATGTAGTAAAATTTGCAATAAAAGGTTTTTTTTTTAAAATGTTCAACGTCTCAGGACTGTGGTATCTTGGATCCTTTCCTCATGCATACAAAATATAAGGATTCTGAAGCTCCAAAGCTTAAACGTGCATATGACAAAATGTTTTGTTCACAAATTACTTCAGTGATTACTTTTTTAAATTTTTATCAAACAACAGTTTCAGGAAAATTTTTGATTGAACAAAATGTTTTTTTTTTTTAATTACAAAAGTTGTACAACACTATTTTTTAAAGAAAAGTGCATTTGCTTAGGAAATTTTTTATGTTTTCCATTACAACCTGTATGTAAAGCTGTGTCTTTAGTTGTTTTCAAGTCGTGGATTACATTACAACCATGTACGTATTCCGTGTTGTCCTTCCATAACGATGGATCTACCGCTAAAAAGTTTGTTTTGATATCAAGTTTGTTTTGCAACGCTTTTTTTAAACAAATCGTTTAATTCTATGAAAAAAGATAAACCACAATGATACAAATAAATTTGGGGAGATATATGCCATTAAAGTCAATTATATTTTTGATTTTGTGCAGAAGAAAAGAAAACAAATTTTTTGGGCCCATTTTATAAAAACTCAACCGGACAAAAATCAAATTTATGTTATTTTATATATTTATTTTTTTAATAAAGAGAATATTAAGGTACATACGACCGTAGTGGCGACCGTAGCCTAGTGGGTAGAGTGCGTGGCCCCTAAGCTAAAGAACCTTGGTTAACTTCCAGCTCAGACAGAAAGTTTTTTCAATTGAATTAATTTTTCTGTTCGGTCGTCACCTCTCTGCAGACAATGGCAAACCTCATAGAGTAAAAATTGCCATGTAAAGCTTCTTGAGAACATAAGCCGTTCGGAGTCGGCATAAAACACGTAGGTCCAGTTCTCGGTCATTTGTGATCAAACATTTAATAACACGCAAAACACAATTGAACAATAGAAGCTAGGTCAAAGTCCTTCCAAGGGCTGAAATGGCCAGTTTATTTTTTATTTTATTTTATACGAAGTTTACGAAGACGTTTTTAAGCATAATCTTTGAAATTTTTTTATACATTTTTTGTTTGTATGGTAGTATTTTACATTGTTATTATTAAAAATGTTTTTTTTGTTATTTCCATTATTTTTTACTTTTCTTGGATATGCTGAAGTCGGTGTTTCGAAAACGTTGACGCTAAAACAAAATACCAAAAAGTTTCATTCACGCTTTAACCTACCACATTTAAAAAATCTATCCCAGAAAAAAATGGGAGAGGTTAAAAGAAGTACACAAATGGACCACATTTTTCACCCTTATAACCTTTCTAAATAATAATAATTTAATATTTTTTGGTAGATTACGGTACAAAATAGGTTATTAAAGAGAATGCATTTACTTGTATCAAAGTCGGCCCAGCCAATCCGGAGACTAACTGGCGGCCATTTGAAAAAAGTCATTTCGAGAAAAACGCGTTTAAAGTTTTCGAGACACCTGCTAGTTATCAAAGGCGCGCGATCGCGCACTTCATTTTAGATCGTTTTACGTAGAATTTTTTTATAATATTTCTAATAGGGTCTTGTAAAGACTTATAGAGCCAAAAAAAGAAAAATAAATAACTAAAATCTATTTTAAAAATTTATTAACTTTGTACGTATTAAGGTACGGGTTTAAAAAATAAATATCTAAAAAATTGAAAAACTTTCAGGGGATTAAAAAAAAACCATTTTGTGCCGATCATTAGCAAAACCATTTTTTTTAACAAGCTTGCAAAACTTAACTAACGCAGGTAAAAATCATAAGTCTGTTTTTTCATCTTTCTAGGACCTGTCTCAGTTAAGGAATACAGTCTCAAAAAATTCTTATAGGAACAAACTAGCTTGTTTTTAAAAACAACTAATTAAAAAACTAATGGAAAATAAACTAGTTCATGAACTACTTTGAATTATATTAAGGCGGCATCCGCTTCAATTTTGAATAGTTTTTATTGCATTATATGTATATGAAGTAATTGAAAAACTACTTCAAAACAAATTTCTTAAAAACTACTTTGAATTATATTAAAGCGGCGACTACTCTGATTTTGACATGTTTTTATTGCAAATTTTTATTACAAGTATATAAAGGGTGTCCCAACAAGAGCGCAATTTTTAAATTTTAAATAAAACACAGATATTTAAAAAAAAATCGTGAAACTTTATTATATCGTAAAGTAGACAGAATGAGGTTATGTGTGGAACAATATATAGTGCGGATGGCCGCCGCAGCTTTGCTGGCATACACGCGATCTTTTAATGAAATTTTCAATGACCGTTTTGCATAAATGCTGCGGTATTTCATTAATGCAGCGTCCAATTTCCTCTTTTAAGGCTTGAGTCGTCGTCGGCTTATTCGCGTAAACCATCGACTTCAAAAAACCCCAAAGAAAAAAATCGAATGGTGTTAAATCGCACGATCTAGGCGGCCAATTCTGATCTCCAAAACGCGAAATAACACGACCGGGAAATGACTGATGCAACAATTGAATTGTTTCTCTGGCTGTATGACATGTGGCGCCGTCTTGTTGGAACCACATGCCCTCCACATTCATTTCTTCAATTCTAGGCAAGAAAAAACTGGTCATCATTTCACGATACCGAACACCATCGACTGTTTGCGCTTGACCTACCTGCTATTTTCATAAAAAAAGGTCCAATGATTTTTCCAGCCCAAAAACCACACCACACAGTGACACGTTGGGGATGCATTTGCATCTCGTGAATTACTCGACGATTTTCCTCACCCCAAATGCGACAATTCTGCCTATTGACGAAGCCATCAAGATGGAAATGGGCCTCGTCACTGAAGATGATTTTAGCGGCAAAATCAGCATTTTCATGTTGTCTCTCCAATACCCAATTAACGAACTCCCTTCGCTGTCCATGAAGGACAGCGTCAGCTGGCTTCAGTTCCTGAGTCAATTGAACTTTGTATGCATGAAGATGCAAGTCTTTCGTCAAAATTCGCTGCATAGTGGATTTGAAGACACCAATTTGCTGAGCTCGGTGTCGAATTGAGGTGGATGGAGTTTGAGCGACATCATCACGTACAGCTGCGACATTTTCGGTCAATCGACCTGGTCGAAGGCGCGTTGTTGTCTTTACATCACTAACAGACACAGTTTCGGCAAATTTATCCATTAATCTCTTTACAGTTGACTCTTTTGGAGCATTATTGTGACCCCAAATTGATCGCAATTTGCGAACTGTAGCCGCAAAACTTTCAGCATATGGGTAAAACAATTTCACAATGAGAATGCGTTGTTCATTCGTGTAGCGCTCCATTTTTACTAACCTCGTACCTTCTACTAGCAAACAATAACAATTGTTCAAATGTCAAACAACGACACTTCGAATGGCGTCAAATTTAAAAATTGCGTTCTTGTTGGGACACCCTTTATATATTTAACCATGCTATTTCATCAAACATTATTAACTTTAGGCTTTCACTAATATGAATTTATGTATTTTTTTTTTCAAAACAATAAAATAAATGGTTTATTTGATGTATAGAAATTTAAAATTTTTATGTTTTAAATTCATCTTCAGTAAGTGGAATATTAACTAGTTTTCAATTGATTTATTTTAAAGTAGTTAAAAAATAATTTAAGTTCAACTAATTTAACAAGTTGTTGAAAACATATGCTGACGAAAGTCAATTGACTTATTTAGCGGACATCACCATACAAAATATTTTAGTTCGTTCTATGGAAAAAAATCAGAATTTCAACTAGTTGTGGTTGATAAAAATCTGCTTTTCAACTACTTTCAAGTTAGTTGATTTTCCTACAGGGTACTTTAGCCTAGCCATTGAAAGGGGTAAAAACTGTAACGATATTTGATGTAGTTGCTGTGGATGTTAATTGCATTTCAATTCTTCCTTTTCTTTTTGGTATAAATAAGTAGTGGGTCAAAGTACCATGTATTGTTTTTTCTTTATTAAAGAGTTTTTGGAGAACTTGAACTTCTCTGCAGTACTGCTTTGATGAGAAAAATTCAGTATCAATATTTTTTATGTTTTTTGAAACCTAATAAAAAATGATAAGCCTTTAAGAAAAGTCTTTTAATTGTGCCTTTTAAGTGTCATTCGCAAGGGATATTAAAATTAATATTAGGGGTATTCGCACTAACTTGGGTAGTTAGGTAGATTGGGAAATTTGTTTTTGTAAAGTGTCATTGTACCCAAGTACCCATCTACCAATCTGCTGACCCCCTGACTTGTTTGAGTAGATTTATTTCTTGCCAAATCGAGTACTTTTACCTTTTGCAAAAATAGGCAATAATTGACCTAAGGGCATCAAAATTAACACATTTGTTGTCAAGGCTAATATCCCAGATTATAAAAAATAAATTGCCACACCCCCCATTACCGCCCACAAATCAATAAAAACGCTATATTTCAGACGAATTCGGTTGTATAGTAATTAAGTTCGTATGGCTATTCTCGGTAACTCAACCAAAAATGGGCGTGGTCGAACTATAACTACGGCTACTTTTCAGAAATCATTATGATTCCTGAGTTGTGCATGTTTTTATAATGAAACTTGGTGTGTATGTGCTATGAGACCAAACTCTGATTATATATATAAATGTCGCCGCGCCTACTTTTGCGGCCCTTATATATTTATTAAATTGTTCGTGCAGTGTCTCTTGTAAGATCTCAGGAACGGTAACACCCAAGGCTACCAATACAATATCTGTTATTAAGGTTGATATCTCGGTTAATAAAAAAGCCACACCCCTTTTACCGCCCACAAATCAATAAAAATGCTATATATCAGACGGTTTGCGTCGTATTAGACTAAAAATTAGTAATTTAGTTCGTATGGTTACTGGCGGTAACTTTACAAAAAACGGTCTGTGGCAGGACAACGTCTGCCCGGGATTCCCAGTAAATTATAAAATGTTGCAAAGTTCACGTTAAAAATTTAACGTTATAATTTAATTTAACAAAGTTTTTATAATACATATATTTGGCTTAGCAGTAACTGCCTACTAGAGTGACCGGATCTCATATGGGGAAAAAAAAAGTCGGAATCTTGTTCGTCTGGACTCCACAAAACAATTCCCCTTTCCAGATATTGCGATAGCTGAAATTTGAGCTCGATTAAACGACGTTAACCCGTGCCGCTCGTCGCTGAAAGTTTGGAAATTTTTGGCCAAAATCCTGAAATATGGAGCCATAACTCTAGAACGGTAAGTAATAAAAATACGCTTAATTACTCAAAAAAAAGCTTATTTTGTTCTTCAAAATTTATATTTCATACATAATTGTTGTTATTTTAAGTCAAACCGAGTTACAACAGCCTTTAGCCCCAAAAACGTGACCTGGTACCACTAGGAGCATACTTCGTATATTTTGTTATTTAGTGATAAATTTTGCTTTCTTTGGAACATTTTTGAGCTTAAAGTATAGATATAATAAAAAAATATGTGAAGATATTTGAAAGTTTTTTTTTATAATTTTCCAAGTGTGCCATCTCTGATGAACGTATGCCATCTCTGATGAACATATGTCATATGTAAAAAGGAGGAGACAAAATAAAAGAAGATTTTTCTTTATTCGTGTGAATAATTATGAAATAAATAGATCGGTTTAAAATATTGCAAACGCCAAGAAAATATAAAAAGTTTAAAAAAGAGCCAAGATAGTGAGCCAAAAGAAAGTAAAATTAAAGTGCAAACATAGACCAATAAACAATTAAGTGTTTTTGGAGCCGGTAGTAACATAAATAATTACAACTAAACACTTTGTATTAACAGACAAATTGGCTCATACAAGAGCAACAATAAAAAAGTGAATTTTGTTATACCATAAACGTATAGTGCTATTTGATTGGGTGTTTTACGTCAGGCTCGATACAGAAGCACAGGACAAACCTTCCCGTTTACCAGCAAAGCATCATCGGCACGGCATTCCGGCCAACCCTCAACAGCAGATCGAAGGATTTATCGGCAACAGATCCATCACCCGCATTCAAGGAAGATATCTTCGGTGAGTTATGTTAAGAGGCGTATTCGATACAAAAATGGGATCAACAACTGAACCTCATCCAGACATTTTCAAGAGATTCATCACTGCGTGGCCCAAGATAGACAAAGGAAAATTAGACACAGGTATCAGTGACAATATAACACAAAAACAGCTAACTCCAGAAGCAATTGCAAATGTTATTGCTGAATTCGAGACCAAATTAAATGAGAGCCACCCCCGAGATGACTACAAGGAGCTGTTGCAGTTGGTTCTCGTATTTGTTGGATCACTAGATGGCAATGTTGTGGGTTTTAGAACTCCAGGAGCCATTCATCACGCTAGGTGGATGGCAAAGGCTATTTACTGCTTAAAAATATTCATTTTTCGTCGTCAATTTAAGATGTCTAAAGAAGAAGAAAGTTCTGTGCGTGCCATTTCTATTTTCCTAGTTAAAATTTATTGTAAAGCTTGGTTCAATGCTCCAAAAGCTCATCTTGCGCCAAAGCAAGATTTAGGTATTTTGCATAGTCTTTTAGACTATAAAGAATGTGACAACGACATTGCAGAAATAGTCCTGACCAAATTTTCAAACCATTTGTGGTATTTGAATGCAGAGTTGGTTGGATTATCGTTTTTTGATCCCACCATTACAGACGATGAAAAATTGTTAATGGCTAATAAATTGCTCAGTAGCACAGATGAACCATCAGAGCACGCTAGGATTGTAAATCCAAAAGTTAGGAAAGAAAAATTAAAAGACGTAGTTGATGGAGGATTGGTTAATTAACTTTCCAAAGAAACGTTTACATTCTTTGACCGATTTAATATAAAAACAGATTTCCTTAGACAAAATCCAAACACCTGGCCTCAAAATAATGACTTCCAAGAAGGATGGAAAGTTGTTAAAACATTAAAAGTAGTTAATGATATGGCTGAGCGTGGTGTTAAATTAATAACCGACTTTAACGACCTTCGGACAAAAAATGAAGAACAAAAACAATATGTCCTGCAAGTTGTAAGCAAATGCCGAGCATTATACCCTGACGTTTCAAAAACTACTTTAACAAAAGCTCTAGAATAGATAAGATAACTATGTAAAATTATCAACTCATGTATGTACTACGTCTGTATCTTTTCTGTGTCTGTTTTGTATGTATTATATACCTGATTTTTATATTTTAATAAAAAATGCCATTAGACTTATCAGCATTATTTGTTTTTTTTTTATTATATTTATACTTTGAGCTCAAAAATGTTCTAAAGAAAGCAAAATTTATCATAAATAACAAAATATGCGAAGTATGCTCCTAGTGGTACCAGGTCACGTTTTTGGGGCTAAAGGCTGTTGTCACTCGGTTTGACTTAAAATAACAACAATTATGTATAAATTATAAATAAGAAGAACAAAATAAGCTTTCTTTTGAGATATTAAGCGTATTTTTATTATTTACCGTTCTGGAGTTATGGCTCCATATGTCAGGATTTTGGCCAAAAATTTGGATTTTTCCAAACTTTGAGCGACGAGCGGCACGCGTTAACGTCGTTTAATCGAGCTCAAATTTCAGCTATCGTAATATCTGGAAAGGGGAATCGTTTTGTGGGGTCCAGACGAACAAAATTCTGACATTGATTTTTTGCGGTCACCCTACTGCCTACTTAAAACTATTTTAAACCGCTATTTAAACAACAATTTTCTAAAATTTATTTTTTTTAGATTGATTATTGTTCATTTATCCTTCAATAAATCAATTCCGCTTATAATACAGATTCTGCAGCGCTTAGAACCTGCTGCGCCAGAGTAAATGTAACTAAGCAGAGTAACTTTAAACAGGTTTTTTCGAAAAATACTTTTTCAAAACTATCTACACTACTGCAAACTAACTAATCGGTCAAATAATTTTTTTTTTAATCTGTCTGTATTGTAATTCTACACATTTTTTCCAAAATGAGCGTCTCGGGTAAATTTGTCTAGGTTTTACTCGCAACAATATGATTCAAAATAATCTAATTTTTTTTCACTTTTTTCCACGCTTCGCAATTTTCTTAATTTTTCATTTTGGTAAAAGATGTGCATTCAAGGGTCTTTTTTCGAAAGTATTTTATTTTGAAGCGATCTGGAGACGCTGATGATGTAAAATTAACATGCAAATGAAATTTTTGGTGTATGTAATACAATTTTCAAGAAAACATGATCTAAAATAAGCCTTAATTGTAACCAATTTGGCCTTAAACCTCCCTTTAATTATCTGCTATAGTACATTACAATTAAAATAAAAAGTCTAAACATTTAAGTAAAAAATAAAAACAACACTTTCTATTTAGAGCTCAGAAAAATTATTCCTTCTTTTGATCAAAATACGATCTTTAAGAAATAATAGCATTAATGGTGTTATCCACTAACTTAGACCTTAATTATTGCATATAAGACCTGCAGTGTAGAAGCACCCTCCGCCACAATGCTTGTTACTTCGATCGTTGATCGTTGAAAGGGGGATATTTGTGATGGTAGTTTGGAAAATTTTATTAGCTATTAAAAAAAATGTTTTCAACAATCCCGGGATTCGAATCGAACAATATCGGGATATTTGGGTCTTAAAAAAGATCGCGATTTCGGTATCCCGCGATTGAGATCTCTAGTTTTTACGGAATAATAACTCTCGTCAAACTGTTTCGCTTAGTTTCGTTCAGTTACGTTTTTTACGACGTGTTAAGGTTAAATGAAGCCTTCGTGATAAGCTTCGTTCGTATTCCGACGTGATCGTCCCAAATCGGGTCTTTGTAATTTTTTTTTGCGTCGTCGTCCAACATTACGTTGCTTACGTTTTTGAAATACACCTTACGTCAGTACTTGTCAACAACATTATTACCAGATTGCAAAAGTTCAGCATTTAGCGTAAAACTGTCAAAAATCTTGAAAATTGTATACTTATTACTAGCATTTTTTAATAGATGGCAATACTTTTTGCATCAGCTGTTTTGGTTATTGAATTCATGGCAGAATAAGAAGGTATATGCATTTTGGAGAGGCAGACTGCCGAAACTGTCAAAAAGAACTCGACAGCTCATAGAAAATCTGAAAAAGATGAGAAAGCGAAAATTGGCCGCATTCAGCGGAGTCAACAGCTGTGAACTGTTGTGGTAGCGATACCTTAGTGAGCGATGTTTTTATCTGAATGTGTTCTCTAAACGTTACAAAAGTTGAAAATTATTTAATTTAATTTTTATAATTGTTTAATTACGTAAATAATTTAATTGAGAAGGTTTCTCAAGGAATTTTGACACAACTGTCAGTTATCAACTGTTGACTCCGCTGAATGCGATCATTGATTTCCTTTTGGTCTCATTCGCAAAAAGCTGACTTTGACAATTTTGGATATGAGAAAGAGAACGCAGTCCGAAATGCATCTACCTTCTCTAGTTCTGCATTGATTGAACCATTGACTTTTTGTTTGTATTGTTGAAGTTTACTTCAGCAGATGACGTTCCATTTTTCATCTGCTTTCGCTCCACTAGCTCCAAAAACTGTTAGCAGCAACTTCCATTTTCAGACCGATAATAATTTTACTCTCTTCAAATTGTGACGTCTCGTTCGGATTTTATATAAGGTCTAAGATTTTATAAGGCCTAGTTATAATAGATGTAACGTAATGTATTGAAATTTTTTACACTGCAGCAGTGTGTTCTGTCACTTACTGTTTCAATCAATACTTTTCTCATACAAGCGATTATAATAGAAGTAACGTAATGTTTTAGATTTAGATAATGCTTAGATAACGTAGATTTCTACGTTACTATACATTAAGTCTGCTCAAAGAGCAACTAAACATTGAGGTTAGATTCGATTATTGCGCTATTTTATATTGTTGAACTACGCTTTTTGTTGAGTTTTCGTTATTAATGTGATAGTTCTATATATCCACAGCTATGGATGACGAAGTTTTAATTGAACTTGTACGGGAATGAACTTAATTGAACGAAGTTTAAATTGAACTCGTGGCGGCCGTAGCCTAGTGGGTAGGGTGCGTGGCCCCTAAGCTAAAGAACCTCTGTAGCCCGGGTTCAATTCCAGCTCAGACAAAACGTTTTTTCAATTGAACTAATTTTTCTATTCGGTTGTCACCTCTCTGCAGACAATGGCAAACCTCAGAGAGTAAAAATTGCCATGTAAAGTTTCTCGAGAACATAAGCCGTTCGGAGTCGGCATAAGACACGTAGGTCCAGTTCTCGATCATTTGTGATCAAACATTTAATACCACGCCCAACACAACTGATCAAAAGAAGCTAGGTCAAAGTCCTTCCAAGGGCTGAAATGGCCAGTTTTTATTTTTTTTTATTGTACGGGAATTATTTACGACAAGCAACTGCCTGGCTACTGCCTATTATAATTGCTACAACGTTTTCTTACATTACGTCCCGTACCGATGACAGTTGACAACATTTCGTTACTATGCATTACGTCTATGATAATTCGACCTTTACTGAGTCAGCTGTGTTCGTTTCTGTCTAACATTCTTCATTCATGGATTCAAAGCAGCTGATTGCCACCTGTTGAACAATGCGTTCGTGAAATAGACGCATCGTTTGTTTTACCTAAACAGGGCATAAAATGTACTTAACCGAACACTTACGTTTCTACTCGTTTAGGAGCAACTCGTCTATTTTGGTTGGGCCTTAAGAAACCACAAAGTTACGTCTACACGAAAATAGAAAATAAACAATTATAACAGCTACAATAAAAACAATAATAAAAACAAGGTATGAACATCAACGATATACAAACATCGTATATAGTAAATATGTTTAGGCCATCAACGTCAAATTGATTGCAGGCGTTTTCTCAAGTTTTCTCGCTATCAATGTCTTTATCATAAAATTTTCATCGTTTTCTTAAAACAGCAGGAAGTTAAAAAAAAACAACCACAGTAAAAGCGCGTGCAAACATTAAAAGTTTTAATTTTAACTTAAAACTTTCTTCATTAACAGCATTTTTTGCTTGATGATGATGGTCGTTATCATCATCTTCGTTTTAATAATCATACTTTAATTAATATGAAGTTGGTTCTGATAAATTTAAAAAGAACATGTTGCAGAGTTTTTATTTTTCATTACTATTGTAAATCTTAAATAAAAGCTTACTCTTTATACCTAAACGGTGCTCATTGGTGCCATAAAAAACCTAAAATTTCTCAAAATTGTTATTTTAATGGAGATAAACAAATTATAGGCAAAACTTTGTCAGCAAATAATATGTCTTTGCTGACAATGGGTTGGTTTTAATCCAGTCTATTATTTTAATGTAGAACAAATTTTACCTCTACGAATTACATTTTCGTTTCTCTAAAAGATTAAAATGATAATGTTTTCTAACATAAAAATATAAACGGATACGATATATTCAAAAACAAAAACATTCCAAATATTAGAAAATGACCATTCCTAGTTTGCCTAAAGGGAGTGCTGTAATGGGTACATTATGGAAAACAGGGTGCGAAATATACAAGAAATTGCGTAAAACAACAAAATAATAGCTAAATCATAACGAAAATTGCCACTTTGCGAGTAATGAGCACTAACGCCCGGGAGCAACTACCGCCAACTACAGGCGCCCCTCCTGAAAACTTTCACCAGTAATATACACGCACAAACAACAGCAAGAACGTGGTAGTGACTATCTTGCTGCTCTGATGCCGAGTTGTGCCAAAAACGGTGCCACGCTACGACCTTGAATCCGACTCAATACTGTTCCGTTGCTGTTAAGGGCCTGCTAAGGCGCTGCGTCAGCATCACGGGCCACAATTCTTGACTA
This sequence comes from Dichetophora obliterata, assembly GCA_963920525.1. NCBI lineage: Eukaryota > Metazoa > Arthropoda > Insecta > Diptera > Sciomyzidae > Dichetophora > Dichetophora obliterata. The sequence goes on from OY986435.1 coordinate 165,544,116, forward strand.
AATAAGAAAAGGCATGCTTTTAAATAATAACGAGAATGTTGTAAGCTTTAAAATCGACTCTTCTGCTGTCTGAGCAGAAGCATGCCAGCTAACAGCAGGCGAGAGTCTAGATATCTCTGTAAACTTTATATAGTGTATTTCTCAAAAGCTTTTTGTCAGTCCACCCCCAAAATAGGGTTGCCATACCTTAAAAACTTTTTTTTTTATACTAAATCCCATGATTCTTCACATATAAGAAAAACTTGATCCATCTAAAAATTTTTTTTTATTGTGTAACAAGTTCCACGTAAGAAAGGAAAATTAAATTTATATACTTTATTTATAAGTACTACATAAAATGTAGTATGCCTAAGTAGTTTAAGTCTTGCGCCTCCACGGTTAGAAATCTTGTACTAAAATTTAAACTTTTCTGTACTACATATTATTTCACACCAGCTATGGTTTTAAATGTAGTATTTTTAAAATACAAAAATATGGTTTTAAAACAGATTTTTTTCAAATTTAGTATAGCCTTGGATTAAAATATTAAAATTAAAAAATAATAACCACAGTAAGATTCAAACGCACGACCTTTAGTTCGACAACCACCAGACTATGAGCCTATACATAACAAGCGCGATAAACAAACATATGAACCGATTCTCACCTAATATTGATTCGGAGCATTGCCAGGCCAACTTTTTACGGGTCTTACTCCAAATTTAGTATCTAAATGTACTAGAATATAGTATAAATTATATTAAAACCCAGTAATAAAAGATGTACTTAACCCAGCGTCTACACGGGATAGTGCAATACCAAAAAAATTATCAATAAATTTAAACAATTTATCTAATACACTAACATTTGATTCACTATCCGCGGTTCAGTGTTCACTATCAGCGCTACTGTCAATTAAATTTCAGAGACAGTTGATTTTGGCACTTGCAGACAGTAAAGGGATTAAAGTTTTGGTTTTGTTGTGATTTTGGGAATATTTTTCGGGATATCTGCTATTTAAACAATAAACAACACTAAAAACTTGTTTATGGTTGCAAACAAATATGGAAGTGAAGCTAAATACAACGAAAATATTAAAGTAAATTATATATATACTAGTTGAAACCCGGCGCGTTGATGCCACGACCCCTTGCTTAACACCCATAAAATTTTACCAGTGAAACGGCACGTGTAAATTGTGGCTGAATACCAACTTCCAAACTCAAAAACTATTCGATATCGCAAATTTCGGTTGTATGGAAGGTGACACACCCCCTCGTCCAAAGCCCATAAAATGTTATCATTGAAACGGCTCGTGTAAATACCTATAATTCCAAAGCCATTCGATATCAAATATTTCGGATGTATGGGACGTGCCACGCCCTTTTGAATGTTAAAATCTTCCTTGGTATGTGTGTAATAGCTTCCTGAAGTGTTATATTTAGTAATTGCACATCTTTGTGGTAAGTAACATTAATGGTTTATATGTCTTTCGTTTTCTATAGGAATATGAGAGTTAAATAAAATATCCAAGAAATTTGATTGAAAAACCTACAAAAAGCACACAAAAAGTTTGTAGTACTAATTTTATTTTTTGGTGGAATAGAAAAAAAAAAATCAATCAAAAATTAAAGTTCTGCCTTTGAAAGTGAATCACTCGATCATGTTATAAAGGATTGCATTAATTTTTTTTTGCATTTGAAATATTGATTAATTGTACGTCTAATCGTGTTTCATTCTTTTCGTTTTCATTTCCCTTCTAATTTTAATAATTTTCCAAAAAAAACCTTAATGAATTTCTTTATTTCGCAAAAAAATTTATTAAAAATATTTGTTGTTGAAAAAATATTTAAAACCAAAAATAGCTTGTTTAATGTTCTTGCATATGGTATGCATAAATGTAGGGTTGGTTTAAAGTTTCTATCATAAAAATTTAAAAACTTTTTATACGATCGAAAAATCAAGCCTATCATAAAAATATAAGATTTTTGAGTTTATTTTTATTAATTTTGTTTTATTTTAATTTTGTTTGCATAAAAAGTAATCGTGTAGTAAAAAAATCATCAAAATCGGTTCAGCCGTTTTGGAGGAGTTCAGTTACACAGCCATGTATAGAAGAAATTTATATATAAAGAAAATTTATAATATATTATAATTATATAAAAATAATTATTAAATAAAACCTTCGCATTCGACGACATCTTTTTAAGCAACTTGCAGATAGTTTCGAGTTTTTTTTGAATTTTTTCGAAGACAATATGTATGCTTTACGGCCAAGTCTTGCCTTTGTGGATGAAAGACGCGGACATCAACGTGAGAGAGGAGGAAATTTAAAAGGGAATTGCCAAGAATTGACGTTAAAACAACAACAACGTTGATTTTGTGCCATTAAAATTAACAAAAATATCGGATCATCGGATTCAAGACTGAAAATCATAACAAATCCGATATATTGTATTACATGGCAACACTGGGCTCAGCGTATTTCGGTTTGTTGTTCTTTCTTCTATGATGCTTTTTGCTCTCCACAATGCTACTTAAATTTATATCATGTGCCTATCAATCAGGGATGCCAACTGGTGGGAAATTCTTCGATTTGTGGGAATTTAAAACCGATCAACGAATCGAGGAATGGGCTCAACTATTTGGGAAATTTTATAATTCATCTAATTTAAAGTGATTATTTGTGGGCAATTTTATATTTTTTCTAACATTTGCGGCTCATTTGTTTTTATATTAACTTTTCTGTTACAATGTTCTGCTAACATAAAAATTTTTTAAAATAAGCAAATATATCGTTATTTTCAAATTAATTTTTTAATAATATATTTTTGTAGAATTTTTGATACATTTTCGCTTTTAACATTGAAAGGTATTGCCCAATTGAAAAAAATATTTGACACAACAATTTGCATTTGAATGATATCATAGATGTAATAAGTCTACTTCTTAGAATACTTAAGAATCGGCCCATCGATATGTTGTAGCTTCAAATTTTAAAGTCGCGACTCAAAACACATTTCTGTTTTTGAAAATGAATTCCCTTTTATTTATAATGTGTTTCTTTTTATCACAATGAATTTTTTTATAATATTTAAACCATTTTTACATTATTTATTGCTATGTTCAATTAAAAAAATCTATAACCAAATTCAGTAAATTTTCGTTACGTGAAAATTACGTGAATAAAGTAAATTCAAGTTAATAAATGGACTAAATTATACAAAAGGGGTCGTAAAGTTCCCTTAAAATAAATAAAAGAATTTATTATTTTAAAATATTTTGTATTATTTTGCAAAAAATACAGTGTGAGTCCTGTGGTATTTATGGGATTATAAAGAGTGTGATAAAAACTCGGGGAATTGTGAGAACCACTGCGGGGACAACTTTAAATGTGTGGCAACCCTGCTACCAATGAAAAATTCTCAAGCTTTTGAAGCTATGTCGATATTCTCTGAGTAAAGCAAAAATACCATTAACTAAATGTTTGGTTTTTAACGTTCTTTGCTAAATTATATATTTGCAATCAAAGCGTTTGAGTGTACAAGCAAATATTTGCTCTCAAGGGTTGCGATGTAGTTTAGAAAATAAGGGTACTTTAATACTTTAAGAATTTTTTAACCGGGTAATACTCTGAAAATAATATTTAATCTTTAACGTTGTTTCTAAAATATTAACGGCATGTTTATGTAAAACGAAAAGAAGGCAAAACGTCGTGAAAGAAATGAGAAACAATATTTTTTGATGGAGAAATGTATTGCTTACCGTTTCTCGCACCACGTTTAGCCTTCGGTTCGTGGAATTTTCAAGAACGTAATACTTTAAGGAATAATTCTCATACACTAAATATTCTAAAAATATGATTGAATAGGGAGCAGCTTAATTCATCAAAAATGCCAATTTAAACTTAAATCCTAAGATATCCCTTAAAAATTTTTCATCGAACTAATTTGTCCACGCTTATCCCCTGAAAAAAAGGGCGTAAATACAGTAAGGCGACGCCCATTTTTAATGTAGTTTCCGACAATTACTATACAAACTAAATTACCAAATCTAAGTCTATTACAACTCAAGTCGGCTGAAAAATAGTATTTTTATTGATTTGTAGGCGGTAAAAAGTGGTTGGTGTTGTGACTTTTTCTTCCGTAGCCATCTCGTACTCAAAACCATTTGAATGCCAACATTTCAGCTCAATCGGATTAGTAGTTTTTGAGTCTATAGCTACACACATGCAAATAGGCAGACGTTTCTTTACTTTTTATATATGATTTTTTATTAAAGAATACATATTGCGTACTAAAGTATTCCAAATGATATGCTCAATTTTCAGCTGAAATGTTTAAATGGTGTGACAAAAAAAAAATATGTAAAGACTTTAAGATCAAAAAATTTTAAATAATAAAAATTGGTTGATAAAAATAAAAAAATTAATTTTTTGGCCAAGCAAATAAAAAGTGTTGTCAAGTCTGTGCTTTTTGTTGTTGTAATACTTTACTTTTTTATAAAATGCATTCGATGAACATTTTTAAATATGGTGAATTTTTATTTGAATTCTAACACTTCCTTTTTAATGAAGGTCTTAAAATAGTTCTTCATAGATTGAATTTAAAAATTTAAAAAATCGAAAGGTTTCACGTATTAATAAATAGATTTTATTTAACTATCAGATCCTTAGATTAAAAACTTTCTAAAAACATGCAAAAATGCATAAAGTTCGTTTGTGTTAAATATAAAAAAAATTTTAAAAAACTTTTTGTGAAATATAAATAAAAAATATTCAGTAAATAAACAAAATTAATATTTAATTCAACTTAGTTAAAAATACAAACATTGTGAGACTTCTTTTAATGTAAACTTAGAAACTTTTGCAATTTTTTGAGGTCTTAAAAAAAACATTTAATATATAAAAGCAAAAAGTAGATAAAAATTCCCCATTTTAAAATAAAAGCTCAAACGTCTTCTGAACCTTGTAAGCAAAAGCAAACAAATGTATCTTTAGAAACCACGTTTCATAGATAAGTAAAATCTTATTTTGTTTACTCTTTGCAACACTTTTGTTTGAGGGTTGTCATACGAATATATCTTTGCTGTGTACAAAAGTCATCAAAACATTTAGATTAAGCATAAATCTACAAGATGCCGTGAGTTTGTGTTAAATATCTGAAAGTATTTTTTTATATTTGGGATGACGAATTAATAATATTTAAAAAAAAAGTTCGCTGCAACGATTGTTTGATCTTTGGCACACATACTGCATTTCAATACGTTGAATTAAGACTCACTCGTCTGAAAATGTTACATGTTTTTAACCCCCTTTTCGGCAGCTACCAGTTCCATTTAAGCAAGAAATGTGAAATTTCGTATTTTTCCAAGCTATATCTGGTCTGAAAGAATAGCCGAAATAACATATTCAGAAAAGGTTTTGGTTTCCAAAAAATTAAACATTTAATATAGAAAATTTGAAAACATTTCCTCTTTTTCTGAAATTCTACAAAATTTATACTTAAATCACTAAAGGGAGTAAAAAGTTTGAAAAAGTCTTTAATAGTTTTTCCAAAAAAAAAATTTTAAATTTGGTGTTCGAATAATCGATCTGAGGCCGATAATGGATTACTTGATCTACAACCCAAGATTTCAGTTCCTTTTTCCCACTCCAAGTGTTTGTGTCGCATTTGACTGACCAATTTTAGCTTTTCAGCGGGACGGTACGCAAAACCCAGCCTTCGTTGTGTTCTTGCTTTATAGCCTTTGTCAGCTTTTACTGACACCTCACTTATTGATAAGATTTCCGCTCGCTACTGCTTCCACAATTTCAGGCTTTGTCACTTCGGACATTTTGCGAGGTTTTTCAGCCTTAAATTTTTTTCTTACAGCTGTAAATTTCAAACCGAAAAATTTCAAACCCAAAGTTGCTTATCAAGAGATAAATGCGTAACTTTTAATATTTTGCACCTGTGGTATTATAAAACGCTTTTTATTCATTTTGATAACTGTCTGGATTTCAACTACGCAACGGTATTTATCTCTTGGTTGCCACACCTTGTTCCAGTATTGCTCGGGCAACTCGTTACTTAAGCTGAGCGATAAGGATTACGATTACCACGTGATTACGATTGCGGTTATCCTAAAATAAAAAAAATATCAGAACATTTCAAGAATAGCGACAACTCTAATTTTTAATAATTTATTATATTATTATATGAATTATAAGGATTATATGGACTTAGGCCTCCTAACTCCAAATCTGATAAAATTGCAGGCCGTTCGCAATTGGTTCAGAATTTATAGGCCTCCAAAGTTGGAAAAAAGGCCTACAAATCTTGCTATTTTTTAAAATTTTTCAACAAACTACTCTTTACGGGTATCATAAGAAAGGTTATTAAAGTACCTATTCAACAACTGTACCTTAGGTATATCTACAAAGAGTTTTCATGTTTAATACCTCATTTAATAGGTACTGTGAGGACACAAGTTGTTGTACAATTTGTGCACCACAAATGATATGTATAATGAATGATATGTATAATGATATGTAATTATAAATGAAATGTAAATGAATTGTGAATGTTTACTTAATTTAACTAAATTTAATATATAATGTAAATATTAAAAATAGTATATATATAAAATGTATTAAATATAACAACTTATTATAAATACATTGTAGTAATAATAAATAAGTAAATACAATAATAAATACACACAAACAAACATGCAAAGGCATGTACACAGTCACACATACACAGGCGGGGAAAACAAAACACGTGAACGGCGAAACAGAACACAGCGAGAGCATATATAAGGCAACTCACTGGCATAAGAAAGTCAGTCTGGGTGCAAGCGCGGCTGCGTGCACATGTCGAGACTAGCTAGCGAAAGTGTTTCCACCTTTCAAACGTAGTTAGAAGTCATAGGAACGTGTTTCCACCGTTCAGCTAGTACTTATAGGAACGTGTTCCCACCGTTCAGTTAGAAGCTATAGGAACGTGTCTCCACCGTTCAGCATAGAAATCATAGGAACGTGTACCCACCGTTCAGCATAGAAGTCATAGGAACGTGTACCCACCGTTCAGTTAGAAGCTATAGGAACGTGTCTCCACCGTTCAGCATAGAAATCATAGGAACGTGTACCCACCGTTCAGCATAGAAGTCATAGGAACGTGTACCCATCGTTCAGCATAGAAATCATAGAAACGTGTACCCACCGTTCAGCATAGAAGTCATAGGAACGAGTACCCACCGTTCAGCATAGAAGTCATAGGAACGTGTACACACCGTTCAGCATAGAAGTCATAGGAACGTGTACCCACCGTTCAGCATAGAAGTCATAGGAACGTGTACCCACCGTTCAGCATAGAAGTCAAAGGAACGTGTATCCACCGTTCAACATAGAAGTCGTAGGAACGTGTACCCACCGTTCAGCATAGAAATCATAGGAACGTGTACCCACCGTTCAGCATAGAAGTCATAGGAACGTGTACCCACCGTTCAGCATAGAAGTCATAGGAACGTGTACCCACCGTTCAGCATAGAAGTCGTAGGAACGTGTACCCACCGTTCAGCATAGAAGTCGTGGGAACGTGTACCCACCGTTCAGCATAGAAGTCAAAGGAACGTGTATCCACCGTTCAACATAGAAGTCGTAGGAACGTGTACCCACCGTTCAGCATAGAAATCATAGGAACGTGTACCCACCGTTCAGCATAGAAGTCATAGGAACGTGTACCCACCGTTCAGCATAGAAGTCATAGGAACGTGTACCCACCGTTCAGCATAGAAGTCATAGGAACGTGTACCCACCGTTCAGCATAGAAGTCATAGGAACGTGTACCCACCGTTCAGCATAGAAGTCGTAGGAACGTGTACCCACCGTTCAGCATAGAAGTCAAAGGAACGTGTACCCACCGTTCAGTATAGAAGTCAGAAGCTATTAAACATAAGATCTATATTAAGTTATAATATATATGTAACATATGTATATATATGTTACAGTATAATTAAGTAAATAATTATTGAACTAATATAAGAAAATAATAATAATGAAAAATAACAATAAAACCAGATTTTTATTACAGTTGAAAACTTAAAACACCGGCTTTCTCATTTAAATATTGGAATCGATAGAATATAAATTGTTTTGTAAGAACCCTTGGTTTACTCACTGAGCTTACCTCAGCAAACAAGTAACGGACGAAAAAGGGTTCGTTACAGTACTCGCATTACCTTTCTTTTGATACCCATAATGCGGAACACTAATAAAACAGCAAGATTTGTAAGCCATTTTTGCAACTTTGGAAGCCTATAACTTCTAAACCAATTGCGAGCGGCCTGATTTGATTATGGAGGTTAAAATACGTATAATCCAATAAAAAACTATTAAAAAAGATAGTTGTCGCTATTCTTGAACTATACCAAAACATCAATTAAAATTAAAGTAACACGCTCATTGAACGATCTTAGATTACGATTGCAGAATCTTACTTTTTAAAAAGTCGAAATTACGAAATTGTAAGTGTAATTGTAATCGTTCAATGATTTATGACTGTAATTGTAATCACCTTTTTCTTATTTGGATTGCTGTAATCTTCTGCAAGGACTACTTTTAAGAACCAACGTGTGATGTTTCGTCGGAGAAGTGTAAGAAGGCTTACAGACATTCCCGTCTTTGAAAAATTAAGCCAAAACGTCTCTTTCCTCCTAAAATTCGCGAATTTAATGCAAATCTTTTCAAATTTCTATTGACTTTGGAACTTTAAGAACCATAGTCTGCGAAACTCTTTCAAGAGGTTAGGAAATAACCTAACTTTATTATTATATGAATATTCTTCTTGTTAGGTTGCGTAAAAAAAGCTGGTTTTTAAGAAGCGTCAAGATTTTTAAATCCCAAGTTATTTGAAACAAAAAGAATTTAATAAAGTATTAATAACGGTACTTTTCTTAACAATAAAGTCTAGGATATAACCAAATGTTGGTAAAAAAATTAAAATTATGAATGGCCCAGGGTACATACGACAGGTATGGAATCACACACTTCAATGGTATGAAAAACCTTAAAAAGTGCATCGGTTAGTACAAACATGAAATGGAGGTACACGAAATTTTGTCCTGTTCTGATCATATCTTCTTGCTCTATGATATCCTTCAAAATGACATAAACTATGAAAAAAAAAATATTGCAAAGATTTCTAACCTAAATACTGATTATCTGATTATATGCTTATCTTTTTTTACAAAACGTCCTTGAAAATGACATATTTTTAAAATCATAAAAATCGTTACAAAATTAGGGCCAAATCAGCTGATAATAGAATAAACTAGGCACATACAAAATTTCATTACGATCTGACCCCAAATTATTTATATCGCAGTTAACATTTTAAGGATAATGATAACAAGATAGAAATGTGCATATTCAAAATTTGATCTCGATATAATAATATCTTCCTTTTCGAAAATATCCTTAAACATCACAGTGTCCAAGAAAATTCTATGTTTTTTTTTAATATTGTAGCCAATTTCAATAGATTTATGATCGCTGATTCCGAATCTAGGAACAAATTTTTCCCATTTTAATTAGATCTTAGCATAGATGGGCATTTTCCATTACCATTAAATGTCCATTACCACTTACCAACTAGTGGCATTGCAAAATAATTTCGCATTACCATTAATATGAAATGGTAATGGGAAAAAATTACATTACCATACTAATTGTAATGGAGATTATTATTATTATTAGACTGCTGTAGAATCTTCAAAAAAGACTTGAAAGATATTGAAAAATTGACATTAAAATTGTGCGAGTTTAGCTTTTATGAAAACACACACAAAATGCTAATTTTTACTAATATAAAAAATTAAAAAGCTGCCTGTTTGTTTGTTTGTCTGTCTTTCAGGTTTCAACAGTCTTTCAATTAAGAATACAGGTTTTAATAGGTTGGAGGCTATTTTAAAATTTTCAAATCATAAGATTGCAATGAATGCAACTGCAATTATAACAAAATTTACAGGTATTGCGAATTTTTACAGGTAACGTAAATTTTACTTAATGAGTCAGTAGACAAGTTCTTTAATTCGAATGGGCTGAACAGATTTTTAAAACTTATATTTTATTTTAGTTATGAATTAATAACATACAAATTTTTGTGTGTGGTTTATACAAACTGAAAATTTTTAATCAGCATTTTCTTTTTCTTTCTATTACAAAATATGGACCCTCAAATTTTTTTTGAAATTTTTGGAAACTACATACGATCATTATATTTGAACACTGTACAGTGATAGATAAGAACTTTCTGTATCATTAAAGTTTAATTTAAGGAATGAATCCTAATCCATTATTTTTTAATAATTACTCAAATATGCCTTAAAACGCATATTTTTGTTTATTCAACACTACATATCTTAAGACTGAGTAAAGAAAAAAAATTCTGTTAGCACAATCGGAATCAGCGTTAATAAATTTACTGAAATCGAACACAATATTGAAATTTTTTTTAACACCGCGATATTTAAGGACATTTTGGAATAGGAAGATGTTGTCATATCGAGACCGAACTTTGTAAAAAAGATTTTTTTAATTTATATTTATTCATTCTGCTCATTTTTATTGCAAAAAAAATAATTTTTGGAAATCTATTATTTTAAGTATCTTCCGCAGCTGTAAAATGGGATCGTATCGTGATGAAAGTTTATATTAATAATCCCCTCCCATATTTATCAATTCTTATTCATTAGAATTTTTTTATAAAATCGTTTAAAAAATGTCTTATTTTTGGCTCAAATCTGCAGCAGGAAGATAAAGGTCTTATTTTTTCAAAATTTTGTATCGCTAATATATGATACCATATCTATCCATCTCCCACTAAGCCAGTTCGATACAAGGGTACTTTTTTATCATATATAATCGCTCTTCCCTAATGTACAAATCTTATTGCTATTAAATCGTATTTATAGTGATTTTACTCAATGGAGTAAAAATCTAAATGTGTAAATTGTTATGTCTATAAAAGATTACGACATTTGATTATTATCCTATGGATAGATTGTAGATTTAAATGAAGAAAAAAAAAAAAAATAATTTCATCCCATTACATAACAGAAAGATTTTTTATGTCAGAATTCATGAACTTATCACTTTTTCAACTATTTTTTTGAACAATATTTGCTTTTTTAATAACTAACATAATTGCTTAAAACACATTGTGGTAAAACTATGTTCTAGATCATGAAAAAAATCTATACTAATGATTAATGATAAAAATGATGATCATAAAAAGTTTACAAAAAAAAATTTATGAAATAAAAAATGGCTGCAATTATCCAAGAAATAGGAGTGATTTTAAGAAAAGTTGCTTTTATCATTTTTTAATTTGCAAATGTAATAATTTTTTTTAAAGAATCCAAAAATATCTCAAAAATTCGTATGCACTGCTTCTAAGTATTTTTTGTTCAAAAAGTGCTTATTGTTCTTTTGATTATTTTTGTGTTAAAAAATTAGAAATTATTTTCCAAAAATAGTTGTAAATTTTCTAAAATGTCACGCAGAATCTTTGGATAATTCCCAACTTTTTATGTCTTATAAAACATGCCTAATTTGTTGCTGGTTAATAGCTTAAGCCGACATATTGCGTAAACCATATTAAAAAAAAAATAGAAAAGAGCATTCTCTAGCGATTTATAAAAACTGTAGGCTTAAAGTTATTTTTACTATAAATAATAACTAGGTTTTGTTTTAATAAACAAAGAGCCGTACGCTCTTAATCAGTCAGAAAATCAATAAAATAAAAATTTTGCTTATAGAAACCTATAATCTTTTTTTCCCAATTTTTTCAATTTAAGATTCAACTGCAAAATTTTTTTTAAGGTAAATGTAAGGTAAAGGTAAAATGTAAATTTTCTAATGTGATATATTAAAAAAACATTAATTTTTTAAAACATTTTCTTAGTTCTTATTGCAAAAAATGGCTTTCTTAAGCTCGATATGAACATTTTCACCAAAAGGTCTATTCAGGAAAAATTAAGTGAAAATACTGTTAAACCTCCATAATAGAGAAAAAAAAAATGATTATATTTTATATTGTGAGAGTTATGACAGCTGATCACAATTTGAATATAAAAAATGGCAACAAAAATACTGAATGGCAACAAAAGTTGAAAAATTGTGATACAAAATGAAAAATCTAAACAAATATTAATATGTAAATAATCTTCTCGTATAGTACAGAGTCAATTTTTCAGTTTTCGATTTTGTCGGTCCTGAATTACGCTTTGTATTTTGTTCTAGTTCAATAAAATAAAAAAACTAAAAAAAGAATTATAACGTAACGTTTGAATTATGATTTGAATAGAAATAATTAGAAAATATTGTTTCATTAAAACAACTATGAATAACAACGCAGCTAGCAATCTTGTGCTAAAATTTAAACTTTTCTGTACTACACATAAGTCCACACCAGCTTTAGTTTAAAATTTAGTATTTGCAAAATACTAAAATATGATTTTAATACAGATTCGGTTTTCTGTGAGATTGGAACCTACGTCATCCAGTTTGTAAGTTCACCAGTTTTACAAACATATGAATTGAATCGCCTACTATTGAGTCTTAACATTGCCAGGCTAACTTTTAAGAGGTCTAAATTCAAATTTAGTATCCAAATGTTCGAGAATTTATTCTAAATTGTATGGGAAAAAAAAAAAAAATTCAGAATTGTTCTTAAATTTAAACGCTGTAATATTTCTTTTGTACTTAAATTTAACCAAAGAGCTAAAAGGGAAGCTGAAATATTTCTTCTGGCTTAAATTTCAGTGCAGTAGAGTTTTAATTACGAGTAAGTATTTGCAAAGTTTAAATTTTAGTATCAAAATTTAAAAAAAAGCTGTTTTATTTTAGCTTGGCTACAATTAAGTCCAAGATTCTTCACCTTGCAGCAACATTATTCCACATTCATAAAAAAACTCGTGCGCTCTTCGCTGATTTTTCTTGGCTTTTATTGAAGCAGACCAAACCATTTCTATTTTTGTTTTGTAACGTTACGCGTCTTATTTTGTTTACTGATATTTTTGGAACATTTCTTCGATCGCTTCCATCTCTCACACTAAACATAGTGTTATTGTGCTATCCAAAAATCAAAACTAGACAAAAAAAGTAAAAATATTTTTTGCTTTTCTTATATTTTAGCAACATGAAAGGCATATGAACGTTACGTGCGCCAATATAGAAATGCTCATGTACAACTTAATGAATTACCAACACCCACTGAAAAGATTTCCGGCTATTCCCTATTAAATATCGAATCCACTAGTAAAAGATTCGTTGTAAAATTACATTTCTCCATACAAAAATACATCAAACCTTTAAAGCTGATACTTTAAAAATATTTTTTATGTGGCATATCATGTTCTTGCAATAAGCCCTTCATTTTTATTATTTAAAATCTTGTTTGTTTCTCTTTTCTTTTATTTCTAAGAAAAAACTTTTTTTTCTGAGGAGTAGAATTTGTGGAGTAGATCTGCTAAGATTTAAGTTGCTTGGCAACTCTGCCCTAGTTACTGTGCTTTGATATAAACTTTAATTTTTGCTCTGAAATAATTTGCACGCTTCGTTTACGATTTCAAAAGAGCGCCAATGAGAGCAGCAAGCAGGCATCCAAAGATGCGCCACACTAAACAATAATAACAACAAAACAAATAAACAACAACAGTTTGACATTTATTTTAAAATAATGTAAGAACTTGAGTAAGTTAACAGCTGCTGTAGAGTCACTGCAGCGTTAACAGAAGACAAGGCAGCAGCAGCGGCGACAGCTGCAAAATTCGGAGATGCTTGCGTTGAGCTGCACTCGTCGGTTGCCTCGTCTAAAGACTCGTCGTTGTTGTCGTCAAAATCGAACAACATCATTTCATTCGCTAGTTAGCTGCCAGGCCAGACGCCTCGCTCTGTCGCGTATGTCGCTCGGTCATTTAGGTCGTTCGTTTGCTCGTTCAGTCGTCGGTCGGTTGATCTTTCGAACATTTCGAGAAAAACGGAAAGCGTTTTGCAAGATTTAAATAAAAAAAAAATTATAAAGTTTACTGAAGCTGCGTGCAAAGATTTCGGAGCTTCGACGGAAAAAACAAAGCAATCCATACCAGCAACGGATTGTTAAACATAATAAAAATAAAATAATATAAAAATTAATGCAAAAATAAATAAAAACAATTTTATTTACAAAAAGTGTGAAGCTTTCTGATCTTTGAAATTTTTTGTAACGGTTAAGTATACGCCGCGTGCACCAAGAGTTGTTTTTGTGTGACTAGTGTGCCAGCAAAAAAGGTAGGACACAAACGGAAGAGAAACCGCTGTCATTAGCCATCAATGCTGTTTCTAGCATCCGGTGTAGCAGTGCTGTGCATTTTATGGACGGTCTTTTAAAAAGGATGTGTATATTTTTTTGCGGGTTCTGTGAGCTGGTTGAATTGGGTTTTGAGGTAGGGTACATTTTTGAGATGATTTGATATTTTTTCATTGTCTCAAAAAAGGGTATTCTAAATAGTGGGTGGGGGTGGGAGGGGGAATATCAAATTTAATGGGCCGAAAGTGAACAAATTTGAGTGATAAAATAGTATTAAAAAATATTTGCTATGTAAAGCCTAAAACAAAACTATAGAAGACGGAGGATCAAAGCCAATGAATGATTTATGTTCCATAAACTTCTAAAAAAAAAATCAAGGGTCGTAAAAGAAGTTACAAAAATGTTTAAGGCAATGGCAAAAAGATTCAATATGACAGACATAAATGATGATTTTGGTGATGATGATGTTGTAAATCATGATGATGGCAAATCTGTGGGTTGCTGTCGTTGATGACGCTTCTGCTGGTGTCAATAGAAACCTCAGGAAGCTGTGTCTGCGCTGCGGGTAGATGCTTCCGGGTTAAAGCTGAGGTTCCTGTTCCTGCGTACAACTTGCTCATTATGTTGGCTTCAATAGCATCGTTTAAGCAGCTCAGAGTCATTGGAGCATTAAGAATCTGGCTTGCTGTGCAGCACCGTGCCGTGCTTGAAGTGGTAAGTACTATAAAACAACCAGCAGTTGTTGTTGGGGCCACAACTCTGTGCACAGGTTACATAAGAGGCTGCTTTTGCTTTTATTTGATTTCTATTTGATTTCACTACCAAGAACCGAGACGCAAAGCTGAATCGCCTCATTGCTTTATTCTTCTATAAAACGGGAATTTAACGCATTCCTGTTGGCAGGCTTTGAAATTTTCGATGCGTCTACTTTTTGTGTTATGTTTAAATTCCTTCGAAACGAGCTACGCTGCCACACAATCAAGCATATAACACCCATTTACGCCCACTCTAGCCGCCCACTATCATATGAAATGGTTTGTTTACTGCTGCTGCTGCTGCACACAAATTTTTTGGCATTCCTGTGTCGTCCTTCGGTTGCGGCATCTTCTTTGCTTTGTCTGCTATTTTTATTGCTCTTTACCAAAAGGAATTTTATTTTTCCCCAACTCTGCTGGGTGTTCAAATTGAACGTTAATTCAATTTATTTCTTCAGAAAAAGTATCCAAAAACGTAGAGAAATCAAATAAAAATCGTCATAATATAAAAACAAATGACAGGCAGAGAGAACGTTTTACAACCTGTCAAAATAGTTAAGCCGCAAATGGGAAACAAAACCATACCTTCCACTTCAGCCATCAAGCCCAGTTCTAGATAAGAAAAAAAAAAAAAATCGGGAAATAGGTCATAGCAGGGTCGCCTTGATTTCTCTTCAAATGTTGGGCTGTTCTTTTAACCCATTTAATTCGAGGGCTCTTCAATATCTTTGTGTTAATTAATCAAAGTCCAAAAAGTTTTTATTAAGCAGGCGGCGTCTGGTGAGCTTTATGAAGCAGGATTCTACAGGATAATCTAAAAGAAGACGTCGAGACCAGTAGCTCAACTCAATATGGTGCCTGTGTTATTATTGCTTATGATGTTGCTGCTGTTTTTTCTTGTTATTGTTGTAATTATAGTTTTAACGTATTTAGCCTTTTGGCTTGAAGCTTTGATATCAACCTCCCCTCTCCTTCCCTCTCCTGCCTCATTCAAAAGCTGGCCCCAGGTAATAAAGTCTTGAATTAGGCTGGTTACTGGAGGTCAGCGGAGTGCTGAGTGCTTTCGCAAGCAGGATGGTCTTAACGTTGAAAGGTTGTCCTTTTTATATGCTTTTCTCATTGTAACGGCACCCGCAGTCGTTAATTATGCCAATTTTGCTGTTGGCCTTGCTAATTAAAACGGAATCATTTTAATGAAAAGGAATTTTATACGGTCGCACATTAAGTGATAGAGAGAGAGAGAGAGAGAGAGAGAGCAAAACTTAATTGATGGTCTTAAATTTCATGAGAGCATGAAGCAGACTGTAGCGTCTGCAGAAGTCGTTGGTGCCTGCTACCGTTGACGTATGGATTTTCGTCTTAATTTATGTTCAGATTTTGTTTTTCACTTCAAATATTTGAAATACTTAATTATACTGGTAGTAGATTTGCAATGATTTTCGTTTGCTAATTTTAGTTTTAAAATATTTAAATAAAAAACCCATTTACGTAGATTTTATTAGCTGTAATAAAACATGACTTTAATCTGAAATTTATTTTATACGCAAAACGTTACAAATATTGACAGTGAAAAAATATTGTCTAAAAAATTCGACATATACTTAGAAGTACCTGCTTTACAAAAGCTATATAAATAAAAATGAAATGGTGTTTGTTGGATACTGATACACTCATGAATGGCTCAACTGATTTGGGTGTAATTTTTTTTTATTTTGTTGATAGTTATGTTAGGATCGCTTGCAAAAATTTTGCCGAACCCCCTTTTACTGCCCACAAATCAATAAAAATGCTATACTTCAGATGGTTTTGGTCGTATTAGACTTAAATTTGGTAATTTAGCTTGTATGATAACTGTCGGCAACTATACCAAACATGTGCCCATTTTTTTAGATATTATTAAAACTGACTACTGGGCCGATTGTAGATTTTTTCGAAAACGAGATGGTCTAGAAAAAGCATAGTGCCACACCACCTTTTACTGTCCATAAATCGAGGAAATCCGAAGACGTTTTATTCTATGCAAATTTTTAGTTTTACGTGGGGAATGTCGCACATCCCTGAAACTTCATCACCGATTCCTTTGAAAATTGGCAGAGAGGTAGGCTCAGTTCCTAAATGCATTTATGCAATGCATCACTGTGTTTTATTTTGAATTGGTCCGAAGCTTATTAACCAAAACTGCGAAACTATACTATTTTTAAGAATATCAACAGAGTTGCACAGTTTTCGTTACTAAACTTAGCACTAATTAAAAAAAACACACTGATGCATTGCATAAATGCATTTAGGAACTCAGCCATATACTATTTTAGTAATGTCAGATGTTAAAGTATATTTTATTTTCCAACACTGCCTACTAAATGCCTGACAACAGTTTCAGTATATAAAGAAGAATGTATTTCCGTTCTATAACTCACAATTGAATTGGGATATTAGCGGGGTTCACATGATCCTATATGTTGTCACGCCTGGTGTGATGGCCTTGAATTCTAAATATTTTGAAATCAAGACAACATGTCGGTCGGCTGTATCGAGCGTTCGAACGGGCAAATATGAGGCTTGTCCTACAATGCGTGACAACATGTTGGACCATGTGAACCCCGCTATTAACATGATTCTTCCACTGAACCTATACTTTTTTATTTTTACTTTACTTTTTTTATTTATAATAAAGAAAATTTTTAATTTTTGTTAGCCTTCACGGAGAGAATTAGCTGCAGATATTACTCCCTATCCCATACCCAGAGCCTTTCACGAACGTTCGTTCGTTCTTTCGTAAAAAAAATAAAAATATTTTGTTCGTTCGCTCGTTCGTAGAGAAACAAATAAATATTTTGTTCGTTATTTCGTTTGTAGAAAATAGATGTTCTTTCGTTCGTTCGTAGAAAATATATGTTCATTCGTTCTTTCGTATAAAATATAGATTTTTGGTTTAAAAAAAAGCTATCTGCGTTATTTTGTATCACGAAGATACACACCAACACACAGTGGACCAGCCAGTACTGTTTTGTAACCAAAAATCAATATATCTGCAAAACATAATGATAGATGTTTGAAATTTGGTATATAGAGTATGAATATAAAAAAACTTTTTTAAGAACGAAAATGGGCGGAATTGCACAATGCCCACGCCTACCTCTCATATAACAGAAAAAAATTTAAACGCTATATTTGTCTTATTGAAGTTATATCAGAATAACGCAACCAAAAATCCGTAATATATATTACACGGACGTGTGAATTAATACAAATTCTTTTGACACGCCCACCTCACATACATTTTATACGAAATTTGCATAGCATTATGAAGAATTCGTCGTACACCAATATGATATGGTATTTAAGTTGAAATCGGGTATATAAGATCACAGACGAACATATTTGTAAATCTTCCCACAACCACGCCTATCTTCCATATAAAACAAAAATTTAGAACTACTTTTAAACAAATACTACTTTTTTCGTATTGAAGTTAAATTAAAATAATTCACTTTAAATATGAAATGCATGTGTGGGTTAAAAAATTGCCACGCCCACCTCCCATAATTTTCATACGAAATTTGCATAGCAATAGGAGGGAGTCTTTGTATACCAATAAAATTTGTATATAAATTTAAATCAGCTATATAAGATGACTGAAGAAAATATTTGCAAAAACCGCCTTCAACCAGGCCTATAACACATACAGTTTTTAATTTTTATGTTCTTAATTTATTTTTATTATAGTACGAGATCCGGCTGCAAGTTTACTACGTTCATCGAGTTTTTAATCGAAATCATATTTTTATGTCTAATTATATATAGGAGAATTCATTTTGGATAGGTTGCCAATTAAAATTGGGCCGCTAGTATTTTTAATTTAATATCTTTTAATATCAACTGATTTTTCGGACGAAATTGCACTCATCTGTTTTTTAAAAAAAAATGTATACCAATACACAGCTATCATATATTAAATAACATATATCATATATAATCATATATTAAATTAAAGCTAATTTTTTGTTATGCATGATGGAATAGGGTTGCCTGTGCTAAAGTGGCCGCAAATATGGGTTGCCTGCTGTTAAAGATAGATTAGAATGAAAAAGAGTTTGCGCGCTACATCGAACAGTAAGTAGTGGGAACGACTTTACAATACCTAAGAAAAATTTTTAATTAATAACTTATTGTTTAGTGGTTTTTAAAATTACTTAAATACTACAAAAAATTCATTCTTAAGTGAAAAACTTAGTTGTCTTTTCTTTATTATATTAAAAAAAAATTAGTATTTATAAAAAATAAAAACCTCAATTATTTCATAAACAAAAATATATTTTATAAGCAGGTTATGCTTAGGAAAATATTGGATTTTTATTATTTTTATAATAGGTTACAAATTAACTAAATATTAAGAAACACGACAAATAAAACTTGTATGATATTTTCGTGCCATTTATTGCAAATCCTATTCATCACTGCTCTCACTTTCACCGCAGCTATGGCTTTTATCGCTACCAATATTATCATTATCGTCATTATCAGAAATATTGTTCGTGGAACTACATAGCACACTCTAAACTTGCATTGGCGTTGAGTCTCCTAAGAACCATGTTGCTTTTAGTAAACCATCTAGATTCCAGCCATTATTTTCCGAGCTTAACCTAATACAATTCGGCTCAGTTGCATTTAAACACATTGAATTAACAAAGATTGTCCGCAACTATTTTTCTTTTAAAGATTTCCAGCACGGTAGAGTATTAGTCCAATCGAAGCCTTTAATTTTTTTTATGCATTTTTCATTGTTTGTTTTTGTAGCATTCCTGAAAGTCTTCAGCGCGTACTTTACCTTCACCAAATTTCAACAGTAAGGTTTTATACTGGGAAAATAAGTCAGTGAGGTACATAACGCGATTATTATCGATATATCAACTGTCTATTTGTATGCCAATATCTCGGCTCTGGACTTTCCCATTTTTGTAGGTTGAAAGACATCTGATATGATGTAAAACAGTTCAAATGATAAGCAACAGATTGATGGCCCTCTAGTTTTGCAAGTAGTTTCGAGTCATTGGATTTTTGTAATCCTGTAAATTACAAGAAATACAGCGTTAAAGCTAAATGCTCCATTTTCATTTAACAATATAATAACAACGAAATTTCTTTCGTATTAACCCTCTCATGCCCGAATTATAATGGGTGGAGCTACACATTTTTTTAAGTCATATATGAAAATGTCTTTACTCAAATATAAACTGAAAAAATTTCATAGTCCTTGGTACCCAGATTCGTTAGTTACAGGATGTTGCTTATTTGCAACGTTGGGCAGTTATTGGACAAACTAAAAACTCTTCTCCGGTGTTTTTTTATATAGCTCTCTCATTTTGTGTATTTTTGTTGTGCACTTGGTTTTACATGTAAGCAATTAGTTTAATGTTTTTAAGCACTTTTGTATAAGCACTTTTTTTTTTAAAACGATCCTGACCTTTATTTAGACCATTTTACTCTACGGAGAACAGCTACTTAATGGACACGTGCAAAGCTTTCAATACAACACATAGCTGTAAACTTGCACTGCACAACACACAAGGCTATATCCACTAGTAAGAAACACGAAAACTACGAAACTTAGAACCCTATAAGTACAATGTTGCCTATTGGCATGAACATTGGACATGAAAGGGTTAAGGTGGCGATACATAATTTATATAGTAACTAAAAACTCAATTAATCTAAAGTTCAAATAAAAATTTAACTTGCGGTTTGAGTTTAAAAATTTCATTTCATATTCCCGCTTATCTCTCTGTTTTAAAACTGTATTTTTTTTAACATTTCGTATGATATCCGAAAACGTCTAAAGACTTCATTGTTAAAATGTCGTGGCACTTTTATTTTTTTTTCCGGCGAAATAATAACATAATTCACACTTTTTAAATAATAATTGATTGAACTTCAGAACATTATTTGCATTATGACACAGAAAACACTTCACAAGCTTCTCATCACGCAGAAAAAAATATATTGACACAAAATAATAGCGAAGGATAATATTATGTTTAAAAACTTGTTTATATCAAACATGTTCATTTTTATTCATTTCTCATGTAATCTATCTTTAACAACAGGTAACCCATATTTGCGGCCACTTTAACACAGGCAACCCTATTCCACCATACATAAAAAAAAATTAGCTTTAATTTAATATATGATTAATCCAAATATGTTATGAACGTATAAATGTCCCGAAACCATACCTGTTTACACCGGGCTGCCTGGAGGTTGCGGCCAGTTGCGCTAAGGCAACCCTAATTTTTTAAGTTCTATACATATGTAGCTGTGTATTGGTATATATTTTTTTTGAAAAACAGATGAGTGCAATTTCGTCCGAAAAATCAGTTGATATTATTTAAATTAAAAATACTAGCGGCCATATTTTAATTGGCAACCTATCCAAAATGAATTCTCCTATACATAATTAGACATAAAAACATGATTTCGATTAAAAACTCGATGAACGTAGTAAACTTGCAGCCGGATCTTAGACTATTATTTTTTTATTGTTTTATTGTCTTTTTGTTTTTTTAGTTTTTATTCATCGTCTTTAAATTCATGTAACTTACATTTAAATCTATATAATTACTATCTGACAATTCCATTTTATCTAGAGCAGCGCTGGGTGCCCCATAGCTCACTGAGCGCTCTCTGAGCGTAATTTTTCACATGTACACAAAACTCACAACAGAAGAGAATATACTTCAGTCGTTCGCTGACGGTGATGTTGTGAAAACCTTGTCGGAAATTTTATGTACACTCTTAAAAATCCAACTTTTTGGTTTGTAGATCCATAATTCTTATGCATATTATTTTTTTTTTTACGTAGAATTACGTCTTACAGCGCGGTTTGTATGGGGGTCATTTTCACGAATTTTTTCAAAGTGATATTTGAAGCCTTTAATATTCATCGTGCAAAGAAAAAAAATGCCAAAATATCAGTTTTAGTGGGAATAAAACGAATATCTAATAAAATAGCAAAATCTAAGAAGATGAAAAATTCATATATTCGTATGAGAAATGCACAATCTGCTTAGCTGCAGTAGCTGCTTATGCTGTTTTTAAGGTTGTTGTTGTTGTTGTTGTTGTTGTGTTTGCTTGTTTGGTTCGTAATCACGTCGTTCGTTGTTGTGCTGCTTTTGTTGTTGTTGTTGTTTTTTTATTAATATGTATGTAAAACATACATATATGAATACTCATCAGTTGCTTTCATTTTGTTTTGTTACCCAGATAGCCAATCGGCTCGGTTGAAAACGGTGTGCACTTTTAAAAGCACTGAAGCGGACCGTTTCGTTGTCAGCAAACTATGCAATGTGTATTTCATATAAGCGTACCATATATAAAGTTGTATATTAATGTTGATTTTCTATGATTTAATACAAATTCTAAATGTTTAATAGTTCAAATCATTCTTGATTTTAGATACAAATGCTAGTTGTTTGACACTTTAAAATCGTTGAAATTGCAAATAAAATTGAGCTTTAGGTCAGGTTAGAACAATTAATTGCTGTAACGAATTTTTTTCAAAGAAACAACAACAACAAAATTTTCAATATGAAAAGGAAAACATAACTAGCTGATTAATTAGTTATCTGTTTGATTAAATAGTTAGAGCAGTTAATCGTTCTTACCTGACCTAAAGCTCAATAAACGATTTTAAAATATCAAACAACTACAATTTGTATTTAAAATCAAGAATGATTTAAACTATCAAACATTTAGAATTTGTATTTAAATCAAGGAAAATCAACATAATAAATAACAAAGTCATATAGAAAACTTTAATTTGTATATTAATTTTATTTGTTGTTAAACAATTGTAACCTTTTCTTAAAATAGTTTTTATTAAGTTGCAACAATAAACTAAAGAATAAACGGCAACTCAACTGATTCAATTCATATTTTAGAGTTTTTTGGCTAAGGGGTGAAAAAGAGAGGGAAAAAAGACAAGAACAAACGACGCATCAAGCGTATATGGCATAAATTTAAATTCGAATCTTGATAAATATAAAAAAGGACTTTACAATTATATAGAGAACGGTTTAAAGGCACAAAAACATGTCGTTTTCATACCACCAAATCAGACGCTGCCGTTTTAAGTACCGTTTAGCTGGAACAGTTACATTCATGGCTTGTTGGGTTGTAATACAATAGAGAATACAGATGCATGTAGCAAGAGAGCCAGTATGTGGCTACAAAAAAATGTATTACTACAAGACAAGGTTGCCAGTTAAAATTTGAAAAAATTCCGACAAAAAGTTACTTTTTCACATTAACATAAATTAAATACAACAAAAATTACCATGATATAGATAAACAAAAAAGTTTCCACCGCAATAAAAAAATATAAAAAAAATCCCAGGATCATTAAAAATTACTACAAAAATTCCACGCGTTTTAAAAATACCACCAAAAATTCCATATGCATTTAAAATTACCACAAAAATATCATTCGCATTACAAAATACCGCAATAAGTCCCATATGCACAAACAATTTAAAAATGTTGTTTCTTTGGAAAAATTCGTGAGAGCAATTAATTATTCTAACCTGACCTTAAGCTCAATAAACGATTTTTAACTATCAAACAACTAGAATTTGTATTTAAAATCAAGAATGATTTAAGCTATCAAACATATAGAATTTGTATTTAAATCATAGAAAATCAACATAATAAATAACAAGGCCATATAGATAACTTTCAACTGTAATTTAAAAAAAATTTAGAAATACCGCAAAGAAATTTTGTGTACTAAAACAAAAAAAAAAAAATTTAAGAAGAATATTACCAGCTCCCACGGAAAAAAAATACCCAGCTGAATTCCCACGCCAATTAAAAAATACCACGCTGAATTAAAAAATTTTATAGGAATTCCCAAAAACAAAAATTCCTAGAGGAAATCAAAAATTACCACGAATGGGATTTTTCCAACATAACTGGCAACGTTGCTACTAGCTGCTGATATTGTTGTTTTGGTTCTACATGCACTCCAAAGGGCCGTTATTCACTCGGCAATTCTATGAGCAATAATTGCTTTCGCCACAAGTAGTTTGTTGACTATTCGGGTTGAAAGGGGACTTTTGTAAACCCCCTCATGCAGGCGAATAATCAGTTTGTCGCTTGCGGCAAAGGCAATTATTGTCGAGTGAAAAGCGGGACAAAGAGATCTTGCTACCAGAGCAAGAGAATAATTGCTCTCGGAGCAATATTTGCTTTCGCCGCAAGCTCGAGAATTTTCGTGTGTGACGAGTGACATTACTCGAGATTTGCCGAATGAAAAGCGGGACATAGTAAGCAAAGTTTTGTTTATTTTCTGTGGACGATTCGGTTCATCCCTTCTAAAGCTGCTCATCCGCTGTGATCATGCTCTTCTCTGTGCGTCGTTGTTTTAGATTTGCTTGGTAATTTTTGTTGGTTCAGTTATGAAATTTTTTATATGTTCTTAATTCTTACTCTCAGGCAATAGGGTAGCTACTGTCAGTATATGACAATCGAAGTATTTTTAACAAAAATTATATCAGCTTATATAAATATATCTGTGTCGACAAGGAATAACGACTAAAACAAATTATCGTATAAACCGATATTTTTATTGTACTTATTCCGACCTTTTTTCTGAAATATATGAAACGTTACAAACGGTAATAGGTGCAGAATTAAGTGGTTATCTATTCTGTGCAAAAAATGTTTTCCTGCATTCTATCAAAGACTGGCAACGAAGAAAATGCCATTTAGCTTTTTTACGATATTTTGAGTTTAGTCGTTATTCATTGTCGACACACACACATATATATATATATATATAAAATAATTTATTAATGTAAACTGTTTAAAAAATATAACGCTTGTGATATGTGAATGTAGCTATTCAATTCCTACTGTTTATATAAATATGTTTATCATGTTTATTGTGAACGTTACATAATATATATGTAACGGAAATATATAATTTATATGTATGAACATAAAGTTAATTCTATATATATATATATGATAAATTATATATTTCCGTTACATATATATATATATATATACATATATTTACATAAGCTTTCAATTTATTCAATTAACTTTATGTTCATACATATGAATAATATATTTCCGTTATGGTACCACTTTTACTAAAAACAAATCGTTGTAATAATAAATATATATTTTAAAAAATTGATTTAAATTAATTTAGTATGGCATACTTCGATTGTCATATGCCGACTGTAGCTACCAAATTTCCAGAGTAGAAATTCAGAATATCTATAAAAAAAAAGACATAGTTTCGATAGTATCGTAAGAATAGCCGTAGAATTCCTCTTTGTATAGTAATAGAGAAAAATTCTGGTTTTTTTTTCATTTATATTTTTCAAAACTATTTTAAAACATTTCATCTTCTAAATAAAAATTAATCAAAAACATATTTGTTGTTGTTGTTCTTCTTTAAACTTACTTGATCTAATTAAATTCATGTAAAAATTTGTTTTGTTTTATAAAAAGCTTTCGTTTGATATTTTTAGTGATGAATTTGTTGTTAATTTTTTATGTTGGTTAAAAGTAAATGTAATTCAAAGTTATGTTTAATAAATGGAAATAAATATCGGAAAAATTTGAATAATTTATATTTTCTGTAGTAAAGAGCATAAACATAAATAATATATATATCAAACGAAAACTTTTTATAAAACAAAACAAATTTTAACATGAGTTAAATTGTGAGCTTTTTAGATCAAGTAAGTTTGAAGAAGGCAACAACAACAACAAATTCGTTTTTGAATAATTTTTATTTACAGTCCACCCTAAACAAGTGCGCGTGCGTGGTTTAACTGTCAAAATCGGCTCATGCACATACATTTTATATGAAGCCTACCGAAACACGCACCGGACTACCGCAACATGAATCGAATTCCCAATTTTGACAGTGCGTTCGGATGTGAAGTTGGCTGCATAAAACCAAAGTATTAGAACAAAGAGCAATCAGCTGCTATTAATTTATTAATCTCAATTGCAAATGGAAGTATTTGCAATATTAATAGATTTTTACACAATATTAAAAGTTTTTTTAAGATTTTTAAACCATCAGACTGAGCTAGTTCGAGAGCAGCAGTTCTTTCCGCAGCGCACTTGTTTAGGTTAAGCGTAAAATAAAGTTGCGTGGCGCCTGGGTACGCAGCGCAACGCGCACTTGTTTAGGGTGCACTGTTAGAGATGAAATGTTTTAAAAAAGTTTTGAAAAATATAAATAAAACAAACAGAATTTTTCTCTTTTACTGTAGAAAAAGGAATTCTGCGTCTGTACTTACGATACTATCAAAACTGTGTCGTTTTTTATTAAGTTTTAATATAATTCATACATATTGCTTATTAAGATTCTTTGCATTATTTTTTTCATATTATTTGTTTTCATTAATTTTTTGATACTTTTTGATTTTTTGAGGATTCGTAAATTTTAATGAAATGAAATTTTAATGATTCGTATATATTAGGATTTAATAATATTAAAACAAAACAAAACACCTAAAAAACAATGTTTGACTCTGAATCGCAATGCGATTTCTGTTCTGCAGAGAACATTTTTTGCGAAACAGAATGTGGAATTTGCCACTGCAAGCAAACTAATATAATTTATTTACTAAGAAGAAAATGCTGGAGCAATAATGACATAGAGGAAATAGTTAACAATATCAATAACTAAAAACACAATATATGCACATATTACAGTATGTTTGGAGGTATAAACATACAAACTTGTAAATCTAGATAATTGTGACCACTATTTCGCTCAGTGTGCGCTATTCGAGAGTGCACCAATCCTAACAAGACAAAATAAAATGTGACTGTGTTAGAATGCCCAGCCCTGATCTAGAGCATGGCACAATTACTGACAAGGTAGTAGCATAGACTGGCTTTTTTTCTCACGAGCGGCAATGGGTAGTTGTCAAAATTAGATGTTCATGCAATTAATCAAAGAAATGTGAAAAATTAGCAACGACTTAAACATAGCTAGTCAATCGCAGCAAACTAAAAACATTCCAATAAACTTCGCGAACAAATTTAATGAATTAAATAAAAGTTAAAAATGGCCGCATTCAGCGCAGACAACAGTTAGCAACTGTTGTGTAAAAATTCGCTGAATGGTACATATTTGGTAGCGCTAACTAAAACTGATAAAGTAGCGAACGCCTTTTATTCTAGCGAACAAATTCTATGCTACATGAACACAACTGTTTGCTTAACTGTCAGATGCTGTTACTGACGCTGTTAAATTAATAAATTCAGAAAGAACGCAGCAAATTTAAGTGAGAAACCTTTGCAATTGAATTAAATTTACATACAAATTAAATTGAATCTAACTTCTGACGTGTAGAGGAGCAACACATTCAGAGAAAAACATTGTGAACTAAGGTAGCGCTACCATTACAGTTCACAACAGTTGTCTGCGCTGAATGCGGCCAATAAGCACATAGCTAGTCAACAGCAGCAAACTACAACTCCTTTAGCTGTTTTTGACAACTACCAATCGCCAAAAAACTGTCACGGCTACCTTGTCAAATAATTATACATCATCTAGAGTATTCAATGTTTGAATGATATCTGGAAACTCAACAGAGGCACTCTCAAACTCTTCAGATGTTTAAGGAATCTAGCAAATCTCTTACTTCTTCGTTTAACCCATAGTAGAACTAGACAAGGTGGTGTTAGGGATAAATGTGCTCTCTTTCTTAGTGACCATTACTGTCAAACTCAGCCATTTAGGTATTTTTGCCAATTTTTGCTTTCATATTGCATTCTAATTGATAACAGATTTTGTATGAAATGTCAACTTCGTTTTGACAGTTTTGTCACCGGCTCTCCGCCCTAACGCTACCTTGTCTAATTTTAGGATGGTCTAACTCAACACTTTTTACATTTTGTATTTAGACTAGCGATGCTCAAAATAAGCTCTCGAGCTATGAGCTTTTTCAGCCATGTATCAGGGTTGATAAATTACTTTTTCATTTCGGTACACAACGGTTTGTCACACCGTTTGTAAGGCTGATAAGAAGGGTGGCAGGTATGGAGAAGTATATACACATTCTTGATCAGCATCACCTTCTGAGATGATTTTGCTAGGTCAGTCTGTCGACACGAACACAGTCGCAATTTTAAAGCTATCGTATAGAAATTTGGTATATGTGCTTATAATAAAAAAACAAAGATCTAGTTCGAGAACGAACAAAATCAGATGGAAACAATACCAAACAATAAAATTTTTAACAACGCCACAAAAATGTTTGCAGTTACTTGGTATTGTACACATAAGCTTTGAAGTAAAATATTCACCATATATTTAAAATTCGTTAAAATCGTTACGTTACGTTACGTTACTTTACTTTATAAAATCTTAAAAATATCTAAAAATGAATCAAAAATTACTGTCATGATTAAAAATTTTCCCATAAACTTTGACCGCGAAAATTTGCAAAAATTCGCAAAAACAACGCTAATCTCCCATACAAAGTGACTAACAGATTGGTAAAATTTCTGAAAATGCCACAAAAACTAATATAATGGCTTGAAATTTTGCACATAAGCTTTGGTCTCAAATATGCACCATATATTTAAAACTTGTTAAAGTAGTATAAAAAACACGCCTACCTCCTAAGCAAAGTAACTATATGAAAACGGTTAAGTCTCTAAAAATTCCGCAAAATTTAATTTAATAAATTAAAATTATGAACATATGCTAAGAATATTAAAATTCACTTTGAGTTTGGAATTTACCAAAATTGATAAAAACTCGACGAATTTCCCATACAAAATGACGTCATCAAAGTACCATACATTTTATAAATTCATCATAACAGCATATTAAACACATAATTTTCCATATCTTGAACGTGTTCTGCATTTGAGTTTTCGCAAAATTGGATGAATACCACAACCGTAATCTATACAAAGTGACGTCATCAAGCTTTAAAAACATGCATAACTAAGAAGTTACTGTGGGGGTTTCTAAACTTCGACCCAGTCGAAGATAAGTCCTTGCTAGTTTTTATTTAAAAAAAGTGAATGTATTTTTAACAATTCAGTTTATAAACCTTATAAAAAAATCAGAGGTTTTTATTTATTTTTAATTAATCACAATGTTTTTTATAATCACCAAAAAGGAACACAAGTGGTCTTATAATATTCATAAAATGAGATCAATAAAATCTTTCGTTTATTTCGTTACCTTAATATAGAAAGGCCAAAAAAAAATTTTTTTATATAGGTTCTTCGCAGATCCCTTCCTGAAATCTGACACAATCCAGCCAAATTTTTTTATAATGTTAGTCAGGACCTTGCTATGTTAAGGTAACGAAAGAAATTAATGGGAAAATCTTTCAGTCAAGCAATTCTTCACTTTCAGTGAAATTTTAGAAATTTTTTCATTTGATACATTTTTTCTGATATCAATATTGTGACATTTATTTCACAAGATTTTTAAGAAATATTTTGCTTAAATTAAATTAAATAAATTGTTGCAATCTGCAGTCTGTTTCTGTAATTGATTTTTATGAAACTTTGAAAATAAAATAATCTTTTAACATTTGCAGTCGAATGAGAAATTTAAAGATTTCCTAAAACAATCTATATATATAAAAAAATGTTGTCAAATCTGTTTGTGAGGAGTGTTTGAGAGTTCGACTGAGTAAAAAAAAAATCTGCCGATACCATTTTGTAGGGTACGTTCTCTAGATGGTTTTAAAAAAAAATTGTTTGAAAATGTTTTGATTTGGTCGAGTTATATGTGTTTGAGTGAAGGGTTTTGGACCTATTGGAAATTTTTTTTTTTGCAAATTTGATTTTAATTGATATGAAAAGTAAATGTATGAATTTTATGCAGTTCAAATTGTGTACATACGCGCTATTTTTGTTGGAAATAGCAATCAAAATAGCACGCAACCAATAACAAAGGGAAAAAATGGTCATACGACAAATGAACGAAAGTTAATTGAATTCTATATAAATAAAAATCAAATGTCGTTCGTTGGTAATTGCATCAGTTGAGAACGGCTGAACCGATTTGGATAATTTTTTTTTTAAAATGTTCGTAATAGTCCAACTTAGGTTTTTACGGAAAGAAAAATTGACCACGCCCACTTTGCGCCCACTTTTTTTGATTTATCTAAAATCGGAAAACGGCTGGACCGATTTGGATAATTTTTTTTTTTAATGTTCATAGTAATCCAATTTAAGTTTTGTCGGAAAGAAAAATTGACCACGCCCACTTTTGCGCCCACTTTTTTCAATTTATCTAAAATCGGAAAACGGCTGGACCGATTTGGATAATTTTTTTTTTCAAATGTTCGTCGTAATCCAATTTAAGTGTTTACTGAAAGAAAAATTGACCACGCCCACTTTTGCGCCCACTGTTTTCATATATATATATATAAAATTAAGTGGCAAAACTTCCTGTTCGCATACTCCTCCTAGACGGCTTGCCCAATTTCAATGAAATTTTCAGGGATGATTGGGGTCTGTGTGGACGGTGCACATAAGAAATTGCATGTGTGTATCTTTGCAGGTTTTGTACCACACCCCCTTTTGTCGCCCACAAATCAATAAAAATGCTGTATTAAAGACGGTTTTGGTCGTATGAAATTAAAATTTGGTAAATAAGTTCGTATGATAACTATAATTAACTTTGAAAAAATGGGCGTGGTCACAATTCATCTACGCCTACTTTAAAGAAAATATAAAAATACTTCGAAACCATTGGTCCGATTGAGCTCAAATTTTGTAAGTACGCTTTGCTTTGAGTACGAGATGGTTTAAGGGGCAATGCCACACCCCCTTTTACCTCCCACATATAAATAAAAAATTGTTGTTATCGAATAGCTTTAGTTAGAGTTATGGGTCGCACAGCTTAGAAATTCGGTATTCGACCACAATTGAGACGTACCGTTTCTGTGATGAAATTTTATGGGAGTGGACAAGGGGGAGGGGCACCTCCGATACAACCCAAATTTGTGATATCGAATAGCTTTGAAGTTATAGGAATTCATCTTTGGAATTCAGTTTTTGACCTCAATTTACACATGCAGTTTCAATGGTTTTATTTTATGGGCGTTGGACAGGGAGGCGTGACATCTCCCTTACAACCCAAATTTGCGATATCGTATTGCTTTGAAGTTATAGGTTGACAGCGTAAGAATTCGGTATTCGACCTAAATTTATACATGCATTTTCAATACTTACATTTTGTCGTCGTAGGGCAAAGGGGAGTGGCACTTCCCATACAACCCAACTTTGTGCTATCAAATAGTTTTAGAGTTATAAGTCGTACAACGCCGAAATTCAGTATTCGACCTCAATATACACATGCAGTTTCATTGATTCAATCTATGTTCATTGGTAAGAGGGGCGTGGCACCTCCCATTTAACGTAAATTTGCGATATTGAATATCAGCGTCAGAATTCAGTATTCGGCCCCAATTTATACATGCAGTTTCATTAATTACATTTTATGGGCGTACGACAAGGGGGCGTGAAACCTCCTATTTAACCCAAATTAGAGATATCAAATAGCATTGGGGTTATAGGTCTCACAGCTTTGGAATTCAGTATTGGACCACAATGTACACATGTAGTTTCATTGATTACATTTTATGAGCGTTGATCAAGGGGGAGTGGCACCTCCCATACAACGAAAATTTGTGATATCGAATAGCTTTGTAGTTCAAGGTTGCACAGCGTCGGAACTCAGTATTCGACCAAAATTTACGCTTGCAGATTTACTGATAAAATTTTTTAGAGTTTGTCGGGGGGGTCGTGACACCTCCAATTTAACCCAAATTTGCGATATCGAATAGATTTGGATTTATAGGTAACTCAGCCTCAAAATTCAGTATTCGACCTCAATGTACTCATGCAGTTTCATTGCTAAAATTTTATGGGCGTAGGGAAAAGGAGAGTGGCACCTCTCATACAATCAAAATTTGTGCTATCGAATAGTTTTGGAGTTATATGTCGCACAATTTTGGAATTCGGTATTCGACCGCCATGTAGACATCCAGTTTAATTGATTACATTCTATTAGCGGTGATGAAGAGAGAGTGGCACTTCCTATACAACCCAAATTTGTTATATCGAATAGCTTTGTGGATATAGGTCGCACAGTCTCAGAATTCAGTATTTGACCTCAATTTAGACATGCTGTTTAACTGATAACATTTTATGGACGTTTGAATAGGGAGAGTGGCAGCAACGCGCCGGGTTTCAGCTAGTTTTATATAAATTGGAGAAAATTAAAATAATTTCTTATGTTACGGAGTACCAAAATTCAGAACTAGATTAATTTTTAATTGTTTTAAATGGTTTGCTTACTTAGAGCTCTCTAAGTTGTGTGTTTATTATAGAGTAAAATTAAATGTACCGAAAACGCTTTGGTAGTAGGAAAGTAGGAAAAATATACAATTGTAACAAAAAGTACAACTGTACCGAAAATATCAACCCTGCCATGCATACGTATAAAAATTCTGGCGTAGCTAAACAGCTTTCAATCTGCAGGCAGGCTCAAAGCAGGTAGGGTTACGTAGCTTTGTTTGCTAGATTTAAATAAAATTATGTAGTTATCGTATACCCAAAAGAATAATATGAGGAAGCGAAGCGTAGTTCTTTTATAGGTATTTGCTTACATATTAAAATTTAAAACGTAGCGCTTTTCCACATAAGCAATCACTGTTTTCGTAGTTGACAAGTTTAAAATAGTTTAATTTTATATTAATTTTGTTTTATAGATAGACTTGGTCTACAATAGACCTTAAAAAAACTGATGAAAAAATAATATATAATAAACGATAATAAAATATAATAAGCAAATAATCTATTCTAATATGATTTCACAATATTTCAACTCACGTCGAATTATTACTACTTTTCTATATAAAGCTTTCACAATGCTTTAACGTTATATTTCTTTCAGTGAAAAGCCTTAAACGTTACACATACATGCAAGCAGTGTAATTTCTGTGCATTTGGTCATAAGTTTCAGACTCAAAATTTAGACTCAAGACTTAAGGAAGAAACTTTTGGATCACTGCTATCCATAGCTCTATAGAACATATCTTCCTTTGTTGATTCGCGGCAAAATGTTCTACTCCCGCTTTCTTTACATGGCCCTACTTGGGTTCAGTAGGTGATGTTATCGCCTCCCAGCGTGTTGCCTATCCAAGGGTTTAGTATAAACAATGATAACAATTGACCTTTTCGATTTGAAAATATAAGCAAAAATATGTGACGGCGTTACGTTACAATAAACAGAAGGGATTTTGACTTGGATTAAAAAATTTCCAAAACTCTCTTAATTGGGCAAGACTTTTAGTACAATATATAACTTTTTTTAGAAAAATTTGAAATATTATAAGTTTATTTTCCAAGCAATCAAACTTAAAAATCTTCTCTGGCTTTTTTTTTAATAAATTTTTTGATCTGGCGTGACGTTACGTTACTTAAATTTCCATTGTAGTTCAATAATGTAATTTAGTAATTAAAAGTGAAATTTAATATATTTTTCTTTCTTTGCATGAGGCATTTTTTCATTATCTTTAGCCAATGTCTTCTATTTTTACTAAAATACAAATATATACGAAACATTTAGTAAACATTTACGAAAAATAAAAACTACGTTTGTGAACGTATGCAGATGATATAAATTGCATAAATTTAAAATGTTTCTCTTAGGTAGTAACATAAAATAATAAGTTTTTAATAAGTCTTAATTTTTTGGTCACGGCAGACTTTTCTGTGGAAGCGCCCATTTACCTTTTTGCTATTATAAACTATAAGAAATTATTATAAATTTATTGTATAAAAATTATATTTGTAAAAAATTACCAAGGCTGTTAATTTCGCTGACTTTTTGTGCGGAAGTGAGAGCACTCACTTTTGATGAAATTGTTCTTAAACCAAATAAAACAAAGTTAATTTATTAATAAATATAATGAAAACACGAAAGAAAATCGTCACGTCATAAATAGCGTGCTCATTGTTTATGATATTTTTTTTAAATCAAATAAAACATGATTTATTAATGTAATAAAACTTTACATTAATAAATGTAATGAATACACAAAAATAAAATCTACGTAAAGAAACAAAAAACCGTCAAAATGACGATAAATCGTAAATGTTCAAACACTGTTCACTTTCAAAAGTGAGCGCGCTCAAAATATGAGCTAAAAATGTGAGTATAAATAAACAAAAAACCGAAATTTTTAAAAAGTTCGGAGCACAAAAAACTTTAGTCCAATTTTTATATTTGTAAAATATTTTTGTAGTACTTTGTGAATATATTTATTTTGATTGAATTTATTAAAAGCTATTTGACTGATTACACTGTGTGACCGATTCGAGCTTTAAAAAAGTTTCAGCCAAAATTCTAAGAAATTCCAAGAGAGGAACATCTTGTGGTTATATCGCGACCAGTCATTACAATTCTTTTAAAAAACATTTTAAAGTTAAGAAGTAGAAACTATGGTATTCTAATTTTTAACAATTTTTTACATATGCTTATGTTTTGAGAATTTACAAAAGAAATTAATTTTTTGCAATGAAATTTAACGTAGAATGTAACTGTGCCAAAAGATTTTTGAAAAAAAAAATACATAGTGTGTTTATCACAATGGAAAAGTCAACTTTTAATAAATTTTGCTCAAATGTTAGTGTTTCTTTATTTTTTAAAAATATTAAATAACCAAAATCCTTGATAGTTTTTACAGAATTCATTTAAGCTATTAAATACCTTTCTAAAAAATCTAAGGTAACTAAAATTTGTTAAAAATTGGAAATATGGCAGCAGTTTTAATGTGTTTTTTAAATTGACAATGACCGATTTTTCTTATTTGCCTTTGCAGCATACAAACTGCTGCAATTTAACCAAATGCTAACAGATTTTGGTCATCTATGGCTTGTTGGAATGCACAAACTAAATGCCACATTTAACTATCTTAATTTTTGTATAAAATGTAAAAAGCGTTATATAATGACTGCGAATAACAAAAGTTTTATTAATTTTTTGGGATAAATGTTCAAATTTTTGTGTTGTGAATTGTGTTTATGTTGGTGCTCTTCACAAAGTCTCGTCCATTGCCAAAAACCAGGACAAATCAGCAATATGGTTTGCAATTTTTTATTCTTGTGCCGCTCCTACATTCTTTTTGTCGTTTGATGGAAGTGCTTGCCTCGGTTGGAATTTGCGGTTCGAATACATCCATATGATGGTGCAGAAAATTTATTTTAAGCGACATTAAGAGTTAGTTAAACGTTTCCATAAAATTGGCGACAAGACTTCGGTAATTCTAAACGCGGTGCCTCCCCAAGAATTATTTAAACGCTGTCTTCATCTACAAGACTTCATCCAGAAGCTTGCGAATATCAGAGCCAACGAGCACTCCTACATATAAAAAAACAACGAATTTAAAAAACCAGGCGTTAACTATGAAATTATTCATTACGCCAAGCTTGATGTTGAGTGGAGGCAGCTGGATTTTTTCACTTGGAACGAGCGCATTAAGGATTACACTTTCCTCATTAATAACAGAATGCTGGCGCAGCTTCCAGTCAGTTTAAGTGTATTGGTTGCCACCATAGCGTGTGTACCAGTTGCAAAGAAAGCAACTTTTGAAACCCCTTAGCATTGCAATTTTCCTTAAGTTTGCGCAAACCTGACGAATCTTTAAATATTTAACCTTCTTCAACTCTTTGAACAAGCGAGATAAAACCAACTTGGCTCTATTTCTATCCCGTTTCTTCGAAGGTTAATTCCTGCGACTGTCTGCCTGCCTGTCTGAATGGGTTGCTTAGGATTTGTTGAAGGCAACGTTCGACGGATTCTTGGGGAAGCACCGCGTTCCAAATTACCGAAGTATTATCGCCGATTTGATGGAAGCATTTAACCAACTCAATGTTTGGATGTCGCTTAAAACACATTTTCTGCACAATCATATGCATCATATGGATGAATTCGAACAGCATATTCCAAACAAGTCTGATGAACAAGGCGAGCGCTACCATAAAACGCCAAAAACAATGAAGTAGCGGTACAAGAAGAAAAATTTGCAATCTCCTATTGCTAATTTGTGTTAGTTTTTTGCACTGGATGAGGCACTTTGAAGAGCACCAATATAAACACAATTCATAACACTCACAAACACACCCTTTCAAAAAAAATTTAAGCATTTATACCAAAAAATGTTTTTAAAAAAATGCTTAAATATATACCAAAAAATGTCTGTGATGGAACTGAGAGGTCGGACTAGTCGCAATATAATCAGAAGATGGTCCTCTCTCGGAATTTGAAAGAATTTAGGCTGAAAATATTTTGCGGTCACACCGTGATTTCTTTAATATTGATAAGCAAACATTTTGTCTTTTATTAAACGACAAAACCTATACACGAAAATAATTTTTTTTTAATTTTATAGTATACTCATGAAAGACATACTTTCGAAATTGATTTAATAAAGGTACTAGAGCTTAGTCCTAACGATCAAAAGTAGGTAAAATTTGTTTCGGTTTGACCTCTTATTCTTAATAATGTTTTTATAACAAAAATTTTTATTTTGACAATTCCGAATTAGAAAATCATTAAAACGGATTCTTTTAGCTTTTTAATAACTCCAATTAAAAAATTTTCGTTACATTCTAAACAAAAGTTGTAATTAATTACTTGAATTTTATATTAGAAATTTCACAAATATCTAAATTTATAAAAATAAGCAAAAATGGACTAACGCCTCTTGTGCTCTGCTCAGCTCATAGGTATGTGGGAATAGGCCAAATCGACAGCGGATTTAACACACTGACGTAACACGAGACTGACAATGACTATCCAACAAGTATTTTAGACGAGACTGATTGATCAAGTACAGAACGGACTACAAGAAGTAGATTTTAAAATTAAAGGGCAACACTGACTAAACGATTTAACGAAAAAAATGGGCAAATGAACAAAAAGCGAATACGAATTCATTCAAATCTATTCATTCAAAAGCATTCGAAATGCCCACTTCTCGATGATCAGACGTATAAAAAAAGTTGCATAAATTGAAATTAAATGAATATTCAAAATATGAATAATGTTACAACATTAATATTGCTTCAATAATTATTATTTTGCCTTTGAACAATTAATAAATGCCTTACAAAAATTGAACTTTTTAAATAAACGTTTTGTAATAGCTTTCTCTTCTATTAAAGAACAGGGCTTAAAAGTCAAAATAAAAACAAACTGCTGAGCTCATGTTAATCCTTTTGCACTCACGAAATACTCAATTTAAATCATGCCCACAGATCCTACGGCATTTTTCAGAATCTTATTAAGTTGAGTGCGTGCTATTTGTTTGCCTCTGTGTCTGTGTGTGTAGAATTTCAGAATAACACCATAGAGTTGAATTATGAAATGCAAATATTTATTTTAATTTGTGCATACACTCAGCACACATACAGACGTAAACACTCACAATGACTTATGTATGTAAAGACTTCCTTTAACAAAAAAGCTAAAACACATCATATACTGGCAGGGGCACACAATAAAGATAGGTTGCAAGCAGGGCCGGATTATCCATAAGGCAGAGTAGGCAACTGCCTAGGAGCTCCGCATCCGCGAGGGGCCCCGTGCATCGAGAAAAAATTTGAAAATGTTTCATAAAGTGAAAATTTAATTTGAAGATTTGTATCCGCCTGACAATATTATTGCTTAATTTTTTTAACTAAATTTAAAAAGGAGGAGGTTCTCAAGTTCGTTGGTTTCTTTTTTTTTTTCTTTTAATGAATGTACATTAAAGTGGAATGAAATCTATGGAAGCACAAAATCTTCATCGGCTTCATTTATTTTTGAAAACTGCTCGTCAAAACAAATGTGTCTGCATCCCTGGTTATTTTCTGCGACATAACTTTTGACTTTACCTGAGGGTTTTTGTATTTCATTGCCATATTAATTAAGTCTTAATCAACAACTTTTCATGATTTACCTATGATACCATGTACGCGCTAGAAGATATTCGGATTCAAAGTTCACCGAAATCGGTAAATTAGATAATTATTTTCAAAAATGTCTCACATGGTTTTAACGTAAAACCAACAGTTTACACGCTACGAGATTATTTATGTCTAAACAGTGCAAAGTAGAAATTTTTTACTATAACAGATATAACGTTTATGATTACAGTACTTATTTTAAATATATACATTTAATAGAAAATGTCTTTGGTTGGAGGTAAATGTTCGAACTGAGAAAATAACAAACAAATATTAAAATTCTGCCAATAACCTGCTTATAATTAAAATTCAAAATCTGCTCATCTGCTAAGAAATTTCTACTTTGCACATTTAGATAAATAGTCTTATAGCGTAAGAACTGTGGGTTTTACGTTAAAACTGCTAATGCCATTTTTTAAGGTAATTATCAGATCTACAATTTGGCGGTAAACAGATTTTAAGTCCAACATATAGGAGCGGTGATATTCGCGAATGACCGATTTCGGAGAACCTTAAACCCGAATAACTTCTAACGCGTAGATGGTATCATAGCGAACTCATGTTATGTTGTTAATTATGACTTAATTGAGAGGTTTGCATCAAAAAAATTGGAACGTAAATTTTTCGATTTCAGACTAAGAAAAAATTTCAATGAAAAAAAATATTGCAATGATACACAAAAACCCTCGGACAAAGTTAAAAGTTATGTCGCAGAAAAAAAAACTACGGACACAAAAAAACTTGTTTTGACAAGGAGTATTTAAAAATATATGAGTCCGGTGAGGTAAAAAAATGGTTTCACTCTAATGTGCATCGACAACTCTTAACGCACTTGTCCGATTGCTGTACTTTTTTATCAACAGATAGAGACCTTGAACACGGAGGCGCCCATCTTAAAGTGGGTGTTATTGGAGAAAGGAGAGTGGCAATATTAGAAAAACAAAAATTTTGTACGGGGGTAGGCACAATTTTAAAAATCTCTAAAATTCATTAAATTTTAGTGGTAATACAATTTTTTTCCATTACCATTACATATTAACGGTAATTTTGCATTACCACTAGGTGGTAACAATTTTTTTAACTGTTAATTTTATATGATTTAAATACAAATTCTAAATATTTGAAAGTTTAAATCACACTTGATTTTAAATAAAAATTCTAGTAGTTTGATAGTTTAAAATCATTTATTGAGCTTAAAGTCAAAACTAGAACAATTAATTGTTGAAGGAATCTTCATTCTAATTTAGTCCATGGGGACTCATGTGCGGTCTCGAGAGTGACTACTGGAACCAGCATGTTCATGTGATTTTCAGTAAAATCCTCAGCTCTTTTTAACCACCGTTATAGTTTGCACACAGAAGCTCATTAGCTCGACGTGTGATAATCCGTGAAGGTCGCACTTTGAGCGCTGGTGCACGGTGGACTGCGCGCCGATGCTCTGCAGCGCTTGTGATGAATGAAAAGTTAATACCGCATGTATTGCAGCATTTTTTTTCTAAATCACCACGTACACTGGGGCAATAAAGGTCATAGGGCAAGTCTATGAATTCCTGTAAACGTTGAATCGATAAGTAGTGGCGAATCAAAAAGGGAGCAAATAACTTTCCGTCATGCTCACTAGGATCTGGGATAGTCAGATGCCCATCAATCTGCGTGATAGGGTGTGGGGGTGGCCCCAGTATTTAGGCGCCTCACGCTCCATAGAAAAAAAAATGTTGTTCGACACAAATGCTCAATACAATCCTTGGTTTCTGTTATAATGAGTCCCCAAATATTTCGATCCCAGCGATAGCCATCCGTGAAGCGGAATGGTTTGAAATAACCTCTCAAAATCGAGTTATTTTGTAACCTTATTGGCTGCGTGTTGTTTATATATGCAATGTATGTAATGACAATGAATGCATAGAGTACTACTAAATGCCTCACGTAATTAATGGACGCCCCCAAAGTCACTTTGTATGGGAGGTAGGAGTGGTTTTCATCCGATTTTAACAAATTTCAATTATATGAGGTGTCCCAAAAAAATCGAGTTTGATGTCCGTGGCTTTTACACTTGCATTTGCCCTTAGAAACACCCTCTGTGTAGCGCATCTCAATTGGTAAAAGTTTGGAAGTCGCGAATTCATTTTCTAATTTTCCAATACGATTTGTATGGGGAAAAATCAGTTTTGCTATTAAATTGAATTTAGAGCCATTATCTTAAAAGAAAAATGTCTAAAAAAACGTGTTCCCTCAAACTTTGTCTGTTATGACATATTCCAATTTCGTTTTCATCTGATTATAATTTGGTGGTATGTGGCTCATTTCTTAGAGCTACCTATACAAATGAATATTTTTATAAAATAATATAAAATAAATTGGCCATTTCAGCCCTAGGAAGGACTTTGACACAGCTTCTTTTGATCAATTGCATCAATTGTGCAAATGAATACTTTTACTTAGACTTATTTCATTTAAAAATCAATATCTCTTAGAGAACTCCCTTTTTTATTGTTGTTATTGGTCTTAAATTTTAGATAATGATAGTTGAAATGCACAATGTAGAAAAAATTCATATGGTTGTTAAATGTTTATGGATTAAAAGTTACAAGTAGTTTTTTTGTATTTATATTTATATTTTTTAATCGTTTTGGGCAACAACCAAATAATAATACGCTGCAAATAAAATTGGGAAATGTCATAACAGACAAAATTTGAGGGAACACGCTTTTTTGGAATAAAAACATAAAAATCGATTTGAAAAATTAGAAAATGAATTTGCGACCTCTAAACCTTTACCAATTTGTGGCATTTTTAGAGTTATTATTGTTTTAATAAAGTATATTTGTATAGGAAGTAGGCGTGGTTTTAATCGACAGACAGACGCACAGGGTGAAATCAACTTTGGATGTAATGCTGATCAAGAATATATATACTTTTCTATACCTGCCACCCCTCCTTATCAGCGTTATAAACAGCGTGACAAAGTTGATATGCCCCTGATACAGTACGCGTAGGGGTATTAATGACGTAATTATGAATATAATTCAATGTAGAAAAAATGTATTTAATTTAAAATAATTAAAAAAATTAAAAGGGCCCCGAAAATGACATTGCCTAGGGGCCCCGACATGGTTAATCCGGCCCTGGCTGCAAGGGTTAGATTTCGTCTGAGTTGAATCACTTTAAAATTCATTTTAACATGATGTGAAATATGATAGTTTATCAATAATATAAAGCAACCATGTCAACCCAAAACTGATAGCAACGCGTGTATAAATATAGAGTAAAACTTTGAAATTTGCATAAATTTCGTAAAATGTGTAATCAACGAAATTGCATTAAAAATACCCACCAGTTTTCCATTTCCACTTTGCCATCCCATTTTCCTTCCAGCTGCAGGAAGTCAATTAGTGCACATTTTTTGACTTTTTATCTACTAGTTATCCAATTAATTAAATAAAATTTATGCGTACCAAACATTTTGCAAAGCAGTAGCTTAACTAGTTAAATTACATTTAGAAAACTTTATACAAACTATTTTCCAAGTAGCTTTAACCAGAATTTTATGCATGACCATCATCTATCCCTACACATAGCACAAAAAGTTTACAGCACATCTTGCTAAACACTACTGAATATAAAACTAACTAATACAAAGAAAATTATCCAAAAAGGGATGAACTAGTTTACCCTGAAGCACTAGTGGCAAAAACTTGAATTGTTGCGGAGCCATGATAGAAATGGAGCAAACCGGATAAAAGTGTAGAGAGTAGCTCGGATGCGGAAGCTTGAAATCATAGCTGCTGACAGTGTTCGTTTTGATGGCATTAATTAAAATTGTGCCATATAAGTTTACAGTTGCGATAGCTACACCAGGATGTATGGGTTTATACATGATGTAAGAGTGCACCTGTGTCCAGCATTTCCTTGGCTTTGTGCAGAGTGCAGCAAAATTCAAAGAACTTAGAATTAAACCTCTACAGTTGCAAATTTAAATTAAGTATTTGGAATATTTTGTCTTTTTTTGCCGCAGCAACACATTCATCTCAATTTGTTTCAAATTGATTTTTTCACTTTGTGATCAATTGCATAAAACCACTTCTCAAAAATACACAAAAAGGAAAGAATTTTTTTGATGTTAATTTATTGTAAACGATTCTGTTCTAAACATCAACGACAACAAATTAGGCAGACAACAGCAAGAAATTTTAAAATGAAGAAAAGAACACCAACAATAATAACATTTAAATGTCCATAACTCTCTTTGTAGCAAGGAAACAATTTCGACATCCTGACAGGACGCAGCAAGTACCACTCATTGCTGCACGGTGAGAAAATATAAAAAGAAAAAATATCGAATAACAGTAAGTAAAGAAAAAAATACTAAAGAAAAAGGAAACTTTTTGTTAAGACAAATAGCGTCCAGAAAGGTTGCTGGTGGATAGGTTCAGTGGCAGCTAGACGTTTGAAGAGCGAAACAAACTTACTTGAGAGCGCAAAGCACTGCGCCAGCAAAGTGTTGAGAAGACCCTCTACTGTTGCTGCCTCTAACGTTATTAAGAAACTCATTTATTTTAGAAGTCGATAGAAGCAGCAAGATGATAACTGTACAAACTACGCTGTAAATTGAAAATTCATAG
The DNA here is from genome assembly GCA_963920525.1 of Dichetophora obliterata. Taxonomy (NCBI): domain Eukaryota; kingdom Metazoa; phylum Arthropoda; class Insecta; order Diptera; family Sciomyzidae; genus Dichetophora; species Dichetophora obliterata. Next base: position 165,586,830 of record OY986435.1, read on the forward strand.
AAAATTTATTTAAGTTGAAAACGCTTTCCAATTCATTTTAGAGATCCAATGCGAAAGCGAAACACGTGAAAACAAAAATAAACAACAAAGGATGGTGTTGTAAGCTATGAACAAAGTCTTGCTGGAGTTGTGTTGAAATGTTGGCCACGTTCAGAAATCCATAAAAAAAAATCAATCTAGTGGAGTTTAAACAATAAGCAGATAGAGTCGAACTATTGCCAAAGTAAATGTCCCTTTCAAAGCGGACATAATGTCCATGGATATTATTGCCATGAAAATTATGTCACTGCACCTAAAATTACATTTCTAATAGAGAAAATAGGCTATCACTGCAAGAAATATGTGCAAAAATAAGGGCAGGAGATGCATTTGAGTGATGGTACTAAAATTCGACATTTTACTGTTTCTTACATTTTTGATTTAATTTTACGTTGAATACATTTTTTTTAAGAGCAGTTATTTTGTCTAACAGTCTTAAAAATAGTTCCTGGTTCTTTTTTGCCTTCTTTTGCTTTCCGGCTTTTTTTTCTCTTATTAGAAACTAAATATAATTCTCCATCATGTTCTCATACCAGGGGGTTGCTTTATAGCATTGCTCCATGTTTTTCATTTGCTGATGAAAACATTTGCCATGTTCATGTTTTACTTCGCCAAGATTTGGGGAATCACGAAAGATATCACGAAAGATTTCTGAGCATTTCGGACAATTATTGTTTACCAAAAAGCCAGAAACAACCAACAGAAAAAAATCCCAGGCATATATTATTTGAAAATATAAGAACGCTTGGAATTCTTTGCTACAGAACCATTTTTTTATCTGTGAGCCATTGAACACACCTTTCGTGATTTTTCCAAACGACTGTTTTGGAAAAACTGTCTACAAACTTTCATGTTCTCTCTCTTGGTCAGTCCTTGTTGACAAAATGCTCAGCACGATCTCGACTGTCCCAAAGAAAACAACAGTATTTTGTGTCGTAGTCCATTCAAATTGGCAACCCCTTTCAAATCGGAACAAACTTTTCACACATGCTTTTCGTACTTAACCCATTTCTTACGGACGTTGCGAAAACGCAACTTTTAACTATTTTACACCTGAAGCTTAGCTGATATAAAAATTTAATTAACATTGATTCTGAAAGCCAATTAAAATATCAATCTGACCTTTTTTGGATTTCGTCCAAAAAACTTTCTAAACTAAAAAAAATGCTATCATAACCAAAACTTTTGAAAACATTTAAAAACCTAAATTTTTGTTTAACATGAGGAGCTTTTTTTTTAATTTTGGCACCCATTTTGGCCCAAAAGCGCAACGTAAATTTTTGAGAAAACTAGAAGCTTTTCCGATTTTTTTTTTAAATTCTTCTAACTAGCCAGCAAATGAAAAGCAAAATTTCTGGTCTTCAGCTCAACTGGAACTGGAAGCCGCCAGAAATCGGTTAACATTTTTAAGAAATTTTGACATTTTCTCATAAGTTTCCTTCATATCGACTGCATGTGCAAACATGCTTCAAGCAAACACAAACTCAAATGCAGGCATTCTCTCAGAGATGTCACCTGTCTTAAGAGAACAGAAATTTTTCGATCGACCTTTCTAAGTATGATATGACCAAAAATGTAAAAAACAGTAAAATGTCGAATTTTAGTACCTTAATTCAAATGCATATCTTGCCCTTATTTTTGCACACATTTTTATCAGCGACAGCTTATTTTCTCTATTAGAAATGTATTTTTAAGATAAAGGAAATAGTTTCCCACTTTTTGCAGTTTTAGATTGTTCTTTGAATTTTTGAAGACAGTTTTTACTTGCATTTTTAATTAAAAAAGAATTTTTTCAAATATTTTTATTGATAGCGCAAAAACTACTTATCCAATTATTAGTCATTCATTGATCAATTGAAAAAATTGGATAAGTGGTATTCAATATACGTTCAATTAAATGCAACTATTTCGAAAAAAACGTAAAAAAAATAAAAATATTTAAAAAAAAAGTATTTTCAAAATAAAACAATCCATTTCATACTAAATGAACGTTACGATATACCTATAAGAGAAATGTTAAATTTTAAGTGTTAAGCCAGAAATTTTTTACTACGCAATCAAATTCATATACAATTTTAAGTTTGGACATTTGTTGAGCTAGAATTTAAAACTTATAAGAGAAATTACAATATGGTTTGTGCTGCTGGGGAGGAGCCTATTTGCATAAAATTCGCCCTTTGTTAACTTTACAGAAGTCTGTACTTAGAAGTATTTGCAAAGCTAATCGCCTTTTTTCTTCTATGATTCTTTTAAGACATTTGCTGATTTTACCAGTAAGGCATTAATATTATTATAAAGTCCTGAAATTTCTTTCAAAAGATCTGGTTATATGCACAGTTCAACATCTGGGTTTTAAGAAGCAATTTTAGTTCCGCTTCAACTGTACCAACATTCCGAACAACCCATTAGCGAAATTTTTTTTTCAAACCTTATCTTGTAGATTATTTAAAAAACTACCTGCAGCCATGCGCATTGAGAGAAATTCGTATGTTTTTTGAAGAGAATAAAATTCTGGCTTCTTGATAACATGAATCACACAGAAATTGAAATTTTGTTGCACTCCATTAGCTAAATTAATAATTTTTCATGCTTTGAAAGTTTTTAATTATATTTTGATTATCTAATTTTATTTTATTTATATGTTTTCATGTTTTTCATTGTATCTCCATTGTATCTCCCTCCTTATTCTGGAGGTTTTTTGCACCAACCCATTTAGACCATATTATTGGTCCTTTGTTTTACCATAGAAAGGAAGAAGGGAGTAATCAAGTGAAACTTTTGTGTAGGATATTCTTAATGTGGCAGAAGCTGTAACAACATGTGATCTGAAGCTGGTGTTATGCCTTGACCTCATTCAAATCAAGTTACTAAGCGTTCCTCTTCACAATTACAACTTTTCTTCGTAAATTGATGTGTTTTAAAGTTCCTTTCACAAGAAAAAAGGAAATAAAAGATATAGTGTGTGACCATGGATCGGCCAGGATTCGAACCCGGGACCCCTGAGCGACAGTCAAGCGCTACCATAAAACTATCGAGGCCGCCTGATGTAAGAACAGAAACTAGCTAATTTTTTTTACTAGATTTACGCAATTAACATATAAAAATATAATCAAGATTTGTCACGCCCTTCGCTCACCTCCCATACAAAATGAAGAACGAAACTGCAATTTCTCTAGTTGTAGAAAGTGTAAGAAACAAAATTAACTAATTTTTTAATTGATTGAATACACAAAATGACCATTTAAAATTTAATTAATATTTGCCACGCCCTTCATCCATCTTCCATACAAAATTAAGATTAAAAGTGCATCTCGAGTTGTAGAAAGTATTAGAAAAAAAAGTTAAGTATTTTTTTATTAACTTTATTCACATAATTATCATATAAAACTTTCATAAAGATCTGCCACGCCCTTTGCTCACCTCCCATACAAAATGAAGAGAAAACGTTGCATGATAAAAGTGCAACATCTCGAATTGTTAGAAGTGTATGAAAGTAAATGAACTAATCCTTTATTTACTAGATTTAAATAATTATCAATGAAAATTTAATCAAGATCTGCCGCGCCTTTCGTCCACCTCCCATATAAAAAAGAAGAATAAAATTGCAACATCTCAAGTTGTAAAAAGGATAAGAAAGGAAATTAACTTGCTTATTTTTAACTTGTTAAATATATCAATATCATATAATTAGTTTGTTCAGATTGGCCAGACCTTCCACCCACCTCCCACACAATATTCAATGAAGTTTATAAATTCAAAAAATGGTTTGCTTAAATTTTACATAAATCTTGAGAATGAGAGAAAATAACAGAGAAAATTATTGACTGTCGTCAGAGTAATTCATAGAGTCACTCGACACAAAGTCAGATAATTTGAGATCAGAAATGAAATTAATTGTGCCATTCATTGATTTTAAATCATAATTCTATTTTTCAATATTTTTCAGTGCGAAGATGTAGAAGAATCTGATAAATGTAGTAATCTACGGAATAGATCTATATTGGCTAGTTCTATTGACAATTGATATTTTTACATACATAAGCCTACAATATTCACTACAATTTTCACCTACGGGGATCTTAATGGTTGATAATGCGTTGGTAATGAGAGGTCACGCAAGGAGAGGCAAGTTCGTACCAAATTTAAGTATTCAAGGAATTGTTGTAGTCAAAGCCCTAATAAACAATTTGAGACGAAACATGATCAAATCAGATAAGCGTATAATTCGTAATAAATGAATGAAATCACCGTAGCCCTGGCTGAAAATTACTTTTTTTTTCGACACCACCTAGCAAGAAGAAGATGAATAATAAATGAAAAAATTAAAATTTTTTCGGATAGTCACTGTTTTTTGTAGTATTTAAAAAAAATTCAAGTCTTTACGTATTATAGCCTTTACCACAGTAAAGTTTTAAATTGAGTCCTTTTTTTGTTTCAAACGTGAATGTCACCTTGTCATGTATTTTTTGGTAGGCAAAACATGCTTTAGAAAAGTTGTCATAGAATCGTTATTTTAAAGACGTCTTAGACCAAGCTTTAGGAATGTGTTAAGAAACACATATTTTTTGACAACCTTAAAAATGAAGAATAAACAAATATGTCCTTGTTTTTAATTGTATATATAAATTTATGTTTTATTGGAATTCTAGGACCTTTTTTGTGGTATATGAAAATTTTTGATTTATATTTTGAACTTTTTTTTTAGCAAGAACTTGTGAAGTATATCGTTGTTAAAGTTTTGTTTATGAATTATACTAAAATTTTTGTGGTTTTTGAAAATATTCAGTACTTACAAAACTATAAAAACGGCAATTTCGTTAAATTTTCATCATAGCTACCACAAATGGGAACAAATCGAATAATTCTTTTAGATTTACATAACTAAGACTGCTGACCATAAATTTACGAAATTACTTTAACAAATTTATGAATTTTTTTTTGTACCTAATTTTACCTCGTTACACTATGCTACATTTGAAGTTAGGAAAAAGATCAGAAATTTTTTTAAGTACTTATAAGATTATTGTTTTAACTTTATGGAAAATTTTGCAACAAAATAGTTGTGATTGAAAAAAAATGAACTAATGACGTTTTTGAAATAACCGATTCAATTCAAAAACACGTTGATTTTTAATATAATATTATATTCGACAGAATTCTTTGAATAAATGAAATACTTGTTGCTTTGATTAGAATTATTTTATGTTTACAATGTTTTATCATAACTAGTATCGCCTGTGGCTGAAATTCGACCAACCTTCTGAAATTTCAATCGTTTTTTTTCTTGTTCTGAGGCATGACCTTGCTTTCAGAAAATGTGCTGTACTAAGAAAATCTTAAGTTTCAAATTATCGCAATAATTTTTATATAGAAATAGTCTAAATTTTTTAAAAATATCATAAAACAATATCCTTAAAAACTTTCGTACACCTTTATTTTTTACAACCAGGGCTTTTCATATAAAAACACGTTGTACTGAGAAAAGCTATAGCTTTCAAGTTATCGCCATAACTTTGATGTCAAAATAAAAGGAATTTTTCAGAATTTACTATTTATAAGAAATTTCACTATCACAATATATATTCACACATGTTACATACAAAAATGCTTATTGTAGGGTATTCGTAAGAAATAGCGAAAAATGTTTTTTTGTACATTGTATTAGTGTCGAAAATTTCCTCTTACACCATGTTCTTCCATTTTTTATAGTTTAGGTTTTATTAAAGAAATATTCTTTAAACGCTACTATTTCAGGTCAAAGGTCACAAAAATATTCAGTGAACTTTTGCTCCCTACTCTGATTTTTAAAAAAAAATTATTAAAATCGGTTCAGAAACACGGAAGAACCTTTTCTCCCACGCATATTTCAATATACTATGCCTGTGGCCGAAATTAGACCAACTTTCTGAAATTTCAATAGCTTTTTCTCATTCTGAGGCGTTGACCTTGCATTAAGAAAATGTGCTGTACTAAGAAAATATTAAGTTTCAATACAAAAATACGTTTTACTGAGAAAGTAACAGTTTTCGAGATATCGTCATAAATTAAATGTCAAAATAAAGGGAGCTTTTCAAAATTTACTAGCTATTTGTAAGAAATTTCACCAAAATAATATATGTTCCCACATGTTACATACAAAAATGCTTATTGTAGGGTATTCGTAAGAAATAGCGAAAAATGTTTTTTGTACATTGTATTAATGTCTAAAATTTCCTCTTACTCCATGTTCTTCCATTTCTTATAGTTTAGGTTTTACTTCAGAAATAATTTTTCAACGCACATATTTCAGGTCAAAGGTCACAAAAATATTCAGTGAACTCCTTCTCCCTACTCTAATTTATTTAAAATAATTATCAAAGTCGGTTCAGAAACACGTAAGAACTGTTTCTCCTACGCTTATTTTTATATATAACGAAATGGCTTAAAACATAGATTTGTGTATATAACTTTGGAGTGGTTTGAAATATTTGAAAATTTTTTTTACAGAATTTTTTTTTAAGCTGTAGAGTGTTGTAGAAAATATAAAAACAATATTTTGAAAAATTGAATTTTCATCAAAAAAATCATAGGAGGTAGCTCATGATATTCGATGAGAAACTTTTTGTTGAATTATGTGTCAAAATGAGGCAATTTTTGCAAATAAATTATATGTCATATGAAAGAGTGTGAAAAAAGAAAATGTAATAAGAAAAAAAATTACAACAAAAAAAAAGTTTGTCTTATTTTTTGAGCACACCTAAATATTTTAGATTTTTTTCTTCAAAAAAATATAAAACATTGAATTGATAAGATAACAGTTAATCTTTTGTATTTCTCCAAAGTCATTTAGTCGATCTTTTAGACAAAGAAAATTTTTTGAAAATCGATTAAAAAATGGCTGAGTTATTTGCTTGCAAAGTCAAAACATGAAATTTCAATAGTTATTTTCTCATTCTGAGACGATGGCCTTGCTTCAAGGAAATACGTTGTACTGAGAAGATATCAATTTTTCGGAATATCTAAACAATTTTAATGTCATTTTAAGGGAATTTTTTTAACCTACTATCCGTGGAAAATATTACCAAGAACGCTTTCGTGTACCATTATTTTGTATACTCCTCAACCAACAACTTTTCATACAAAAATACGTTGTACTGAGAACATCTATAGTTTTCGAGATAACGCTAAAATTTTTATGTCAAAATAACGGAAATTTTTCAGACTTTACTATTTGTAAGAAATTTCACCATCACAATATATATTCACTCATTTTGTATAAAGAAATGCTTATTGTAAGGTATCCGTAAGAGATGGCGCAAAACGTCGGAAGTATTTTTTGAACACCTTATCAATGTTTAAAATTCCCTCTTACATTATATTCTTCCATTTTTTACAGTTCAGCTTTTATTTAATAAATGCTTTTTTGACGCTCATATTTCAAGTCGAAGGTCACCAATCTAAAAAGTAATCATGCTGTGCAGCCAGATCTTTCATTTGATACCTCATTCACCATTCTACCTCTACCTAGCCCTGAGATTCTTTACTGAAAATAATACAAACTTAAAATCTAAAAATAAATTTAAAATCTATACCGCAGTACCTTTCGAATTATAAAAATTTCATTGCCCTTATTCTAAAATTAATATCGAAAAAGTGTACGACAACATTTGATGTTTGCCTATTAATATATAAGACTAGCTAAAACCCGGCGCGTTGTTGCCACTCTCCCTTGTCAAACGCCCATAAAATGTTATCAGTTAAACAGCATGTCTAAATTGAGGTCGAATACTGAATTCCGAGACTGTGCGACCTATACCCACAAAGCTATTCGATATAACAAATTTGGGTTGTATAGGAAGTGTCACGCCCTCTTGATCACCGCTCATAGAATGTAATCAATTAAACTGCATGTGAACATGGAGGTCAAATACCGAATTCGAAAACTCTGCGTCATATAACACCAAAACTTTTTGATAGCACAAATTTGGGTTGTAAAGGAGGTGCCACTCCCTTTTTCCCTACGCCCATAAAATTTTACCAATGAATTGCATGTGTAAATTGAGGTCGAAAAGTGAATTCCGAGGCTGAGTTACCTATTACTTTAAAGCTATTCGATATCATAAATTTTGGCTAAGTTGGAGGTGTCACGCCCCCCGACAAACTCTGAAAAATTCTATCAATAAATCTGCATGCGTAAATTTTGGTCGAATACTGAATTCCGACGCTGTGCAACCTTAAACTCCAAAGCTATTCGATATCACAAGTTTTCGATGTATGGGAGGTGCCACTCCCCCTTGATCAACGCTCATAAAATGTAATCAATGAAACTGCATGTGTACATTGAGGTCCAGTACTGAATTCAAAAACTGTGCGACCTATAACCCCAAAGCTATTTGATATCTCTAATTTGGGTTAAAGATGAGGTTTCACGCTTCCTTGTCGTACGCCCATAAAATGTAATTAATGAAACTGCATGTATAAATTGAGGTAGAATACTGAATTCTGACGCTGTGCGACCTATAACTACAATGATATTCGATATCGACAATTTACGTTATATAAGAGGTGCCAAGCCCCTCTTACCAATGAACATAAAATTAAATCAATGAAACTGCTTGTGTACATTGAGGTCGAATACTGAATTCCGGCGTTGTGCGACCTATAACTCCAAAGCTATTTGATATCACAAAGTTGGGTTGTATGGGAAGTGCCACTCACCTTTGCCCTACGCCCATAAAATGTAAGTTATGAAAGTGCATGTATTAATTTAGGTCGAATACCGAATTCTTAAGCTGTCAACCTATAACTTCAAAGCAATTCGATATCGCGAATTTGGGTTGTAAGAGAGATGTCACGCCATAATATAAAATCATTGAAACTGCATATGTAAATTGAGGTCAAAAACTTAATTTCAAAACTGTGCGGCCTATAACTTCAAAGCTTTTCAATATCGCAAATTTGGGTTGTATGGGAGGTGCCCCTCCTCCTTGTCCAACTCCCATAAAATTTCACCACTGAAACGGTATGTTTAAATTGTGGCCGAATACCGAATTTCTAAGCTGTGCGACCCATAACTCTAAAGCTATTCGATAACACAAATTTTGTATATATTTGTGGGAGGTAAAAGGGGGTGTGGCATTTCTTCTTAAACCATCTCGTACTCAAAGCAAAGCCACTTACAAAATTTGAGCTCAATCGGACCAATAGTTTCGAAGTATTTTGATATTTTCTTAAAAGTAGGCGTAGATGAAGTGTGACCACGCCCGTTCTTATTAAAGTTAATGACAGTTATCATACGAACTTATTAACTACATTTTAATTCAATACGAACAAAACCGTCTTAAATAAAGCATTTTTATTAATTTGTGGGCGATAAAAGGGGGTGTGGCATTATTTTTTCCTAAACCTATGCGTAGCAGTTACGCACAAACCCATATAAAGAAGCATCCGAACACATCACGATTCATTTTTATATATACAGATATTGATTTGGGGGCGGTAAAAGTGGGCGTGAAAAAATTTATATATAGTGACCGCCTCCTAGAGCACCTACACAGCAAGTTTCACTATAAAAATGTGTATAACTTCGCAATTGCCATGATTTCGAAAAAGTGGGCGTATATATATTGTGACCACGTCCATTTTTTGTACAGTTACCGACAGTAACCATCTGAACAAAATTGCCAAATTTTAGTTTTTTACGATCGAAATCGTCTGATATATATCCGTTTTCTTGTTTGTGATCGATAGCGCAAATTTGGCTTGTATGGGAGGTACCACGCCCCCTTTTCCAATCGTTACCAAACCTCACAGGAACACTCTCAAGATGTGGGTTCAGCTTCCCTGAAAATTTCATAAAGATCGGTTCAGCGGTTTCGGAGTCTATACGTGATATAGCCACATATCCACATACCCACATACCCACATACATACATCCATTTTTATATATATAGATTTATCAAGATGAACTTATAACAGTTCTTGTTTAATTTTTCTTTCTTTTTCAATGCTAACACTCGAGCCACAATCAGTTTTACTTGAAAATACAAACGTTTGGTTAAAAAGTAGCAAATGCGAATATAACATTTAAACGCAAAGTTGATTTTTCGATGTCGGTTCTAATCTGTTTTGCTTTTTAATTCGGAAATGTATGGTGGTAGCAAATTGTTTGAAAAAACCTATCTCTTAATGAATTTAAAAGCAATTTCATTATTTTTCCTTTGCACAAAAACAAATTGTGAGGAGGGAGACGGTAATAAATATTACAGATAATTCGGTTAAGAAAAACGCCTTTCGATGTGCTGAACAGTTATCCTCAAAATGTCGCGTTTTAGCTATTTTCACATACTAAACAAAATTAGCACATGTACCTAAATTGAATTATATTACAAAAAAGTTTTTCGTTCACAGCTAGAATAACATTAAAAGTCAATAAATTCACGAGCTGTGAGCGTATATGTTTGTTTGTGTGCTAAAAGATTTTCTGCGCCCAAATAATGCTATAAAATTGTCGAAAATATTTGCATTTCTTTAGGCGAAAAGTCCAATTCTTTCATCCAACCCTTTAGATATCGTACTCGTCATCATCAATATTCAGAAAGTTTGCGTGACTTTGAACTTAAGCTGCACTTCAATGAAAGCTTAGAAAGCTTGCTGCTCAAAACCCTTGTTTCTTCTGTTGATTTGGTTGCATTAGAAATTCATGGTTTCCAATATTCTACTTCCGTTTTCCGTTTCCGTTTCCGTTTCCGCTTTATCTCTTCTGTTATCTTTTTAGCTGATGCTGACGCTACCGCATTTGTTGATTTCTTTTTTTTCTCTTTTTCATATTTTTGCATATTTCTTTTCCTTTTTGCCTTGACTTTTGCACCAACTTTGGAACTTTTTTTTCATTGAATACATGAAAAAACCAAAGAGAACTTTGAGAAAGTTCCGATTAACATAATCCAGAATTGAATGTTCAATTGAAAGTGTTGTTTCTGATAAAGAACCTGATCTGGCTTGCTGACTGGGTTGATTTGAGTGTGGAGTATGAAGATGTTTAAGGTGTGTACGAAAAGATAGGCCACAATTTTATAAATTCAAGAGGAGTTTACTATTGAACAGGTAAACGAAAAGCACATTAAAATTCAGGTTTTGTTGGCTCTAGGTGTCTATAGCAGATACAGAACCAACACGTTAAACATTTTATCTCTTTAAATATGCACGAGCACTGAACAGAAGGGGAATAAAAAGTAGCAATGGTTATTTGTGCAAGAAATGCATAGTAAAAAATGTGTAAGCAAAGAAAAGTACATAATTATGCTTGAACATTTTTTTAAAAGACTAAAATGAATTATTTCTATGAGTTATGGACAATTGGTTGCATATTTTGAAAGAATATATTAATGAGTATACGAATAGAATCAAGAAAATTATTAGACACTAATACCAAAGAAACTTATTTTAGAATTTTGTAATGACTTTATTGTGGAAAAATACATTCGTTTAGTTATTGCTGAAATAGAATAAACAGAAAACAATGTTGATCCGATTTAATAAAAATACTTGATAAATTATATTATATACTAGTTGTACCCAGCCATGAGTTGCTTTGGTTCGCTCAACGGAAAAAAAACACAATACTCACGGAATAAATATGGGCATTTCCACAGGATCTACCAGGACCGAAAATTTATATATTAAGAAACAAACGATTTTTCTAACATTTTAATAAAAAAATGCAAATGAAAACTTTCTGTTTTGAATCGCCGGGAAAAATTATTCTGAATTGTGACTGAATATATACCATGTTTTCGGTAGTTAGTGATATGTTGAGTTAAAACTACCTGTTATAACAAAAGAGATGTTAAAATATGTTGTGTGATAAATCATACTTAAGCTTAAAAAAAAAACGAAAACATGACAACTATTACAACGAAGCCTCATTATCCATTTTAGTCTAAAATTAAACGTATTACAATTTTTTTTCTGTATTTATCAAGATGCAGTCGAAAACGAAATCCATTTTTGTCGCGTGCTAGATCCCATGTTTATTGTTTAAGTATTGGAAGAATAAAATCTGCAGAACCTACCTTTTGTACTTAGCATATTGCTACTAAAAGACTATCGAAAAATAAATAAAGTTTTTTTTTAGTTTTCTTTCTTTTTTTTGCACCTCACAGGCGTACGAATGTCGCGTGCTGTAGATATATTTCGAAGAGAACAATTTAACGATATGTTGCACTAAAAAATAGGAAATACCATTAAAAAATATAACGTTTTTTAATATAAAAAACAACGCAAAAAGAAAAAAATAAACTTTACACACAAAATGAACGTATGAATGAATGAATGAATATGAATGAATAAATGAATGAATGTGAACTTATATACGCTCGAACAAATAACTCCCTGAATTAATATTTTGTTTAACATTGCTTGTGGGTATATAATATTTTTGTTGTTCCTTTTTCTGTGCAGATGTAGAGATTGTCTGGTCTGCTGACTCTAGAACACGCAACATATAATTCGCCATGTGACAAACAATTCATATGCAGATCTAGGCCACCGAATTTCTAAAGATCGGCCCTGATTTTTCGGAAACGCCAATCAAATTGAAAATTTCAATCTTCTTAATTGAAATGACACATTCGTTGGAATCATAAAAATGTGAGGAATGAGAATATCATTACCTTTGAATGGTCCTGTCAATATTGTTGCTTCTACGGCCTTGCTCGTTTATTTTTTTACTGCAAGTTGCGTTCCATTGTAAGGCTTTGGCTGGTTAATATTTCTCAACAATTTAAATGACACGCTGTTTTTCAATTGTAGTACGTACAATGGCATTGATATGGATCTGGCAGATCTAGTGAATTTTAAAATTCTATTGGATTATGAACCCTTCATCTGCTTTCACAACAGTGTTGACAGAGTTGTATGTGACTGCCTCGCTTTGGATGTAATACTGAATAATATTGTTAAGTTCACAGACGCCTTTGTTCGTTGCGGCAAGAATAGCTCACTCACTCAACCAATCGTGATTTTTATAACTGGTTTGAATATTGAGAAATACTTGTTCAACCAATTCTTTTTTTGACTACAGTAAATTGAATTGAAATGAGGCAATGAAATTTATCCAGAGGTCAGATCAAGCGGAATATTTCTGTTCCCAATATCCAGAAATTGATTTGAGAATATCTCAGCTAATCGATCGTTTTGTAGCGGAACACGCATATTTCTAGTTAACTTCAATATCTTAACGTGTCGCCCCAATAAAGAGTATTTAAGGCAGGCATTTATTTCGTCCACTGGTGTGGATTGAGGAATTACAGGTAATGTTTGCCTGAAATTTCATGCTAGTAATATTAATGCGTTCTCAAATGGCCTGATGCTTCCTCGCAAATATTGCAATGATTAATCAAGTGCCTCGAGTGATTTTTTGTGCCAATGTGCATTCATCCCAAACAACAAGTTTGCATTTCTACAATACTTTTCCCATGCCGGATGCCTTGAAAATGTATGCCTTCAATGTATTTCATGTTCAATGGGAATTTCAAAGAGGAGTGAGCAGTTCTTCCACCTGATAGAAATGTCGAAGCTATTCCGGATGACACATTCGATAAAGGATAACTATGTGTTGTTATTTTCTTCACGATGCAATTCTGCATCGAACGAAGCAGCAGCAGATCGATTCGGTGATGGTATTCCCAATTTAATAACAGCTTTGCTTGCGATTTTTAAGCACAAATCTTCTATCATTATCAACGCACATTTATTTTTCTAAACCATCTCGTACTCGAAATAAAACGAATGCCAAAATTTCGTCCCAATTAGCCAAATAGTTAAAGTGTCTATAGCCATCAGACACTCGTCTGCCCGCCCACGGGCGGTAGCAGTGGGCGTTGAAACATTTATTTATATAAAGCGACCACCACTTGGACCTATCGCACCTACATACCAAGCTTTAGTATCAAAACATGTACAACTAAAGAATTAAAATCATTTTAAAAAACTACCAAATTTTTTATTATAAAAATAATACGATCAAAACCGTCTGAAAAGTAGAATTTTTATTGATTTGTGGGCGAGAACAGAGGTAGTGGCAAACATTTTTTAATTAAAAAACAACCCTATTTGAATGCGCTATTGTGCCAAAACTCGGAGATTTGGGATTTTGGACAAACATTCATTTACATTTTTTTTTATTTTAAAGTTTTTGTATGTAGTTTCTTTTAATTTTTTTACATGTAATTTTTAATTTTTTTTGATTTGAAATATGTTATTTTTTATATGTATATCATTTTGTATTGCTTCATTTTATTTATTTATTTTATTTTAAATTGCTTTATATTATTTATTCTTTTTAAATCAAAAATTTTTTTGTTTTTATTTGGTTTGTAATTTTTATTTTTCATTGTTCATTTTCCATTTTTTGTTATCAATTTTAATATTGTTAGTATTTCATTCAATGTTCTATTTAATTGTCCATTGTGTTTTATTTAGAGCTCTTTATATGTGTTTCTTAGTTCCTTATTCCTTATATTTTATTGTTAACATTATTTTTACCAAGAGGTGTCAAAATGCACTTTTTCATTTTCAAAATAGCGGAACAAGAGGGTACATGTACAGTTTTTAATATGCTCAGAAATCGCAAACTTAAAATGCCTGTGAACTGATCACAATGAAACCTTAAAAATTGATTTTAAAAGAGCATAGCATTTTGTGCCTATGTAAAGAATAAAATATTGCAAATAGTTGGAGTTCAGTGCAATGAACACGATTCCATTAAAAAAAACTTTAAAACAACAGACCATGTCCGTGGCATGGCCATGTGGCATGTCCGGCATGTCATACACTTTAATGCAAAAAAGAGTGCCCTCCCGAATGGTGTTAATTTTATTTATTCGTTTGTGTAGCCTTATTTGGATATATTTTTTATTATCAAAAAATTGATTTTTTTTTAACACAGAAAAGACTTAGACGAAATATCGGTATTAGGTTTATTATAAGGTCTTTGAATAAACTCATAAACATTAAATAGTGTTAAGTAAAATAGCCATTTTGAATTTATTTTTAAACAAATATTGAATATATTTTACATGTTTTTAAAATGTCCATATGGATAATTTCAGGCCTTACTTCTGTCAAATAGAAACGACATTTAATATTTTTTATTTGTTTGTTATTAAAAAATTACAGAAAGTTTAATTACAAATATATTTTCTAAAAATATAAATTATATCATTACCTTGAAGAAGCATTTCAAAAGCATGATTACACAGTAAAGAATACAGAGAACACGATACCTATTAACAACTGCATCAAATGTATGTGTATTTTTCATCCTTTTAATCTTTACTTTTCACAAAATTAGACGTTAAGAAACAAAAACTTTTGTTTAAACACAAAAAAAAAACACTAAACAGTTTGCCAAATTTTATGTGTTACGCATGCAAACTACGCCAAACAACTCACAAAAATTCAATTATTTTCCGTTCATTGCTACAAATTAACACTATTTGGTATTAATATTGAAACATTTGTGTTTCCTTTGAATTTTCAGCAATTAACTTCCGAAGAAAGGAGAATCGTGTTTAAATTTCTAAATTTGATTACACCGTTTATTTATTTTTAAAGGTATAAAAAGCAAAATGAGCACAAAATAATATCTCAGTTTCAGAAGACGATAACAAAAAACGGATTGCAGATAAGAAAAATTTGTTGTCAAAAATTATAACTCAAAACCTGTCAAAATAGCGTATGAAACACGAGAATTCCCGGATGACGATGCGTTGTTCTGGTCCACCACTCCTCAATAGTTAATGCAATTAATTGATACTGTTTTTTTCCAAAACCACGATTTTTAAATTCGTTATTTGAAATTTCTTATTATTAATTTTAAGTAATTAATTTTTAGTTCTTAATTCTTTTGATTATTAATACAAAATTCTTAGTTCTCAATTCTTAATTCTTCATTCTTAATTCATAATTCTTAATTCTATTTTCTTAACTCTTAATTCTTGATTCTGAATTCTTATTTCTTATTTTTTTTTCTTAATACTTAGTTCTTTATTCTTAATTCTTATTTTTCAGTTCTTCTTTCTTAATTCCTATTTCTCAATTTTTATTTCGCAATTCTTAATTCTAATCACTCAATTATGTATTCCCTATTTTTGGCTCTTAATTCTTAATTCCTTATTCTTAATTCCTCATTCTTCTACTTTTCTCGTTCTACCTTAAGTAAATTTTTTCCAGCGGTATTCAGAAGATGTCAATGTCATGTTCAGTAAACCGGAAATCTCTTTTCTGTAGTTGAGAACAAAAGCTTTTTAAGCTTGCTGACTTGACTTAATTTTGTTGTCGTGTTCCTCGTTTCCGCTTATTAATGTTTTGTCAGAACAAATTGTTGGCTACCCTGAGATATTAGTTACTTTGAGAAGGTAAAACTTAATTAATTAATATTTTATTGCATTTATTTAAGTTTTCCCATAACTAAAGTGAATTCTTACGGTTTTATTAATTTTTCAAAATTTCTTCTACTTAAACTAAATATAAGTTTATAATCCGTGGGGTTTTTGCTGTCGATGTTGTTGTTGTATGAACTTAGTTTTTCAATCAAATTTTACAAATCCGAAACTGCAAAGAAACTAAACTTTCACACACATGCTTCCACAGCCACACACTCAAACTCAAACGTTGTAAAAGGAAAAGCATGGCAAGAATAAACAAGAAAAACAAAATAAAATAATTTGCGCTCTAATGCTATGAAACTGTGTGTACAGAAGTAGGAGAAATGGTGAAGGAGGATGGAAGTAAGGTAAAAGTGCTATAAAGAAATTAATTCTATTTGTACTCAAACAAACACACACACACACACTCACACGCAACTGACAGAAAAACGTCTTTGAAGCAATATAAAGTTGGTGTAGTAAGCATAACTCACACTCGTCCACTCACAAACTCACATACACACACAAACATTCAGTGTATCACCTTTGCTATAAAGGAGTAGCGAAGAACTAGCTACGAGTGGTGGTTGGAGCTATAAGCTCACCTCAACAGCGACAGGTTCACTTCAATAAATTGAATATAAACACAGATTAGTTCAAAACAGAATGATCGGCAGAACCATAGCAATGCTTGTGTGTATGTGTGCTTTTTTACAGTCACACACACCCTTTAACATATTTACTTATGCACCGCAACACAAAATAAATTAAGTGAAAAATATCGCAAGAAACAAATTTTGAAGTATTTCTTTTTGTTGTTGCTACGAATTAAGCATCTTTGTGGTGAGCAAGGCAAAGTATCGACGTTGTTGTTGTTGTTTTTGGGGTGGCACTTGTGTGGGTGCTGTGCTAAAATGTCGACTTAACAATAACAACAACATCAACAACCCAATATTTTGACATTTGCTGAAAATAATGTTATTCGCGTTTAAGATGACGATAAAGTTTTCGTGCAAGTTGCTTTTTTTTTATGAACAGCTTTGAGAACCACAACGCAACATAATAACGTAAGTGCATAAAAAACATGGTACAAAAACAACAAGAATAACATTAACCTCTGCTAAGGGAATCAGTCTCTTAAAGCAATATCACAAGATATTTGTGGAAAAATACTTATTAGTTAGCTATTTAAGCTAAGGTTGCGATATTTTTTTATCAGATGGATATATTAAGGCAGGTTTTTCCTTTTAACTGGATCAAAATAAATGTAAACAAGAGCCTAAATATGAGCGCTACCAAGTAAAATTTCTTCAAAACTGTGGGCATTGGTGTCAATATAAATTAATAAGTTTGACAAATTCCTTGAAAGCTCTTAAGAAACACATGTGTTAGCACACTTTGAGAACAAATTTGAAAGACTGAAATAAATCGAAATTACTTTTGAAGCTTAAAAATAATTGACAAAATGCTAGAAATTCCATTTTAATTGATTCATTGGGACTTGAATGAAGAGATTTCAAGTTCTTACAAAACCATCACCTTAAACAACAAGGTTTATAGAAACCGAATAAATCTATTTTTCAAGACCCATTACAAGATCATCACATAATGTTATTAAATAACATTTATTTTCCCAACTTGTATCAAGTTATTTACTGCCTCATCAATATAAACGATGTCTATTCCACGGAGGAGTAAAAATTTTCTTTCTTTTATGAAGTGAATCAGAGTTTTTCATGAACTTCAACTCCACTTCGATACACATTAAAAGTTTAACATTACAAAATTAGTCTCATTCCAACGAACGCTTTATTGATAAACCAGAGCAATAAATAAGAAAATCAAAAACATAAAACTTTGGCTAGTCTTAGAAAAACTACAAACAAACATTAATGTTAATAACAGCAATGAACAAAGAATATAATTGCATGAACAAGAAAAAATAATAATAAAAACAGAAGACAAATAAAAAGTAGCAACAACAACAATAACAACAACATCAACAGCACAGCAGATGACCCGACAACTTTGTTCGATTAGATATAAATTCTTTCTGAAGCAAACGACTGTCTACAGCAGAACACGCTGTGCTTGTGAAATTGTACATCTGTGTGTGTGTGGAAATAGTTTATTTATGCTGCTTTGTGTGCTATGAGTTAAGTACACAAAATAACAAATACTCGCCTGAATGACTGCTTCCGTAGAAAATATTAAAGCTTCTCTCGGTCGCCATGGCGTATGAGTAACATTTATTTTTTAACGTCTTGACATTTTCTGCCAACACTTGTTGTTGGTAAAAGACCATAACTTACATAAATTCGTACAAAAGCACAAAAGCTCTAATTTAAGGTACAATCATGAACAAAGATTGTTCGCAATCAAAAGTGACACAAAAAAAAGAGATGCAAAAAAACGGGATTAAAATTAGAAAACAATAGCTTCTGTGATGTGAATGGCACAAATTATAAAAATATTTGTAGTGAAAATCCAAAGCAATGAAGACTTTCAGCACTGACTTAATCACAAATGAATAGATTGCACATAAGGAAGGTCATCATAAGCGTTTCCCACTCAGCTACTGTGTGCTCAATTGTGCCATGGCGAGCGAAAGCTGTTCAAACTAATTGAATATTTGTTAATTAGAAATAAATACACACACCCACACACACACAAACTCGCACTTTCTTGCTTGAGTGCAGCAAAACAATCATTGTAATTATTGGCGAGCAGCAGCAGCTGCTGAATGAGCTTCATTAACCAGCAGCATTGTTTCGCCGAAAGTGTTTGGCTGACTTACTTGCATGATGCATGAATTTAAGCTGTTGGTTTATCATTTTTATTATTGGGTGTGTGTTTGTTGGTGACATTCCAATATGCACAAAAACGGATGCGGATCCGTTTCGAACTCGTTACGAGTCCGTTAGTACGCATTTCGCCTTCTTATGTTTCGAACCCGTTACGAATCCGAGAAAAATGGTCACAACGTTAACATAAAAGGCAGTCTTAAATTTGTTATAAATTATTTTATTTTATTTTCATTGGACTAGGGTTACGAAATTGTGTTCCTATTTTTATTTATATATAAAAAATTAATATTATTAGGTAATGTGCCTATGTAATAATAAAATAATTTTTCATTTCCATATTTATTCTAAATGTATTAGGTAAGAATGTAAGAACTGAAAAAAAATATTTTGAATGTAGCATAAACCTTGTTGTTCCGTTTTGAACCTGAACTATATAAAAAACGAGTCCGTTGCTAATTCGAATTATTAAAAAAATAGTGTCCGAAAGAAACCCGTATATAAAGTCCGTTCCGATTCCGTGACGAATCCGAAAAAGTGGAAAAAGCGATTTCTATTTTTGAGAGGAACTTCATACGAAAAAGAATCAGTTCCGGATGCGCAATCCATTTCGAATAAAAAATACGAAGAAATAAGTCCGTCTTAAATCCGTAACGTATCCGTTTGGCACACTGGGATTGTATTTAATGTTTTGCTTGTTACCACACAATGACGTCACTTGGCGAGGTCGTTATATTGCTTTGTTTGTTGCTGATGCATCTGAATCCACTGTTGCTGCTGATTTTTGTTCTGATTGGTTGCTGCATCTGCAACTAACACCGCTATTTCTACAGTGACCACTCAAGGCGTGATGTTTTTATCCGCTTTTTAGTAATTATGTTTTGCATTTTAAATGCATGCATCAGAGAGTCAACTTGCAAGTTCACGGAGAGAAATAATTTTCTGTTAGTGATAAATACTTTTGGTTGAATCAAGAATGTGCAAATCAATTGACAACTTTTTGCACTAAGCATTAAAAACTAATTATTAGGAAATAAATGTTTTCATAAGAATATTGTGCAACAATTTTGGGTTTGCTGGAAGAAATTGTTTTCAGAAGTCATTGTCTCATTGAACGAACCTGTTATGGGATTTAAATAAGCACAAAAAAGAGACTTTTAAAATGCCACCGATTATTGCTTTTTAACACATTCTATATTCTTTATTTTCTAAAGTATGTGAAATGTTTTTCACAAGATCTTTAGGAAAGTTATAGCAAAATTCCGGGCTACATAAGCAACGTTTAGTGGTATTATAATTTCGCTAACAAAAATTTCATGTTGCTATACATTAGTTTGCAGAACATGATATTGCAGAAAAAAAAACTGCTTTGTAATAGCAAAAAATTTAACTAAAATATTATATCCAGTTAAAGTTTAAGCAACGCAGAAACAGTAGATAATATAGTATACAAATTTTAAGCAACAAGACTTTCATCATTCTTTCTTTAAAGTTCTAGATAAAAGATAATAGTTTTTCATAAATGTATTGGGCTCTCATATTTTCACAAATTTGCAAACATTGTAAACTTAATTTAAAATGTGTACTTTAAATAAAAAAGAGATAAGAAATTAACAATCTACCACTTACCAATGAATCGAAGGACCTGGCAGCCATTACATTTGTTTTAGAGTGTAAATGTGTATTATAATTTTTCTTATTTAAATAAATAAATAAATATCTTTTAGTTAACTTTTTAAATAGTAGGAATGATTTTTTTTTAAAAATTAGTTCAACCGGGGGGTTGAATTTTTTATCTTTAAAAGATTAATTTTTCAACTATTTTGGTGTAGCTTCGATTTGTTGGAAATTTATTTATGTAAAAATCTGAATACATTTTTTATTTTTATCTTTTTTGATTAAATATTTTGCCAAAAAAGATAAAATTTTCAAATTTTGTAAGTTGAAAATTGAAAATTGAAAAGCTTTTGCAACATATGCTTTTTGTTTTTGTAAAAGCTGTTTATTTTGCATTTGCAACAATGCAACAAAATCGTGAACTGCCCTATTATTCTTTTGCATTGTGTTGAAGCGCAGCACTATATTTATATGCAACTCAATTTTCGCCTTGCTAGAGACTCATCTGATTTTTTTTTTGTTGTGCTGTGCTAGCTGAGAAAGAAAAGAGAATAGTATAGAGAAACATGTAGTTAACATTGAAACTCTCACAAAACTAACGCGTGAAAAGTAAACGATTAAGCAATGCGTGGCTAATTTTTCTGGGATAATTTTTTAAAAACCTAACGCTTTAATTAAATATACTTATTTTTAAAATTTCGAAAAGAAAGTACCCCTTTTACGTGCTGTACCACAAATTTGATGCTCTCAAAATTTTTTAAATAAAATCGGATCAGTACTTTTGGAGTAAAATGGTAAATGTGGCATTGAAATTTTGTATAATAACATAGAAGAGAACCAAATATGAAGTTAATAATTAAATAATGAAAGTTTCTCTACTGCCTAATAAATAATTTTCTTGTGCTAAGCCAAATTTGTTTATTTATTAAAAGTGATTCACTCGAATCAATCAAATTAGCACAACTTCAAGGTAATAATGCAGTAAAATGAAGGAAAAAGATTCTGAAGTTTTGAGAAGATATTTGTTGGTCCAAAATTGCATATTTTTTCGTTGCAAGAAAAACAACGCTTGAATTGAGAGTTGAATGCATAAGTGAGAGCCGATAGCCTTTTTCATTGGTTCAAGCGTAGAATGTTTTATTTTTTTTCCTCCGTGTTGTAAATCCTATTTATTGTTTGGTATGACGCTGCTGACTGTTGCTATTCTATACTTAATACGTTGCTGATTGTCAAATGCTTTTACTTCAATCTATCTATTCCCTTGCCTCATCTGGGCGTCTGTTAAGCTGTCTCTATCTCTCGCTTTTGTAAGCGCACGTTTTTTTTGTTTAATCCTTTGGCTGAATGGCATTTAAAAATCTGTGCATTCTAGCTTTATTGTTGGGTTTTTTGTTTTGATTTAATGTTGCCGCACAATTTTTGCGGTCTTAACGTTTATGCCGCACGCCAATACCAAGCCGTTTTATTTTTGTTTGTCACCAACACTGCACAACAGCAAAAAGTTGCAAAGAGCTTAATTTTTGTACTTTCTTTACAAGCACTTTCTTTGACTCAGTTGCTACATATTTAGTTCTTATTTTAAAGCTATTTCTGTATTTTGCTTTCCTTTGATTTTGGCACAAAATTTTAATTTCAGTGCTAAAGAAAGCCAAATTCTTTAAGTAGAAAATTTTTACATTTGGCTATGTGTTAAAGGCTGCCCTATTTTTTTTTAAATACAAGTAAAAGCAATGTAATGCTTTTGCAAAACAACAATTGTGCAGCAATTATGAGAACAAAAGCAGAAGTTAAAGAATATTTGTGAGTAAGTTTTTCGTTCTTATGCTATATGCAGCAAATTCGACTAGAAAAACAAGGTAATTTTTCAACCGTTTAAAATAAAGTGAGCTGGCACTCTACTCAAAGACTGATTTGGGTCATATACTTTTTACTGGATCTGAAAATATTGCTTCGTTCTTGACAACTCTTTGAACAAAGTACCTGAAAAAAATTATATGTAATAGATTTTAGAAAAGAACAGTAGTGGATTCTACATGGGGTCACATAGGCATCGTCTTTGTGAAGTGAATTGTGATATAAGCAATATTACATTTTTTGTTTAAATATAATCAGCAATTTAAAAACTAAAGCTTATGTTTAACTTTTCATAACTTAAAACTACAAGGTTGAAATTTATTTTATTTATTTATTTATTTGAGTAATCATAAGTACAATAAGAGCTATGCTCTTTTATAATACAACATAAATGCATAAATATAATTAATTTACATTTAATTTTAAATTAAAATTATTATTGAAATGAAAATGAAAAATTTAAAATTAAAAATTAAAGTTAAGAATTAAAAATTAAGAATAATAACAACTGTTTAAAACAAAATCAAAAATAATGACCTTAATTTTAAACAATATTGGGCTTTAATTTTTTTTTGTATTTTAAAGAATATAAAAAATAAAAAGAATTAAAATTAAGTTAAGATTGAAAAAGTTTCTGAAACCAAGAATAGATAACATAGAGAAGTAAGGAAGTGAAAAGCTATTGAGTAGAGAAAAATGAAAAGTTAGATTGCCTAAAAGGACTTCTCCCAGTGACCTCCCTAAGCCATCATGGCAAAGCATTCCACAACCCAATGACATTAATGAAAAACAGCTGGGAAGAGTTTAATGAGTTGTGCCCCGGAATTATCAGAACATGGCTTCTACTTGACATACAAAACTGAAGTTTTTCATGCAGATAGCAAGAAGTTTTCCCTTGGATTAGTTTGTATATACAGTTTGTATATACAGTATATACAGTTTCTAGCATTAAGGTAAGCAGTTATGTCGCATCCAAGTATTGAATTTCGGAAACGAGACAAACGATCGTATTTTCTGAGACCATACCCGTAGCGCTTGGCGTAATTAAATGTAATATGAATTTTTAACTGGGAAGATGCGTCAAATTTACTTTAAACTATGACTGAATAAGAAATTATTGGTAAAATTAACTGTATGACTAATCTACGTTTAATTTCAGTAGAAGTGACACTAGCAGACATTCTTAAGTTTCGTAGGATATAATTAACTTTTTAGACTACACTATTAACATGGTCTACACAGGACAAAGAAGAATTAATGTAGAAACCTAGATTTACTAATTTTGACACTTCAGTCAGTGTGTTATTGGCAATAAAGAGATCAGGGACAACAACGAAACGAGTTTTACTCTTACATATAGGAAGAAAATACGATTTGGCAGCGTTTAGTTGAAGGCTACTGAGATCCTAATTTAACTTACAGCACAGATCATCAAGAAGTCCAGTTCGTCGTTAAGGATAAAGCTGGATATCATCCGCATAAGCATGAACAGATGCACTCCTGCATACAATAAAGATGTCGTTTATAAAAATTGAAAATAACAGAGGATCTAGTATAGAGCCTTGTGGAACACCACTTACTACTAATTTGTATGACGAGGATACCTGACCAACATTAACTCTTTGCATTCAATTACACAAATAACTAGACATTAGATTGACAGTACTATCACAGAACCCAAAGAGATAACTAAGTTTTTGTCACAAATAACTATGATTGACTTTATCAAAGGCCTTGGAAAAATCAAGTTAGCAGAGTAAAGTCATAGAGCCGGCATCATATTCGGGTCGAATATCATCAAGAACCTTTTCTACCGCTGAGGAACACCCATGCTCTGCCCTAAAACCAGACTGATAGCGGGATAGCAGTTTTTTCTCAGACAGATATTTGCTTATTTGCTGAGCCATAAGTTTTTCACATACCTTTGACAATGGTGACAGTATACTTAAAGGCCTATAATCATTCGCACCAGATGGATTTTGCTTTTTTACTATAGGTGTAACGATGGCAATTTTTCGTATGTCGGGAAAGGAGGATGTTATGAAGCAAAGATTTATAATGTGCGTAAGAGAAGTTATTATGTGAGGTAGTAATTCAAAGTGTTTTCTATAAAAATAAATGCTGTGAACTTAAAACGTTTGGTCTTTGATTGAAATCAATATAAATGTACTTATTTTAACCTAACAGGCGAAAATTGTAAGCTTTAAGTTCACTTTTTTTATATACTAAATTTGAGCTTTTCATCTTTTTTAGTTCGCCCATTTCAGATTGAGGTGACCTATCAGTTGCACTGACCATCTACGATTTGGCCCAAAATTTGTTTTTAAGTTGGTTTTTTGTTAAGGAAACTAATTTTGGAGTTCAAAGTTTCAAAAAATTTTTTTTTCGGAGCCACAGCCATTCGAATGCCAAAATAGGGCTTATTTTTAGACAACGTAGCTCAGTTAATTTAAATCACATTTTATTAACTAAGGTATCATTGGAATAGTTATCTCCTCTTTTTTATGGATAAAATATAAAAATTTTAAAAAAATTGCTGTAATTTGACCCATTGTTAACAAAGTTTAATGCCATGCCAATAACAGAAGCTATAATTTTTTCCATGTTCTTTATTTTGGTTTTTTGTACGTTTCAATACCTTTCCAACGATATAAAGAAAAAGTGTGCTCTTGAAGGGTTCAAAAGCTATGGCGTAAAACGTGCAGTGTTACAGAATTTGCAATACAAATTCAACTAGCTATTAAAGCTAGTTATAAATTTTTTAACACTGCACGTTTTACGCCATAACTTCTGAACCCTTTAAGAGGACACCTCAATTTTATATCATTCTAATGGTATTGAAACGTACAAAAAACCAAAATAAAGAAACTGAAAATAAATTATAGCGTCTGTTGTTGGCATGGCACTAAACTTTGAAATTAAGAATGGGCAAACTTACTGCAATTTTTCCAAAAGTTTTATATTTTTCCCTTAAAACAGACAAAATAACCTTTCCAATGATACCTTAGTTATGAAATCGGATTTAAATTGACTGAGCTACGTCGTTTCAAAATATACCCTATTTTGGGCTTGAAAAATGGTTCTAAAAATTTATAACTTCATATTTGGTTTTTTAAGCAATAAAACAATCTACGAACAAAATTAGAGCCAAATCGGAGATGGTCAGTGCGACTGATAAGTCACCTCAATCTGAAATGGGCGAGTTGAAAAATTATTTCAGCCTAAAGAACGAGTTTTTGAACTTTCAAGTTCTCTTTTTTAGCTTTTTTGGTCTAGTTTTCATCTTTGTTTGGTGGAAATATATTTACAATTTTTTTTTAAGATTTCTTTTTAACCTCAGTTTTTTTATGTGACGCCTACTGTAATATAATTTTTTTTATATTCTGTGAGTGGGAAATTTTTAAACTTTTTTAATTCCAATGCTAAATGTGTCAAAAATATTCCTGCTTAAATAGCTTGTACCAATTCAGTTGGCACTACAAAAAATATTCTCTGAAATTTTTTACACGCACTTAAATTGTAGTTTATTTACAAATATATATGAATAATTCAAACTATTTACTTTTTCGATTGAAAAATCAACTATTTAGTTGAATTTTTCACTTGTAGAGTTAAAATTATCAACTCTTTGGTTGAAAAATGTTTTTAGTTTCTTATTTTTGACTTAATAATTTAAATTTTTAAACATGTGGTTAGATAGTTTGACCAAAAAGTGGAATTATTTATGTTTAATTGTTGACTTCTTTTATAATTTTTTCCCCTTTTCTATTTTGAGGTCTACGTTTTCAACTTTGTTTTTCAGTTCTTCAAACTATTAAGATGAAATTTTCATCAAATAGTTTAGTACATTTAAAAATATTTTAGGAAAATGTTTAAAACTGGAAATAAAAAAATTTGTGTTCATGGAGGCATCGATATAAGCAAATATTCCAAAAAATAATTATATGGAATGATTCAGGCGTGGCTCGAAAAAAATCATGTCAGTAATTTTAAAATTTGTATATGTTAATCCAAAAGTGAAAAGCATCACCCAAAAGTTCTCTTAGCCTTCTGGCTAATGTTCTCATCCCCAAATAAAGGAAATTGATTGTGTACTCATTTCCTTGCTTCAGTTTTATGTATAACGATACGAAGGCTGAATACCGTGAAAGAAACGCGCAACAATATTTTTTGATATGAAAAAGTGTATTGCTTACCGTGTCCAACACCACGTTCAGCCTACGTTTCGTTATACATAAAGATGCAGTTAGACAGACATTTAAATCGTTTGGAAATACACAGTTTTTGTCGATCGTGAATTATCTCATAAACTTTAAAACTACTTATCCAATATGTTTAGAATAAAACTTACTTTTCTGAAGAAACTAAAGAAATTTTTTTTTAAAAAATTCAATTCAAATACAAGAATATAAAAAAAAAATGGTAAAGAAAAATGTTCACGTTACGCGGTGTTCACGAAATGCAGAGTTCACGTTATCACGAATCCGCTGTACCAACTAAATTAAAAGTCTAGCAGTATATTCCAAATAACTTATTATAAACTCCATTTTATAATCCACTATCCAAACAGCAAACATAATAAAAAAAAAGTTGACTGGAAGTTATTCTCCACTCAGAAAAACCATTTTTGAAAAAGAATTGAGTATCGATAATAAAAGCCCAAAAATAAGAAATTAAATAATTGTTGATGTAAAATTTTTATATAATTCTATACCAGAAAGTAACAAAAGTTATTTCGCATCTAGAATTATTATAATAATAATAAATAATAATTATTATTATTTTGTATGAGAATATTTTGATATCCCTGTAGGAAAATCAACTTATTTAAAAGTAGTTGAAAAAGTAGTTTTTTGTCAACCACAACTAGTTGAAATTCTGACTTTTTTCCATAGAACGAACTAACATATTTTGTATGGTGATGTCCGCTAAATAAGTCAATTGACTTTCGTCTGCATATGTTTTCAACTACTTGTTAAATTAGTTGAATTTAAAATAAATCAACTGAAAACCCACATATATTTTCAACTACTTGAAAACTAGTTAATATTCCACTTACTGAAGATGAATTTAAAAGCATACAAATTTTACATTTCTATACATCAAAGAGATCAT
This sequence comes from Dichetophora obliterata, assembly GCA_963920525.1. Lineage (NCBI taxonomy): Eukaryota > Metazoa > Arthropoda > Insecta > Diptera > Sciomyzidae > Dichetophora > Dichetophora obliterata. Next base: position 165,614,668 of record OY986435.1, read on the forward strand.
TTATTTTATTGTTTTGAAAAAAATACATAAATTCTTATTAGTAAAAGCCTAAAATTAATGATATTTGATGAAATAGTATGGCAAATAAATATAAACTTGTAATCTAATAAAAATTTGCAATAAAAACATGTCAAAATCAGAGTAGTCGCCGCTTGAATATAATTCAAAGTAGTTCATAACCTAGTTTATTTTAAATTAGTTTTTTAATTAGTTGTTTTTAAAAACAAGTTAGTTTGTTCCTATAGGGATGTTTTATATCTATACTATTATATAAAAGGTCAGAGAACGGCAGGCGCTGTTTCAATAATTATTTTTTTATTGGGTAGCTATCGTACCCATTTGAATGTTAAGTTACATAAATGTGTTAATCATTATTTAAATAATTAATCAAAACCATAAGAGCATATCCATAGAATTTCTTTACTCTTATTCTCAGCTAGAAAAAAAGCTACCTCTTTTTAAGCACTATTTGAACAACATACAAAGCAAAGCTAAAAACCAGCTTGTAAAAATTTGTCGGTGATGACATTGTAGTGCAGAACTGTAAGCGGGGTGTGACAAAGTCTTGTGTGTGCTCAAATTATTTTTTTTCCTTCTTCAAGCAACAGTTTGACTTTATTTGTCTGTGTAGATGCATCATGTTTTCTAGCAGTAATTTTTGAAGTGAAGTTTGTTTGTGATACCTAATGATTAATCTATATGTTTAAGCCAGAACAAAGTTTTAGGCATAAAACAACTAAGTGTTATTAAATATAAATTCTGAAATGCTCAGTAAAAGGTAATAAATTCGTTCATTAAATTGCAAAAATTTTTGTGATAATAGTTTGTGGCGTCATTTGATTTTGTTTACTTCTTTTTGGTGTGTTTTTCGTTTTTTTGTGTTTTTGGCGTAGAGAAGATTTTCGTTCAATTTATTTGTGCTCTCTCCGGTTTTGTGAGTCATTTTGACTTCTCTCCTATATTGTGCATACCTACTCCCATCGTCATTTACTGTGTAAGGTAGATGTCATCAGTGTTTTAGCGGCCATGTTTGAACAAATGTAGTTGAGAATTGTAAATAGACTTCGGAGGCCTCGCAGCTACATTGTATTTAAGAAATAATTGGTTACGTCATGTATTCATTTACCACTGGGAAGATAGAGAAAAATTTATTATTTCTTTTTTGCTGCGAGACATAATCTCTCTTTTTAAGCTCTTTTTGAGCAAGACAAGAAGAAGTCAACAAGGTCCTCAAAAAAGAGACAGCCACATGCATTGTTTGCGGTACCAATGTTGCCACCTTTTTGAATGTAAAAATACTGCCGCTTTTATAAAAACACCGACAAAAATTAGCTAAGCAATATTCCAGCTTAAAGTACTTTAAACGAAACAACTCTCAACCCATCAGTTTCATTGGCAAAAAGTAAAATGTTTACTATTATTTCATAGATTGTCCATCTGACAAAAAAAAAAAAGATTTTGCAATTGTATGGAAAGATAAAAAAAGTAACAAGGGAGATAATCTATATAAAATGTGAAATTTTTGAAGGCCAATATTTTGAAAACTACAGAAGATAATGAATTTAAGGGCTACTCCTAATATTACTTATTAAGCCCTGAAAGAGCGATTGAAATTGGCCGATGCGTTAAAAAGATGTGGTCCAATTAACAGAAAAAGAACCGGTATGCATATTTTTGCCTATACCTTAAAAAATTGACCTAATAGAAAACGGATTTGAATTTAGCTAATGAAAATAAGCATGGAACTACTTTCGTTGATTTGGTTTAAATTCCCTGAGAGAAAAGTTATTACGCGATTGCGCAGGTAATTGTTTTAAATCAAATGGAGTTTGGTATTTATATTTCAGAGTGTGCGTGCAGGATTGTGGCGTGAATTTCAAAATTGCATGAACGCATTTTATGCAGAAATAAGCTATTTTGTATGTTTTTACTGCTAATTTTTTAACGTCATAAGTCATATATCCATCCGATCTGGTAATTGTACATAGAAATGGCTCAACACTGGCATCCATTTTTTAAAATTGGGTGAGAAAGAGAACTTTAAAGCACAGTTTTAACAGTTTTAAAGCAGATTTGCAATTTGTCATTATTTCTACTTACTGTGGTAAATTATTGCTTTCATTCTTGAAAGAATAATTTATCTCTTTTTAGTATACACATTTTTATTTAAATCGAAGTCAACGAAATAGTTTTAGTTTTATTCATTTATCGAGTTAAACTCTCTTAGACATTGCCTAAAGCTGTAATATTACACTGAGCTCTAAAACAACGTAAAACCAAATGCAACCACTTCAATTCAAATATTTTTCGGAATGATTTGGCACCAAACACGAAAATATTCAATTCAAAGCGGAAACACATATATTCAGTTTTATGTTGTTTCCACTTGAAACTAAAGTGTTATACACCTTAAAATGATAAGTATTCGACTATAACTTAACGTAGATTCAGATTTAATTCAAAGAGGAAGCATATTCAATTGGAATACTAACGTATTTATTTTAAATGCGTTATAACTTTGAAGTAAGATAATTTCTACTTTGATTGCACGTCCTTGCATTAATGATTCAAAATGATTTTCACTTTAAATAAAATACTTAACATTTTCGATACTGAATTTTTACAGGGTCCGTGAAACAAAATCAAATAAATAAAAAAAAATTAGTTTTTATAGAAATGTACTTTTATTAAAATATTAGAATAAATGTGGAACATTTTTTAAAAATTATATGATAATTCAATATATTACATTTATATAAGAGAATTATGATTTTAAAAATGTAGTTATAAAAATTTATTTCTCACATACGTTTTACCATTATTCATTTGGTTTTTACCTTTCCAACTCAAAATCTTTAAGCATACTAGCGAATTTAACATCGTCTTCTTCCAAATTTGTTACTACATCCACACTGTTGACAAGTATTGTGTCCAAGTTAAGAACTTGGCCAAATTGAATATTTTTCATTTTTATTAATCTTCACTTATTTTCACTTACTATTACTATTTGCACACACAAAAATATGTATCCAACTTCAATTGATATATTTTCTATTTCGTTTTCACTATTGACAACTTCAATATAAACCATGTTATTTTTCAACTTAATTTCGAAGTGGATGCACTTTAAAGAATGGAATAACTATAGAGGATCACCATTATTTTGATGTTTTTCCACTTCTTATTGGAGATCAAATGTTTTCGTATTTGATTTAAAGGATTTCAATGTGAATTTAAAGATGATTTCTTAAAAATAGAGCAACGTAAAATTAACATGATATTATTTAATTTTACGTTGCGATTTTTCCTTGAGTGTAAATAATGTAAATAATATAAAATAAATAACAGATGACAATTTTCACTTAATTGTAATAATTTTATAAAAAGTAAAAAAAATAAAAATTTAACTGTTAAGAGCTAATTCAGTAGTTCCTTTTTTAATGTATTAAGAGATTGTGAAATATCTAGTTCATTATGAACAGAGTTAGACTCAATGCAAATCAGCTCTACTGTAATTAGTTATAGCTCGAGGAATTAACAAAAAACCAGACAAAATTTCGGAACAATCTTGTTGCAAAGTACATCTCTAGCTAGCATAACTAGATAATATTTTCTTCTGGCTTCAAGTGATTTAAGATCAATTAGAAGACACCGTTGCCAATTTGATGGCCAAAAACCAACATTCCAACCGGTTTTCCTAAAGGAAAATGTGGTAAATCTCCTTTGTATTGCCTCAGTTCTGTTAATAGTAACCGTATATAACAGACTCCATACATTACATGCGCACTCTAGTGTTGATCGCACTAGGGATACATATAAGGATTTAAGTATATAAAGGTCCTGGAACTCACTACTGTTACGCTTAATAAAACCTAATAACTGGTTTGTTTTTGAGACTGTAAAATCAAAATGACTGTTGAAATTAATTTTGCTATCAAAAATTACCCCTAAATCGATTTGACTTTGTACGTTAGATAGTAAATTACCTTGTATATTGTAATTGTGGGTTAAAGGACATGGTGATCTTGTAAAATTAATGCTTTTGCATTTGAATATATTTAAGTGCAAACAGTTTTCTGTGCCAGTTTGACAAAGAAAGAATGTCTTTTTGCAACAAAATGCAATCTTGATTCGTTCTGATTGTTCTAAAGATCTTTAAATCGTCAGCATAAAAGAGACAGTTCGAGTTAAAATACATCCGGGAGGTCATAAATGAATAATATAAACAACAAGGGTCCTATTTGACTTCCTTGTGGAACACCAGAGAAATTATATTGAATGAATTTCTAAGTATTCTAGTTTTTTTTAAAAGAAAATTATGCTGAACTTTATCAAAAGCTTCCACCTGACCACCACTCTCCATACCTTTAAGACAATAGCTAGCAAGAAGTGATAGGTTAGTAATTGTGGATTTTCCACTAACAAGTCCATGCTGTTCATCCGAGATACCGTTTTTTCCTTAACAATATACCCTCCTCTTCACAATGGACTAAAAAACTTTAGGAAACAATTTCAGTTTTGAAATGGGTCTATAATTGATTACCTCATTCTTTGAGCCTGACTTATGAATCGAAATTATGTAGGAGACTTTTTTTGTATCAAGGAATTCACCTGATAAAAGAGACATATTTAAAATCGGTTTAGCGGTTTAGCTAAATGAATACACTTTTTTTTTAAAAGAAGAAGTTATATTGTCTGGTGAAATTGTATTACTTTTCTCTAATATAGCTAATTGTTCTTTAACCTCATCGATACTTAGCTGTATGACACCTAGATTTGTGATTAGGGTAAGACTATGAAAAGAACCATCATGTACAGATTTTTCAAAATTGTGTTGAAAATATGTTGCCATCATATCACATATTTCTCTCTAATCGTTTGAACTTCGATCTTCATACGCCATTTAGGCCGGAAAACCCAAAAAATTACGTTTTTCATTTAATAAATGCTAAAAGGATTTAGAATTCTTTTCAATATAAGTTTTTATGGAAAACAAGTATTGTTTGTAAAGAAATTTTTTTAAACATTCATAATCTTTTCTAGAGTTGTAATACTCAAAACGCAGATCAGGATAGGTTGAAGTACAAATTTGACATATGGTACAAATTTGACTTATGCTCCTTCAAGTTTTTCAGTAAACGCACTATAACAATTTATTAAGTTTGATGATTATTAAAATCCCAATTGGTATTTTGGAAGAATAAATTAAGTCTGCAACGTGACGTTACAAATATTATATACTTTTTATACACAAAATAAACTATAATATTAAATAATTTCGATGCATATATTCATATTACATCACTTAAATATTCCTACTTATTATTATAAATATAAAGACATTACAAATATTATATTTTTATACACTACGTAAACTATAATATTAAATATTATCGATATATATATATTCATATTGTACTACTTAAATATTTCTACTTATAATTATTAAAGCAGCAATAAATAACACACAACCGCACTACGACACCAGACCGTAGAAACAAACACACGCTACATAGCTACTCAATAAAACTAATTGACAACACACAACCGCACTACTGCATAAGCCACTAATTAATACGCACACCACCTATCTATGCATAGCCAGGCAGGCCAAAGACAAAACTGAACGTATAATTCCCAACTGGTCTTCTGTCCATATCGAATAAAAGGGCGACACAAAACCAACCAAAGCAGTCTTGCTTTAGGTAAGCTTCACTCAATGACTCAATGGCGAGCCAGCTTGCTGGTTCTTCCCTTTGAGTCTCCGCTTGAGATGTTGCACTTGTGGTGAGAACCAGCCCGTGGTTCTTCCAACGCAGTCGGCATACTCTATATTTTTGGTCGCAGTGACTCAATGGCGAGCTAGCTTGCTGGTTCTTCCCTTTGAGTCTCTGCTTGAGATGTCGCACTTGCGGTGAGAACCAGTCTTTGGTTCGTCCAACGCAGTCGGCATACTCTAATTGGGATTTGCTTGGTTTGGTTGCAGGGACTCGATGGCGAGCCAGCTTGCTGGTTCTTCCCTTTGAGTTTCCGTTTGATGACGTCGCACTTGCGTTGAGAACCTGTCTTTGGTTCGTCCAACGCAGTCCGGCATATATTAACTTTCTTATTGACTATATATTTACATGGCGCAAACCTTATAGAGGTTTTTCCACCATGACTCTCTCTAGTTGTTTCTAAAAATATTAATAATGAGTCTTGCTTTAGGGGCCCTGACAGGATTCACCGATTTACCGATCTACCGATTACCGATCTTCGCTTTAGGGGGCCTGGCAGGATTCACCAATTCACCGATTTACCGATCTACCGATTACCGATCTACCGATCTACCGAATACCGATCTACCGAATACTGATTACCGATTCACCGAATACCGATCTTCCGATTTACCGATCTACCGAATACTGATTACCGATTCACCGATTCACCGAATACCGATCTTCCGATTTACCGATCTACCGATTACCGATTGCTGATAACCGATTCACCGATTTACCGATCCACCGATTACCGATCTACCGAATTACCGATTACCGATTCACCGATTCACTGATTTACCGATTAACCGAATACCGATTTTGCCGCCAGCTGGACCTACAACCTCCGACCATTCGACCGCTTACATTCACTGTTACCCAAACTGCTGACGTTACGCTGCATTAAGTATTTTTAAGGAGAATATATCAATAAAATACAAAATTATAATATTAAACCAACACCAACTGCGTTCTCATTTGATGAAAGATTGTGGATCTTTCACTCGATCCTGGCACGGCTGAGCTGACCTCAGCCATAAGATAAAACCACTGTTACAAGTCCCATAAAGTCTGCCTTAGCAAAATCCCTCACAGAATTAGTTGGATTTCGAAAAATATTTAGCTTGTTAAAATTCAAAAATGAAATCTCTATTTCCAGCGCATTGTGGTGAATACTATCATTTAATAGTGGAGGTTGAGCCAGCCTACCAATTCGTTATTTAGAAAAATCAGGTCTTAAGTACGACCTAATGCATTCTTCTCGTTATTTATTTGGCATAAATTTATTGACATAAGAGAATCTATAGTCTCATAATCATTGTTGTTATTCATTGAATAAAAAGGAAGTAAACATTTCTCCTCCAGCGAGTAATTCCATAAAACGTGTCCTAGATTAAAATCACCAAGAACGATGATACGGGACAATGTATCACACAAATCAAAAATGTTGATAAATGGAAGCATCACTGGTAGGCGGAATAAATGAAACAAAACAATATGGAGTTAAAGATTCAACAGGCAAAAAAATCTGAACACAAATTTGCTCTACACTGTTAAATTCTAAAGGAACACTTTTAGATATAATATTCGACTTAATTGCTACAAGAACCTCCCTCGCCCCCTAAGCAATCCAGTTTCAGCTTCAGAACGGTCTCTTCGGTAAACTTGGTATTCATCTGTAAAGAACTCAGCAGCGCTTTTAGACCCAAGTTTTAGTTAATGCAATGATATCGAATTGACAATCAGATGCAGCGACATAAAATTCATTCGTTTTGGTTCCTATACCACCACAGTTTTGATAATAAAGAGAGAGATTATTAGATGCAATGTTTTTACGTACTTTATTAAGCGGAGTCGATGAAACGCTTAAATTTCCACAGCTAGCCTTGGTGGCACATTGCTTCTGGGAATATTGCGAAAATTTCGTACAAAAACTCCAGCTGGCCAGCATTTTGTTTCAAAAGCTGCACTATAAAGGTCCGATGGGGCACCGGACTTAAAATTGATACGGGTAGTTTCGTTCATTCAAATAAAGTAAAAATGCTGTAAATGGAGAGCAGACTTTTTGAAAGCGAAATTAAAAAAAAAAACAGTATATTGAATTAAAAGAATATTAGACAAAGAGTGTTTTAAAAATACTCTAAAAATTACAGCATTTTGGTAATACAGACTTGTGACAAGCAGAAATCTGATCCGCTCCCAATTTATTATTTTATGATAAAAAGATTTGCCCTTGTACGGAATGTTGTTTTGTCATATTTTTCATGAAAAATTCGATTTATATAACGTGTTCAGCAAAATTGTTTAAAATTCAATTTGTATGGACTTTATGTTCGTTTTGATTGGGACATTATGTCTGCTTCAAATACAGAGAAAACTGTTTACTAAATTTGTATTGTGGTTAAGCAAAACTTGCGCTTGATTCTCAGCCACTTCAAAATTATGCTAGATTTCAGCAAAAACTAATCAAAATTTGCTATTCCATTTGCTATTCGCGTGAGTGTAAGTGCATGGGCTTATTCATTCAACCATCGCAGTTGTTAACCAATCGTCGTCTAATTTTTTTCATTAAGAATAAACAAGTGCTCGTGTGTTTAGAAGAAATTTGCTTGGATTGAGTAAAAATATGCTATTTGAGTTTATAATAAGGGTTTTCATGCAAAGTGGCAGGCTTCTAATTTGGGCAATTAGTTATTTTTATCAGACAGGTTGTATGAACAGCCCTTAAAGTCGATTGTGCATTTGCAGCATATAAGTCAGCTGTGCGATCTGCCAGCGATGCGTTCCATTTAAACGGGGACGCTTTGCGGATTGTTTGCTTGTTTTCTGAAATTTTTAGAATTAAATCTTTATTAGTTTTGCTCAAATTATAACTTTTCCTTCAAAAAAGAAAACAGCTGATTGATCATATAAGTTTGCCACCTCGTTTGCTCACCTAAATCGAAGAGCAAATTTATCTGGTTTGTGCAAAAGCTTTTTCATACGAATTTTGACAGTTCATTTATAAGGCTGATAAACTTATGAGGTTTATACCATTTATAAGGGTATTGCCCATTTGCATGAAAACCCTTAGTAACTTAGCAAATATTTGCTTGAATTAAGTAGAAATTTTCTATTCCAATTTATAATAACTAAGCAAATATTTGCTTGAGCTAAGCAAAAATTTGCTTTTGCTTGAATTTAATCAAAATTTTGCATTTTCCTAAATACATGAGGAGTGATTTCAATTTAGCAATCTTTTTCTAAAATTACACCGTGATTGAGCAAAGTTTTGCTGATTTGCTTTTAAGCAGAACTTTTGCTTGATTCAAGCAAATTAGTTTTCTCCATGAACGGACATAATGGCCATGCACCTTATGTCCGTGGACGTTATGTCATCCCACCATGTAATATTGTTACTGCAAGTGAAGCAGCGGGTATTTGTTAGCATGTATATAAGTTTTTTGGAAATATTTTCATTAATTTTATTTTTACAATATTGTTAGTTATTTAAATAATTAGTTTGTTAGATAATTTTACAAATAGGTTTCGTTTTTTTTTATATAAATGAACTAGCAGAGTACCCTACCTTGCAAGTATTTTAAAGCTTCTGCGTACACAATATTTAAAGACTTTTCATTTGGTGTCAAAACAAATAAATTATTTGGACTCCAAACGCGTGAGCAGTTGACATATAATTGGCCATGAGCGAAGCAGTTTTCGGTCAAGTCAAGTCCTTCAACTTTTAGTGTTTGTCCTTGGGATTTGTCAATACACATGGCGAAACTCAGATGGATTGGAAATTGCTGCCTCTTGAACTGAAATGGCATGTCAGTTGGTATAGTTGGGATGCGAGGCAGAAAAACGTCATCTCCTCTGCCGCGACCTGTAAGATCAGTAACCTGAGCTCAGAATAGTAAGAAATAGCATTTCCTAACCGAGAGCCTGGTGCCATCGCAAAGTTTTGCTGAATCTAAATTTATCAATAGCATTATAGGTGCTCAAACTTTTAGGATGAAGCTATGAGAAGATACTCCTGGTGGCTCCAACGAATCAAAAAACTCGACAGGGTAATTAACTAACTCGTTCTGATCAGGAACGTTATTTACCGATTTATAAGTGCGAATATCTCCCTGCAGCTGTCGTAAAAGTTGGAAATTTGACCGTGCATTGCATTGACCGTGATGTTTATAAACGCCAAAATTGCCCTCTCGCATAACAAACTTTAATTTTTATATTGCGTACGAATTTGGAAAAACTTTTTGTTAGAGCTCTTCTGCAGGTTTGACTATTGTATAAATCGGGCTTAAATAAACTTAACCTTGCGCATCTTTTTCAAGTTGTGCACTTCCTGGTTTCAACTGGCTGTCTGCGAAAAAACCAGACAGTTGGTCTTCATTTTCTTCCAACTTTCTTATATTTTTCCATAAATATGATGATTTAATGCATGTCACACGCGTACCTCTCGCAACAAAAGGCAAGGTTTGCCTTAAATATGCTGCTAAAACCAACGTCACTGTGCCTATCATGTACTTGGTCTCTTGAATGTCTTGCAATGTTCTGTCTAAAGATTCTAGACTTATGAGCATATGATGGTTGATTACCACTGGGTTTTTTTTCTTTCTTATCTTAACTGAATTTTTTTTTTGTCACCGCAATATTGGTCAATTAAACAATTTATAAATATGAGTTTTCGGTTTTGTAATTGAAATTCTATTACAAATCAGAATATCGTCACGTAACCCATCCACATCGATATGTTTGCATATATTGCTATTTTTGATTATCGAATATTATAATATCGAATATTTAAACGGAAATTGCGAACTTAAGCCACTCTGATCTATATAACGCGATCGAAAATTCTTTTTTTCTAATCTTTAGTGATTATTTTAATAATAAATAAAATAATAACACTTGCTTAGGCATTCGATCAGCAACATTCATTTTTGGTAGCATGGTAGTCACGTAGTTGATCTGGCCACCTTGCACCCAACTACATGCTAAGCCGAGAAACTCAAATTTCTCTATTACTCCACTGCCGAAGATCTGCAGCCGATCACACATTCTTCTGTTCTTCAGCGCAGTCCAGTTCTGTCATTATTTGCTAACACACGACAACGACGAAAAATCCGGCTTTAATGTGCTTAAAACTAGAAAAAAAAACAACTATTCAGTTTGCTTAAAAGTGTTTAAAACTACTTAATTCTTCTTAAAATTATTTAAAGCTCTTAGATATATGAAATCAAACAAAAATGTAAGTTTACCATTTTAATAATTGTATATCATAAAAACTTATTGTATATCATAAAAATTTAAAAAATAATTGTGCATAGAAATACATACATATATACATATTTGGTTATACATTTATATATATATGTGTATGTATATACATACATAACACAAATATCATATACCATACATAGCTAAATTTAAATTACCTAAATATACTGACAGGTACACAAATTTACGTAATGTGAATCAATATTAATTTTATCTAATTTAGTAGAGATTCTAAGACTTTTATCTATGTGAATCAATATTCACATTTTATCTATGTGAATCAATATTCACATAGATAAAATGTGATAAAAGTCTTAGAATCTCTACTATAACAATTGCTAAACAAGAATAATTTTTCTCTTTTTTTTTCTTCTAATTTTCATTAATACTAATAACCAAATAAAAACAATAAAAAATAAACATATAAAATATCGTAAATTTGTAAAACCTATGTACCTTAAGTAGTTATTAAATGTGAAAGAAGATAGTTAAATCAAACATAAAAGTATATTAATTACAGATATGTGTATAATACTAACATACGAACTAAAGCATTTAACTAAAATAACATAAACAAACTAGAATTTGCTTTAAGCTATACATTAAGAATTTAATTATTTACCCAACAACAAGTAGTAGTAGATTAATGTAACAACTTATGTTCCATTTTCATTCATTCCTAAGAAATGTTTGCTCTCTAATAAGTGAAGGAGAATAGCTTAAATTTAACTAGAATATATGTTTTATTTCTGTGAAAAAAAGCATAATGAAATTATTTGATTTAAAAAGAATGAAATTAAGATTAATAAAATGAAGTTTAAATAAATATCTCTCTTTTGGCCTGATGTGTTGAAAAACAAAATGAAACCGGTTTAGTTTAAAAACAAATAGAGGCTATCATAAATTATTGTGAGAACAGTTTTGGTAGTAATGGCTGGGATATTGGGTAAGCAGAACTTCAAATTCTTGCTCTGCTGCTAAGTATGTCTGTCTTCCATTCTGTTGTTGTTCTTGTGTTTAATAGATTCACTCACTGTTATTTGTCCTTCCGTAATTTGTTAATTTTTCTATCCCCTCTAGTTTCTTAAGCACGTAAATCTCTCTTGTTTTGACTCTTCAGTGTGACGTAACAAAGCCCCCCCCCCCGTCCGACGAGCTAAGCCTTTAACCCTCACGTGCGCATGTTATTAAACCACCTGAAGTAGCTTCGATGATGAAAATTGTTACCCGAAGCTGAACAATCATTACAAGCCATTGTCAGTGAATATAATCATTTTACTTAGCACCTACATAGCATATTTTATTAAGAAAGCATTAACGTTTTAGGAATTATAATTATTTATGAAGTGGGCTTAGCTGTAGTGATACCACTCCCATTTTTATTATAATTGCTGACAGTCAGCATACGAAGAAAATTACCAAGTATTGTTAAGTATTGTTTGTGGGCGGTAAAAGGGGGTGTGATAACCCATTTTTCGTACAGTTGCTGACAGCATACAAACCAAAGTACCAAATCTGAGTCCAGTTCGGTCGAAACCGTTTGATATATAGGATTTTTATTGATTTGTGGGCGATAAAAAGAGGCGTGACAAAATTAATAAAGCCTATATTTAGCGCAATAATATAAAAAAATCGTTTAATATAGGTTTTAAATTCCTAGGTTTTAAAATTCGTTCTGTAGCTTAGGAGTCTATTCAAAAGATACATATAAACAAAAAAAAAATATTATAGAGATAAATAAATAATTAAATTTAAACAAAAAATTAATAGGAAAATATTGATTTTAAAGTCGGTTGTTCTTTTTTTTTTGTTAAAACGTTTTTATATCTTCCTTTTCAGAGAATATGATAAATTTTCGAAATACTTTCTCTTTACCCATTATGTTAACGAATTTTAGTACACTAGTGTCAATATAAACTTAAATACAGTGTTTTTATAACACGCCCTTTGTCGAATTCCGCCCACTTTCTTCATTATCTTTTGTTATAATTCCACCCATTCTTGTATCGAATTTTAGTGCACTAGGGTTAACGGTTAGTTTATTCAGCTAGTTTGTCAAACTTTTGCCAATTGACAAAAATTTTATAAATAAAGTACCGAGTAACACTAACGTAATCAGCTAGTTTAAAGGTCACAGCCATCAACTTCGGATTCGATTTAAAAAAAATCTCTTTCGAATATCTGCAAATAGTAGCTTTCGCCGTTTAATTTAATGTTATTGCTTCAATTGGTTGTTAAACAAACAACATTTTCAGAAAAATAAAAAGTAATATATACATAATGCAATTTTTCCCGTTGGAAACAGCTGTTTTTCATAACAAAAGAATGAAACAGTTTTTCTCCTCGTTAAACTCTGTTGGTGAAAATATTGAGATCATTTGTGAATTTAAGAGAATATTTGTGAAACCAGCTGCTGCTTACATAACGCACAGTAAAACAAGGAGCAAACATTATTGAAACTAGCCATTCGTAGCCATCCATCCATGTGCCCAGTTAACAGCAGCTCGGCACGCACCCAAACACTTCCACAAAAAACGCCCACGGCTGACTGTGCGTAGAACTGCAGCAACATGGATGTTGGTCACCACCCTTGTTGGTACAACAACAACAAAACAACAAGAACAACAACTAAGATTCAACTAGATGCAGCTCGACTTAGTGAAGCTTAAAATGCATACAAAAATTACAATTACAACACTTGCAATAACAGCTACAACTCCTTAATGAGGCGCACAACTAGCACAGCGTCTGGTGACCCAGTTAGATGCATCGAGCTGGTCTGAGCTCCAGCACATTTGAATGAGTTTGCTTCGTGTGATATTTTTTGGTGAGCGCTTCAGAAAGTCAAACGATGCTTAACCCTTTATTGCACCGCATTTCATATGTGATGTTCTTTAAAATTATCAAATAATTGCTCAGAATTAAAAAAAGAGGTGCGCCAATTTGACAACTCGACAGAATAGAAGTTTTTTCGCAGTTTCAAAGATTTGATAATTTTATTAAAATAAATTACAACATAGAGTAAATTAAATAAATTTCACGAGTCAGATTTACTAAAAAATATTTTTGTATAAATATACTAGCTGAAACCAGGCGCTTTGGTGCCACGCCCCCGTTTCCAAACGCCCATCAAATATAATCTTGCTTGTGTAAATTGTGGTCGAATACTTAAAAGTTTGTTTAAACTTCAAAAATACTGAAGGAACCAGCATTTAATAGGTCTATTCTGGCAATGTAACAATTGTTACCCAGTATTTTTATTATTTATATGTGTTTGCTGTAATTTTGTGATTTCAAAACAAAATTCGAAGCTCAAAAAACAAAACTTTTGAATGAAATTGTGACTATCTAAAAATAAGGTTGCAATTTCTATCAAAATTTATTACTTTTGAGCTTCAAATTTTGTTTTGAAATCACAAAATTACAGCAAACACATAGAAATAATAAAAATACTGGGTAACAATTGATAATTTGCCAGAATAGAGCTGTAAAATTTTTCTAAAAATCATGTTTGTTTAACAACCAATTGAAGCAATGACATTTAATTTAACGGAAGAAAGTGGGCGGAATTCGACAAAGGGCGTGTTATACAAACACTGTATCTAAGTTTATATTGACACTAGTGTGACCTGACACTGTGTGACAAAAAAAAAAAATTGCAACAAAAAAAGTCATCGATCATCCAGAATGCGTCGTAAGGTAGCTCCATACAAAATTTATGGAAAAATGATATTTCTTCATATATTTTTTTCCGAGATTTTTCGGGAATTTTTTTAGGTGCTCTTCTTGTTTGGCCGGATACCAGTTCGAATTGGTATGAATCATCGAAATAGGTCCAGCCGTTCTTGAGTTATAAGCGTAGTAACTAACGCCACTCTCTTTTATATATATAGATATAAAATTAGTTAATTAATTTTATGATCTATTAAAATTTTACATGAGTTAGATCAAGTAAGTTTTTAAGAAGGCAACAACAGCAATAACAACTCTGTATAGAGTCAATCACTTAGCTGACTAGACAGTCTGTTTCGGAAATCGCTACATTTTCCTCTTCATTAGTCTTTGAGTGATTAAGCTGTGATCAACTCACTGTTTAAATTTGCATATGATTTCACACATTAGGAATTCATTCATTTGAATTATATATATCAAATTGAACGTTCAAATTGGCTACTAATCATATAACATTTTAAAGCAGTGGGCTATTTATAGATCACCGCCATCAACTCTACCAAGGTTGCCATCTGTTCTAGTTGCTTCTTTATTTATTTCAATATTCATTGGTGTTCGACAGTTTGTTGAAATGCATCATAGAAATGAAACGACTTTTTTTTGCTTCGCTAGAAGCTAGTGTTTTAACTGAAAGGTGGCTATTTTCACAACCAAATGTTGAATTCACATGACTTTGACCGAAATTGAGCAAATAAGATTATTTAATTAATTTGACATTAATTAAACTTATTTGGCCGTACCAAACGTAACGATAACTTGCTGCGAATATAGTACCAGCAATAAAAATAATTACATATTATGTTATGTAATTTAATGTCAACTTTCAATACATAAACACAATAATCTGCATTAATAAAATGAAATTAATTCAGCATCAAAATTCAGTAGAATGAATAGTTATTTCAACCACATCAGTTTTATTAGTTCTTTGAAACTCACGCACAACTATAATCAAAATATTATCAAAAATCAAAAAACCTAGTTACAGGAATGACAAAATCGTCAAATATTTAAGAAGATGTTTTCTTAATGAATCATCAGTATAAGAAAAAAAAATTGTGGTTTTTGTTTAACATATATATATTTTATAAAAGCTTTTAAAATAAGGAGAAAATCGGGTCACATCATAGATCATAAAAAAAAATTGATTCGAAAATAGCCCCTTGAGTGTACATCTTTGACCAAAATGGAATGAAAATATGGAAAATTTATTTTCTATGATTTATATACAAATTCTAAATATTTGATAGTTTAAATCATTCTTCTATTATTAAAACTTTAAGGCGTTGAAAAAAGTCGACAAATTTACAGAAGAAAACAGATTAAAAAAAATTAAAATTGGTCGATTAGTTTGTTTGCAGCAGTGTGGCCGGTTTCGAAAAAGTATGTTTCGAGAAAAACGCGTTCAAAGTTAGTCTGGTTAGTTGAATGTACTTTGGCGCACCGAATTTTAAGCGCTGTAGAATCTGTATTAAAAACAAATTGATTTGAAAATTTTAATTTGAACAACTAAACTTGCACAACTCTTAAAAAGTTGTGCAACAATAATATATTAAAAAAAGTAAATTCGATTTTCAAAAAGTTGTTTGCCTTAAACCTTCCTTAAGTCAATCAATAACTGAATACACAGTTGGTTATAAAAATGACAACTTTTTTGGTGTAAATATTAATAATATAACAAAAGAGTTAAGTTTTGAATTTAGTAAAAATTGAATATAAATAGTGTAAAAAGCCACACTGAAAGGGCGCTCAAACGATACTTGTCTCTTAGTTTTGCTTACGAAAAGCCGCGAAATTCAAAAAGTAGTAAAATCAAGGGACAAAATGTTTGTAGATGAAACATACGCCAAAAATTTAATTATTATTTTAAATTGCAGGAAAAGCACTCCGTAAACGTTATATTTTGACCTTGCCATCTAGAGCATGTAGCAAAAAAATTGCGGAATCTACACTCTTTAAATTGCTATAATTTTGATCGAGGACAGGTTACAGGAAGAAATTTAAGCCCTATTTTGAACATTTCTACCTGCAAAATTAATTTTTTTTAATGACCTGTTAATGACCTACATTGAGGGATATATGTGTTAAAATTAAATGAATTTGTGTTCATTTTAAACGATTTTTTTTATATTGAGCTTGAAACAATTTCATTTAATGCAGTATTTCGGGCTTCTTTTGATTGTCGATAAAAAAGAACCAATTAATATATTTTGTATCCATTTTTTTGCTATGTGTTTATAAATATTTCAATAATACAAAAACAAAATGAAAAAAAAAAATTTAAATTGAAAAAATTACTTGCTGGTGGAGTGGGGGTGTTAAAAAAAGGCTGCCCCCATCTTGACACGATTTCAACCCTTCTGAACAAAAAGGATTTTTCATAAGTAGAAATGTCGCTGAAGCCCGGACTAAGGATATGGCGACATTGTAATTTTTCGTAAAATGGCGACTGTTTGAAAAAAATATAATTTTTTTTATTTTTTCTTATTTTTTTTATTTGTTTAAAAAAACATTTTTTACTTAATCCTAGTTCGCACCATAGAGATATATATAAAGGGCCCTCACAAAATTTTTAGTTAATCGGTCTATTAAATCTTGAGATATCATGTGAAACGAGTTTGAAAAATGTTTCGAAAAAAACGTGTTTAAAGTTTTTATGTCGAGTTCCAAGCTGTGTAACGGACGACACTCAAATAGCTATGACTTTTAAAATAATTTGAATTTCGAAAAAATTTTCAAGGAGATATTCTTGAATATATAAACTGCCGAGAAATGAAATATTTTTTTGGTTTTTTCAACTTTCTATACTGCATACTGCCTTAATAAAAATTTTAATTAAAAATATTCCATTTTTTAAGTCTTTTTTTATTTTTTACCCCAAAAGCGAAATTCAAAAATATTTTTTAAGAACAATGTGATATTTTTTAGTTCTCTTAATTTATTATTTCAGGCTATAATCGGAGTCAAGGTAACTTTTTTAATATAAAATAACATATTATTTGTTTTTATTATTATTATTAAAAAAATTTTACATTAAACATAAAGCTTAACACATATTGTTGAGTGTGAAACCTTATGTTTAATGTTTAATATTGTACCTGAAGATGAACTCCGGTGGAACTCAAATTATTGGGCGAAATAAAATTAATAATAAAAACAAAAAAAAAAATATTGTTTTGTATTAAAAATGTGATTTTGAGCGTGATTATTTCCCGAAATAATATTTTTAAGAATAATTGAAGTCATTTCTACTAATATATATATATTTTTGGGTTTTATGTAATTTGTTTTTTTTTGTTCAAAATGCCTGAAAAAAGCGCTTTAAGGGTTTTTGAAAAAAGGCAAGTTTCAACAGCTTTAACTTTGGTATCCGAATTTTGGGTTTTATAAGTTTTTCGCTCAACATAGTAAAAAATTATGATTAAACTATTACCGGAAAAAAATAAAAAAAAAACAAATTTTAAAAATGTTTGCTTTTGGTTTTTTGGGAATTTATTTTGTAAAAATACTCAAAGTATAAATTTCCAAAAAGGTATTCTTCTAGTAAAAAATTCCAGAACGGCCAGGTTGTTCAACGTAATTGGAAAATTTTTCGTAACTGAGGCCGGATTCTGAAAATCGCCTAGCTAAAGCTAAATCCCTATCGCTAAAATGCTAAAAAAGTTACTTCTACTTATCGCCACAGGAAGCTTTGTTTTAGCGATTCTCAAAAAAATTTATTTGGTTGTGGCTGTGTGCCATTTTTTTTTTAAATGAACAAAGAACCAAGGCATGCGCCTTATACAAACAAGGTTTGGTCTTTGACCTGAAAGGAGAATGATAGTTTATTAACAGGAATTCATTGAAACCATACTGGAATTATTGATAAGGCGAAACAAACGTGAAAGACAATTTTAATAGCTTTTAACCGAGACTAGGTTATGCCTTAACCTCGGCAAGCATTTCCAGCCCTTAGTTGTTCCTGTCCTTTAATTCCATATTTTCCACAATTTAGTTGTGGATTTTTAGTTTTCCATAATTCTTAAATGTAGGAAAGAACAAAGAAAGTGAAAAGAACCATGCCCGAACCCGGATTCGAACCAGGGATCTCTGGGTTGATAGTCCAGCACATGTACTGGAAACAACATGAAGAAAGAAGCAACAATCTGGAAGTATCATTAGATTGTTTCATTCACGTATACACAAATACTTATATTGCTCTGTTCTCGCACGTCAAATTAGGAAAAAATTCTAAACCGACGACAGCGACTTTGTTGCAATCACTTATTGCCGTTGCAACATTTTCACCACTTTCACCTCCATAAGAAAAGCATGCAAAAATAATTTGACATTTGACGCGCTGTTGCTGTCGTCGTCAATGTGTTCAATGCAACACTCTCCACTAGACTAGAAAGACCGACAACTTTTGGAAACTTTTCACTATTGGTTCTATAGGAAAGAAAATGTTGAGTTGAAGAAAATTTCTATCTGTTGTAATTGAATTGCTATTTTTTGCTGTTCCAAATTAAACATGAAAATGTTATCCAAAAATTTCGACGTCTTCTTAGCGAATGAACGAGTTTTTTAAAGACACATTTGACTGCCACGTTTTCTATTACTTATTTTTTTATTCAAAATGATATTATGAGCTGTAAGGAATCTAACTGTTTTAAGTAAAATAACTTTTAAAAACAAAGCTTGTGTAAACATTAAAAATTTGTAAAAAAATAACAATTTTTGTTCATGATTATTCTTTTTTGTGTATTTTACCTAATTAGATTAGATGTGAAATAAATTGAAAACATGTTTTTCAATTATTTGTTTAGATTTTACTCCACTTATAAAATTTACTGAAGTAAAATAAGTATCAGTGTAAAAGTTTTCTTCTCTATTGAATGAATTCCTTCTTCTTTAGGACCTAAAAATCCTTAAGCATGCACGAGGATAAAAATCGCACTATACCTGAAGGTTGCCATACCCGAAAAACACTTACTGTCAAATTTTGAGCTCAATCGATTATAATACGAAAGAAAATATTGACTTATACTCAGTCGATCAATCAGCTAAGCATAAAACATCCTCGAACACGTATTAACTCTTTATCGGCCATATTTATAAATATTCAAAAAGTATATTCAATGCAATAGTTTTGCAAGTTGAATGCAGTAAAGAAAAACTTAATACATTGCGTATGTCAGAAGTAATGAACTTCCAAATTGAACATAAATATTTATTTTAAGCCCTTTAGCTCCTAGTTTTTAAAAATCTAAAAAAAAGATTTGTAGCAATTTTTATTGACACTAACCTAAATTAAAGACGACTAGAGTGACTCTATGCTTTTTAATTGTTGCTCAAGCCTTGCATTTTCAGCCTTCAAAATAAAAATTATCTAAATATTAAAATCAAAGCACAATCCTTTTTTTTATACGGAAACATAAAGAAAACCAAGATGTATTTATGAAGGTGGAAGAAGTAGTTGACGTCTATCAAATCGACACCGTAGCAATGTAAAAATTTTTGTGCAAGTGATGCCACTTTCTATTATTTTTTTTTATGAGACAAACACTTTGAGTGAGAGTTTTGAAGTCGGGAGAGAAGACTAAATTACGGAACATCACAAGCAGCCAAATTTTAGATGTTTTTTTAGTAATAAAACTAAGCAATGTAAATTGGTGGCCATTTATTTTATAGGGTGTTTTTTATAGAGTGATACAACTTTGAGTTAGCATCATTGCTTTATTTGACCACCCATTTAACAGCTGATATTTGTTTTTTGTTTAATTTATTTTGGCATTTTGTTATAAGTCAACTTACACCAGAGCAACGCGTGCAAATTGTGGAAATTTTTAATCAAAATAATGGTTCTGTCCGTCAAACTTATCGTGCATTTCGTCCATTTTATGGCGTACATAATCGGCCTTCAGAGCTGTTAATTAGAAAAACAATAAATCGTTTTCGGACCACATTTACTGTTACTTATAATGTGCATCCCGTGAGACGCCGAACAGTGCGCACTGAAGAATCTGTAGCCGCTGTACAGGAAAGCATTGAAGATGATCCTAATCAATCAATTCGTCGCCATTCTCAGCAACTGGGGTTGTGTCCTTCCACTTTATGGAAGATTTTACGAAAAGATCTTGGCTTAAAACCTTTCAAGATTCAACTTGTGCAGGAATTAAAGCCAAATGACCGTCGCATGCGCCGCCAATTCGGCGAATTGGCTTAAGCACAAATTGATATTGATTTTGAATTTCCATGCAAAATTTTATTTTCCGATGAAGCCCATTTTTGGTTGAATGGGTACGTAAATAAACAGATTTGTCGTATTTGGAGTGAGAAGAAAATTACTGTTTGGTGCGCTTTATGGGCTGGCGGAGTCACTGGCCCATATGTCTTCAAAAACGATGATGGTCAGAATGTTACTGCCAATGGTGAACGGTATAGGAACATGGTTCGAAGTTTTTTCGTACCTCAATTAGTTGGCAATAATCTTGCTGATATGTGGTTCCAACAGGACGGAGCCACATGCCACACAGCAGGTGCTACAATTGATTTACTCAGGGAAACTTTTGACGAAAAAAGAATTTCACGAAATGGCCCAATTTTTTGGCCCCCAATATCGTGTGATTTAACCCCATTGGATTATTTTCCTTGGGGTTATGTAAAATCACTTGTCTACGTCGATAAGCCACAAAGAATTAAACACCTGGAAATCAACATTCGAAGAGTTATCGGCGAGATACGGCCGCAAATGCTGCGAAAAGTTTGTGAATATTGGTGTTCCAGATTGTGCCTTGTACGCGCCAGCCGTGGCGGCCACATGACCAAAATCATATTTTAGCATTAATTTTATAAAATTTTTTATCCAATAAAGCCCGTTTCATTGATATTAAAAATATATTACTATGTGTTATTTTGATTTAAACTTGTATCACTCTATAAAAAACACCCTTTATTTAACACCCTTTATATATTAATATTTTTAGTACCATGGCAGATAGCACAGTTTTCGGCTTTTTTATTTTTTGCATCACAATATTTGCACACTTCACAAAAAAATTACAAAATTAAAATAACACGAGTTTTTTTTTCCCACAAACCAATAAGATCAAGTAACAAAACATGGGAATTTCAGTGGATTTTCGTTCAAAATATGGCACTGATTTTTTTTTTCATTTTGACATTGCTACGGTGCCAATTTGATAGACGTCACCTACTTCTGCCACCTTCATATATAAATCTTGAAGAAAACTACTATTTTTCAAAAAAAAGACACATCAAAACACTGATACTAACTGAATTTTGTAAGGACCCTCTTGCTTCACTCAAAAATTCTTGTGCCGGTTGTCAAAATTTCTACTAGCCCCCTGGGCTACCTGAATTTTGACAATCATACTCAGCTCACTCATGTCAAAAATTCCATTTCCAACTGTCAAAAATTGAAATCATCCGAGTGAAAAGTTTTTAAAACTTTTTAAAGTTTCTTTCGAAGCGTAGTTAAATTAATATAATAATTAAAGTAAGCTTGCTTCTTATTTTTAAAATTGTTGACTAACTAAAGCAATATATGTGCAAAAGAAAAACTTTCAGTTATTTGAAAAAATTTTAAATAATCTTAAGTTAATACACTTAAAAATTTGTAATTAATTTTTTAAGTATATTGACACGAGTACTTAATGATTTTTCATTAAATATTCTCTTGTTGTCATAGAATAAAACTACGTAAAAACTAGTAAGGATTTTTTTTGACTGGTGCAACTTTAAATACCAAAACAGTCGTGGCTTATTGGAGAATCAGGTTTCATCCAATTCTTCAAAATTTTTCACTACATATTAAAAGTTAGGTGCAAAATTTCTTGTCAATTACTTACCAAATTGCAAATTAACGGCTTCATTGCACTGCTTCAATGATAACAAAGACACGAGAATCAATACTTTTTTCCATACAGAATTGTTTTGCTTCAAGTGTTTTTCTTATAGTTGGTGTGCTTCTTCGTGTAACAGAATTATCACATAAGGGGTCGTCCATAAACTACGTTACTGATTTTTCGGTTTTTTTTACCCCCCTCCCCATGCGTTACTTTTCGTAGTGCTTTTCAAAACCCCTTCCCCCCCCCATAAAATAACGTGAAATATGAAATTAATTCATTCGAATGATTACACAGGGGAACAAAAAGACAATTTTTTCTGCGGCATAAGTTTTTGGAGCCAATTAAGATACATGGTATAATGAAGTTTTAATCCTATAATTCACATTGTTTGAATTGACTCTGGTTCTCGCGATAAGCCGCTATTTTAAAAATTAAGGAGGTTTCATCACAGATTTTAACATAACTCCAGAACAATTAGTCTTATTTGGTAAAATAAAATATTCAAACATCCGCAGCTAAATTGCCTCTAAGTTACATCTACAATGTATTTTGATTAGCTGAATAGTTTCGGAAATATTCAGAAAGTTCTTCTGAAAAAAATATTTTTTTATGCAAAATTTAAATTTTTTTGTTATTTCATAATTCATAAAAAATCAAAAACGTCAAAATAGCTCTTGTTTGATATTAAGTTATAAGCGCACATATGTTACAAAGAAAATAAGCCATATTTCATTAAAATCCATCATTTCCTATTGGATTTTCTTTTGTATTTTGGTTGCGCTTATTAATTTCAAATCCATTTAAAATATAAATCCATTAATTTAAAAGCATTTTAGAAACTATTTCAGAATGGTCTGCAGCTTTATGATTCCTCAAAAAGTTTTTGACTGCTGATAAAAAATTTATCCATGCTTCTAATTCGACCTTAGTAATGTGCTTTGTGAAATCATTGTTGTTTATAAGAGTTCGGATTTGTGGCCCGTCAAAGATGCCTGCTTTTATTTTTTCCGAGCTTTGGCCAGGAAATGTTTGGCAAATATATATGTAGCACTCGCCAATATTATCCAATGCTTTTACATACTGCTTCTTTAGTTTAAGTTTTATATGAAGTGGTGGCAAAATTATTTTTTTCTCGACTTATTAATGGATTTGAATGATTTTATTTATGTCTACAGTCATATTTGTTCTGGATGGCCAAACTTTCCTAGTGTAGTGCTTATTTTTCGCACGACTGTCCCATAGACAAATAAAACATGGATATTTAGTGTAGCTACCTTGCTGACCCAATAAAAAGTGAACCATTTTCAAATCAACACACACTGACCACTGGTGTTGAACATATACAATTTTCTCTAAAAAAAGTTTGATACTTTGGTATTATTCTTTAAGTTTTGTTGAATGTGCTATCGGAATTGAAGCTTATTTGCTGCCATTATGCAGTAACACACATTTTAAACTTATTTTTGAGCTATCTATGAAGACCCATTGCATTTAAAAGTCCAGGAATATTCTAACAGTATACGATTTTCTCATCCTTTGCAAAGTATCGAAGAATATCTCGTGCTATAGTCCGGTAAGTTTTAACTGATACGCCAGGCTGAAGACAACGCTTTTCTTTAAGTCTTGATGCTAGAAGCTCCACTAATTTTTTGGATAGCTTTAGATCTGGAATTTTCCCCTGTGTATTTATTTAGCAGTTTTTTATCAAAATGAAATAACATCATTAAATTTGAATTAAGGCAAAACACGCCAATAGATTTCAATGAAATATGGCTTATTTTCTTTGTAACATAAGTGTGTTTATACAATAACTTAATATCAAAAAAGAGCTATTTTGACATTTTTGAATTTTTATGAATTATGAAATAACAAAAAAGTTAAAATTTTGCATAAAAAAATGTTTTTTTTAGAAGAACTTTCTGAATTTTTCCGAAACTATTCAGATAATCAAAGAACATTGTACATGTAACTTAGAGGCAATTTAGCTGCTGATTTTCGAATTTTTTATTTAACCAAATCAGACTTACTGTTCTGGAGTTATGTTTAAATCTGAGATGAAACCTCCTTAATTTTTAAAATAGCGGTTTATCGCGAGAGCCGGAGTCAATTTAAATAATCTAAATAATAGGCTAAGATCTTTATCAATGTATATACTAAAATTGACTACCAAATCCCATGCCGCAGAATCAGTGTTGTCCTGTGTTTTATTTTATGACTAGCTCTGACAATTTTCAATAGTATTAGTGACTAGTATGACTAGATACATTAAAGCAACAATTGTTTTATTCCGATTTATTGTAAGCGAAACAAACTTATGACTATTCATAGAAGTTTTAAAAATGAAATACAAGCCGCAGGTAGGACACGACCTTGAATCGATTTCTTCTTTCTGAGAAGGACAGTACATGTCATACGATATCTCCTTTGATCAAGAACATTCAGGCCTTAACGTCAAGGCCTGTCGCAAAAGCAAAGACCCAAATTTTTTCAGACGTGTGCTGAGATGGTGAAGGAATACCAAAATATTCTTGTGTCGAGGGAAAAAGTGGTGGAAGAAATCGTTGTAACAAAAGTTAACCATCAATTTAGACGATCAAACATAAACATGTTAGGTTAAAAATTTTTGAAATGATTGTGTTATTAATTAGAGGTTTTTCGTCGATTTTTTTAATCCATGGCAACGTTACAATATCTAAACACCTCCCCCCCTACCGTTACTTATCGAAGTGCATTTCAAAACCCCTCCCCCCCTAAATTGGTAACGTAGTTTATGGACGACCCCTAAGAGTGTGTCACAACAATTAAAGCTTATTTGTTAACTACCAATTCATTTAATAAATTTTTATAAAGTTTTAAGAGATGAAACCTTTTTCTAAAAGCATGTTATATGATAAAAATAGGGGTATTCACGATTGACTGTACTTGCCAGTGCAGTTGAGGACTTGTGCACTTTGTAAAATCAAAATATACGTGCGTCAAAAATCTGCACAAGTGCTTCTCTACTGTAGCCTTAAACTTGAGGATTTGTGCATTGAAAAATTTTACAGCTTGGAAAAAAAGATAGAGGTTTGTTCACGAAAACCTAACTGCACAACTGCACAAGTCCTCAACTGCACAGGCAAGTGCACTGAGTCGTGAATACCCCTATTATTAATACAAGTGATAAATAAAAACAGCAAGTTTTCGGAAAAGTGCTTTAAATGGGTATATTTTTCTTTGAAAACATTAAAAAAAAAACAAAGCATCAATTTTTCTTAATAAATATGTCAAAAATTACGATTTTAATTGAAAAATATTTTAATTTTAAACTTAGCGGCACCAAAATATTGGACTCCAAAATTGTAGCTAAAAATAAAATTAGAGTTTCTGTAAATCGCTAAAAAAAGTTTAGAATTGCATTAATTGCTAAAAGTTTAGCAATGACAGCTTTTATTTTATTCTTCGTTAAAAACTCGTTCAGTCTCTAAATTTTTAGCATGAAAATAAACGACGGAGTTTTTCAGAATTGCAATAACACTAAAAACTATACATTTAGCTTTAGCGTTTTTCAGAATCCGCCCT
Source organism: Dichetophora obliterata (assembly GCA_963920525.1). Taxonomy (NCBI): domain Eukaryota; kingdom Metazoa; phylum Arthropoda; class Insecta; order Diptera; family Sciomyzidae; genus Dichetophora; species Dichetophora obliterata. Next base: position 165,640,832 of record OY986435.1, read on the forward strand.
CTGTATTAGGTATAGCTTAGAAAAATATTTCCACAAAATTTCATTGAAAGTTTTTCCTGTTTGGATTTTTGTGATTTTTTTAATGCAACAAGAAACACAATGAAAAATTTTTTTTGAAAAGTAATAAATCACAGCTCTGACATTTTTAGTCTAGTTTTCATGTTTAATAGCTTAGTTTGAAGAAAACTTAAATAGAAAACGATATGCATACGAATTTTTTGTCAACTTACACACACGAAAAGTAATTGTGATTTGGCCAAATGCAATTTTAAATAGCCTCGCGACATCACTTATCATTTTTCAAATTTCTAAATATTTTGTAAGCTATATTTTAAGGGCCTATAGAAACTTTTTAGCTATCGCGTTTGGCTCAAATCCACCTTCCATTTTCACCCATTAAATTAAAGCACGTCTAATGTACTGGTTAGTAGTTGCCTGGCAAGAAATAAAAAAATTTTTTTTAGAATTATTAAAAAAAATATAGTTGTAAATACATAACATCAATAATTTTTTTAAACAAAAGTTGTTAATAAATGATTTTAAGTTAGTTTGATCTAAAGAGCTCAAAATTAAAATCATATAAAAATTCAAAGATAAGAAAAAAAACTATCTAATTAAAAATAGTTGTTCTTGCATTGATGCACTTAATTGGATAACATCTTGCTTTTGAGTTACAAAGACGCGAAATAATGTGAGAGTTAAATGATGTTGATTACCCAGCCATTATAAAAAACTGCAAAATTTATTTACATGATTTTAATTGTGAGCTTTAGAAGTTGGAAGAAGGCAGGAACAAAAACAACAACTCTGTGTAGAGTCAATCACATATCAGACCAGACAGCCTGTTTCTGAAATCGTTACATTTCCTCTTCAGTAGTTTTGAATGATTGAGATGTGACTTAACCCACTGTTCGAACATGATCTGACACTTGCTCGAACGAATTCGTAAGAATTTTAATGTTCTCATCGGCCTTTTATTCATATTATATTAAAGTAGTAGTTATTTTTAGATCAAGCCCCTACATCTACCAAGGTTGCCGTCTGTTCTAGTTGCTTCTTATTTTTTTCGCTATACATTGGAGTTTGACGAGTCTGAAGAAGTTCACCATTGAATTGAAACGAATTTTGCTTCGCTAGAAGCTAGTATTTAACTGAAAGAACTGGCTACTTGCACAACTAAATGTTCAATTATTTATGACCTTGACCGAAATTCATCAATTATTTTAGATTATTAACTAAACTTATTTGGTCTGGTTCTACCATAGAAAGTTAAATTTGATAATTAATTATGATTTTTTTTTTAAATTTTTACATGATTTTAATTGTGAGCTTTTAGAAAAAGTTAGTTTAAAGTTAGTTTAATAATTATACTTGGAAAAAAAAAATAAAAAAAAAATGGTGCAATCGAATCATTTGTTTGGCATAATCCTTTAAATTTCACGGCTTTTTAAAATAAACATACTTTCTTAACTTTGATCTTACAATTATAGAAATTGTTAAAGTAAAAATAAAGTAAAAACACATTAATTTTATGCAATAGTTACTGGGCTAAAAGCATGCGAAATTAACTTGAAAATTGTTTCACCAAAAACTTGTTGGTTTCACTGCATTTTATATCATATAAAATCTATACGAAATATTATGCTAGATAGGTTTTTTGATATATTATGATTGGTTTTGAATACAAAACAAATTTTCTAAAAAAATTTCGGAATCAGGGCAATAAATAAGTTAGTATATAAAATATTTCTTTTTCTCTAAATATAGAAACTTGGGCAGTACATAGAGGGTTAAGGCAAACACTCTTATCAAATTAGAGTTCTTGGATTTCATATAGAAGATTCCTAAAGAAATACATTTCCAATTCGTTCAGACGTAGTTGTTAGTGGTGAGGGGTCAGAGGAGGGTGGTTTAAAAAAATATAATGCAAATTTCGGAAGAGTGAAGGAATAAAAATAACACGAAATTGTGTTAGTATTTGAAATATAACTACTTATGCCCGTTGCTGCTACAACTGTGCTGTTGGTACAGAAAATTGCATTGCATTGCCAATAGCTGTTCTTTCGTTTAGTCGATTTTGTAAATTCGGGTGAAGCTAGTTGTTGTCATTGACGTTTAACTCTTGCAGTTGCAATTCGCTTCCATCCAATTAATGCAATCAGCTTCAGAACTTGAACTATCTGAACCAGCAACTCAACAGTTCAGTAAATTATTGTGATTGCAGTTTTTGCTGTTGTGCACAGAAAAAAAAATCCACATTTGTATTTAAAAATTTAAAAAAACGGAGGTTCAAGTCTCCGAATAATAGTAATTTTTTAATTTAATTTAATATTAAAAATTATTTCACACCAAAAATATGCTAGATTTCAGCAAAAACTAATCAAAATTTGCTATTCCAATATTTAATAACTAAGCAAATATTTGCTTGAATTAAGTAGAGATTTGCTTTTGCAGTTTATATTAATCTAGCAAAATTTTGCTAAGTTATTATAAACTGAAATAGCAAATTTTATTAGTTTTTGCTGAAATCTAGCATAATTTTGAAGTGGCTGAGTTTTAAGCGCAAGTTTTGCTTAACCACAATACAAACTTAGCAAACAGTTTACTCCGTGTAGCTTCTATGGATCAATTGTGTTGTGCGTGTTATTAAATGTTAGAACACAAATGATCGAGAACTGGACCTACGAGTTTCATACCGACTCCAAACGGCTTATGTTCTCAAGAAACCTTACATGGAAAGGTTTAGAGCCCGAACAGAACCAAAGCGGATGCCGGTTGTCGGATTCGCCGTGCAACAAAATACATGAGAATACATGCAGCCGCCAAAAAATGAAACCGCCGTTGAAATACGCTAAGGGAAACGCCAGAACAAAATCTATTCTAATTTTTCTCTGACGGCTGGCTCTCTGAGTGATTCAAATGTTGCCATATTTCTGCTAAAGATTGGGTACGTTCAGTGTTATTTTCTTAGTTTTTACTATGATCTGACATTCTGTTTTTGTGTCTGTGTTGCATTCATGTGCATTCAAAGCAAAATATAAAAAAATTTGTATCATTTCCAAAATTCAATTAATTCAAATTAATTCAATTGAAAAAAACAGTCTGTCTGAGCGTTTGAGGGTTTGATCAGCAGTTCTTTAGCTTACAGGCCACGTACTCTACCAGTAGGCTACGGCTGCCACTTTGTTTGTTAAATTTTTCATTTTTATTCTAACAATGCCCTATAGGCCGAGTTTTCTGGCCAAAATTAATTTTTGAAGGTTCGTTTCTAAAAGTTTTTTACCATCTCTATCAGACCACTCTAGAGAATAACACAGTGTTATCTGATTTTGTTTTAAATGTAAAACAATTATTTTATCATGTTACGGAACAAAACAAAATTATTATATTAAATGAACTTTAAATTGTGTTTAAAAGTGCATATATTTAAAAATATGTGGAATTTAAAAAAAATTATTAAAATTAAAAGTTATTTAATACGTGAATATAATTGCATAAGCATTTTGATTCTAAAAGTAATGGTTCTAAAGTGAACTCCATTTTAATTGACAATTTCCAACTGCTTGTAGAGCTGGATTAAAATGGTAAGGTTTGGTAGTCTTAAAATTTTGCAAACATTAAGGGACATCCATACAATACAATAATCAAATAGCAGCCGATATTCGTACAATCGTTGTATTGTGTAGAAGCCCCTTTAAAACTCACTCAGTTTTGAGTTAATGTACAAAAATTTAAATTGCGATTTTTTGCGATTTTTGAATAATGTTTATTTTTTTCAGACTATTTCCATTTGCGATTCGCTGATGTATTTGATATTTAGAAAAATGTGGCCAACAAAGATGTAAGGTAGTCAGTTGTGTTCGAATTTTGTAAAAAGATATTGTAAAATAACTACTTCCAATATATATGATACTTACCTTAAAGGTAGAACAAGAATAATAATATTTAGGTGGGAGATGGGAGGAAAGTTATCGGAGCATGAATATTTCCTGAAACAAAGTGTAGAATGGTTTTTTTTTCCAAAGTAGAAATAAATGTGCCTGACTTCGCCATTCCAAGTACTTTAAAGAATTGGAAGCTGCAGAGCTACCGAAGGAATTGGACAACGACGTGGACTTAATGCTTCGCAATACTTTCACTGCAGTCCGTACATAAATTTTCTAGCATGAAATTTATTATTTCGTCAAAACAGCTCATCGCTTTGACAAATATGTTATACTAAAATTTTAAATTTCTAAATAAGCCGTTCGATGGGTCTCAAATGACTTAACAATTGATGTTAGGAAGTATTTTAATGAAATAATAACCATAAAGGAAATATGAAGAAAAATAGGAAAAAGTCGTGGTATTTTCTTGCTGTTTTAAAATAAAAATTTTTAGACAGGTTTTCGTTCAAAAATATTTGAAGAATCCGAATTGTGAAAAAGTTAAAAAATTGCATTTAAGTCTACATTTCTCCAAAACAGGGAAATTCATATTCGAAAAATACGCAAATTATTAATTTGCCTTACTTAAAGAAAACGTTACCACTGTAACCAAGAAGGGCATCGTGTTTTGCAAAATATTGTAATTTAAAGTATATAATTACTTTTGCTTCATGACATATGTGTCTTACTACCAAAAATCAAAGCATTTTGAAAACGTTATTTCTTACTGTTTTTATTAAAAAAAACTATGTACTTGCATGTCCTTTTTCTTTCAATTTTTTTATGGGTGATCTTGCCAATACCATGTAATTTTTGGGACTTTTTAGAATACGATCTAAATTTTTCGTTTTTGAATACTTTTACTAGGTAATAGAAACCATCATGGTACCTTGTTGCAAAAAAAGCCCTGCCGGCAACATGCGTTGGAAGTTCAGAAGACATGCACGCCTTCATACCCGCTTATATCTTTTTTCAATAGGCATGTACTAGGACGGCATGAGATCCATGCAGTGCTGCTGCTAGGGCTATTCATTGGGCAGACATGAGTTCTTATGACATGCCCATAGAAAAAATTAATAAGCGGGTATGGAGGCGAGCATATCTACCGCCCTTCCGAAGCATGTTGCCGGCAGACATACAGCTGGGCTCCTTTTCCAACTGGTGTCCAACGCTTTATTGTATTTGTTGCTGTTGGTTGTTGTGCTATTTTTTAAAATGTAAGAAAACCAACAACTACACAAAACGTTCGAATATTAGAAAATGTTCAAATACACTTGCTCATGCGTAACAAAAGCAACCCTCACTCTAACATAAACGTGTGCACGGTCGCTGCTGTTGTTTGCATGATTGTTTCATTCAAAGCTGTGTTGTTGCTGCTGAATTTCTTTGTAGTAATTGTTATTGTATTTAAATGATAATTAAAAAACATTGTTTCTTTGAAACATTACCAAAAACAACGCAAAAAAACAAAATCAAACTGATCTGATCTGCTCTGCCTGCTGTCACTCTGCACACTTCGAGCAGGTTTATATGAAATTGTATGAACGAGTTTTGACGCATTGGCACAAGTAAGCAAACCTGACTGCCTGCCTGCCCGCCTGCCCGCTTAAGCGTTTACTCTGTCTGCAACCTAAGGGCGCGTTTAAAGTGGCGACTTGTTACTTTGCCGAGCCGAGCTGTAAGCGCGTCAAGCTAAAAGCTGCTGGTAGTGTGTATAGTGCGCGCTTACTGCCGCTGACTTGTTGCAGCAGGTTTCAACCTTACACGGTCAATCATTTGGCATCAATCATTTATATGTGTTAGTAAATATTTATATGCATGCTTTAAAAAAGTGACCAAAATATTATTATTTTGATTTTTTTTTAACACATATAATTGATTTATACAAAATGATTGACCGTATAATAAGGTCCCTATAACTGTTGCACTTAGCAACAAAGAAACAACTAAACGCAATTTCCTATTCTTGAGTGCTTCTTTCTTTTCATGTTGCTCTTCTTTGCTGCTAGCGTGTGTTGTAAATCAAGGAAAAACGGGATATTTCCTTCCTTCCTATTGTTTTCTATACAATCGATCGGTACGCTGGCAGCTCAAGTGTGCTGCAATTCGTTGTTTTTACGTATATAACTATTTTTTAGTAGAAACAAATGAACAAAAAAAAAAAAATTTTATTTTTTTCATCCACTTTTTTTGATCCCAAAAAAAAAAAACGAAGAGCAAAACAGCAAACAAAAAAAAAATATATAAAAGTGTTTTATTGGAGTTTTTCTTGTTGCTTTTTATTTTTTATGTTATTTAATGAAAATAATAAGTGAGCATCGTGTAAAATAAAGCTAAACACATGCAAACCGTGCGAGCGAGCGAGAAAGTAACAATCGGCATTCTAAAAAACAGTGCACAAGGCGCTTTAAGCTGCTTGTTTGGCTGGCACTATACGCACTTTGAGCTTATTTCGTATGATTGCATGTGTAGCGTTTTTCAGCTTTCCCTCTCGATTCGGTTCGGAAAAGTAACAAGTCGCCACAATAAACGCGCCCTAATACATATTTTGTATTTTATGATCAGCTTGATCATGGCTTGTGGGAAAAGAATTTTCTCCGTGTGACGGGAACTAAATGTATTTAAACTTGTCCTATATTCGGATTAACTCCGAATGACTTTTTAAAAAGAACAGATCGCAGGTCAGACAAATTCAAGCCAAAACCCCGTAGCTTGTGTTATGGAATAAGACCTCTACACTACTGGATCCGATTTTTTGAATTTGAGGTTCACTTAATTTACAAAAGGGTTCTAAAAAAATTGCAGATACGTGATAAATAAAAAATAGATCAGCATACAGTTGCTGAACATTTATCTACAATTTAAAACTAATACTAATATGCCTGTCATGCCAACTGCAACTTGACTTAAGTCAGTTCAAGTGGTTCTCTTTTCGAACAGCAGAAATTATAAGCAAAACATTTCCTTGGTCCCGATCACTGCCACCGTGCATAAACTGTTAATTCATTCAAAGCAAAACTTTAGATTGGATGTTTTGCGGAAGATGCTTCAGAATCAAGAAACACAATTAACAAATCAGATAGATTATACCATTCTCGCAAAAATAGCCAAATCAACAACCTGACCTATGTTTTTAACAGAGCATTGGATACTTCGGATACTTTTGTTTCAAAGCATTAGCCTTGGGATGCTTAAAGCATTAGCCTTGGGAAAATTAAAAATGGATGCCACTTTCGCCGGAAAATATATATTATTTATAAATAATAAAGTGGTAGAAACACAAAATGATGAAATCAGTTTCGACATTAATCCTGTATGTGATTAATTGTTAAATAACATAGCATTATAAAATTGTTTAATGACAAAATATTTTATTGTAAATTATAATAGCGTTAAAGATTACAACAAAAAATATTATGAATTTTATGTTTGTATGTATTCTAAACTGGCCCGTAAACCCCAAATTTCCTATTAAAATTCGAAGAACTAAAAAATGTTGATGTTATTAACCCATTTCGCTCCGCTGTTCCTATATAGGAACAATAATTTTATGTTTTTTAAGAAATTAAAATAAAATGTTTTAAAAGAATAAGTCGATAAAATTATTTTTGATTACAAATATTTGAATACTAAAGTTTCGAAAAAGACTTTCAAATGGCTTCTACTAGCCACGCCCCAATAGGAGGGTGCAGATTGAAAATTACCTTAAAAAAGGACATTTTTAATTAAATATTTAAAAATAGAACAACGTGTGGAATTACAAAATTAATTATGAGGTGCTCTTAGCAAGATTTAAACCATGAGCAATAATAGTTTTCTATAAGATATTGTTCAAAGGACGAACACTAGATGGCAGTAATTTTGGCTGTTCCTTTGTAGGAACACTGGCGTGTATTTGCCAGAATTTTTTTTTATGCAGTTGGCATGAACGTCCATATATTAGCTTTTCTAAAAGCGTTTACGTGCAAAAAAGTGCATAGAAGCTTTTTTAGTTCAAACCTAACGAAAAAGTTTTATTTTCGTTCTGAATAGACGAAAAAGCTTTTTTTTACACTTGTCATTGTAAACCTTTTTTGGCGCGCACAGGTAAAATACCATATATTTTTGTGTTATTCTTAAATTTGTTGTTCAATTTGCTGGAAATAAACAGAAGGTAAAGTATTTTTTTAAAAGAGTTTGAAAAGTGCAGAGTTGTATCAAAAATTAAGCTATTGTAGTAAAGATGGAAAACAAACTGCCGAAAAGAAAACTGAATACGGTGGAAATTATAGAGATTCTTGAAAATGAATCTTCAGATGAAGAAATTGATACTGTCACCGTAATTCCACCTGTCCAAGTTGATGATGTCACTGACGAAGAACAATTGGACGATGATTTCATTGCAATGAATGAAAATGTCTCTGCTCTTGTGGAAGTAGTTGGTACGCTCGAATACGAAGCGCAAAGTGACATTGACAGCTTTAGTGAAGAAGAAAGTGCTCCACAAGAATGTGAAAGACATAAATATATGAATCAAAAAGATGATCCACCAACAAAAAAGCAATGTTTTTCAAAAACACGAAAACTAAAATTGGTTTCGGACAGGCCAGCTTATAAGCCAATGGATGCTTTTGGTAAACCTAATTGGAGAAATGCTAACAAAATTTCATACGACATTTGTCCAGATCCTGAACCATAACGAAATATGCAGCAAAAATTATATGATGATTTAAAAGGTTTATCTCCTTTACAACTATTCCACAAATTCTTCGACGAAGAAGTTATAAATTCTATTGTCGAAAATACCCTTACATACGCTGCACAACGAAACAACGCCACATTCGTATTCAATGACATCACACTTAAACGGTTTTTAGGAATATTGCTGCTTTCTGGTTATCACACTTTGCCATCTATAGCAGATTATTGGTCTACAGAGCCAACATTGGGAGTTCCAGTTGTAAAACAATGTATGTCTCGAAACAGATTTCTTCAAATCAAACGATACATTCATTTCTGGAATAACAATGAGTTGGATGCTAAGGATAAATTGGCTAAAGTAAGTCCATCCTTCAAGTCCAATATTAAAAAATATGGTCATATGGTTATATTTTCTTACATTTTCAGTTACGACCATTGTACGTAATGATGCACCAAAAGTTTTTGCAATTTGGTATCTGGGCGGAGGAACTTTCAATCGATGAGCAGATGGTACCATATTTCGGGCGCCACTCTTGTAAAATGTACATTCGTGGCAAACCGATCAGATTTGGCTACAAGATATGGTGTCTTTGTTCTTTGTCTGGATATTTGTATAACGCTATTCCATATGCTGGAGCCGATGACCGCTATGATCCGAAGCTTGGTTTGGGCGCGCAAACTATTCTGCGACTGGTTGAAAACATCGACTATCCAATTAGACACAAACTTTACTTTGACAACTTCTTTACATCATACACTTGATGTGTCTGTTGAGCGAAAAAAAATTGTGTTCCACTGGTACTGTGAGAAACAATAGAATTGCAGGTGCAAATTTAAAAACCGGGAAGGCGTTGCGGAGAGGTAGAATTCACTTGATTCTTCTTTCAAACTAATACATATGCTCTTTTTTGTCAGGTGAGTTCGATGCTGCCTTCGATAGAACTCAAAAAATACTTATTTGCCGCTGGCAGGACAATAAAGAAGTTACAATGGCCACCAACTACGACAGCATAAGCCCAACACACGCTGTAAAAAGATGGAAAAAGAAAAAGGTGAAGAAAGATGGCTCATTCCAAATTGGAAAATACGTAATGTACCAACAACCTGCAATGTTTCACAATTACAATCAGGGTATGGGTGGAGTTGGGTTACACGACAATGCCATTTAAAATTATAGGATCAGAATTCGATCCAAAAAATGTTATTGGCCATTGTGGCTTTCATGTCTCGATTCAGCAGTTGTAAATGCGTGGAAACTACACTGCTTCATTGCAGCTTTTGGAAAGATAAAACCGATGCCACAAAAAGGTTTTCGCGTTGCAATTACATCAGCTTTGTTATTAACTTCTGATAAGTCGGATGATCCTAGTAAAGTCGATAACGATTTTCTTCTCCCAAGTGAACTACCACGGATATCTGGAGAGCACGTAGTTGTTCTGCAAGAAAAAGGTTTTCGTCGACGTTGCAAGGTGTGCCACACGAAAACAATCAATATGTGCAAGAAATGTAATGTACACTTACACACTAAGTGCTTCGAAAAACATCACCAGTAGCTTTAAATATGGATTAATTAAAATATTTTAACAAAAATGTAATGTTCTCTCAGATTTTAACCATTTCTTATTTCAATAAAATTATTTTACTCTTAAGTTTTCTGGAAAAAGTTTTAATTAAAATTTTGCCAAATACAGGCCAGTGTTCCTATTTAAGAACACCATTTTCCTGGAAAACGCTTTGTCAGAAAAAATTGATTTGCATTTTTTTGAGTTGCTTGGACTCAAATCATTGTGAAATGGTATGTTAAACTGAACTCCCAAAAATATTTTTTGGCTTGGCTGGAAATGGGTTAAATTTATTCCGCCACCGTTTTGAATTTTTGATTTTAGACATCAGATTCAAAATCAGCGACCATACAAACTCCCATGTACCAATTTTTTTGCAAATCGAGAGATATTTTAAAATTTATGCTGCCGTATTAGATCAGCCATTTTGAATTTTTTATTTTTGACATCAGATTGTTAATCAGAAACTTTGCAAGCCACCTCGTAGAAATTTTCTATCCGTACAGTTTTGGAGAAAAAAAAGGGTATTTGGGACCTTAGAGTAATGGAATAAAATGTAATAAAAAAACGATAATTTCTGTGCCAGAATTTGGAACAACCACCATGACCGCTGGACAATCGAAACCAGTGGTTACTCTCTGCAAATTGAGTACTTATACGACATAAATGCAGTTGAAGAAGAGTGCAGTTTTAACCCTGGAGTACTAACTATATTTTTAATACGTAAATACTAATTATTAGTGGACTTGACTAAGATGCATTTTAACACTGATTTCTTGCGGTTCTTAGACATCAATCGTAGACAAAAGTTTTACATATTGCTATTCTGATAATACAAAAAAAAAAAATAAAATAATACAAAAAATTTGCTGTTTAGTATTTTTTAATTAAAAATTTATTTTAAAAATACTTTTATAATAAAATACATAAAAAATATAAACGATGCTAGTCGAATCGGCTAACGTTAGTACTCCAGGGTTAAGTAAAAGCACTCATTTGTAAATTCAGCCATGAATGTCTTAAAGCTCTTTAAGACAAATTATAATTTATAATAATTATCAACAAAATTTACGGTTTCTGCTAACAACGTTGTGTATAAATTTTATGAGATTTTGAAATTTAAAAAAAAACATTGTCGTAAATTTTAAAATGTGTGAAATTTTTTTAGTGTAGGCGTTTTTATTGTTGTTGTTGTTGCTGTTACTATGGTTTGTCCTTTTAAATATTGCTGCTATTTTTTTCTTCTCCTTGTCAACGAGAGTTTCCCAATTAAAGTTTGCCCCGAAGCAACTCAAGGATCGCTCCTTCAAATGGTTTCTTCATTTGCGACAATTCAGCTTTATTGCTATGTAGTAACTGCAATTGTGCACCATTGTTGCACACATACAAAGATGCAAGTTATTAGCAATATTATTGTGTAAGTGTATATGTCTGTGTGTGCTTGTGCAACCACTCAATTTTAATTGAAGTCAATAACAATGAGTTTCATGATGACCTATTTTTCTCGGGATTTCATTAACTTGCTTTTTGATTTTTGGTTTTAAAGGGTTGGCCAAGGGTTGAAGATTAAAAAAAAATTGGTACAAAAAATTTCATTAATATTAAGAGGTCTGCCTAGATTTTTGAATTAAGGAATCGATTGCTCTTTTCAAAACTGCATGCAATATATATGAGAATGGTTCCACCTAATAATTAATTTTTTTTTTCTTAAAGTAGAAACTTTTTGGGGACTTTATAGCTTTTATATTTAGTATAGTATACCTACAAAAAATTTTCTTTTGATAATTATTTGTAATCTATTCTTTGAATTTTTACATGATTTAAGTATGAGCTATGCTGATCAAGGTAGTTTTGAAGAGGACAACAACAACAACAACAATAACTTTGTACACGGAGGGAAATAATATTCTAATATTAAGCAAATATTTTGCTTGATATAAGAAAATTTTAAATTAAGTCTCATTTGCTCAAACCAAGCATTAAAAACTAAAATTAAGAAAAAAAAATTTATAATAAGCATTTATTTCCAAACTTGAGCAAAATAAACAACAGCTTGAAACAAGCATAAAATACATGATTCTAGAACCTGGAACAAGACTTGAATTAAGAAAATATTTTCTTAATTTAAGCAAACGCAGAGTTGTCGCCTTTGAACTATTCAGTGAATTACAAATCATGAAAATTTGAAGTTGTTATAAAAGAGTCGGTAGACAACAAAGTCTACGTTCAAGATCACTGTCACCAATGTGTGCCAACAAAGCATGCGAAAGTGTTGTTGCTTTGTGCAAATCGAGGAAATTATTCTAGTTTTCAATAAATTATTTACTTGAATCAAGCAAAATGTTCTCAATTGAATAGATTTCTCAAATTAAGTAAATTATTTTAGTTTTCAGTAAATTGTTTACTTGAATCAAGCAAATTATTCTCAACTCAAGAAAAATAAATTTCCTAAATCTAGCTAATTATTCTAGTTTTCAGACAACTGTTTACTGGAATATTAGACTCGAATTTAGAAAAAATATTCCTGAGTTTTAAGCAAATGTTGCTTGAGTTGAGTATTTTTTTTAAAATAAAATTTTTTTAAGTGTTTTAAATATGCTCAATTTTAGAAGTATAATGCTTGAATTGAGAAATTCACGCTTGAGTGTAAACTGATAGCCTATGTGCTTGATTCAATGCTTGATAATTTTCTTTCCGTGTATAGAGTCATTCACACAGCAGACTACAGAGACTGTTTCGGAAGGAGCTACCCGTTCCATCTTCAGTAGTATTGAGTGATTCAGCTATGAGCAACCCACTCTTAAAGGGGGGGGGGGGGGGAATAAACTCATCGAAATAATATGACGTTAACAGCAAGGGTTTTTTATTTTTAGGTCAAACCTGAAACTCTACTGGGATTTTTTATGTTCCAGTTAAATACTTTAGCTTTCTAGAAAAAACAGAAACTCAATTTTATGGAGAACGTCGGCAGATTCGTTGAACTCCAAAGAAGAATAGAGAAAACATACAAGAGGCTACAGGAACAGACAAAATCCCTGATAGAGTTTCAGGATTGACCTAAAAATAAACAAACTTATTTCTTTTAAATCCACACACGGAGAGAATTCGGAAAAATATTATTCCCTTTGCTCATAGCATGTGCGCTAATAGCGCACACTTATCGACTATGACCAACAGATCATAAACAAAGCATTTGTGCTCATAAATGCGAAGCAATATAAAATCATGAACTTGTGTAAGATGTTAGATTAGACTGGTCCTTATTTGTATGGAGAAAAAAATCTCGTTTGTTTTTCTTGAGCACCCTTTTATTTTGTTCCTTTATATAAGAAACGCATAAAAAAAGGTTTCAAAGAAATTGGACTTTATTGACACGTGCTGCCAGGTAAAATTAAAAAATTATCTACTACATATGAGAAAAAAAGCCTTACGGAATGACCATCTCCGAATTGGGTGATATTTTGCATTGAGAATCACTGAAGGAAACAATTTCATTTAAAGGAAAAAATGCTGGAGTTATTTTTTGCGGAGTTGCGGGGTGCACAAAATTGACAAAAATCGGCAAAAAGTCGAAAATCGATTTTTACTAGAATTCATATATCAATCACTTCTTAACCGAATGTTCAGTTTCAAATACCGTTGGAAAGATAATTAAAAACACTTTTGCTTTGTGCAGAAATATTTGAAGAATCAAAACTGAGAAAATTATCTCCGGTACCATTTCTGATGCCCGAGATATAAGACTTGGCATTCATTTATTTGAAAAAGTTAAAAAATTGCAATTATGTCAGAAAATACAAATGTATACGAAAAATATGCATATTATTATTTCGCTAAATTTAAGAAAAACGTTAACACTATTAATCAATACTACCAAAATTTAGACAATCAGATAACAATCAAAAATTCTGTGCTATCTCGAGTGTACTTTGGATTCGAATATCCTTCCCACAGGACACTGTGTATTAAAATCCAGAGTGGCATCTTTGACAAGATATTGTTAGTGAAAGTCTATATTTACATTTGCTTTAAGACATATGTAGTTTTTCTTAAAAAAAACAAAGTATTGTGAGATCGTCATTTTTTAACAGTTTTCTTAAAAACAACTTTGTCCTTGCGGGACATCCTATTTTTCCTAAATTTTTTTTTGGAAGATCTTGTGATTCGATATGCCTTAACGCTCATTCAGTTGCATTGCCTCTGAGTAAGTTTTAAGCTCCGAGCGGAAACTGTTATTGTTGCTCCAAAAAAAAAAAAAAAAAAAATTAATGACTTATTTTTAGACGCTAAGGAACAAAAAAATCGGATGCTCAACAATTTCTAAAATAAGGACCACCCTAATGTACATATTACCAAAGAGTTCATAATGTATGAGCAACTGGCGTAAGATGTGTTGCCAAAGTGTTGACTTGAAAGAAATTTTTACATTGACCTTGGATCAATCCTTTCAATACCTTTTTATAAAAAAATAATTAGGGTTTTCACAAGCTGTCGTATTGTTGTATGTCGTATTGAGTTTTCCATAAAAAATACAACAACTGTGAACATACTCTAAGGGTTTATTTTGTTGTATGTCGTATTTATACAGCTGACTGAAGAAACCAGTCAAAGAGAGAGAGTTTGTTAGTCAAAAGCTTCGCATGAAATCAGCAGAGTTTTCACATATCCTTGATCTTATAAAGAATGATCCCGTTTTTAAAAATATAAACAACTCACAGCAATTGTCGATCGATATAAGTTAGCATTTATCATGCCACTCTGTTAACACGTGCATCCGTTGAAGTCTGGAAATTGTAACACGAGCCAATTCGTGACAATTTTACAGTTCTAGCGGATGCAGCAAACGCAACGTCAGCAAGCAGCAATCACCTCTACAACAACATCAACAACAACATAATGCCAGCAAGCAGCAATCGCCTCTACAACAATATTAACAACAACATAATGCCAGCAAGAAGTGATCGCCTCCACACTAACAGCAATAGCAACAATAGCAACAACAACATAGCAACCAGAATAATAGCAGCGTAGCTTAAGTTACTCTTACTCTTGACTTTAAGTTTTAGTTCTAAACTCCGCTTTAATCCAATCGGTTATGATAACATTGGCACATAGTGCCTACTAATAAATAAACACTTTATCTGGCACATAGTGTCAGCCAATAAATTAATAAGCTGTTTTAATTGGAAATATAACTGGCGCCCAACGTGGGGCCACTGAAAAATTCTTCATAGAAAGAAAAGTGCAAAGTGGCCGTGAGCTCGGACTCATCAACAATGGAAACTTTTTCAAAAATCTGTCATAGAAAGAAGGATAAATTAAAAAGACAGAAAATTAAAATCTTTCATAGAAATAAGAAAGTAAAGAAAAAAGAACAAACAGAAAATAAAAATCTTCATGGAAAGAGTTATAAAATAAAGGTGTGTAAATTTATTTTTAATAGACAAAGTGCTAAAAATAAAACAGGAAAAACCTAAAGCTTTTAATAAAAAGGTGTACAAATTTATTTTTATAAACAAAGTGCCAAAATACAATTTGGAAAAGAAAAATTAAAGTTAAACACATGAGTTTGAACAAAAACATTTAGTTAAATAAAGTGAAAGTAAACATAGTAGAAACTATTTTAGAAAAAAATGAGAAATGAACCAAATGATTAAAATAAGAAAAGAAAAATTCTTCATAGAAGAAATAAAGTTACTGATTTCATAAAAGACATGAAAATTCTCTAAGGACCATTTTGTTCACAAAGGGCATAAGAGAAATTCTTCATAGAAGAAAAAAAGTGAATAATTTAATAAAAAACAGAAAACTTCTTCATAGAAGATATAAAGTTAATAGTTTTATACAAGACATGAAAATTCTCTAAATAATTAAAGAAAGAACAGGAGAATTTCTTCATAGAAGAAACAAAGTGAATAATTTAATAAAAAACAGGAAAATTTTTCAAAGATGAAATAAAACTAAATAACTGAAATAAGAAGAGAAAAATTCTTCATAAAAGAAATAAAGGTAATAGTTCAATAAAAGACATGAAAATTCTCTAAATAATTAAAATAAGAACAGGAGAAATTCTTCATTGTGAATAATTGAATAAAGAACAGTAAAATTCTTCATAGAAGAAATAAAACTAAATAATTAAAAAAAGAACGGAAAAAATTCTTCACAGAGGAAAAAAATGTGAACAACTGAAATAAATAAATTACATAGTGATTTGACAAGTTGTTCAAAACGTGACTTAATATCAAATAAAAAATATTTGCGAAAACAATAAGACATAAAATTTTTCATAAAGTCGAAGATTTTAGTTTAAGGAAAGATTAAATCTGAATCAAATAAGCTGAGAAAAATTATATCAGAAAAACAGTTGAAACCCGAGTAAAGATAGAAACTAAACAAGTTTTAAAAACAGTAGAAATTTAAAAAAACTCTTCATAGAAGAGAGCATTGAAAATTTAGAAATTGTTCGTGGAAGAAAAATTAAACAAGTCTTCATAGAAGAAAAATTAAAAAAGTTTTAAAAGAAAAACAGTTGAAACCCGAGTAAAGATAAAAACTAAACAAGTTTTAAAAACAGTGGAAATTTAAAAAATTCTTCATAGAAGAAGCATTGAAAATTTAGATATTGTTCGTGAAAGAGAAATTAAACACAGAAATATCAAAAGGGTATAAGTGACTGTTATGGAAAACGGTGCTAAAATTAAACAACTAAAAAATTAATTGTAAAAAACAATAAACAAACAAAAAAAGAGGAAAAAATCAATCAACTGAGGGTAGCACGCTAATCCGAGGCGTTGCCAACGAGGGAGCACTCCAAACAAGAAAAACATCATGAAGCTGCTCGTATTGTAAGATTAGTTATAATTATTCTTTCTTTTTATTAAAACTATAAATATTAAAATTATTTTGTTATAACAATTTAAAATAAAACGTAGATTTATACCGCTCTCAAGTTAAATTTATAAACGCTAGAATGGACGCACAAACACTACAGGCACTTTTAAACACTGCTATTGCAGCTGCAACTAGACAGGTAAAACAGGACTTCCAGGCTACAGTCGACGAACTGACATCTAGACTTGCCGCAATAGAGACCCCCGCTCAAGTTGAGGAATATAAAGAGATAACCATTACTCCGGACGCTCCACCCTGTGGGGAAACTTTAGACTTAATTAAATCACTGCCTGAGTTCAGCGGTGAACAGGTTCGGTATATTTCGTGGCGACAAGCCGTGTTCGCAGCATATAGGTTGTTCGAACCATTTGTTGGTACCTCGAGACATTACCAGGCTGTGGCTATTATTCGTAATAAAATCTGGTGCCGAAACAATTAAATATTTTTACTGACCACCAACCTCTAACTTTTGCAATATCCAACAAAAATCCAAACTCGAAAATCAAAAGATGGAGAGCCTTTGTAGAAGAATTTGCTCCAAAATTTTTCTACAAACCAGGGAAAGGAAACTTTGTCGCAGATGCTTTATCTAGACAACACGTCAACATGTTAGAAGAGCCCTCTGTCACAAGCGGAGGTACCATGCATAGTGAAAAGTCACTAACTAAAATCATAGTTTCTGTACAAAATCCTCTTAACTGCTTTCGAAACCAAATTGTCATTCGCAAGGGCAATGAAACTGAAAAGATAACTAAAATTATATTTAGATCAAGACTTAGGCACACAATAACGTATGTAAATATGGACGACCTCTTTGTAACACTTAAAGAGGTAATCAACCCAAATGTAACCAACGCAATACATTGCGAACTGCCAATTCTAGCACAAATACAGAATAAATTATTAACAGCCTTTCCTTCCGTCAAGATATGTTATGCAGGAAAATTAGTCTTAGATATTCCTAACCAAAACGATAAAATAGAGATAGTAATAACTGAACACAATAGAGCTCACCGCGGTGCGCGAGAAAATATGCAGCAAATCCTGAAAGATTATTATTTCCCTGAACTCAGAAAAACAATAAAAGAAGCAATATCAACATGCAAAATCTGCCAGGAGGCAAAATATCAAAGACATCCAAATAGAATTAAGATAGCAGAAACACCCATACCCTCCCACCCAGGCGAAATATTGCATATTGACATCTATTCAACAGACAAACAACATTTTCTCACCCTTTTAGACAAATTTTCTAAGTATGCAATAGTCAGTCCTATAAAATCTCGAGCAATACTAGATATTAAACAACCACTAATTAATATGGTAAGTTTTTTCAAAGATACAAAAACAATAGTTTGCGATAATGAACGATCCTTAAACTCTGAAACCATCAAAACCACGCTTAAAAATAACTTTAAAATCACCGTATTCACTACACCCCCCTTTCATTCTACGACTAATGGCCAGGTAGAAAGGTTTCACAGTACTCTTACTGAAATAGCTAGATGCACTAAGCTTGAAGAGAATATTTCTGATACACCCGAACTTATTGCATTAGCAACTGCAAAATACAATAGAACAATTCACTCAGTTACAGGGTACAGACCAATAGACATCATACATTCGACACCAAAGACATTAATGAACGAAATAAGCAAGAAAATTGCTACAACACAGAATGAAAATTTGAAATACCACAATAAGAATCGGAATAAACAAACTTATAAACCAGGTGAAAAGGTACATGTCAAAACAAACAAGCGTATTGGAAACAAATTCAGTAAATTATTTGTCGAGAAACAGATTCAGAAGGACTTAGGGACTACTGTTCTTATTGACGGCAGAATAGTGCATAAAGATAACTTACGATAAACTATTTCATTGCAGAATCTCACTGATATTCATTGGTCCATCCTTTGAAAAGCTACTGGACTACTCAGACTCATTCTACATTCCAATTTCCAGTGGAAAAATAGCAGTCTATACCAAATTCAAATCCATGGTACATCGAACAAATCTTACAGCATACAAGGCAGTTGTGGACGAGAATGAAAAACTTTTAAATCTATTTCCGATATCTCCAGTTAAAAAACTTTTGCAACCTGATAACGATCAGATCTCTCGTCTCCTCGAGTCACTACAAACCCATCATAGACATGCGAGAAGCTTAAATTTTATAGGAACAACATTGAAAGTAATAGCAGGCACTCCAGATTTTGACGACTTTAACGAACTAAAAAATAAACAGAAGAACTTAATAGAATCACATGAAAGACAAATAAACATAAACACGAACATACAAAATCAAATAAACAAGATAACTGACACAATTAATAAAGTACTTAATAACACAAAAACACAGACACTTACCACAGGACACCTTGATGAGCTAATACTAAGTAGAAATAGAGCCATAATAATTGACTTAAATAATATAATGTACGCAATAATGTTGGGAAAAATAAAATTAATAAATCCCACGTTATTAGATAGCAAAGAAATTGAACAAATAATTATGTCTGAAAAATTTGTGGATATCTCTGTTAATGACATTGTAAGTAACTCTAAGTTAGAAATCTTTCAAAATGATGAAGAAATATTGTTTTTAATCCGATATCCATTAATTGAAAAAATTTGTAAGAAATTAATGTTATACCCTGTAGTTCATAATAAGTCAGTTTTATTGTTAGAAACAAACATAATAGCTAAATGTACGAACCAAATGATTCCGATGAAGAACTGCAAGAGCGCTGCAATAACAACATTCTGCGAACCTACGACGGAAAGTCCTTGTGTAGAACAACTAATGAATAACTATACTGCAACTTGTCAATCAGCATCAGGACACGATATACCTCCCATAATTCAAGTCGATGATGGAATCATCGTCATTAATGACCAAGTCACTAAAATAAAGGAATACAATAAACCACCTATCACGGTTCAGGGAACCTATCTCATAACATTTGAAAAAGAAGTTAGCATAAACGAAACAATTTACACCAACGCAAAACAAGCAATTTTTTCGAGTCCCGAAGTTCCAGCAGCTCACAAAGTTAATTTAAGTGAGCATCTTTCTATTCTTTCACTACCATATTTGCACGAGGCGAGTATCAAAAATTTAGAGCATATTACTGCCTTAAGGGATGAAGTACGAGAAGGAACAAAACAATGGTACTACCTTATATTTGGAGTAAGCGCTGCAGGGGTTTTAATTATTGGTGTACGTAAGTGGAGAGAAAGACAACAAAAATTGAAGGACAAAAACAAAGTCGCTAATGTCATCCAATCACTAAATCAAGAAGCAAGTACGTAAAGGTCCTGAAACAGCCAGGGACTGCTGTTTTTAAGAAGGGGGGCAGTTAGCATTTATCATGCCACTCTGTTAACACGTGCATCCGTTGAAGTCTGGAAATTGTAACACGAGCCAATTCGTGACAATTTTACAGTTCTAGCGGATGCAGCAAACGCAACGTCAGCAAGCAGCAATCACCTCTACAACAACATCAACAACAACATAATGCCAGCAAGCAGCAATCGCCTCTACAACAATATTAACAACAACATAATGCCAGCAAGAAGTGATCGCCTCCACACTAACAGCAATAGCAACAATAGCAACAACAACATAGCAACCAGAATAATAGCAGCGTAGCTTAAGTTACTCTTACTCTTGACTTTAAGTTTTAGTTCTAAACTCCGCTTTAATCCAATCGGTTATGATAACATTGGCACATAGTGCCTACTAATAAATAAACACTTTATCTGGCACATAGTGTCAGCCAATAAATTAATAAGCTGTTTTAATTGGAAACATAACTTATACAACTTAAAATTGTGCTGTTTCGGTTGGGGTCCACAGGCGATGGAGTTTCCGTACGCACGGTAGCATCAATTTTTGGAGTGGGTGATGGTGGTACCATTAAAAAAATAACAAATCGGGTTTTAGCAGCTCTACGAAAACTCAGAAATAGATTTTTGTACTGGCCTAATGAAGCGGAAAGATAAAGCCGACAATTTCAGCAACAAAACAAAACACAACCAGGGTGTGTCGGCTACGTAGATGGCTCTGAAATTAGACTAGCAGAGGCACCTGCGAAAGATCATGCTTACTATTTTTCGCGCAAACGTCAGTACGCTATCAAAATGCAAGTCATATGCGATCATAAACTTCGCATTAGACAAGTTATAACTGGTTATCCGGGAAGCGTTCATGATGCGAACATTTTTTTAAACTGCCCACTCGCTGAACATCCTGAGCAATATTTATCTACGTCTCAGTGGATGGCTGGTGACAGTGCTTATCCCCTTAAGTCACTTTTAATAACGCCCTTTCGACAAAATAGCACAGAACATACAAGAGATGTCAGGGAACAATTCAACAAATATTTTTCAAAATATCGGGTACGAATCAAAAACTGCTTCGGAGTGTTGAAGGAAAGATTTGGCAGCTTAAAATAATTGATGTTAAGAAAGCATAATAAGCAGAACATGAAAGAGTGTGCTGCAGAATGTTTGGGTTATAGTGTGCTGCATTATTCACAATATAATCATACGCTTCAATGAAAACAATGAGGACCTCGATGAAATATTACTGCCACAATTTGATTTTCTTCCATCCGACAATTTACGTAATAGTTTAGTGAGTTTTGTACAAAGCCAATAAAATGTTCAGTAAATATAAGTTGTGTCAATTAAATAAAAACTGACTTACGCAGGTGCTCCGAAATCTTACTTGAACCCAATAAGGACGATGATGCCATATGGCATCACTAAGTCGGATGTCACGAAACTAACGGTATCACATAAAATTTAGTCAAAATCAATACTTAGGTAAAAATTAGGCCATATGTGAAAAAATGTTATAATTCTAAAGAGTTAATCACTAGACATTTTGTAAATTTTTCGAGCTTATTTCTAACATTTTTTTGTCTTATGTTCTTGGAGATAAACTCGAAATACTGACTTTTGCTAAAATTGTCGTACATACATACATACTAGGGAGTCCAATTCCGGAAGCTTTTCTCGATCACGGGATTATCGGGATTGAAAATCTCAATCCAGGGATTCCGGGATTAGTTCGGGATTAAAAATTTTAAGAAGTAAATAATTCAAAACGTTTTCAACACAATTGTTTGTTATTTATTACTAAATAATTCATTAATTCCTTTAAATGTAAATTAATTCTTTTATAATGTAACTTAAACAAAACATATTAAGGGTATTCACAATTGCGCTGTTTTCAGTGTAGTTTAAAAGCCCCTGGTATTGATACCACTCTTTTCTGAGCGGTTTTATATTTTTTGTTGTTTTACGGGAAATTTCTAAAAACTAAAAGTGTGGTCATTTTAAGTAGCCCAATGGATATGTTTATCGAGCGTGGTTTTTAAACTTTCATAAACAACTGATCGGTGTCCAGTTATTTTCTAATTGCAAAAATAGAAGAAGCTCAAAATGCAAATTAAACTTTTTTATGCCATAAATTAATAAAATATATCTAATTGGATTTTTAATTTATTTGCATAGTAACAAAAAGCTATAGTGGGAGGTTCCCACAAATTCTATTTTAAAGGGTGCTCATAATTGTGATTTTAATTATTGCAAAAAAAAAACTATATTTTACCACACAAATGTGAATACCCTTTTTGTTAAAAATCAAAGAACTTAAATCATATTAATGACTAGCATATTGTATTAATTTAACCCTTGCAGTGGATTTTCCCTCCCTCAATACCCTTATTGTTAAAAATCAAAGAACTTAAATAATATTAATGACAAGCATATTGTATTAATTTAACCCTTTCAGTGGATTTGCCCAATATATTGGACATGTCAGAAAGTAGTTTCTATATGTATTTATTTTGGAAAGGTTTTTTTTAAATCAAATCGTTTGGTTCTATGACAAAAAGATAAACCAACATGATAAAAATAAATTTAGAGACATATTTGATATTCAAATCAGTTGGATTTTCGATTTTGTGGCAAATAAAAGCCAAAATATTTTGGTTTGCCTATTTTATAAGAAAAAATCAACCGGACAGAGATCAAAATTATGTTTTTTTTATCTTTTTATGGCTTTAAGGATAAGAATATTAAGAGGGTTTCAAAAAACAAAGATCTAAAGGAACCTTTAAGGGATTAAAAAAAAGACTTTGGAGCAAAACAATTTTTTCTTTGTACAAGCTTGTAAAACGTAAGTAGCGCAGGTTAAAATGAAAGGTATGTTTTTGCATCTTTTAAGGACCTAAATGATAGTAATATTACCTCAAAAAAAATGATTTTGTTCTTAGTTAGCCTAGGCATTGAAAGGGTTAAAGAACAAAAAATATAAAAAAGAACAATTTAAGGTATTACTTTATAAATGTTACCCTTTTTTTTGTGCACCGTCTTTATGTTTTCTTGAGTTTAAGGCAAAT
This sequence comes from Dichetophora obliterata, assembly GCA_963920525.1. Classification (NCBI taxonomy): domain Eukaryota; kingdom Metazoa; phylum Arthropoda; class Insecta; order Diptera; family Sciomyzidae; genus Dichetophora; species Dichetophora obliterata. The sequence goes on from OY986435.1 coordinate 165,664,307, forward strand.
TAAGGTTAGAAAAAACTTTTCAAATTAAATTTTTTGTTTTAATTACTTTTAAAGTAATACATTAAGCTGATCAACGCGTCTTATTTTTCATAAGAGAGTTTTGTTCGAATCTTATTACAAATACAACCCGCTGATGAGAAGCACCGTTCTGATTCTATGCTAGTTGGAGAAATAGTTGTACAATAGTCGTAAGAAATTTGTTAGTTTCGATCGCGATTGCCTTCACCATAAAACAAAATTATTTCCTAAGTCAGAAGATCTGACAATTTTAAAACACATAGCTGACGTTCTGATATGGCAAATTCTTCTAAAACTTTGTAAAGGCTTTGCTCCAGTGATTCGACCTCATCGTCCTAACAATCTTTTTCAGCCTCAATAAAATGTTTTTTTTCTAATTCTATATTCAGATCAACTTAAACTGAAATGTTTGCATTTACATGAATATTTTTTGTAGAAAGTTTTTATTTAAAAATCCCGGGATCCAGAAAAGACAATCCCAGGACTTAAAGTGGCTTAAATCGTCCGGGATCCCGGGGTTGACTACCCTAATGCATACATACCTGCTACACCAAGGACACCGTATCGCCATAAACTTTTACGAAATCCTAAAAAATTTGGATTTCTGAGAAAAACTCAGAAAATAAAATGTTTTTTTTCACAACAAATCGTTTTTATTTTATTTAATTGAATTTATTTCCAAATATATGTAATACATTTAACTATTATTTAATATATAAGTTATATTTTGTACTTCAATTTTAACTCCTCCATGGCAAGTCTTTCTTTCATTTGAAGTTCAAGAATTTTTAACCTCTCTTTACTCTCAATCTTTTTCTGTTTCTGCTCTATTTCTTTATCTTTTAGTGCAAGTTCTTTTTCTCTTAATTGCATTTTTTCTCCTTGAACTCCATATCTTTATCAAATTTTTGCTTTTTCATCTTCATCATATCTGACTGAAATGCCGTGATGTCTGACACTGCAGTCCTAGAATAAATGCCTTTACGGCTAGTCAACTGGCCACTTTCATTTCGCCCAGAATTTAAATTTTCATTATTTCCGATTTCAGTCATGTTCAGTCAAAGCCTTGCTGGGTGATGATGGGGACAAAGTATCTTCTATTAGGACGTTGTCAGAAAGTCTGGCGCCGCACAACTCATCGAACTCATAAAAATGGCACTTTTTGAGCAAAGTCGCTAAAAATTGTATTCGAATACTTTAAAAAGAAATTAAAAAGGCCCCTATAGACAAGCAACTAATCGTACAACTGGTTGATAAACTGGCTTCTGATTGATGAAAATAAACAGTCTGTAGGTGAGTTTTTTTTTCAGTTGTTCAACCAGTTTTCCAAACCGTTGCTAAAAATCAAAACGTTTTGATTTTTTCGGCTAAAGCCCAACGAGTTGATAAAGTAGCTGTGGTGCTTTTAGTGAACTTAGCGAGCAAACGGAAAACTTCATTTTAAATATTCTTATTTTTGTGGCCGTTGCTTTGGTTTTTGGAAAAGTTCTGCTATGGGCATTTTATAAATAAAATGTTTCGAACTGAAATTGAACAGCTGCCATCAACTGGAAATTTGTGTCTGTAGGAAAACACATCAACCAATTTATCAACCAGTTGTGCGGTTAGTTGCTCGTCTATAGGTCCTAAAGGGGAGCTTATAACGTTTACCTTTCATTGTTTCTCCATTCATGCTGCCTGCGCCGGTTGAGCCCTCCCAGCTTTTGGCCTTGTTATAAGCTGTACGCATATTGCGAATTTTTGAGAGTGCCACCTTGCAGTCCACATTCGTTTTTAATATTTCCGCAAAGCGTTTATAGTATGTTTGAGCTGTTGGCTTCTAAAAGCAATAAAATTATCAAACTTCCAAGTTTGTTTTGTTAAACCTTAAACCTCAAAGGCCCTGTTTTCCATTAAAAATTCCAATAATGTTCTTTCTTCTGCAACTGTCCATTTTTTAGTTGGATTACAGCGGTTGCGCTTTTTTTGGATACAGCGGTTGGCTGAAAATATCCTTTATTAGTGAAATTAAACATTCGTTTGTTTATCTGCATTATTACTTACCTCAGAATCAAAAAGCACTTCCACGTCAAAACTTTCAAGAAATTCAATTTCTTCTCCAAACATTTTTGCCACGCAACATAAAAAGAAAAGCTGTTATGGTAGTGATTTTTTTTTAAATATGTACACTTGAAATGTACACGGTAATAACAAATTCGTAACAAGAAAGAACAGCACTGGTGAAATATGAGAAGCAGTATACAGACCAAACACGATTGTATTGTCGTAAAATCGTTTTATATGGAAGGAAACAACAAAAATTGTACAACTGTTGTGAAAAAATACGACAATACAACAATACGACAGCTTGTGAAAACCCTAAATATCTTATAAACTATAAGAAATTGACATAAATTTGACATAATAAAATTTTATTTGTAAAAAAATACTATGTTATAACCATGGCTAGGATTTTGATGACATGCCATCTTTTTTCTGCAGCTTCTAAGTCATTTCCTGGTTATTTAGAACTTCCATTTATGTTTCCTAAATTCCAAACATGAAAAGTTTTTAGGTCAGTTTTTCGTAATTATTCACCGTTTTTTTGTCGGATTTTGTTTTCAGGTAATTTTTACTAGATCTAGGGCATTTTTTGTGTAATTTTTAGCGATTTTTAAGTTATTTTATTGTCATTTTTATGCCTTTTTAATTTTTGGAGCATTTTTCGGGTTTTTAGGTCTTTTAAGTGTGATTTTAAAAGAATTTTTTTCGTTTTTTTTCGTACTAAAAATGTAAAAATACAAATTTTTATAATATTCCATTAACAATAATCTCTTCAATCAAAAACATTACCTTTCGAAAAAGGAGTAGCTTTGTTTATAGAACTCGAAGAAAAAAAATTCTGCGCGTGATGAAACTGACGAAAGTGTATTTAAAAAGATGAAACAATGTTAAGATAAAAACTCATGATATGCTAATTTTAATTAACTCTTTTTGTATGCACTATTGCTGAAATATAAGGAGTTACAAATTTCAATACTATGAAATAAACTATATAACTATAGTATATAGATATTCGCTAAGGGGTAGTTTTGTCCAACTTCTAGGTAAAAGTGCTGCCATTTCTCATCAAAAAATTCTTAAAAATATTGTCCATTACATTTTTACAGCGGAAAGGAGCAATTTTAAAAAATTTTCAGAGGACAAGTGGCGTAAGTCCATTTATATCTCCCTTAATAATGGAGATTATCGCTAAGGGCTGGTTTTGTCCACCTTCTGTTTAAAAATGCTGCCACTCCTCATCAAAAAATTCTAGAAAAATATTTCCTAATAGATTCCTACAGCGGAAACGAGAAATTTAAAATAATTTTCAGTGGCGCAATTCCAAATATTTTTACTAATATGCAATATTCTGCATCATTTTTATGTATTATTTAGTTTATTTTTTACGATATGAATAGCTCCAATTATTCTCTTGACCTAGCTTCAAAAAACTGAGTCTTCATGTTTGGAATTTATCTTAAGAATTTTTCTTAATGTTACATTTTCTCAAAACTACCAGAAATGGACTTACGCCACTTGTGCTCTGAAAAAATAGTGTCATTTGTCAGAGTAATAATAAAGTATTGCATTTTGTTCAGAGATTACGTAAGCTAGGAGTTTCTAGCCCGTACTCATAAATAGGTTACATTTTTCTCTTCACTTCTACGTACTAAACTCAATTTCCTTAAAAAATGGACTTACGCCACTTGTGCTCTGAATAGCTCATATCGTCTTTGAAATATGATCCTCTCGTCAGTGCAGAAGTAGAAAGAAGTTTTTCTATTTACAAAAACATTTTGCCAGACAATCCACGTTCTTTCACTTTTAATAACTTAAAAATATACCTTAGAATACTGTAACGCTATGTATTAAAATAGTTATGTATTATTTTTAAAGCTTTATTCTTTGATTAATTTTTATGTAATCGTTTGCGTTTTTTAGGTAATTTTTGTCAGTTTCTAGGTCATTTTCTGCAGTTTGTAGATAATTTTTGTAATTCTTTTGGGTAATTTTTTTCAGTTTTTTAGGTCATCAAAATCCGAGCAATGGTTTTATAATGGTATAATAATGTTATAAAATTATTTTCATAAAGCACAATTTACAAAAATATACATTACAATTTATTAACATTTACAACATTTACAATTTTAAACATCTGCATTTATTTTTTGTTCTAATAATAATTATTTACTTTATTTCACTTATATAAATATACTATAGTTATATAAATAGTTATAAATATATTTAATTAAAACTTTATTAACTATCAAGTGACTAATGAACTGTTTACTTGATTACTTCTTTTTTATTAACTTTATTTATTTACGTATTTATTTATACCTAAACCAGACTGTTGCCGAAATTGTTTAAATTTTTTTTTCTGTACTGCTTCATTTCTAATGAAGCTTCTATGTTATTTTTTTGTATTCTTCGTCATAACTACTTATTAATAATTTATTATCAACGCTTTTAAATTGTAAACGCTTTTAAGACCAATTCATTAATAATAAATGCAATTTCGTTGTTCATAAAAATGGTGGAAATAAACAATTTGTCATATTATATGATCAGTGTTTTACACATTTTTTATACTGAGTTATAACAAAAATTGTGAGCATAGTCCATAATAAAGGGTCCGTCAAATAACTTTTTTTTTTTGAAAATTCTATTAAAAAAAAATTACTAAATATTTTCTCAAATTTCTTTTTTTATTTGAAAGTACAATCCTTCCAGTTAATAATGAAAAATAATTTCATTCAAATGGCTGCCTCGGCTGGCCATGCAGTAGCCTACACGATCGGTCCAATTTTTAAGCACATTATCGATTGTGTGCAGCTGTATTTCACCAATGGCTTCACGAATATTGTCCTTTAAAGCGTCAATTGTCTCTGGCTTGTCGGCGTAACACTTATCTTTGAGGGCACCCTTCGAATAAAAGTCAAAAGGTGTCAAATCGCAGCTCCGAGGTGGCCAAACGACATCAGCTCTGCGGCTGATAATGCGATCTTCAAAAACAGGGCGCAAAACATCGAGTGTAGCTTCGGCTGTGTGGCACGTAGCGCCGTCCTGTTGAAACCAAATGTTGCCAATATCCTCCTCTTCATGTGAACAAAAATTCGTTCAACATGGCCCGATAACGATCGCCATTGACTGTAACGGCCACTCCTTGCTCATTTTCGAAGAAAAATGGCCCAATTATGCCTCTGGACCAAAATCCGCACCAAACAGTGACTCGTTTTGGGTGCAGCGGCTTTTAAATGTATGCGTGCGGGTTTTCTGTGCCACAAATGCGACAATTTTGCTTGTTTACATACCCGCCAAGATCAAAATGAGCTTAATTTGAAAAGATGATTTTTTTGGCAAAATCGGCTAAATTCTGTAAGTCGATCGCAGGCCCACTTAGCGAAGCGAAAATGCATTGGATGGTCAGTTGGCTTCAACTCCTGAACCAATTGGACTTTGTATGGCGTCATACCAAGATCTTTATGCAAAATTCGTCTCAATGATGTCTCCGAAATGTTCAATTGTTGAGAACGACGGTGAATTGTTGTTGATGGCGCTTCACGCACAATTTCTGCCACAGTAGCAATATTCTCGGGTGTACGCACTGCTTTTGGCTTTTCACGCTTTGGTTTATCGATGAGGATGCCAGCTTCTTTCACTTTTTTTACAAGATAACGAACATACGGAGCTGACGGTGCTTCTCTTCTTCCAAAATCCGTACGCAATTTCCGCACACATTCTGCAACATTACCATAGTTGAAAAAAAAACGTTAGATGGCGGACCCTGTACATGATTAAAACTTATATATGGTTAATAGAAACATATTTTGTATTCATAAGATACAAAAGCTCATCAAATTAAATCAGAATAAACTTGTACAGTGGGCTGGTCACAGCTGCATCACTGAAAAAACACTGAAGATGGAATGCGTAGCTCCTTCCGAAACAGTCTGCCTAGTTTACTGTTGGCTTGACTCTATACAGAGCTGTTATTGTTGTTTCCTTCTTCTAAAATTACTTGATATTAATGGCTAACAAAGGAAAGAATGTTAAACAAATTGTATTCGCTCAAAAATGCACAGTTCTTGACTTTCTTTTTATAAAATTTTTTTGAATTAAAAATAATTGGGTCAATTTTCTTACATAAAATTTGGATTATTTTTCTGAGATTTGAATTATTTTTACTTGGATTTTGTTTCTGAGTCCAATTTATAGAAATTTTTTAGCTTAAAAATTATTGTAGAAACTTCTTACATAAAATTTAAGTTTTTGCTAAGCAGAGCAACAGACTTGTTTGCAACAATTTCCAATGTTTAGTCCAATTGTTAGAACACAGAACTAAGTTCGCAGTGTAATTGTTGTATATTTTGTTATTTACTATTAATATCATGTTTTCTTTTCATTTGTTGTACACCGGGTTCTACAGAGAGCAATGTAGTTAAGAACACTATGTGAAGCAAGAAATTAGTGCTCTAACTCAGTGTTTTGAGATCCATATCCGTACTCACCATATCATACCACCCCCTTGTGTTAGTGAGCGTGTCAAGATAATTACTTATAGAATTTTTTATTTACAACTTTAAAGATCAAATTGATCATAAATTCCACGTACTATAGCATAATTATATTGTTTTCAATATAATATTCCGACTTGTGGTAGACTAGGTATGCCGCACTTAGTTTTAATAGAGTCCATTGTGTGCAGACTAAAAGTCAAGAGGCAAATTTTATCAACATAAAATGTCTGTACGAAACTAATTTTAGATAAATTTTGTAGATAACACGCACTTTTGGTGTAGTTATCTGTTAGAATCTGTTTAGTAAACAATTCAAAATGTGTTTCAGGTTAATCGTATTCGTCAGTTTAAATTGAAATATTTTCCTGATGAAATAAAATATATATGAAATTTGGATACCAAATTTTTAACCCTAAGTGTGTTTTTATGTGCATTGTAGTTTTTGAGCACAAAGCTCAAAGTCATGACTCATCCTCTACTCCCTAAGCATTTTGCTGTTATCATCATTTTCCGCAGATAGTTTATAAATTGCTGGACTAAATTGATAAAGTAAAGTACATATATTCATACAATCAAATTTCGATTCGAAAAGCAAATCGATTTCTCAATTTTACTTTAGTTACACACAGCAGGCCCGTAGCCACGATAAACCAAAGGGGGGGCTTGATTAAAAAAATATTAATAGTTTTTGATATCGATAAATCAAAAGGTATTTTTTATATGTATACTAGCGCTGCTTTGCCTGCGATAAAAATATTTAATGCCATGTACAAATTTGAAATATTAAAATTAAAGTACGGATTTGCGTTTTATCTTCAAATGCAAAATATAAAAATATTTGTGCCTGTTTAATAATTAAAAAATGGTATAAATATTAAAAAATTACTTTATTTAATTTGAATTTTCTTCTTACAGTAATTGTTATGGTGACATAAAGTTGCTTGGCTTTTTCTGTATTTTAAACTTTTAATTAGTCCTGCATAACAGGACTATAATAACGGTAAACGTAAGAATTTTGAAAATATTTTGTACAAATATCTAGTATATTGGAAAAATTTCCATTATTAGAACATCAAAATTATTGCGATATCTTTAAAACTACAGATTTTATCAACATAACACATTTTCTTTAGAATTAGAATTAGAAAAAACCGATTGAAATTTAAATTTTTTAATTTGCAAGCAAACGTCTCGTCAATTTTCAAATCGATGTTCATAAAATTTTCTTTGTCTGAAAGGTCAATTAAATGAATTTGGAGAAATAAGAAAAGATTAACTAAATGATTGTTTTCACAAAATCTTTAAAATAAATATTCAATTTGTGCTCAAAAAATAGGCCAAAAGTTATTTTTGTTGTGTTTTTTTTTTCAATTTCCATTTTCCCCACTCTTTCATAGTACATATAATTTATCAGAAAAAATTGCTTTATTTTGACACAAAACTCAATAAACAGCATTAAAAATCTCAAAATGTTATTATATTTTTTACAATGTTCTACAGCTTAAAAATAATTAAAAAAATATCAAATATGACAAGCTACATTATCAAATTTTAGTCTTATACTATGTTAACATTGGGTCAAATGACTCATTTCAGTTCATTCAGCTAAATGAGAAACGAAGTCATTTCATTTCCCATACAAATTCTCAGTTGAAATTCAGCTCATTTAAAACAAATTAATGAATTTGGATACGTTCTTTAAACTTATTACAAACTATTTCAAAAGTATTCAATGGATAAAAAAACACCGAACATACTAAAAACAAATGCAAGCTTCAAACAACAAATCATTTTATACGCGTGTATGATCATTAATATCAACCAGTAAAAAAAAAAGAGCCAGTTGTTCAAAGCACTTGTCACTGATTCCAAATGAGTCATTTGGCCCAATTTAAACGTAGTATTATACGACTAAAACCGTTTGAAATATAGCATTTTCATTGATTTTGGAGTGGTTTAAAGGGGCTTGGAAATCCATTTTAGCACAGCTGTTGAAAGTAACCATACAAATAAAATGACCAAATTTTTAGCATATTGTAGACGTGAAAAGTAAGAGTGACAAAATATTAATAGCCTATCAAGATTTCGTTGAAATGAAAAATCGTTTGGTACCTATGTCGTCTAAATTTGTTTCAATGGTTCTCGCGTGAATGTCAAATATCCGTGCAGTGTCACAACGCTTTTAATAAATAGTATAGATAGATAGATAGATAGATAGATAGATAGATAGATAGTATAGATATATAGACCAATACAATTGGGAAAAGTCGGGAAAAGTAAGCTGGCAAGGCTACAAAATATAATTTATGTTTATAACTGAATTCTGACAACTCCTCTCAAAACATTTGCAAATAAAATTAATCAACACTGTATGACGGCAAGAATCTCCCCGAAAGCTGACTTTACTTTTATCAAACAAGACTGACTCTCTCTCTGATTCAATTACGCACATTTTGGGGTTGTTTCCTGACAGCCAGATCATTGTAGCAGGTGATTTCAATGTCCACAGCCCGGCTTGGTTACGTCATTCGGGCCCACTGACACCTGTTGGCCAATATGTTGAGCTATTTGCTGAATCGAACCAATTGATTAAACTTGTGATATGCATAGCCATTGTGATATGTAAAGTGATATGCATAGCCATAATATCCTTGACCTTTTTCTGACTTGGCATCATGAAAAATATGATGTGAGTGTCAACGCACCTCTTGGTAACTTGGACCATTGTACCATCTCCGTTATTTTTTCATATTCTAACCCCTGCACCTACGCTTAAAGCCCCGAAGAGGATTGCATGGTTTTATGGAAGGGCAATTTGGACTGCGTTAAATAATTTTATTGCAACTTTAATTGGAAATTATGTTTCGCTGATAGAAATATGAATGCCGCGGCTGTCATGGTACAAGAAATTATTTTATTGGGTATGTGGTCTTTCATTCCCAATAAGATGAGAATCATTAAACCAAAAGATCACTCATGGTTAAATGAGACTTGCAGAATTGCAGTCAGGTCCAAAGAAGAAGCCTTTCAGAATTGGCATTCTAACAAGAATACTAATACTAAAAGACTTCGCATTGAGGCAAGGAATCGCTGTAATGCAATATTAAAACTCGAAAAGTTTCTGCACGAAGCTCGCATCCGAGAAGAAGTTCTTCTCTGCCCCAAAGGGAGCAAAAATTTTTGTTCATTTGTTAAAAGAGTGAAGATTCAGAGATCGTCATCGATTTCAACTGTTTTAAAAGATGACCAAATCTTCACTGACTCGGCTGATAAAGCAAACCTATTGGCTAGATTGTTTGCACGAAATTCCACTCTCCCAGATAGCAATCGGCCACTGCCTTTTTTGAGGGTGGATCTTCTACAATGCAGGAGATATACTTTCGAACGAGAGCAGTTAAAAGGGTCCTTACAAATCTCAACGTAAAAAAAGCCTCCGACCCGGATGGCATACCGTCAATTGTGCTTAAAATGGGTGCTTCTTCGCTGGCTCGGCCTTTGCGCAACCTTTTCAACATCTCCTACAGAACAGGAGTATTTACATCTTGTTGCAAGGTGGCAAATGTCCAGCCGGTACCAAAAAAGGGCGATGCCACAAACCCTGCAAATTACCGACCCATTGCGATATGCTCTACGCTTTCCAAATTTATGGAAAGCATAATAATCTTTAACATCATGAACTATCTGAAGCTCAACCAACTGCTTACAGATCGTCAATATGCTTTCCGTAGGGCTCGCTCTACTGGTGATCTTATGCTCTAGATATTTCAAAAGCGTTTGACCGAGTGTGGCATAAAGCGCCCTTGTCGAAACTTGTAGCATATGGTTTTGGTTGGAGCGTTGCTCGATGAATCACATGTTTCCTCAAGAACAGAACGATTCGAGTCGTAGTTGACGGTATTAACGCAGGAGTACCGCAGGGTTCAGTTCTATCGCCAACCTTGTTTCTAGTTTTTATCAATGACGTTCTGTCATCGACGCATAACCCAATACATTCGTTTGCGGACGATATCAGCATTTGTCATTCATATTCATTTAAAAAACGCCCAAGCTATATGGAGATTGAGAGAAAAAGGCAAAATATGAATGACACACTCCTAAATGATCTACAAAAATCTCCGAGTGGGGTCTTGCTAACAGAGTAGAGTTCAATGCAAGCAAGACTCAGTGCTGCCTGTTAACCCACAAGCGGATGGATTGCCCCTGAGCTCCCCTCAATATGAATGGTGTGGATCTTGTGGAATCAGTAGCTCTTGACGTTCTGGGTGTATCGATCCAATCTGATTTTAGTTGGGATGATCATATTTTCGATGTGTCGAAAGAAGCGGGCAAGTGGCTAGGTTTTTTAAAACGGTTCAAAAAATATTTCACTGCAGCTGATCTTTGCGTGATCTACGCCTCATATATTTGACCGAAAATGGAGTACAATTCGCACATTTGGACAGGGGCTTCAAATTCTTATTTGGAGCTTCTGGATCGAATTCAACGTCGTGAGATATATTTGATAGGGGATGAAAGTATTTCATTCTCTTTCAACTCTCTTGGGCATTCATTTTTTAGTCGCACGATAAGGTTGTGGAATAGTCTCCCTGCGAGCGTGTTTCCCGGCAGTTTTGAGCTGTGCAAATTTAAAACATATTTTCACCAACACTACTCCATCTATCCACTCTTCAACTAACTATCACCCATCTTCCGAATAAACGCAATGCTTATGCTTTTATAGGGGGCATCCCCTGAGCGTTGGTTCAGTAAAAAAAAAGCAACTACACAACAAAGCTGGCAGTGCTAGATTGAGAGAAGCTCTTACGACAAAAAGAGAAAACCTTTGTTTGCTGTGCTATTGCGCTGCTTGTTGAATATAAACATTAAATAAAATACGTGAGTTTTGTAATAATTAAAGAATAGACTTTTCGAAAAACTTAGTAAGCTATGACACTGGAAATTGTAATTAAAGAACTAATGTAAGGAATTATGAAAAAATAATCGGTTCGGCGGTTACCGAGCTTGCCTAGCTTAAAATTTGTTTGTCTCCTTTTATATAATAGTATAGATATAGATATACTATATCCCAATAATATCAGGAATCTATTTTCGTTTCATATAAAAAACCAAATTTTAATTTTGTTTTATTTAGCACGAATAAAACTCACTCAAAGACTACTGAAGAGAAAATGTAGCGATTTCCGAAACAGACTGTCTATTCAGCTAAGTGATTGACTCTATACAGAGTTGTTGTTGTAGTTGCTTTCTTAAAAACCTTCTTGATCTAAAGCAAGCAATTCAATTCATAAAACTAAAATCTATAAAGTTTCTGCCGATTGATAAACTTTTGGAAATAGTTCAAGAGTCCACTAAATAGAGAAAAGTTTTACAACAGTATTTCCTAATATTTGATCAAAGAAGTAATAAAAACATCTCTTGAAGTAAATTAAAAAAAAACTAGTATCCATATCCTTTTAATGTAATTGTTTTTAAAATGGGTTATCAAACATAAAAATCCCATTAAAAGTATCAATGTTGTGATATTGTACTTTACGAAAAAATGTTATTTGCTTTCTTGTTAAAAAAAAATCGTAAAAATACAAATTTGAAAAAATTGTGTAACTCCGTTACTTCTTCTATACCCAAAAATGCAAAATTAAAAACATAACGGGGTTCATCCGGGGTTAAAAACATAATGGGGTGCTATAGCATAGTCTTTAGTTATTTTGTGAAATACATTACAAAAATCAAAGCTCGGATCAAAAAGTTCTAGTTCTGGAAACTTAATGTTTTATTTAAAAATCCTCAAATTGCCTGCGTCTGGCATTTCAAACACAAAAAAAAGTCATAGAAATTTTAAAAAAATTATATATATATCATTAAAATGAGTTATAATTTTTAAAAAAAGACTTCTGTTTTTCGTTTCATTAAAAATTTCAGTACTAAAATATATTGTAATTTTAAAATTTAAAATATTTTAAAATGACAACCCTACAAATAACAGTGAAACATAACTGTTCAACATTTCAATTGACGTTACTTAATTTATGATTAATATGCTTACACAATTTTTCTGTTCTTTTTTTTTTATTTTAGGGAAAAAAACAATAAATGTGAATAGACATTATTAATCACAAAATTATTTAGTTAGAACTGAGTTTTCAGAGATTTTCGAATAGCTATTTGAAAATCAAAAGTTTTTTTTTAAAGTTAAAATTCGAGAATCGATATTGCAGTATTGCGAAATTCGGTTGCGATGCCTAAAGCTTCAATAACAGCATCCTTTAGCTGTTGATAAGTATTTATGGATTCATGTTTTGCAACCCATCTAGTTGGAGGAAATTTTATATTTTTTTTTTAAATATGGCAAGTATATCTTTTAACATATTGTGTCAGTACAAGTCGTTTGAAAGTATAGAAAAATTTATCAATATTATGTTTAAGGTATCGAAAACCTTTTTAAATGCAGTTTAAATCGCATTAGTTTGATATAGATAGGTTTGGTGAATAAAACGTGCAATTAACGCAGGATAACGTTATTCCACTACATACGCTTGTGCTCCTTGCAGTGTACCATTCACAACAGCCACACCATCGTAACCCTGCCTCAACATAAAATAACAATCAATGCCGCAGTCGTTATATTATCTATGATCTGAAAGCATAGATCGTAATTCAGTTTAAAATTGAAGCCTTAGTGCCAATCCATTATATTTTTGTACTTCCTGGACCTTAAGGGGGGGGGGGGGGTTTAACTCCTTAAGCAATCCTTGTCTACGGGCCTGACACACACACACACACACCTAAACTACCTAAATTCTAGCTTATTGTGCGCAATGACAAACATTTGAAAGCATCTATTCAGGTCATTTTGAAACAATAGTCAAACTATTTGTTTTCAAGATTGCTTCTGCATGCATTTCTGAAAATAACTAAAGAGTTTTTTATGTTCTGCGTTATATTTGATATTGTTGAAAGTTTTCCAAAAAGCAAGCTCTTAACGTTACCTTCCATAACTAAATCTAAAACTCTTTATTTAAAAAGCCATATTTCCAAATAAAGGAGATAAAAAATTTAACTTTAATGTATCTTTTTATTTATAATGGAAATACAGTTGGCTTGTAAGAGACCTTTTTTTCATTAGAAATAGAAATGCAATTATAATAGAAATGCAGTTCATAAATTCAAACATGAAATACAACACCGTGCGTATGCTCGACGTATTTTTTTTTCTTTAGAACCGATTTTCAGAGTTTCTGCCATCGATTATGCACTCGCTGTTGTGAATTGCTATGCATCAATAATTTGGAAAAAAAAATTGAATTAAGAATGCCAATCTACCAATGCGATGGTCCCCTATGATTCTGCATCAAAAATCAGTCACTCTTTCTAATATAAGCACTATTTTTCCATCATTAGAACTACCGTACCTGAAAAAAGATCAGCTCTGAGCTACGGCAAACTATCGCACGTGCCGTTTTCTCAGACAAACTAATGTATTTGAAGAAAATACGGTGTTTTGCCTTTGTACAGTCTATTAAAAATTTAAAAAAATGATAAGCAAAACTACAGATACGGTAGTTTGCTGTTGTATGAAATATTGCATTGCAACCAAATTTTTGTCGGGAAACAGGCTGAAAAAAGACAGGACATCAGTCTCAAAACAGTCTTCAAATGTCATTGCGTAGAGGTTGGGATTTGTGTCAACCCTGCAAACCATATGAGTTTTCAAAGACCCTTTTATGACCTATTTGTAGGAGCCAAAACTCTCATAATGAGCTCTTATAAATTTCATAAAAGAGCAGGTTTTCCTTTGAAAGTGGTCCCTCTTTAAGAACTCATATAAGAGTAAAAAATGATACTTTTTTGACCCTCAAAAGTAATTTATTCTGACTCCTATAAGACTCTTTCATGAATCTTATATTGGCATTTTAAGACTCATAAAAGACTCTTAAAATTTTTACAAAGTGCTAGATTTCCTATGAAATTGGTTGGAATTAAGAGGCATTAATATGAATCCCAAAAGTAAATTTGATGACTCCTATTTTTGTCCCTTTCTTCACACAATAATCTTAAAGTGCCGAAAATAAGCTTGTTTTCCATTGAATATGGTCAATCTTTTATTATGATGATCAATAATAATATCAAAAGACTCTTTTTACTAAGCTTATTTAGAATTTTTATGTTTCATAAAAGAATACTAAAAGTGTCAAAAATGCTATGTTTTCTTTGAATCTATAGTCATTCTTAACGTGCTTGAATAAAGCTTAATTTTCAACTACTATGTTGGAATTTTTTTTCTTAAAATAGTGACAGAAAAACGGGCTAATCCTTGAAATTTATCGCTATGCTTTTGCTGAAGTATTAAGTTTTTTCCCGATTATCGAAATGAATAATATATTAAAAATTTTAAGTTAATGAATGGTATTTTCATGCTTTTTTTCTTTAAATTTCTACTCCGAAAATGTTCCTATTTGGGATTTTTTCATTAGCTCGTTTTTGTAAATTCAGAAAATACACATAAAAAACTAATCTTCAGGAGGCTTTCACAAGATATTCGTAAATGCGAGTTTTTTCAGAGCCCTACACTGAAGTACTCCAAAAACAATCCGAAATATGTTCTGCTCAGGAGTGTAAGTTATGAAAATATAAAAAAGAAACTTTAAAAACTCATAAACAGGAGGGAACTCCTAAAATCCTCTCCAATAAGGCTCTTTTCAGAGTGTTTTGTGAGTGTTCAGAGTGTTGTGCTTCTAGTGACCATACAACAGTAAAATACCGTAAATGCGTACGTACAAAGGCAAACTACTGTATCTGTGCGAGATACGATAGTTTTGCTTAGTATCTTCATATTTTTCGATTGTTTGCTGCTAAGCTTATTTACCGTAAGTAGCAAAAAAACGCTTAAATAAGCTATTTTCTCGATTTTTTTTTGATGCAGAGACATAGTTGATGATGTCAAAGGTCCAAAGAATATAAAAAATTTCGCAAAAGTTTACTGGAGAAGTAGGGCTTCAATATTTTGTTGTTTTGCTCAAAACTCAATTTTAATTTTTTTTATATACGGTAGTTTGCCTGAGCACGGCAGTATAGCCCAATAAAATTTTTAAAGAATTCTGTTTTCTCTGACGCCATGTTTGGAGAACTTGATTGATATCATAAATGACTTTTACTGCTTTGCTTTGGATTTTTCAATTATTTTCAAAAATGTGTTGACCAAAAATGTTATAAATATTTGTCACAAATTTTAAGAGAAACACATCTTTAAAGCAACTTCAACGTTACTTTACAAAAGTTCTAGATTGGTTTTACCTCACTTGTTGGGGTGCTGTTAAAGGTCTGGTAAGGACTTAGGAACTTATATGGAGTGGTTGGACTGAAATGTCATGCATTTGATACATTCAAAGAAGGATGAAAATATTTTATCTTCTTTAAGATGTTTGGTCATCGAGCCAAATTTGTTTTCTAAGTCTTATTTAATTTATTTACACATAATGTTTACATATAAGACAACGTCTTATATTAAGTAGTTCAGAACAACAACTAGCTGTAATCAACAAAAAAATAAGTACAACCTAAAACTAACATGTAATGATTTAAAAAAAAAATAATAAAAAGTAATAAGTAATATAACAACATCTAGTCATAAATAACAACAAGTTTTGAATGAATAAAAAATCATTAGATTTTTAGATAAAAATGCAAAAACCAAAATTATTCTTATTCTATTCGATAAAGAAATAGTAAGTTTAGGTAAGTAGTAGTTTTAAGAAAAGTATTTGAAAATTTCATGCTCAAAGTTACGTTTGTTTTGGATAATATTAGGTCTGTTCCCGTACACGCAAGTTTGTGAAAAATTTCGAAAACTTTCAAATTTTTATTATACAATTTTTGGAATTTTTCACAAACTTGCGTGTACGGTAACAGACCCTTTTAATTCTTTGAGGTCATTGTTCCAAAATCTAATAGAGAAGTCTGCTTGGGTTTAAAAAAATTATATGTCGTTATTATAAGGTTCATGTTTCTATTCGATGTGCAAAATTGTAACTTATCAAATAAGTATTTATGTGTTTTAGCGTAAATCAAATTATGCCGTTCTGGATGCCAGATCCAGATACAATAATAAAAATTTTTGCAAAAATTTGATTGCTCAAATGACTGACGTGGTTAAACTTTCTAAGGCCATAAACATATCTAACACTATTTATAAAACTTCAGAGTACGCTATGATAGGCATTATGAGCTGCTATACTAACTTTTTTCTAGTTGCAATAGGAACAAAAGTTCCTATTGCAGTTATTACTAAGTCACGCAGTCCACCTCAAGTTCCGCAGGACATAGTATACCTTAGAAACAACCGAGTTAATGTGATCCTCACAAGAAAGTGAGCCAAGATTTTTAACTTTATCAACAAATCTTAGCCCTTCACCATTTAAATAAATCGTTGGCATATCAGACAAAGAGTAACTAGATTGGAAGATCGCTAAAACAAATGACTTCAACGGATTTATTTTATGCTTTAAGATTAAGATAAGTCTATTATTTTTTCTGTACACCATGGTATAATAAGACAAGGTAGTGTTAAGGCGGAGAGCCGGTGAACAAAACTGTCAACACTAGGCCGTAACGATGGAAACCGATTCAATTTGGTTAGCAAAAAAAACTTGCGAATAAATGAAAAAACAATTTTGGACAACTTTTTTTTTTTTTAACCCATACCGACCCACCCCCGTGACCTTTTGTAAACGTAAAAAATTGATTTTTTTGCTATTTTTCACCATAGCTGCCAAAATATTGATTTAGCGTGATTACATTGCACTAAGCATTAAGAGATATTCCAAATACAAACATTTTGCCATATCACTCAGTTATCTGGGACATCCCGTTACCGAGATATATATTTTTTAAGAAAAAATCGAAAAAGTTAAAAAGTTCAATTTTTTTTTACTTTTTAATTTTTAATAAAAAAACTATACGAGATACGTTATAGTATGTTTCACGATATTTTTCAGCAATATATGACGCGTATTTTATAATCATTTTTTAGTTCTTCGGTTTTATTTTAGCCCATACCGACCCACCACCGTGACCTTTTGTAAACGTAAAAAATGGATTTTTGTTGCTATTTTTCACCATAGCTGCCAAAATATTGAATAAGCGTAATAACATTGCACTAAGAATTAGAAGATATTCCAAATACAAACATTTTGCCATATTACTCAGTTACCTGGGGCATCCCATTACCGAGATATATATTTTTTAAGAAAAAATCGAAAAAGTTAAAAAATTCAATTTTTTTTACTTTTTAATAAAAAAACTATTCGAGAAACTAAATTAAATGTTTTAATCACTTTGGCTTTTTTTAACCCATTCCGGCCCAGGTAAGAAACTATATATGAAGAAAACTTATTTATTTTTGCACTACCTTTCTTCGTAATAGTGAAACTAAAACAACGACGTCATTTCATCTCAAGCAAGACAAAATATACATACTTTTTTTCAATGAAATTAATACTGTTATATACTTTGTTGTCTATTTTTTCAAGATAAACTATAAAAAACTTTTTAATACTTACCTTTTAATTTAAAATAGCCAAATTATAAATAAAAAAATAGAAAATATGCTATTTATGGTTTCATTAATTTATTTAATGATTATATTTTAAAGTTTTGGTTGACAAGCAGTGTCGTTTTTGTCGGTTGCAAACTGTTTCTTGGTGGTAAAAGAGGGCATCATGCTTCGATGCCGCAGCTTAGCGATGATATAGCCCTCGCGTTGTGATTCACCAGAGACGTGTTTCGAGGCTTCTGTCACTACTTTGACGCACCTCTCCACTGCCTGTGAATGGCATGGTATGCTTTGAACATCTATATCAAACTTCATGTTCGCTCCTGCAGCATTTTTTATGTTGCTTTCGTACCCAGAATCTGTAATTCTGTGCTGCGCCAGTTGCCTAATGTTGTCTTCTGTAATGAGAAGATCTCGCAAAATTGGTGGTGTTTGTTGTTGGGGTGACACTTTTTGCCAGCGGATCATATCTACATAGTCCGTGCATGTAAAATTTAGCATTGGCACCTTGAACTCACGTACGGCCGGATCTTGAGCTGCGGAAAGTGCATTTCGTGCATTTAAAATTCGACGATATGCTAACAAACGAATTGGCTCTCGATCGTCGTTGCACATCGCCAGAAGAATACTTTCTGGATGCGCAAAAAAGCCATTGCGATGAATGCATTTTTCGTATTCCAGCACTGTTTTCAATGGCAAAAGGGGCACAATAAGCCGCGACAACTTGATAAGCCTGTAGAAATGTCGTGCACCACTTACGCAACCTGGCTGCCGCTTGATTCCTATGCTCATTGGCGCGTAGACTTTTAAAATGTAGGTAACCAAAATTTTTAATGCAGCTGAAGGTATCGCGGTTGCGATATACACTCGGCAAATGCAGTTTGCTGTCGTGGTCCAGCGTGAGTGAGACATCTTTCCTATAATAATGATAAAAAAATAGATTTTAAACTCCGAAACGACGTATTATTTAGTGCAATGTTATACCTGGTTCACGATGCTCAAAGTTTTCTGGTACCACGCCTGATGAAATGATTTGACAAATTTCGATTAAATATTTGTTGTCTGTATTTAAATAAGACGTGTTGAACTCCTTCAAATCCTCGTCGAAAGAAATTTTTGCAAAGTCTGCAATTGGCAACGTTGCACAAATCTTAAGCTTTCCACCAATTGGTCCGGAGAAATTGTTTGGGTCTTTCGTTTCCCCTATGTATTTGCGCATCAGCACCCTCAACGGCAATTCGTTCATGTGCAGTAAGCACACAAGCCATTGCACAGAGAATCCCATTGCCTGTTCAAATAAGCGTACTACACCATGTTCTCTGCCAACATTTACATTTGTGCCATCGCAGCCAATTGCTTTGATTGTTGACAAATCAACATTTTTGTCAACCAATCGATCCTTTATCGTGTTTAGGATAGTGGCTGATGTGCCTTCATCAACTGTGACATGTGATAAGAAAAGCGAACCGGGCTCCTGTAGGATGGAAATATGTTCTTCTTTAACTTTCTTTAGGCAGCCGTTCTCGTATTTTAATGAAAGGTCTTTCCTTCCATCGAAAAAAAAAGCATGGACGGTTGCTGCTTGACTGATGCATTCCACAGTCGTCGTGCGAAGTGATCGCCGAGCCCGATAAACTTTCATTCGATCAACGACGTATTGTTTATCTTGAGACGTGATCAAGCCGGCATCTAAGTAAGCTGCGGATACAATTGCTGCTGTTGCTGTGTTGGACACATCATATCTGTCAGCTGCTTTTGCAACATTAGGGATAGACAACCAATTGATCTGGTCATCTCTATCCAATTCAGTTCCTAGTTCCGATACTTCAGAAGAAGATGATGATGACTCATGTGTCGATAAAATATTGAAGACGTCTGGACGCGCACGCTTAGATGGAATATATCCGGATTCTACAGGCTGGCTCGTGGATCCAGTTGCTTCAGTTGTATCTCTGTTTTGGCGAACCAGCCTTTTTTCCAAAATCTCTGAAGTACGTACGTCAACAGAACCAATCACCATTTTTCTCTTGGTACGCTGGTCGATGAGGAAGGCATGTTCTATGGAATTTACCTTGCTACTTCGCTTGCACATGCACTTTTCCAAGTCTTTACACTTGCAACAACAAATGTTAAATAGTTTGCATGCATCTGACTGAAAAATAATTAACAATTGTTGAATATATTTTCGATAGAAAAAGGTCCACAAAGTTAAAACAACTCACGCGAAATACTATAATTTTTTGTAAAAACTTCTCACTGTTTTTTCTAATTGTATCCGTATGTAATAGTTTAAGGAATGCTTTATTTAAAGCTTGCAGTTTTGCATGTACCCTCCGAGGAGTAGTTGTAGGAATTGTTGCTTTATTCCATATTTCAATAACTTTTGATGCAACACTTTTTTCAGCTTCTTTCCAATTTAAGTTTTCTATATGCTTCGCATATTGAAGTGCTAGAAGCACGTCTTCACCTGTCGGCAAAGTACATATTGGCAATTTGCGAGGATCACTGTTCAATATTTGTATCTTTCGACGGATCATTTTAGTTGTTTTGAATTCACTTCAATTTACCTTTAAAATTTGCACAAATTAAAACCTTTGACTTGCCGCAACACAGCATAGAAAACGAATGAAAAACGTTCAACCCAACTTGTACAAAACTAAAACCTCCAATGAAACGCCAACAACTTAACGCAGCAACCCGGAATTTTAAAAAAATTCGAAAGTAGTTAACCACTTCTACCTACGCAGGCTATGCAAAAGTTCAAATTCAAATTCAAATATGGCAAAATGTTTGTATTTGGAATATCTCCTAATTCTTAGTGCAATATAATCACGCTTATTCAATATTTTGGCAGCTATGGTGAAAAATAGCAACAAAAATCAATTTTTTACGTTTACAAAAGGTCACGGTGGTGGGTCGGTATGGGCTAAAATAAAACCGAAGAACTAAAAAATGGTTATAAAATACGCGTCATATATTGCTGAAAAATATCGTGAAACATACTTTAACGTATCTCGTATAGTTTTTTTATTAAAAATTAAAAAGTAAAAAAAAATTGAATTTTTTAACTTTTTCGATTTTTTCTTAAAAAATATATATCTCGGTAATGGGATGCCCCAGGTAACTGAGTAATATGGCAAAATGTTTTTTTTTGGAATATCTTCTAATTCTTAGTGCAATGTTATTACGCTTATTCAATATTTTGGCAGCTATGGTGAAAAATAGCAACAAAAATCCATTTTTTACGTTTACAAAAGGTCACGGTGGTGGGTCGGTATGGGCTAAAATAAAACCGAAGAACTAAAAAATGATTATAAAATACGCGTCATATATTGCTGAAAAATATCGTGAAACATACTATAACGTATCTCGTATAGTTTTTTTATTAAAAATTAAAAAGTAAAAAAAAATTGAACTTTTTAACTTTTTCGATTTTTTCTTAAAAAATATATATCTCGGTAACGGGATGTCCCAGATAACTGAGTGATATGGCAAAATGTTTGTATTTGGAATATCTCTTAATGCTTAGTGCAATGTAATCACGCTAAATCAATATTTTGGCAGCTATGGTGAAAAATAGCAAAAAAATCAATTTTTTACGTTTACAAAAGGTCACGGGGGTGGGTCGGTATGGGTTAAAAAAAAAAAAAGTTGTCCAAAACTGTTTTTTCATCTATTCGCAAGTTTTTTTTGCTAACCATCTTAGATCCGACACAAAAAGTTCGAGAGCGTTATGCCCTAGTCAACACGAAGTTGGCTGCTCATACAAAATCTGCAACCGATGAGAATACTCTGAGAAAGAAAAAGTCGGAAAAATCATGTTTATATAGAAGAATTATAGACTATAAATAAATAAAAAGTGCAGGATGGAAAACTCTAAATTATTTAAGGGAAAACAGTAATCTGCAAGCAGGGAGAAGTTGACGAAGCCGTAAAGTCACTGTTGTTATTGTATAATCTTGGACCTCCCTCGTGCAACTGGCCAACTGCATATTAATGAAAGTATTTGAATTTTATTGGCTTTAACCACACCACAATTTTCAATTCAATTAGTCAAAGTCTAATTTGCTTTCCTAGTCATCATTCACCAAATAGTAAAATGGCTGTTTTTGACATTTCTGGTCACTAAAAAAGAGAGCACATTTAGTCCTAGCCCCCTGTCTTGTATAGTTATACCATGCATCACACAATCTCAGCAAGTTTTTTGTGACAGCTTTCTTGCTCTCTATGTGAGAATGTGCCGCAAGTCGATTCACTGACATGCAAAACTGTCAGCAAGTTTTCTGTTTTTCTTTGTCCTATTCAATGCTTCCAAATGCAATGCTTTTTTATTTTGAAGCTTAAAAAA
The DNA here is from genome assembly GCA_963920525.1 of Dichetophora obliterata. Classification (NCBI taxonomy): domain Eukaryota; kingdom Metazoa; phylum Arthropoda; class Insecta; order Diptera; family Sciomyzidae; genus Dichetophora; species Dichetophora obliterata. The sequence goes on from OY986435.1 coordinate 165,686,763, forward strand.
AATAATATATGCCAACCTTAACTCAATAAAGCCCATTCTGCCAACACCGCGCAAAAAGATGCAGCAAGAAAATTGAAATTAAGTTTATCAAGTCAAAGAGAGTGCAGTAAGTTTTTGTTACTCTCTCATTGAGTGGGAAGAGAAAGAAAGCACAAAAATTTTCAAAACTCTATATAAAAAAACTTTCAGAACTTGCTAAAGGTGGTCAGTGAATTCGCCTTAACCCATTTTAACTCGAACCTAAGCTACCGGGCCAAAATCGACGAAACTTCTACCAGAGACTACATATAGCCTCAGTAAACACGTACTTTAAGATTTTTACCTACTTAGGTTTGGTCCAGGTGAGGTGGTCGATTAATCGACCACTGGGCGGTACCGGTATCTGAAAATAGAAATTTTAGGGTCAAAATGGAAAATTTGATTTTGCTGGTGCAGGATGCTTTATTTATCGACATTGATTGTTAAAAATTTACAGGTTGTGGAATATTTTGAGGAATTCTCGTTGCAAAAAGCGTTTTACGCAGCGTTTTTGGCCCTATAAGAACCTGTTTGCTTTTCTCGAATGGTGCCAATAGCAAAATAGTTCAAAGCAGATGGACAGCACATTAACCCTATTACTGCCATGCTATTTGGCTAACTTCAACTGCTACGTAGTGACTTAGAGACACTAATACAAAATATATGGAGAATTAATTTATTTTATTGAAAAAAAAAGAAAACTTTATATGTGCTATTCTGGAGTGAAGCCAACTAGTTAATATACTAGGTCAAAAAGTACCTGTACTAGTTCAACTCAAATGCTCTTTATATTGCGCAAACTGGTTATTTTCCTGTGTTGATGTCATAGGAAAAAACAATTGTCCTATTCTCGATATAAATTGAGGTAGTATTTTTACTGTGCGTAATTTGAACTAGTTGTGAGAGTAGTAACTTTTACACCAGTAAAATATAAGTATAATCAAAACTAGGCTTTTTACTGGTATGATTTGAGGCACCTTTGTGCTAGTATATTTTCAGAGATATAAGGTTTTGAAAATTTTGGTGTGTTTTTCGACATAAGATCCAAACCGTACATCGGATAAGGGGATAAGGACTAGTTAGTTAACGAGTTAAATTCATAAGCAGTACGATTTTTCACTGTAGGGTACTTAAAGCCACTAAATATCGTACATTGCTTGCTTGCTGCTTCGTACATTAGTGAATAAATTTATAAATAATATCGTACATTAGTGAATAAATTTATTGAAAAAAAAAAATTAAAATAAATAATGATGGAATTGTTATTTCACTATTTAAATACACATGCGAGGAAAATTACATTTTTCTGTGAATGCTCGTTGCACACGGATTTCTGACATATACCACAGTATTGCTAAGAAGATTATCCTTTTTCATTAGGGCAGCAGTAATATCGTCGTCTCTTCTTTGATTGTATTATTGATGTATTCGAAGCACGTCAGATTTCGACAAAATTAGCTTACTCGGCGCCGTGTGTTTGAAAGGACTAATTTTTTTGCGAGTTTTTTAAAAATTTTTTTTCAGGGAATTTAGCTACTTGTCCTTTCAAAAGGTTCACATATCATCTTGACAATTTAAGTAAAGAGCTTCATTATGCGGCTCGTTCCCTCTTTTCCGAGCTATAAAATGCCATACAGTGCATAACTGGTGCTGAAAAATCGAAAATCCACCAAATTTTCTTTCCATATTACATAATTCTTATATGCTTAGAAGGCATATACTGGCGGCATAACTAATTGTTCATCTATTGTCAAGTTATTACCCGGAATGTAATGCTTTCGCAATTCTCTGATGATAATATTACAAATATAACTTATTGCCGCCAATTTACCTTTTGGTATGCAAGTTGATCGTGTTGATTTGTTATCAAAACGCAAATGTCATAACAGTGCAAAAAATCTATTTTTCTAAACACAGACCTGATAACTTGGACTACCAAATAAAGGTTCTCTAAATTCTTCATGAGAACTGTCAGCATTCTTCATTGTCGCTCAAAGAACGCTTGAGTTTCCAACATATTGGTATTCTTCCAATTGTTGCTCACTATGTTGATTTTAGTGGGTCCCCGTTGAAGTTTGTGTATTTTACAATAATTTCTACTATTTCATCAGTGAAATATAGAGAAAAAGCATCCACAGGACAATCGATCACGTCGTAAAACTATTACACTTACTTTACCTGGGATGATGTTTTGAACTGCTGCTTGGCCTTGAAAATTTGGTGGAATTTTCCATCATCTCTTCTCCATTTTTGCCGATAAATGTTTTTTCATTATTGGCACCACCTTCATTTTCTTTAGCAGATTTGGTGCTTATTCCATTCTCTGATTCAGATGCAGTTTCCAAAATCCATTTCACTATCTGAGATGTAAGATTCATCACAATCTTCAGCAGTGTCTTCCAATTAACTTTCATCATCTTCCTCTTACATAGCATTTCTAATGTCTACATCCGTTAGATGTCTTGTTTTTCTAGCTCCAGGCATGCTGCTAGTAAAAATAATAATTTTATAACTATTATATAACCTGAGTACTTGTACCTATGCAATACGAAAATGATTTTATTTACTTCCAAATCATCAATGCAAATATTCTGCCTTGACAAATCATGTTTCGACATGAATAAACAATACGCAAAACATTTTTTACTCGAGCACAAGCTTACACCTTAGATCATCGTTGTAGTGTCTTAGAGTCCCTCCTTGGCAGTTAATGATTTTTTCAATACTATGTGTAATAAGTTAATATTATCAAAACATAAAAAATTTATTGTATATAACAATAACTCAGCGACCAATAATAAAATACATTAAACTGATTTTGCAATAAAACGTGTTTTAAATCTTTTATATTCGTTCAAAATTCAGTAGTGACCCATAGTCACAGCTTGGCAGTAATAGGGTTAATGTGTGCGCAGTAAAAAAGTTACATTTGCTCATCGATTGCACTATTGTGTAAGAACACAAAAAATTGCATAAAGTTTTCATTAATGAAATCGTTGAGCGGCGGCACCTTCGCGAACTCGTCATTTTTTTCTAACTGACGGTTGTCGCACACGTGAAAGTATAGCTTGATTAGTGTGAAGCGTTCTCGAGTCCTCGTAGCACAAATTAAATCGCATTTCAAGGTGGGATTTATACTACAGTAGTTCTGTAATTGATCAAAGTCGATCAGCTCAGTCAAAGTCCTTTCAAGGGCTGAAATGGCAATTTTTTTTTTATTTTTTAGTTCTGTAATTGCAGACGTGTGTTGTACCCCGTCACGTACAGACTACCGATGAATCGATGCATTTCGTCAGCGTCTGTGGTGAGCGTTGCGTTGTTGCAATCTCTTGCACGGGTCATACAGTCCACGATCCAATCAATTACATCGTCAGCCATGAATAAATCAAACAATTCGATTGGCGAAAGAAAAATAGAAATATATCAAGTAGATTTTAATGTTGGTTACTTTGCAATAACTTTGTCAATTATAAAAGCCAACCATATTTCTCAAACAATGCCGATATTTGTTATCTTCTACATTCTATGTTTATCCGAAAACCCGATATCATTTTTGACTTAGTCCACTTTGATGTGTACATTTGTGGCTTCACCTTTTTCTTCTAATACGATTGATTAGGCCCATACTTGTATTCTCATCATCATTATCGCACGTCACTTCGATTTCACCAGCTAATTCTCAAATTTGTTTGGGTTTTTTGTGTTGTGTTTTATTTTAATACAAATGTTGTTTTGCATTTTGAGATACCGGTTCAGCCCAGTGTCGAGTATTGGAAAGACTTTGCAGAACAGGTAAATGACCAAATAACGTGAAGCCAAAAATAATGTATGTTGACAAAAGTCCAAGAAAACATATGTGGGAGGTTGCAAGTTGATATTATTTTCGGGCTCATCTAAGAAAATTTGAAACTGACCTGTCGAATACTCGACTACTGGGCTGAAATGGGCTTACTAGCCAAGAAAAATCTCACCGAAAGCAACGACACAATACAGTAAGTTCATTCATGCATACAGCATTGATGATGTATGCATATGTTTGATGTTTTGCATGCATGCCATCATAAATGCAAGCTCATTTCCATTTTCCACTGCGATGTCATACAAAAGCATGTGCACTATGCATGGCAAAAAAGTAGTACTCTATGCATACATTGTCATTAATACATGCATGCAGATTTCATGCCTTAGGACGGATACAGCATGCATATTTTCGTATCCATGATACTCTGTGTAAAAACAACATGGATAGTGTATGCATACAAAATCGGCTTAGCAAAAATTTATAGGAATTTAACCCAATTTTTTTTAGTTTCTTAGCCAGGCATGCAATGTACATTCCTTAGTACTACCAAAACAAATAATTTTAGTACGCATGCTGCTGTGTATAAACAACATGCATTCTGAGTGGTCTTAGGAATTCAAATCATCACAAAAAGTTGCCGACCTTTTGAAACCATATTATAGCCTTTAAACTTTTCACCTGATGTGGAGTGTAATCAAAGCTTAAAAAATGTTCAAATATGTTATCTTTTTTGTAATTTCAACTTTATCAACATTTAAATTATGAAAACAGCGTTGCATGTAAACATCTTCTATAAACTTAAATTATTTCCTTTGGGACTGAATTATTTATTAATCCAATCATTGTCTATATTGATCACATCAAAAACTTTAAAACAGCAACACATTTATGTGATTATTGAAATAGAACATTCCTCTGTAATTGCTAATTTCAATTAAATAATTTAAATTTTTCTCTCACAGTGCAACTACATATTTCTTATATTAAATGCTTTTATATAACTAGTTTACGCACTGAATGTAAATTGTTCTAAATATTGTAGAAAAAATTTGCACAAAACAGCTGCAAAAATCATCGATAGCAATAAAATTTATTTAATTACTTCAACAATAAAGCAAGAGTAGATGTTGCAATGAACTGGAATAATAATTAAATTTAATCAAATAAACAACAACAGCAATTGAAAGTTATTAATTGATTGAATTACCGTTTGTGTGATTGATTGACGTTCAATTGAGTTGCACGTTCTTGCACGATTTTTGAGTAGGACGTTATTTCGACACAGTGCACGTCCCAATTGTCATCATCATCACAATCATCATTCAAATCATTAACAATAGCATTGTCATAATCATCATCATCATCATCATCATCACCATCAAGATCTGTATTGAACATGCTGTCAACACCTTGGATGACGCTTTGTTTGTAACAATGGGGATGCAACCACGACAACATCAACAAAACAACAACAACAGCGTAGCTGCAACGCTGTCTAGTAGTTCGCGTGATTGAGTTGTATCAATAAATGCCAGAATTAATTGTAAACAATTAAGTATTACTGCACATTAGCACAAATAACTGAGCAAAAAGTTGCTAAACTTAACCGAATGCCACAGAAGCCAATGGTCAGCCGTTTAAGTAGTTGAGTGCCAATTAAAGGTGTTTGTCGCACAGTAGGCTAAAGTGGCTAAATGTGTATTTGCTTTTGATTTGCACAAATTGAAGAGCACGCTACTTCCTTTATGTACAGCTCTTTTGTTCCATATGTTTACTTCGTCAAGTACGTATGCTTTTTTAAAACCTTAGCTTTTCGAGGGTGACGGGACAAAGCTCCAAGGGACTTCATACCAAATTTTAAATTTGGGATTATGTCCGCTTTTCCATTCCATATCCATTCCAGTTTCAAAGAGGACGTAATCCGAAAATAAATTCCATCATTAAAAAAATTGATTTTTCTTGTACAGAATGTTGTTGTCAGCATTCCGTAATTGGAGTAAAACCTTTGTGAGGCCTATACTAGAATATGCTAGCCAGGTTTAGTCACCTTGTTATACCTCTAATTTGATGCGTACCAAAGCCGTCAAACGAAGATTCATTCGATTCGCACTACGTGGCTTTCTAGGTTCCTGCAGCTTGAACTTACCTACTTACGCTGATCGTTATGTCTATATATAAGGTTAGGTTAAGGTGGCAGCTGGTCAAAGACCGGCCCACATAGACCAGTGTTTGGTCCGTTGTGATACCACAAGTGATCTATTCCTCCCCTCCTGCTCTCCTTAGCACTGCCGCAGAACCAACCTGAACTAATAATAAAATGCCTAGTAAGACGCCTAACATCTACTTCCTCAAGATCCCTGAGATCATAAAAAAGAGGCTACCTAGATGCGTATGTCTTCTGCTGGATAGAGCGGGGCATGGACAGAGGAGATGCGATACTGTCTCCTCCTCTTCCTCATCCCTGCAACTCTTGCAAAAGTCATTCCCATAAACGCTTAAGGCATGCCTACCTAAAACACAGTGCCCTGTTATAACGCCTATCAGAATGTAGAGATCTTTCCTCACCATTTGAGTGAGCTGCATCGTTCGTTTTACAGTAAATCTATGCCACAACTGTCTAGCAGTGTTGGAGGTGGTGCTATGCTTCTATCTTACATTAGCCATTTCTGTGGCATGTTGTCTTTGAGCTAGCTTGCACGACGCAAGTCAATAGGCCTAATGTCAAAATCTATGTATTAATACGCAAGCAAAAAAATTGTAGTAAAATTTTACTTGCGTTAAGGTCAACATTTTTACATAAACTTATTATCGATGGACGGGTTTTTTCGAGTAGATTTGCAGAGTATAATTTTATTCGAATATGTTACCATTAATATAGGTAAAACTAAGCGAATGCAAAAAACTTTTTGAAGCGAAGCTATTTACGCCTTGTTTTGTGATATGCTTAAGTGAAATCTCAAAAGCGACACTTTTCCATACGCATTTTTCTTAGAATTGTTGTTGGTTTTTATTTGCGTCTATTTCAACAAGAGGATATAAAATTTAAAATATTTCTTTGTATGCGTAAGCAGTGACCCAGTGGGAATTTTAGCGAGTGCTCCGCAAAAGAAGGCATGCTTGCACTGCTATTATTGGCGTCAATACACCTTCCATGATCATTGATGCATTGATGAGTGCTCTGTAAGGCCTACCTTTTCATATTATTTTATATGAAAAAATTTACAAAAATAATTCAAAAAAATATTTTAAATACACAGAACAGTTTGTAAAAAAATTTAGATTTAAAAAAAGCAAAAAAAAAAAATTTTTTTGTTCGAGTTGGGTCTCGAACCCGGGCTTCCGAAAACTAACACATTACATATTATATTATATGAAAATATTTATATGGAAAAACTCCAAGTCTTTTCTTATATTTTTGTATCAAGAAACTTTATAAAAAAATTAAAAAAAAATATTAAATACACAGAACAGTTTTGTAGAAAAATGTAGTTTTAAAAAAACAAAAAATTTTTTTTTCTGATTTGGGTTTCGAGCCCGTGCTCCCGAAAGCAAATGCAAAATAAGCTATCGATTCTTAACACCCACGATAGGTGAGTGGGTAAGATGTCGGACCGCCACATGAGAGGACCATGGTTTAAATCTGAAATTGTTAGTCGTTTTCTATTTTAAGTTGATATTTATATTGCTTTTCCTTCTAAAGTAACTTCTTGAAAGAGCGCTTTTGGCAGGTCTCTTTTCAGCAAGGAGAGCGCAAGGCCTGACAAATTTTCCCATTTCATATAAGCAATAAAACGGTGTTTGCAAGGAGTGTGAAAGGCCTTTTAAAACCTAACGCAGGCCTTCTAGAAAAAAAAATATGGAATTAATTATTTAATTTTAAAGTTTTTTTTATTAAAAAACCATTAAGTTATCAAACTTATGGAACTGCGAAAAAGCTTCGCTTCTCTCGTGTGTCCAGTGACGAATCTGTTTTTTTTCTCTTCTTTCGGTTGTTGAGAGTCGAGCTAGATCGTTTGACGGTCTGCGCTTTTATGTTTCTGATATGGATGAACACGGATATTTGACAAACCATAAAAGGGTGTTTACAAATAAACACAGCTCAAACTGAATTTTTTGATAAAAAAGTGATAGAATTATTATCATCTGTAATAATTGAGGACTTAAATGTAGCTTTATATGATTTCATTAAGATTAATTAAAATTAATAATTGAATTTTTTGTCATAATGGCTAGGTAAAGTTATATGTTTATGGCATTGTGGCGGAAGGATCAAATTTTGCAAGCTCGGATTGTTGTAATCGTTACCAAATTAAAAGCTTAGCGGGATTACTCGATAAAGCATATTGGTTAAATTGGCAGTAGTTAATTTCTGTTTCTGAAATGGCTTAATCGTTTGCTGATAACTACCCGACATCGGCAGAGGGTCAGCACCTTTAAGGAAAATGGAAGCCAATCTTCAAGAATTTATTGGTTAAAAAATTAGTTGTATTCATTGCTTATTCATGAACGATTTTGATTACAAGGAGATACATTGCTAAGTACGGCGAGTACGTTTAGTGCGTTGTGAAATTGCATTAGCCAAAATTCTTTTTACCAAAAAAAAAAAACCAACTTCAATATATCTACAAGGTTAAAAATAAATTACTTTTCTTATTAATTTCTTCGACAAATGTGATAATTTATTTATATATATATTATTAAATTGGAAATCTTATTATTAAAATGATTTTTTAATATGTTGTATTATCATAAATATACTAATTTTTTATGATTATAAATCCTTTAGTTGGCTTTTATATATATTTATATAATCAGAATTTTATAAACATAACGCTTTCGATCACTGAACACAATAACTAGAGTTTTTGTTTGTTGGGAAGTGCTCCAGTTACTCGCTGATCTTAAAATCGGGACTTAAATCTCGTTCGTATTGACAGTACAGGGATGGTAAAACATCGTGGTTTTGTGTCAAAGATTAGCGCCGAATTAAAATTTTTTATATGAGTAGTAATAGCACACTGCAAAATTCTTGGAAAGCAATTACTGAAACAATTGGGAAAGCACTGAATGACAATTTGGCAAGAAATTAAGTTAAAACCATGTATATCACTTTATTTCACTTAAGTAAGAAGTTGAACAAACAGTGAAAAAATAACTTTCCCACAGAAGTATATCAAGCACAAGAGATATGCTGCTAAAGTTTATTTTTAACAGCTAACCCACAAAGTTCAACAAAAAGAAAAGGGTATCATAATTCGATTGCGATAATATTGAGGAATTTGTTTGACAATCACTGTTAAATCTAAGTACCTGATATGTATGTAAAGCCCTTAAAATTGAAAAAATAATAAACGTTACGGTGGAGCGATTTGATGAATTTTATTATTTACATGGATCTTTTATTAAAGGAAATAAAAAGTACCCCCTTTTTTACTTTATGTGATTTTTCCAAAAATTTGTACAGGGGCTTTCTCTTATCATCTCACTTTTTTATACTAACACAAAGAATGAATGCCTTTGCTTAAAAAATCTGATTATGCAAATTTTGAACGAAATAAATTGGTCGAAAATGAAATTATTGGATATCAAAAATAAAAAAGTCAATTCCTACAATTGACACTTTTACTTTTTACTACCATGGAAACTTGTGAGATTTTATCAAAACTATTTTTGTAGACAATTTTCACCCTTTTCGAAAAAAGTACCCTGAAATGTAGTGATAGAGGGTTTAAATATTCTACAAAAATATATTGCAAAAAATTTAATTATAAGTATGTGAACACAACAACTATGTCAAAGGTAGCATTCATAGTGAACGCTTTGGCTAAATCTGATTCATAAAGCTGCTTTGTCTAGCTTTTTTTTATCACAGTAAACGGTTATTCAGCGCTTCAAAATTAGCTTCTTGAGCTTATTGATGTTCATAGTGCGCGCTTTCCACTTGTGGCTTACTGATGCTTTGTTTTAATTTTTTTCTTTGAAAAATAATGCCGTTAATTTGATTTGAAAAGTAATGAGTGTGGAGTAGAGTAAAGAAACAAGGAAAAAAGAACTGCATTGATTTTTAATGAAAACAAGAAAAATTACGTTGTAATAGAAATGAGATAGAAAACACAAGTTCAAGAAACTGAAAAGCACCACAAAACGAAACAACAACGCAACAACAGTTGAAAGTTCAGCAGTAAATAATATCCAACAAATTAAATAAAATCAACGAAAATAGTGTTAATAAGCAAAATAAAAAACAAGTGCCGAAATCCATTTAAAATTAAGTACGACGCAATAAAGGGACTATGAACGTTGACTGTGAACGCGGCCAAAGACATAACATATGTATTAGTAACTTATTTTGGAAGTAAAAACTTAATTTGACTATATAAAAAAATTCAATTTCTTTACTTTTAATGTGCTGCAACTTCCTTAAAAACCAAGTTCGTTAAACATATCATTGGGCAACTTAAAATAACCACACTTTTGGTTTTTAGAGATTTCACGTATAACAACAAAAAATAAAAAACCGCTCGTTAAAGTGTGGTATCAATACCACGGGGTTTTTTTAACTATACTGAAAACAACACAATTGTGAATACCCTTAATGTCTTTTGTTTTGGTTTTGTTATGAATTAATTTACATTTTTTAGTTTCAAGTAATACGTAAAAAAAATTGTACTAAAAACGTTTTAAATTATTTACTTCTTAAAATTTTCAATCCCGAACTAATCCCGGGATCCCGGGACTTGGAGTTGGGAGATTCGACTCCCTAGTGGGTATGTATGTATATGACGTATAGACTCAAAAACCGCTGAACCCATCTTTAAGAAATTTTCAGGGAAATTTAAACAACATCTTGAAAGTGCTGCTGGAAAGTTTTGAGTCGATTGGGCCCATACAATTTAAATTTACGCTTAAGCCCACAAACCATATGAAATTTTATATATCAGACGGTTTTTATCGTACAAAATTAAAATTATGTTTAGACGGTTCCTACTAGCAACTGCACTAAAAATGGGAGTGGTCGCACAATTCGTTAATTGTACAAAGTTTTGATAATGAACTATTTATTTAAATGTTGCCACGCCCATTTACCGCCCATAAATCAATGGAACTTCTTTATATAAGCTGGTTTTGATAGAATAAAAGTAATATTTGGTAGTTTAGTTCATATGTTTACTATGGTCGCAATATATCTACGCCCACTTTTTTGAAACCATGCTTATTCCTTAGATGTTCACGTTTTAACAGTGAAAATTGGTATTTAGGTGCAATGGGACCAAGTTGCGGTCACTATATACATAAATGTTTACACGACTACTTTTTCCGCCCATCTATCTTTATAAAAAAATTAATATATGTGTGTGTGTATATCACGTTAAGACTCCGAAACAGCTAAACCAATTTTTATGAAATTTTCAGGGAGACGGTACCAAAGTCTTGAGAATGTTTTTGTGAAGTCTGGTGCTGATTGCAAAAAAGGCGTTGCGGTTTCGTGAAACTTTAGCAAGTTATAAAACGCATACCAAGAATGGTTTTTGCAGGGCGTGGCACCTTCTAAACAACCCAAATTTGCTATATCGAATAGCTTTGCATTTATAGAGCACACAGCCTCGGAATTCGGTATCCGACCACAGTTTACACGTGCCGTTTAACTCATAACATTTTGTGGTAACACACTGGGTTAAAGCTAGTTAAAAAGAAATGAAAAATTTGGAAAATAATGAAACAAAAATTAGCAATAAAGCAGAACAGTGACATAGGCGCGTCAAGATTATAGTGTATGAATTTTACACACAAGAACTTATTAGGGAAATTTTTTCTGTAGGGTAGCAGCGGCACCTGGCGTGGAAAAACGTCGAAAGCATAAATTTTGCACACATTTTTACATTGAGCCAAAATTCTAGCTCGATTTGATGTACTTATATTAAAGAAATATCAGCTTGAAGTTGAAAAATATGTAAAATTTACACAAATAACCGATTAAGGTTAAATAAGATTTCATGATTCGTAAAGATAACTTAACCGTTTCCCTTCTATGATGCCCAGTAAAACATGCATTTGCATGGGATTCTTAGCCCAAGGGATCACAGACAGACAGATAAACAGACACGGACATGACTTAATCGACTCGGGTAGTGATGTTGATTGAAAGTATATATATACTTTTTATACCTGCCACGCCTTTTTATAGGCGCTACAAACGGAGTGGTAAAGTAAATAAACCCCTTACGCATTTTCATATGAGTGGGGGCATAAAAAACATACTTCAGCACTTGTTTATTTTGTTCTCTAATAAAAAATCCACCTAAACATATAACTTCATAAAAGCGGCCCTACCTTATATCAAAAATTTAATAGGCTCTATAAGATCTAAAATGATATCAAATTTTGACTAAGTTTCGTTTGCTCAGTGCTTAGAACATTGTGAACTTATTAATTTTAAATAAAAAGAATCATGAAAGAAATTAATACTCTGATACTAGAACATATAAAGAAGTTATTAGTCATGTGCTTGAAAGCTAGTAATTATAAGATTGTATTGTTTTAATACTAGCTACTAAGCTACAAATAGCTTAAAAGACATGCAAAGTAAAAATACCATATAACTTAAAAACAAGACTAATTGCATCAAAACTATTTTGCAAAACAAAACTTGAAAAAGTACTCAGAGAATTGTACTCAGTTTTTTTGCATTGTTTACTTAATTTTGTCCACTGTGCCTGCAACTTATGAGTTGATTGTTTGTTGTCGTTTGCATTTTTGTTGCTGTTGTTGTTGTTTTTGTTGTTACTTAAATTGTATCGCATGAATTTATCTGTTGTTTTTGTTGTTATTATCGGATTTGATTGTTGTTGTTGGTATTCTTAAAATTTTTCTTGTGCTTACATATAATCAAATTGATCATAAGTTTATATTATTATCAAAACAACAACACAAACAAAACACAGCTAGTACGTTTACTATTAAAACTTTGTGCGATTTCATTCAGCTTTAAATGTTTCTTTTTTCCTTATTTTTATTTTTATTTTGTTTGCTTTCATTTTTTTTATAGCTTTTATTGCCCCTTTAAGCAGCAATAAGCGGTATTCTTGAAGTCAATTAAAACATTTATAAACAGTAACTATTCTGACGATTGATGAGTTTTATGGAAATTTTATAGCGTTTGCCGGCAAAATGCATCTAGGGGAAAAAAAAGATTGCTCTAGATTTGGTCAAGAAATAAAAAAAGCTGGTTTGGGAAACCTGTTTGGGTCCATAAATAATAATTATCATTGAAATTAATGTTACTTCCTGGCTATTGTTTAACATTAATTTTGATTCTGGTTTGTTTATTGGCTAATAATATAAGTTATTTTAATTGAGCTTATACTGAGCCACGCTGAAGTATTTCATCTTATTATTGGCTATTTTAGGCAAATCGTAAATTTTTAGAACATTTAAGAATTGTAATAAACTAAACCAGATTAAAGTAAATATTGATCAGCGTTAAGAAGGAAACATAAATACAAAATTAATGATTTCCATGCCAGTCAATTAAGAAAAACCATCAATAAATAAATATTTGTTGTTTGGTTTTTGTCTAGTTGCTATAATGAAGGTATGGTCGAAAAGATAAGTGGTTGCAATTAATGTAAAGTAGTAACGTGACTAGAATCAGAGCTTTAGTTCAGTCCATTTCTACGTTTTATCAACAACTTACGTAAACAATAATGAAATCACACAAAACTTTTGGTTAAGGTGTAGTAGCATTGATACTCCTAAAGCAGCTCTTTACAGGGGAAATAAAAAAAGTGCACCGCTCATTTCGAAGGTGATTTCGAAACATTTTTTTTTTGACCGAACAAAGATCGTGCATTGAAATATTTTCTCATGTCTTCGACACTTACAACCCGATCTTAATGCACGTTATATCGATATTTTTGTCTCAATAAGACCAATTTTTTTGCACCAAAGGTCATTGGCCTCAAGTACTCCGTTCTAGTACTTACCCACCAAATCTCAGGTCTTACCATCCTAATGTGCCACCCTAATGTCTGGAGATTAAAGCTCGAAAAATATCACTAAACTATTCCTAATAAGGAATTTGTTGAAAATCTAAGTAAGTAGTAGAACGGGATAATTGAGGTCAATGACCTTTGGAACAAAAAAATTGATTTTCTCGAGACAAAAGCATCAACATATCTTACTTTAAGGTTGAACTTTAAATACCGAAGATATGATGAAAAATTTAAAAAAGCCCTTTTCATTTGGCAAAAAAAATATAAAAATATTTTTTTTTTAAATAGTTCTACTGTAATAATTGAAATAAAGGAATATCCCAGAGGTTAATGTTGATGCTGGAACATTTATGTATTCTATGGACTTGAAGATCTGCTATCTTACATTTAATCAAACTAAAATATAATCTCAAAATGGTGTTTTTAGTAATTAACTTGGTATCAGCGATATTTTTAAGGTACAATTGTACCTTTTACAGTACATTTAGCTAAAATTTGTTGAAAAATTTTATAAATTCGTAGTGAAAGCAAAATATTTTTTGTTTGAACCATTTATGTATGTAAAAAATGTATATCCGCCAATTTCAGATTGAGGTGACTTATCAGTAGCACTGACATCTCCGATTTGGCTCAAATTTTCTTCCTACTGAAAAAAAAGGGTCTCCTAGTGAAAAATTGTTCAGAAGTTGAGAATCAAGCTGCTCTAATTTCTGTATTGTTGATTGGAATGAAGCAATGATATTATTGCTTTCCTTTGATGGATGCTACGTTTATTTTTTCGTTCTTAAACTGATATGGTGTTTGTGCAAGTTTATAGTCTTGTTGTGAGCAATAGCGATATGCCACGGTTGAATCCTCGTTTCGAATTGCCCACGACATTACATTCTAGAAGACATTCTATAGATCAAACTCTGCTTCTTCATAGCCTTATAAAGAAATTCTTTCAACAGGCATTTTTATAAAATACTTTTGGAAGACATTATAATGATATTTAAATTCAATTACAGCACAAAAATTATATATAATCATAATATATGTTTTAGACTTTTTCCTTGGGTTTTTTAAACCCCCCAATTAAACCCAACCACTTACTACTTCCAACAGCAAAATACTCTGAAAATCTAAAACAACTATGCTCGCCTCACCAAAAGTGGTAGAAGAAATTAATAATTTCATCTAAAATACAAAACAGTCGTTCTTCATATCATAGTATTATATTTTTATACTATTTTTAGTAAAATTTCCCATCACGAAAAATTTATTTACAAAAACTTTGTTTCGCTGTTCAAAACTTGACTATAAAGTTACCACACGATTTACAAAAAGGTGCAGAAACTATATTGCCTCACCTAGTCAAAATAACTAGAAGCAGCCTTGCGCTGGGCTATATCCCAAGGAAATGGAGAAGGGCGATAGTCACCTTCATACCAAAAGTAGGGAAAATAGACTACATGCTACCAAAGTCGTTTAGACCCATTAGCCTTACCTCATTTGTACTTAAAACAATGGAAAAGGTAATAGATAACTATATAAGAACTGAAATTCTGGAGAAGGCACCAATGCACCCCTGTCAACACGCGTATAGGGCGGGCAGGTCTACAGAATCTGCTCTATACCAGTTGGCTAGCAACATCCAGTCAGCTTTCAAAAACAAAGAAACCGTACTCTGTGCCTTTCTAGACATAGAGGGAGCCTTTGATAATACTTCTCACGAGGCTGTGAAGAAGTCTTTACACCAAAAAGGAGTAAATGATATGCTCAGCAGATGGATATGCCAAATGCTTAGCACTAGAACTGCAGAAACAAAAGTGGGCAACACCACTATAAGAATCAAAACAACAAAAGGCTGCCCACAAGGCGGAGTCCTTTCTCCACTGCTGTGGAGTCTTGTTGTGGACGAACTATTAACGATGCTAACCGAGAATGGCATAAAATGTCAAGGTTACGCAGACGACATCGCCTTAATAGCGAGAGGAAAGTTCGAGGATACACTCTGTAACCTGATACAGAGAGGACTGTCAGTAACAAATTAGTGGTGCAACACAGTGGGATTAAGTATCAACCCAGCGAAAACCACCATAGTACCTTTTACTAACAAAAGAAGCCTGCCAAACCTCCGAACAATGAGAATGGATGGCACTGAAATTCCCTTCAAAGGAGAAGTAAAGTATCTGGGACTTACACTAGATTCAAAGCTTCTCTGGAGAAGACATGCAGAGGTAACTATAAACAAAGCAACGCGTGCACTCATGGTATGTAGGAGCCTGGCGGGGAAAAGCTGGGGTTGTAACCCAACAATTCTCCGCTCGATGTATACCATGATGGTGAGACCCATCCTCACCTATGGTGCAATAGCATGGGCTAAGAGAACCAAGCTAACCACAATGAAGAATATGCTAACAAAGGTGCAGAGACTGGCCTGTGTATGCATCACAGGGGCCATGAGTGCTGCCCTACAGCAGCACTAGAAGTAATTCTGGACCTAACACCCTTACACCTTGTCATAGAGGGAGTAGCCAAGCGAACCCTGTTGTGCATTGCAAAAGAGGGGACAGGTTTAGGTAAAACTATCAGCAGTAGAGAGAAGGAGGATATTGCAAAGCACACTCCCTACATCGATCTACCAAGAGACGATATAGTAAAAAGGTATAACTTCGAAAAACATTTCGGAATTAAGCTTAGTACCAAGAAAGAGTGGGACAGCGGGATGATATCGCAAGTCAAGAAACCACACAGTATAGCATGGTATACAGATGGGTCCAAGACATTGGAAGGTATAGGCGCAGGGATGTACGGGCCAAGAACCAAGCACTTCGAACCTATGGGGACAACACCCAGTATCTTCCAAGCGGAAATCCTAGCAATACAGCTGTGTGCACAATTCAATCTGGACCGTAAATACAAAGGTCAGGATATAGTTGTGATGTCAGACAGCCAAGCAGCAATCAAAGCATTAGTTTCCTGCGAGATATCATCGAGAATAACATGGGAATGCCTAACAAAACTCAACGAACTAGGCAAGAATAACACTGTTACTATACTTTGGGTCCCAGGACACAAAGGAATACAGGGTAACGAAGAAGCCGATGGTCTAGCGCGACAGGGTGCAGCCACAAAATTTATAGGACCAGAACCATTCTGCGGATTGGGCACACACTCTATAAAAGGAGAACTAAGAAGGGAGGAGAGGCATAAACGTTCAAGCCTTTGGAAAAGCCTCCCAAAGCTAAGACAATCCAAAGTGCTCCTCAGAGATTTTAACACTCGAAGAGCAAAATTGTGCATAAGCTTAGGCAAACCGAATCTTAGGATTCTAACGGGGTTCCTTACAGGACACTGTAAACTCAAATACCACCTGATGAAATTGGGCATAGAGACCGATAGTAACTGCCGTTTCTGTGAAGAAGCAGAGGAGACTCCAATACACCTACTTACAAACTGCGACGCTGTGGCTCGCAGACGTAAATTAGCACTGGAGAATTATGAGCTGAGTCTAGAGCAGGTTTCATCCCTTGAACCTAAGAATATTCTCAAATTCATTAGAGAAATAGGGCTGGATGAAATTCTGTAATCCGCAAATCCAGCGGAGCTTTGAGAAGGAGGTACAATAGGGCCCTTATTATGAGTTGCTTTCGACGTTCGATCTTCGCTGGTTATCGAACAACGAGTATCGAACGTTAAATTCTTATTATGAGCAGTGCAACCCTATCGAAATGTTCGTTGCTCATCGAAATTTCAGTCGAATAGGATTTTGCTTTCGATGCGATGCGTGCTGAGCAAAAATTGTTTAAAATTTATGTATTTTGTGATTGTATATTCCTTTTTAAAGACTAAAAACTAATATTGAACTGTTTTTGTAAATTTTATGCAGATCTAAGCAACAAATCGCAGTTAGAAAAACTACTCTCATTGATGGAGGCAAACTTTGACTGCAAAAGATATTTGTTCCATAGTTCAGGCGAAAAAGAAATGGGAAGAACTCACGGCAGAATTATATTGCTTAGGACCACCAGTTAGAACAACAGCAAAGTGGCTTAAGATTAGCTAAAAAAGCATTGCTCAACAGTTTTCTACTTCTAGCCAGTTCCGTCAAGCTTTCATCCTTTTCTGACGAAGCGTCGAATCTTATGGAAATTATTTTCGTCATAGTCATAATTTTTTGCAATCAACTTTCAAACTAATCGTATTTAGTTGAAATAAAACAACGATCACCTGATAGAAATATACTACTGTGAACAAATAATATGAACGAAATTCACAATAGCGCTACTCTTTGTCGAAAACACGTTATAATACCAAATGCAAATTCGTTCGATTAGGCCTTTCGACTACAGTCGAAGATCGAACGCAGCTCATAATAAGGGCCTAGATCTCATTTAGGTCGCAGTACGCATCTCCACCACACAACATTAACATTAACATTAACATTACCACACGATTTGAAACGAAAATGGTAAGCAAGATGGTGGATTCTTAATGTGTAATGTGTTAGTAAAAAAGTGTGAATGTATTGCAACTTAAAAGACAAAAATTTAACGTGTAACTCCCAAGCTACGTTTGTTTATTCATTGCATGAGAGAATACAATTTTTAAATAAATAATTCAAAATTTAAATAAAAAAAATAATGGGCAATAATATATTCGTCAAGATTATGCTATGCAATTATTTCAAAACTTTTTTATTTCATAATATACACATATATATTTATTTAATCTTATTTAACCTACATAAAAAGCGATGAAAAAAAAACATTAAATTTCCATCCAATTTGTTTTCTTTATTTTTAACAAAACAGAAATGAATAAAAGGGAATAACTACTTGAATTTGTTCAAAATTAGGCGATCGTTAACAACAGGTTGTGTTTTTTATGTGTACGTGTTTTAGTTTTTGCAAGACACAAGTTTATAATAGAAAACAATTTGTATGGCGGGAAAAGCGGGCGTAGATTGAAAACATTTTGTATGGCGGGAAAAGCGGGCGTAGTTGAGCATGTATGCTGTAAAGCTTTGATAGCTAGTTGAATTTGTATTGAATATTCTTTAAAACTGCACGCTTTACGTCATAATTTCTGAACCCTTCAAGAGCACACCTTAATTTTATATCGCTTTAAAGGTATTGAAACGTAAAAAAAACCAAAATAAAAAAATATTAAAAAAAACCATAGCGTCTGCTGTTGGCATTGCATTAAACTTTGAAATTAAGAATGGGCCAACTTACTGCAATTTTTCCAAAGGTTTTATATATTTCCCTTAAAAAAGACGAAATAACCTTTCCAAGGATACCTTATTTACGAAAATCGGATTTAAATTGACTGAGCTACGTTTTCTAAAAATAGGCCCTATTTTGGCATTCGAGTGGCTGTGGCTCCGCAAAAAAAATTTTTTTAAGCTTTAAACTCCGGAATTGGTTTTCTTAATATAAAACCAACCTAAAAACAAATTTGAGCCAAATCAGAGATGGTCAGTGCGACTGATAGGGCACCTCAAACTGAAATAGGCGATATGCATTTTTTTAATAATAAAAAATAGATTTATTTTAAAGGAAAACGGAAATATATATCCTTGATCCCCCGTAAAATCACTCCACGGCCTGAAATTAAAAAAAATTTATAAAAGTAAAAAAATGCATAAAATTTTCAATGCGTCAATATTTTTCTTGTATCAATAAAATATACAGTCCGCGACAAAAAGTTGGCACTTGAACATTTCCCCAAATATATCATTTGCTTTGAATGTTTAAGCTATTTCTATAGGTGTAATAAGTCATGTGGTAGTGCTTTTTAGCTATTTTAAGTACAGAACGATTAAACATTCTAAGAGAAATAACGTTAGTTTACAAAATATAAAAAAATGCTGCGACAAAATGATAGCACATTATGATGGATTGAGTTCAGTAAGTGTTAATAATCCGCTAAAAAAACAAGTTTAGTTTTTAAAGTAAAGTTGCAATGTTAAATAAGTAAAAAATACTTAAAATTGAATTAAAATAGGACATAGAAAATGGTTTAACAGTGTGGAAGTGCAAGTTGCTTTAAATCTTCATTTAAAAACTTGAAAATCAGTGAAATCGTAAAAAAATTAAACAAAAGTCGTTAAGTGATATCAAATTTATTAAGAAACTTACAAAATTATGGTAAAGCCTTAAGAAGTGGATGTCCAAGAGTGGTTTCACCCCGAGATGAGTGCGCTATTTTGCGGGTAGCTTCAAATTCAAACCTTACTGCCAGAAAAATTGCTGAAACAGCTGGAGTGAAAACACATATCCCCAATGTGCAAAGGATTTTAAAAAAATCTACTAAATTAAACTCAAAAAATTACAAAAGAAACCACCACTTTCAGCGAAACATCCAGCAGCAAGATTGAAGTTTGCTACAGATCACTTTAAGTGAATAAAATGATGGCGCTCCGTATTAATCACTGACGAAAAAAAATTTAATATCGACGGTCAGGATGATATGTCTATTTATTACCACGATTTGAGGAAAAAAGATTGTATCCTTAGTCGTAGTCAACACGGGGGTAGATGAGTAATGGTATGGGCTGGAATTGGCCATTGTGGAAGGACTGAAATTAAGTTTGTTCCCACAAGAA
Organism: Dichetophora obliterata; assembly: GCA_963920525.1. Lineage (NCBI taxonomy): Eukaryota > Metazoa > Arthropoda > Insecta > Diptera > Sciomyzidae > Dichetophora > Dichetophora obliterata. The sequence continues at coordinate 165,707,167 of OY986435.1, forward strand.
GGAATCGCCAAGACTATCTTAATTTAATTGATAATGAGATAGTTTATCTTGGGTACAATTAACTAAAACTGCATTAATATTTCAACAAAAAATGCCGCAGTGCATACAGCAAGAATAATAAAAACTTCTTTCGAGAACAGGATATTGAAATATTGGAGTGGCCCGGTTGAAATATCGACCTGAATGTTAGCAAAAACTCTTGGTGTTACCTTGCAAGGGAATTTTATGCTGATAATAGGCAATATAAAACCATTCAGGAACTGAAAAGTAGTATAGTTTCGAATTGGGAAGAAATACCGAGAAAATACATCAAACAACTTTTTATATTATAAAATTAAAAATTAATTTCTTATAATTTTTTTCTTTTGAAAAATATTGTTTTATCTTTTTGTCGTACTACTAAATATGTTTTTTCTTTTTTTTTCTGAACAACAGGTTCGATTTTTAAATAAAATTTCTATATATTTTCTTTTTGTTTTTAAATCTAATTATTTTAAAGTTAATACAAATTTTTAATTTTAATCTCTTTCAATAAAATTTATAAAAATTTCAATATGCTATCTTTTTGTCGCGGAGTATATATACCTTTAAGTAACACATTTTGCAGTGGCAAACATTTTACACGATTGACATGTTGTAGCGGATGTTTTATTCAAGTTTTTTATACATTTTAAATTATTTACAATACTTATAAATGAAGTTAAATTTCATATGTTTATTTCATTTTTCTAAGTTTCAATTAAATTGCCACTTCTGTATGTTTTGCGTTGAACATAATTGATTTTTATTACTAGTTAAACATCTTTTTAAACCGCTCTTTCTTATTGTTTGTGTAAAAGAGCTCACTAACGTTAATGCTCAAACTAATCACTTGCTAATCGCTTAACTAAAAAGTTCTCTTGAGTGAAGTCTGTTTAAAATTATATGCTTAAGTATACACATTTTCGTTATGCTCAAAGATTAATTATATGTTTACTCTTTCCCTAATATGTTCACACTCAAATTGATTGTTAAATATTGAACGCACAAAGTTTTTGTGATCATTCGCATCGAAACGTCAACCAATAAAGGTCACTGCTGTGCAATTAAAGAAAACTGCTGACTTCGTTTGATTTCAATATTTTTATAAAAAATTATCAAATACATTAAGACGCAAGCTGACAATAATTTGGCTCTTGTGGCTAATATATATATAATATATAAACCCATAACGAGGACGGGTACAGACGCCAAAGCTGTCATACCCGGACCGTTATTATAACCGTAAAATCAGATTAAATATTAGCATTAAAAGCAATTCTTTACAATGTTTTTTTTCTTTTAATCCATTAACTGCCGACATGTGATTCTGTCGGCCGATTTCGATGATTTTTTTTCAGGAATTGCTTATTTTGCTCCTTAGAGCATAATTTCTTAGTTTAAAAAAAGGCTTCCCGAAAAAAGGGCGTCCGAAATGACTTTTTGGCATAACTAAATTTAATATATATCCTTAAAAATTAAATAAATAAATTTTATCACTCACTGAAATAATCTTAACTTGAAATTAAGTTTTTATTTGTTGAACTTTAAGTTTGATCATTTGGCCTTACATTTCAGTCATAATTTGCTAAATAACAACTTTGCTAAAGTTTACTGCACTGTACAAAAATGTCAAAAAAAAGGTGATTTTTTTCATAAACTCCAAAGGTACCTCTCCCTCTTAATAAATTCAAAGTTTATAAGCTCCATTGAAAGTAAATACAGTAATTTCCGGATATAAGAACTTAGCAAAATGCTCAAAATTAAAACTCTTTATCCGGGAAAGTCTTGTATGAAAATCCCGGTTAAAAGCAGTTTTGGGGCTTATACGAAAAACCCGTTTAATGAACCATTTGGGGCTTATATAAAAAATTCGCCCTAAGAAACCACCGCTCTTATAGGAAACTGCATACACACCCTACTCGTATTAATAAAAGAAATTATGTTGGAATAACTTTTTAAATGAATGTGTATTTATGTTAAAAAAAAATGTTAATTCAAATTTATATAAAAAATCCATTTTCATTGACATGTTCATGAAATGTGTACATTCATGTATGTATATATAAAATAACAAAAAATAAATAATATAAGGAACAACTGAGTTCTTAAAGAATACAGACATATGTATATTCATATGTTGAATGGACACTTTTGATTTAGTACATCAGTGTTAAATACATGACAAGAACAGTTTTGACAAAAATCAAATTTTTTTAAAAAATTTGTTATTTTAGATTGGAATGCCATCTCATTTTCAAAAATATATTTTTCCGTACTCTCCAATTCAGTAGCGTATTTGTTTTTGGGCAAAAAGTGGGCTCTGAGGCTCTGAATGCAATACAGAACCTCTTGAATAGATGTTCTGGTGGTTTAAGTATTTCCTCAATCTCTTCTTCTTCTTCTTCAAACCCATTTCCGTCAATTTCAATGGGATCGGTTGTTGCATCGCCAATTGTATTACAAATTTCTAAATCCGAAAAATCTCCATAGCACGGAATGTCTTCATCACACGCAACATATTCTTCAAAAGCCTTTCTTGTATTTTCGTCAGTGAAGCTCTGTTCGATTTCTGATTGTATTACAATGCTTGTATTTTCAAGTTGCTGCTCGTCACATGTATTTATGAATTTTGCCTATTAAAGAAATTAAAAATATTCAATAATTATTCATAATTACCAATGATGTATTGTTACAAACATGCATTTTTAAAACAGTTTTGAATTGATGTTGGCGTTACCATCCAAAAGCTATGTTTAATCATATGAATCGCGTGGAATACAGTGAACGATTGTGCGAATTCAGCCACTGTTTTGCCACGTTCAATTTCTGCAATTTGTTTTCGCATAATACTTTGCCTATAGTATGACTTAAAGTAATGGATAACTCCTTGATCTAGAGGTTGAGTTATCGATGTTGTATTCGGCGGCAGAAACTGAACATTAATGTTTGTCAAAGTGCCGGTAAATTTATGGCAAGATGCATTGTCTACTAGCAAAACAATTTTGCGATTTTGCTCTTTCATTTGTGCATCCAATTTAGTTAAAACTTTACTCCATATGTCCTGAGTCATCCACGCTTTAATGTTGGAGTAATAGCTCAAGGGCAGAACCTTATTTTTAAAGCAACGTGGATTCTTTGACTTTCCAATGACAATAACTTCTTTAAAATCTCCCGTAGCATTGCAAATAAAAAGAAGCGATAGCCGGTCCTTGGATGACTTGAAACCTTGCACTAGTTGTCCTTTAGATGTTAACGTTTTTTCCGGCAATGCTTTGAAGAATAAAGCGCTTTCATCAGCATTGAAGATATTCGCCTGATCATAGTCCGCTATAATATTGGGAAGAGCCATGTCCAAGAATACTTCTGCATTTTCAGCATCAGCGGAGCGTCCTTCGCCGTGAATTTTCCTTAATTGAATGCCATTGCGCTTCTGCAATTGCCAAAGCCATCCGGAGGTTGGCGTAAAATTTTTATTGAGCTGCACCGCAAACTGCTTCGCTTTCTCTAGCATCAAGTTGGTAGAAATTGCTGCACCAGATGATCTTACTTGATTGAACCACATCAGTAACGCTTCCTCTACCTCAACTTCTTTACCATGCCTCATCCGTTTAGAAGACGATTTGCACGTTAACGATTTGGCAGTGATTCCAGCTGCATTTCTTAAAATTTTGTTTAATGTATTTGCGGAACAGCCATGTTTTGAACACAATTGCTTTTTGGTAAGAGTTTTGCTCTCACCGATAATTTTAAGCTTTTCCTTTATTGAAAGAGTTTTTCTTTTATTTCCAAACATGCTGTAACTAAAAATATCGTTTAAGCTTTGAAAAACAATAAAAAATGATTTAACTTTTTCGCCGTTTATCACTTGCCGTCATTACTCAAAAAACATATGTTTTTACAGGTTTGCAAATACAAGACCAAAGGTTGCCATCTCGCAAAAAAAATCATCACAACGCTGCCATTTTTATATTTTATTTTATCCGGGGATTTTTGAATGAGTTTTTTCAAATGGTTTACAAATTTGTAACGTTATAAGCGGGGCGATTTTTTAAGCGGGAAATACTTTAAACGGGAATTTTCCTATGTATTGCTTATGGAGATTGTTCTTGACCTAATTTTGTTAACTTATAAGAGGGGAAATCCATTAACCGGGGGGGCTTATATCCAGAAATTACTGTATGTCAAACTTTGTCTCCCCCAAATGTCAAGTCAAAAGCTCAATGCTTTGATTTTTAAGATTTATTTAAGCCGGCGTTTAATCGGTTAATCATCATTAATTCATGCTTAAGAAGCATGAAAGGTGCTCCTTTCATTTATTTCAAAGTTTGACGATTCGGACTGGAAAAACGGCTCAACCGACTGGATTAAAATTAGTCAGCTCTTTTAATGATGGAAAGAGGAAAAAAACCTGAAAAAATTAGTACTCTTGACAATAGCTGCAAAGTTAAGGTAGGTTCTTTCAAACACCAGAAAAAGTATTTTTCTTACACTTTTTTCAAACTGAAATCAAGGATAGAAAAATTTTGTGTTAAAAAAGAAATAGTTTTTATTTTTTATTTTTGTACTTTTTATTTCAGTACTGTACAATAATTTTATGTATGATCATTTGTTGCTGAGATATCGATGATCAAAGGCAAAGTGATCCTTTTCCATTCAAAGATATCTCAGCAAAATAATGTAGGCAGGAAAATAAAAAACTAAATTAAAGCTAAATCAATAACCCATAACTAACCCTAATGATAGTTTGAGTAAAAAAAGATTTTGAAGCCCGTGGACTCTTGTAAAAAAAATTTAAAAATTTTTGTTCCGTGCTTTTTCTTATGATTGTGCAATAATCAAAAACGATCAAATTTTTTGGGCAAAAGGCTGCCAAACTAAAAACTTCAAGCTTAAAAAAGCTTTGTAAAAGCTTCCGTTTTTAAAATCCTGACACAAGATTTTTGACTTAATTTCTTTAGCTGAGTGTAAATTGTTCCAGGCTTACTGTTTCGGGCATTAACAGCCCTGTTCTGGCAAATTAACAGTTGTAAACCAGTATTTTGAATATTTCTATGTATTTGTTGTAGTTTTTTGATTTCAAAACAAAATTTGAAGCTCAAAAACAACAAATTTTGACAAAAATTGTCAACTGCTTTTCGTTTATTGACAATTTCATTCAAAAATTTTGTTTTTTGGGATTTATATTTGGTTTTGAAAACAACAAACATATAGAAATATAAAAAATACTGGTGAAAATTGTCAATTTGCCAGAATAGGGCTGTTGTCATCATAAAAAATAATTTATTTAAGAGTTATCAAAAATGTTAATTTCATAAAAATAATTTAGCTTAAAAATACATTTTAAAAAATTTGCTTTTTAGATCGGATTTTAGATCAGTTTATTTTGGTGCAATAAAAGAAAATGAGAACATTATTATATTCTTTAGGGTTCAAGGTCTTCATTTTCTAACAAGTTGATAGTTTTAAGGTGGAAATTACAATTTGTCCTTTATAAAATTTTATATATTTTTGATATACATAACATACTAACTGACCCGACGAACTTCATCTCGCCTCACTTTAATGCATTCAGATAAACTGCCGAGTGATAACAAAACACAGATAGTTCAAATTTTAATGTGATTTATTTGAAAGGATTTGAAACCAGTAGAGAGCAAAAACAAACAACGAAGAAGGTTTGCCAACACGTGATCAAGTAACGTACAGCTGAACTTACGAAAAACAGGGCAATTCGAGATTAATTGCACAGACATCTAACGATTAGCCTCACGATTTATTGGTTGCCATCGCAAAAGCCAATCGAACGAACGGGGAACTTAATCCGCTTGAATTGGAATGAAAGATCAGTTGGAATAATTGGAATTCGGAGGATCAGGACTTCCTCTCCTTTGAATTTGCCTTTGATGATCGTCACTTGAATCACATTGTTCATCAATTTCTTGACGGACAACCGCGTAGCGTTGCACAATTTCGGATGATTCAGAATCCGCAACATGATTATGATCGATTTCACCTCAGCTGTAAGTTATGTGGCGGAGTTCCTGGCACATCAAGTGAGCTCAAAAATTCCGTTAGATAGTTGGTCACTTCATCCTCGTCAGTCACGCTGTCAACGGATTTGTACGAATGCAGTTCTACAACGATTATACTTTGAATAATGAAATTCAAGCTATCGACGTCCTTATTCTTCAAGTTTTGATCGTCTAAAAGTAGGCATTAATCAAGCAAATCCCAAACTCCCTAAAAAACAACAAAGTCGTTTTTGACTGATCCTATTCAAAAGAAAGTCCTCTTAAAAAAAAACTTACGGAATTAATGTTTCACAATGAATGCCCGCAATCCAGTTGGATAACCTCTCTTCTTACACGCAAACTTATTTTCTTGTACCGTTTGCGAATGTGATGAGCAATATACAACTATCCGGAATCAGTGTAATAATATGCAAAACTCTAATCAATTACAGCAAGAAAAATAGCACATTTGCTCAATAGAAATAACATGTCTAAAAGGACATCTGTCAAATTGCGCACAGTCTAAGCCAACGTATAACGTCGTTGTAAAGGCTGGATTAGCCAAGCGTAAGGTAACGTAGCGCGACGTTGCCAATTGTCAAGCTAAAATCTGTTTAATGATAAATGTGTACAAGTCATTACCGAAATCGTAACGTGGCGTGACGCAGCGTAGAAGTCTGTAGAAAATAGATTTCTACGCAACGTTACGATTTTGGTAGTTCGACAGCTGTGTTACAAGCGAAAAAATTTGTTTAACTTCACATTTTTGTAAATTTTAATACTATATAAGAAAGAATGCAATCATTTATTGACGAGGAGAAGTAAATAAGCCTTCTAGAATAAAATGAGTGCCCTGCACTACGCCGCCTGCACTACGTTGGATTACGATTTCGGTAATCGCTTATCCTCGAGGCAACGTCGCACTACGCTACATCCCGCTGCGCCACCTCACGTTACGCTTGGGTAATCAAGCCTTAAGTCTAACAACGTATACCGGGTTGTAGCATTGATCGCATCTCAGCGCCATCTATTATTTATCTCGTTAACTTCTCCACCCAAAATTCACGCAAAAGGTCTTTTATTACAATGAATTTCACAATTATTCAAATTTTTAAAAGCTTCAACACGAATTTTCCACCTTTACATCGTCCGAAATCATCAAATCATGCGATAAAATTCAAAATTTCGTCGAAAAAAAAATGTAAATTTTTCGCGTTTTTCCAGAATATTCCGAGTTTTTCACTGAGAATTTTTTTTTTCATTTGAAAAACTGATTTCAATTTTCGATTTTTCAAATTGCCCAACTTTTCCGGAGGGTTTTCCAAAATTTTCTTTCGTAAAAACCTTCTCCTGGCAATTAAGAACAACTGAAAAAAAATTTGAGCCAAATCGGCAGAGCCGTTCTCAATTGATGAATTACTATACATTTTTCATACCATTTTTATATCTTAAAAAGATATAGATATACAACCAAGAAAGGTTGAAAAAATAAAATAAAAGTTTTGCATACAAATGCTTTATATCATAAGCAAAAATACAAAGAATAATCTTACATAAAGAAACATAATGAAAGAATTTCAACTGCTTCTATAGTTCACTAGGAACTAGAGGCAAATACAGTTGTATATTAAAATGTAACAATCGTAATAAGCAAATCAATAATTGAGAATTTAAAAGTAGTAAAAAGATTAAAGAATAACAAATTTTTAAAATAAGAATATTTATGTTACAAAATAAGAAATATTAAGATAATAAAATTATGAAAAAGGTTGCAGGATCTAAAATAAAATTAATTAATATTGATTATTAAAATAATTGTTATTATTTATTGTAAAAAATTTTAATTAAAAAAGTATTATTAATAAATATTATAAATGATAGAAGGAACAAACCGAACAGCAAACAAACTATTTTCTCAAATAAAATACGAAATGAACTCAAAGAGTCATTAATCGGAGTGTAAGCGATAATACTGCATCAATATCTGAATAATTACATTCTAAAAGCCAAACTTTTATCCTTTTTAGGAAAACAGATTTAACCCGAATAGATCTTATTTCAAACGGAAGGCGAGGAGCTACTGAAGTAAAAAAGTTCAAAAAAATTCTTAAGGTTTGAGGTGGAACAGCAGCCATATTCTGACTATTGATTCTAAAATGATATATGTCTGAGCGTCGACTCAGGAAATACTCAGAATTATCGAAAAAAACTACAAATTATACGAATGGAAAAGCATGCCATGTGAGACGAGAAGAGGAAACATTTTATTTTTGTACATACCACCCAACAACTTACCCCACACTCAAGTTTTGAATGAAACAATCCAAAATAGATACACTTTAGAATAATTGAGCTACAATAAGCTCTTTACAATTAGCGATGTCTAGTGGCAGCCATGAGATACTTCTTTAGCACAGTTGTGTGAGCTGACCAGTCCATAATACTATCCAGCCAGCCACCTAGATACTTGAAATACCTAACATTATCAATAGAAAAACAACCCCAAGAACAAGACCCAACATCAAAAAAAGTTTGTGTACAATTAGAAGAAGAACATATATCATCACTCAGACAAACTTTTTCACATTTTTCGCTATGAAAAGAAAAAGAGTCAGAGTCAGAGTCTAAAGTTCTAGTATTAACTTTGAAGAACATAATTCTAGTTTTATCACTGAGTACTAACTTATGAATCATAAACCAGTGACTTAAAACAGCCAGGTCATGGTTTATATCTACAGATAAATTCAAAGGAGAGTCACATGAGAAGGAACAGGCCATAACATCCGCAAACGCATTAATAGAACTACAGAAATTAAGTTTAAAAAGCGAATTTTTAAAAATTAGAAACAAAATAGGTCCCAAGACTGAGCCCTGAGGAACACCTAATGACAGAACTTCTGATGGACTCTAATAATTTAAAATTTTGACACATTGCCTGCTATTTTCAAAGTAAGACTGAAACCATTAAAAAACAAAACCTCTAAATCCAGCCTTATATGTACAGTTTATCCAGCAAAAGCGTATTAAACGCTTTAGCAATGTCAATAAACAGTGCTGCACAAAATTTTTTATTAGTTAGACTCGAATATATGTTTGTACAAAAATTTAGCAAAGCATTTTCTGTTGATAGGCCTGCTCGGAAATTAAACAGAAATGGGCTGAAATATAAGATAGATAGTGATATCTACTTTAAAAATGTAATTTTTTTTGGAAATTTAGACCTTTGAACTTTGTAGAATATAATTATTTTCTGAGTTGTTCTAAATACTGAAGTATAAATTTTCATGTATAAAGAAAAAGTAAGCAGAGAAGGGTTTTCCCCTTTATACATATACAGTACCGTGCATATCTGAGCAAATGTTTAGGAATATATATTAAAGGCTCTGTAAAAATATTAATACGCAACCAAATTCAATTAAACTTTTAGCATGTTATTCGTTACTTAATTCCAACTAAAAAAATCTACAAAAAAGTTTAAAAGACAAATATGATAAAGAGAATAAGAAAGAAACACAAGAGAAACTCCATTTGCTCAGTTTTGCACGTTTCGCACACATATAGTAAGAAGAACCGTTACACTGAACAAATGAGAAAATATTTACCGTTATTGCTTTTGTATGTTACACATGAACTTTGCTCGCATTTAAGTTTTGATGTTAGTTGTAGAAAAGTGTTTGAAGCTAGATAATTGCTTGTGAATTAAAAGTATGAGAAAAATAAGTATTGAATTAGAAAATAGCATCGTGGCATTGACTGAAGGTGGAAATCTCTCAAGAATAATTGCGGAAAAATTAAATGTAAGCCAACGCACAGTAGTTAATGTTCAGAAGCTTAGCTAAAATTTCTATTTTATTCTCTTTTTCATATATGTCTTCTAAGTTATTTTGTAGAATATTTTTGTTAGAATTAAGGAACAAATAAAATGCAAAACGTTTTTAAGAATTTGGTTGCTTATTAATATTTTTACAGATCCATAAATTTATATTCCTAAACATTTGCTCGGTTATGCACGGTACTGTATATCTTATATATATTACGCAAACGCAAATGCTGTCTGGCGTAAGGCTTTTTAAGTACAAGTCCAATCTTAATAAATTAGTATGGTTTGGTAAGTTTAGACCTTCAGATGTGCAAACTAGACTTTTTATTTCTAAAAAATTTATATATTTCAAGTTATAGCGAGTTGAAATTTGCATATAATTGTTGTTGTTATGTTGCTTTTTCTCTTCTTAATTTCAGCATTTGCCTAAAAATATGTAAGGTATTTAGCGCCTCCTATCGGCTATTAGCTATGAAACTGTTAAACTGACGAATAATCTTTATATAATTTCACAGCTAAAACTATGAATTGATATATTCAATATCAAAGTGATACTGGAATTCTTACAGTTGAAAAAAGATTTCTAAACTGCTGGTAGGAAAATTTTTTTATTTTTAACAATTTACACAAAAATTTAATAAGAAATTGGAAACTGGTAATGAAGCATTTTTGTTCAAGCATTTTTAAACTGAAAATCAAGGAATATTCTTACTCCTGTATATTTAAAATAATTGTGGGTATGAAATTGAATATGATTATATCGCCGTTGCGCGTGCAGTACCGCGTAAATTGCAGAAGGGCCAAAATTAATTTCATTTCAATTTTCATCAGTTGAAAATCTATTCAATAGCTTAAAATAAAATTTTGGTATGTTTGATTTTGGCCACACGGGCTTACTAGTTTAATACATATATTATATCTATATATATAAAATGGAATGTGTGTTTGTTTATTTGTTTGTTTGTACCTTATAGGAGACTAAACCTCTGTACCGATCTTCCTGAAATTTTCGCAGAATTTAACTGGGACTCTGGTATGATTAATAGGGCACTTTTTTCGACCACGCCCACTTTTTAAAAATTATGTAATTGCTCCCATATAGTTTTTAACAGATTTACTTCAAATTGTATACACATTATACTCCAGGCGAGGTAGAAATAAACATTTCTTACGCCACGCCCCCTTTCATGCCCCTTTTCACGCCAAATTTAAGTTTTAAACTTTTTGTTCTCTGTACAAATTTGTTCCTTCCAACGGATTATTTTTTATTTGGTAGTATATTGCTCTTAATACTGTTAACATCGCCATATTACTATGAACCACGCCCACTTCACCGCCCCCTTTTTTAAATTCAGATACTTACTTATACCACTAACAATGTTTGCTATACAAAATACTTTTTTGTAATATGTATTTACCTAAAGTTTTATATACTTTTTATCTACAGGTAAGGTAGCCATAGATTTTTTTATTACCAAATCCCCCTTTTTCGCCCCATTTTACTTTAATTATAATTAATCTGCTTTCAATCTATATATATAAAAATGAATGTCTGTTTGTTTGTACTTTATAGGATGCCAAACCTTTGGACCAATCTTCCTGAAATTTTCACAGCATGTTACTATGACTCTGGAAGGAATAATAGGCTATATGAAGTTTTATTGGACAAAGGGGCGTGGCACCGCCCATATAACCAAAAAATTTAAATCGCCATATTATGGGCATTTTTTGACCTACGTCGATGATATTTGGTACATATGGTATTGGCATAATTAGGAATACGTACCAAGAGAAAAGTGGGTGGACCACGCCCCTTTTCAGGAAAACTAAAAATCGTAATATAGTCTTAACTACTGGACCGATCGCCATTAAATTTTCACAAGAGGATATTCTTACGAAATAATTAATTCTTGACTATATAAAGTTGTGAGTGGACAAAGGGGCGTGGCCTTGCCCATATAATCCAAAATTTAAAATCGTCATATCTTGGGCATTTTTTGACCAACGGCGGCAGCTGATTGTATAATTGCTGCTTTTTGATTGGTCTAAAAATAAAAAGGGGGAGCATGAAGGAAATTACATGCGGTTCAGTGCTGAATTATAATTGGATTACAACAAAAAAAGGGGAGAAGCATTGCAATAATAAAATTAAAATTAAATAAATAAATTTTTGTAAATATATAAATACTTTTAATATTATATTATAACGAGGGGGTAGCGAAGCACACCGGGTTCAGCTAGTATATTATATATTTTAACATAGATACGTCAATTGTGATTTTTAAGTTAATACAGTGCAATCGCGATTGAGGGAACTAATTCATTCGTGCAAGGCTTGTTCCTTCAAACAAGACTATTTTTTGAACTCAAATCAAGATATTCTTTCATAATTTTTTTGATTATATTTTATTTTTGACGTAGAATTACGTCTTGCAGCGCGGTTTGTATGGGGTCATTTTCACGAATTTTTTCAAAGTGATATTTGACACTTTGGGGTATATCTACAGCCTTTAATATTCATCGTACAAAAAAAAAAAAATGCCAAAATATCAGTTTTAGTGGGAATAAAACGAATATCTAATAAAAAAGCAAAATCTAAGAAGATGGAAAATTCATATATTCGTATGAGAAATGCACAAGCTGCTTAGCTGCAGTAGCTGTTTTTAAGGTTGTTGTTGTTGTTGTTGTGTTTGCTTGTTTGATTCGTAATCACGTCGTTCGCTGTTGTGATGCTTACGTTGTTGTTGTTGTTTTTATTAATATGTATGTAAAACATACATATATAAATACTCATCAGTTGCTTTCATTTTTTTTGTTACCCAGATAGCCAATCGGCTCGGTTGAAAACGGTGTGCACTTTTAAAAGCACTGAAGCGGACCGTTTCGTTGTCAGCAAACTATGCAATGTGTGTTTCATATAAGCGTACCATATATTAAGTTGTATATTAATGTTGATTTTCTATGATTTAATACAAATTCTAAATGTTAAATAGTTTAAATCATTCTTGATTTTAGATACAAATGCTAGTTGTTTAATACTCTAAAATCGTTAAAATTGCAAATAAAATTGAGCTTTAGGTCAGGTTAGAACAATTAATTGCTCTAACGAATTTTTTCCAAAGAAACAACAACAACAGCATTTTCAATATGAAAAGGAAAACATCACAAGCTGATTAATTAGTTATCTGTTTGATTTAATAGAGCAATAAATTGTTCTTACCTGACCTAAAGCTCAATAAACGATTTTAAACTATCAAACAACTAGAATTTGTATTTAAAATCAAGAATTATTTAAACTATCAAACATTAAGAATTTGTATTTAAATCAAGGAAAATCAACATAATAAATAACAAGGTCATATAGAAAACTTCAAGTTGTACATTAATTTTATTTGTTGTTAAACAATTGTAACCTTTTCTTAAAATAGTTTTTATTAAGTTGCAACAATAAACTAAACAATAAACGGCAACTCAACTGATTCAATGCATATTTCAGAGTTTTTTGGCGAACGGGTAAAAAAGAGAGGGGAAAAAGACAAGAACAAACGACGCATCAAGCGAATATGGCATAAATTTAAATTCGAATCTTGATAAATATAAAAAAGGACTTTACAATTATATAGATAACGGTTTAAAGGTACAAACACATGGCGTTTTCATACCAGCAAATGAGACGCTGCCGTTTTAAGTATCGTTTGTTTGGAAAAGTGACATTCATGGCTTGTTGGGTTGTAATACAATAGAGAATACAGATGCATGTAGCTAGAGAGCCAGTATGTGGCTACAAAAAAATGTACTACTACAAGCCAAGGTTGCCAGTTAAAATTTAAAACAATTCCGACAAAATGTTCCCTTTTTGACAGTAACATAAATTAAATACAACAAAAATTACCATGATAAAGATAAAACAAAAAAGTTTCTACCGCAATAAAACAATATCAAAAAAAGTCCCACGATCATTAAAAATTACCACAAAAATACCACACATTTTAAAAATACCACTACAAATTCCATATGCATTTAAAATTGCCACAAAAATCTCATTCGCATTAAAAAATACCACAATAAGTCCCATACGCATATATGAGCCGTTCTTTACTCGGCAATTCTATGAACAATAATTGCTTTCGCTACAAGTAGTTTGTTGACTACTCGGGCTTAAAGAGGACTTTCGTAAACCCCCTCATGCGGGTGAATAATCGACAAACTGCTTGCGGCAAAGGCAAGTATTGCCGAGTGAAAAGCGGGACAAAGAGATCTTGCTACCAGAGCAAGAGAATAATTGCTTTCGCCGCAAGTGAAAAGCGGGACAAAGAGATCTTGCTACCAGAGCAAGAGAATAATTGCTTTCGCCGCAAGCTAGAGAATTTTCGTGTGTGACAAGTGCAAACTTAGTAAGCAAAGTTCTGTTTATTTTCTGTGGACGATTCGGTTCATCTCCTCCAACGCTGCTCAACCTTAGTGATCTTGCTCTTCTCTGTGCGTCGTTGTTTAAGATTGCTTGGTAATTGTTGTTGGTTCAGTTAGCTGAAATTTGTTCAGATGTTCTTAATTTTTACTCGACATGAACTGCTGATTTTGACAACTATCTCGCTTTTCTCTGCTTTCTACTTCATTCCTCTCCGAGTCGGCCCTACCTTGTTATTCAGCCATAAGTTGGAGTACGAATAAAACGAATGTTTATTTTCAGCAAGATAAATACAATAGCAAATACAGATGCGTGTAGCTACAGAGGCAGTATTTATGTACACTACTACGCATGCGTTGTGCTTTAAAAGCTCCATTTATTTTCTAAATACCATAATAAATTCAAATTATTTATAATATGCATTATATTTTTTCCATATTAAAAATTTATTTTGTTAACTAAAATTTTAATTTTAAATTACTTTTAAAATATACATGCTCTTTACTACACGAAAAATAAATAACTCAAATTTACCCATATTTATTCCCATCAATTAAACATAACTTTGAATTACCAAAATTTTTCTCAATTACTGTATAAAAAGGAATTCTACGTCTATACTTACGATACTAACGAAACTGTGTCTTTTTATTAAAGATTAGTACATTTTATAAATGAGACCATTTTTATTTCAAAAATTTTTTGTATTTAACAAAAGTTAAAGTTTTGGCAAATAAATCTTGAATATTTGTTTGCTTTTTTTTCACTTTAAGGCACTGTTTCGCAGCCTCCTCTCTAAAGTTTCTAATCACAAGTATATGTGAAAGTAAATTCGTGTATTCCTCTGACCACTCGATGGCCTTGTCGAAGACTGAAATGGCTGCTGACGTGGTTATGATTCGTATTTCATTTGGCAATGGTTCCTCATCATTTTCTGAGCTTAGTGCTTCATCATTTGAAACCCAGTTAGCCAAATCTTCTGCATTTAACTTTGCCTATGAAAGGTATTTCTTTATTAAATTATTTTTATTCTCATGTATAGTATGGGACTTACTTCTGGCTTTACACTTTCTAGCTATTACGTATTTCCTCATACTCTGTAGATTTTTTTCTGGATAAGATTACGACGTACCACACTTAACGGGATATCTTCATCTTCGCTACCGCTTGCTTCTTCTTCATTTGAACAATCATCTCTTAAAAGAGGATGCCAACATTTTTCCACGACGTCGGAATTAACCTTTTTCCAATGCTAGTGGCAGCTAAAATACAGCGTATTTTAAGTTAATACTCTTCAAAAATGCTTCCGTGTCCGTTTTGCCGAACGCTGATCTCAACAAATTTGTCTTGTAATGCAATTTTGTTAATTTAATTACATTTTGGTCTATTGGCTGTGTCAAAGGCGTTACATTTGGTGGCATAAAGATAGTGAAAATCGAACCACAATCTGTTTTCAAATCTTCTTCACTTGGGTGACAAGGAGCATTATCTAAAATCAAAACTGCTCTACGTGGCAGCCCTTGCTTTTGCAAGAAACGTGATACCTATGCCAAAAAAGATATGTTACAACTATGTAACTTTAGTTGGCAAAACTGATTTAAATAGACGACGAGCAAAAGTTCACACAAAGAACATTTTTAGAGAGTGATTTCCGCTTCAGTTTGTGTAACTAAATGCTGGACGTGGAAATAAATCGAAAAAGTCATAAACTTACCTGTGGCACAAATGAATTATGAATTACAAACCATTCCTCAAAAATTAATGTGGTCATCCATGCGTTTTTAGAATTTTTATACTCTACTCATGCAGAGAAAAGACATGGTTGAGACATGATTACTGCAATAATAATTTTTTTACTAAAATTATTGTATTATTTCTGCAAACACAAATTTATGCCTTAATAAAGTCATTATTTACTAATGATTGTACCAAAAATAACATTATAGTTGAAATCATAACATCATTGAAATCGTCAACATACTATGATTGTCTCAACTATTAGTTGCAACAAAAATGTTGTAGTTCTGTCAATCATGGTAAATGTGAATATTACTATAGAGACAAACATATAAGAATTTTAAATGTTTCTCTGAACTATTCTTTGATTGTTGGCAAAGGAAGCAGAACATAACCAAAAATCGAAAGAATTTATTGTGTCTGAACAGTTTGCAGGAAAAACTTTCACTTCATTCAGACACAATAAGTTTTATCGATTCCTGGCTATGTACCGTTTCGTTTGTCGACTGTTCAATTATTGTGTTTTGTTTTAAATTGCCTTATCCTAAAAACAGCACGCAGAAAAGTGACATTTTCGACTTTAATTGTAGCTAACATATTTCTATTTACCGTAAATATATTTCGAAATTCTGACCATATTTGGTGTATCACAAATATTGCTATTTTTGTGACAACGCACTTTTGCATTAGTCAAGCGAGCGGTAGTAGCGGCTATGACTACTGGTAGTGTGCGTGGCCCGTAAGCGAAAAAGCCGCGGTTCAAACCTCAGCTCGGACAGAAAGTTTTATCAACAAGTTTTTTCAATTGAATGAATATTTCTGTTCAGCCCAGACAGTGGCAAACCTCTGGAGATATTTTAATTAATAGCTATGGATATTGGAGTGCATTAAAATAAAAAAAAATAAAATTTTTGTTTCAATAATATTCTGGATCCTAAAAATAAATTCATAATATAGTTGTTGCATTCATTCTATTTTCGACCCAATAAGAGAATAATGATTGTTTCAATAATATTTTGGTTCCTACAAAAAAGTTCCTTTTCAAAATATGGTTGTTGTAATCATTTTATCATGATAAAAAAAAATATTATATGTTTAAGAACATGTTAGCAACAATCATAATCAAATTCATACTATGATCCCCTTAAAACAAGGTTGTTGCAACTATGTTTTTTCTCTACGTGCTGGTAGTTCAAAATTTTTAAATGATCGCGGTTTTTTTTGCTTGTCCTGTTACCAATGGTTTCAATTTGTGCAATCCAGTTGCATTTGTATACGCCAAAAATTTATTATTGATTTTTAGTTTTCCTACCAGGAGCAGTTTTTTCAACAGAACTGATGTAAGTTTTATTGGGTAACGATTTTCAAAATAAACCGGTTTCATCGGCATTGTAAATTTGATTATCGCACAACTTCAGGTCAGCCCTTAGTTTCTGCGGTTTATTTTAAAAAACGGGAACTCCTTCGAGGTAAGGTGATAATTTTTCACCACAGACTTTTAGCAACCGTATGCCAAATCTATTTTTAAAACCACTGAGCCAACCACAACTTGCATTGAACCCGTTACTTGATCTGTAATTTTTTTGTGCAACTGCTTCGCTTCTGCTCTAAGCAAGACGCCACATATTGGCAAATGCTTAGTCTTTTGAGAAATAAACCACTTATAAAGTTTTTTTCCATCTGTGGAAATTCCCCAGCTTTAGACGATTTTCTTTTGCGGTGGCATATGGATGCTGCCACCAAAATCCTAGCCTTATTTTTTTTACACGTGCTACGGTAGACTAAGAAACTTTATATTCCTGTGCTAATTGCGAACACCCATGACCTCTTGAAAGTTTTTCCAAAATGTCTGTCATTGTTTTAAAAGACAGAAACAATTTATTTTTTGGCATTATCCAAACGCACGCGTCAAATTTTAAAAATCAACTGATTTTATGCATATACAAATTTTACCAAGCTTTTATTTCAAGCGAAAACGAAAAAACAGTAACGAGACAACTACAAAACATATCACACACCCACTTCAAATGTTACACAACTCAACATTTTTAAATTTTCAAGAGGAACAGAAAACAATTTTTTCCTTCAAGGGACTCCATACAAAACAAAGAGACAAAAATAATTGTTTTTTATTAAATACTAGGAATATATGAATAGTTTTACACAAAAAAGTTAAAATTTGGAAATTTGTGTCATTTTTGAAGAGGGTGCAATATGCAAAAATGTTCATATGTACTTAAACATGTACATATACAAATATAAGTAGAGTTGTATCACATCTCTTCTAGTTTTTGTCTATGTAACCTCAACTCAGTACTATTGAAATTGTAGAGTTCCCTCTGCAGAGTAGTCAATTGAAAAAAATTACTTGTTCCCTCAACCAAGTAGTTTTCTTAGCCCAGGGTTTCCTCAACCGCGATTGCACTGTATATTATTAGTTCGTTCAAATATGGTCATAGATCTGTTGTATTGTCTTAAGAAAGTATAAAGCCAGGAGTCGGTCTTAAAGTCGCTTGTTCGAGAGCATTTCTGTTATTTGCCTTTTAGTTATATTTTTATTTTTTTAGGTTTCTTGAAAAGCATGTAATTTCAACTAAAAAAGTTGAAAAAGTTAACTGAAATTTTGAACCGTGTACAACTAGCAGTTAGTGCAAATTCAATGTGCAGCAAAACCAAGGATATTGTTGTCTACGGTGCAGTTCATGAAATTTATTAAAACTGATTGAGTATCTGTCGGTTTTCAACAAATTTCTTTATTAGCTCATGTGAGTCGAATCATCAAACATTAATTGTTCATTCTTAAATTTAAAAATTTTTAGTAGCAAAAATAAAACTTTTAATTTTATGATCTGATTACGTGATTTTTAATACCATTTTCACATCAAGGCGTATGAGTAACACTAATCCACTCATCGGCTAATCAGCTGCTGTGCATCGTTTCAACGCTGCACATGTTTACGAGTTGCCATAAAGTTTTTGGTGTTTTGTACTTATTTATTACTTTTGCATTATTTGCAATGTTTTGGTGTTTTGCTGTGTTTAGAGAATAACTGAAAAGTTCTTGAAATTGCTGCAGAAAAAAACAACTAAACAACAAGCCAATTAATTGAAAATTAAATTAATTGTTTTTTGTTGGTATGCTGTTGCTGTTGTTAAGAATTCGTAAATTTGCAGGCATGCAGTCATTAAATGGCTTGCTTACAAGAAGCAGCTCTTGAGAAAACAACAACAGTAGCAGGAACAGCAAAGTGTTGCGCACAAACTGTTGAAAAAAAGTTACAGTTAAGTGCAGCTTAGTGAATTGTATATTTCAAAACAGTATTTCACGTTATTTAAGAGCTAATTAAAACTTGGTTGGCCTCCATTATTTTTTTATTTTTCTGTTTTAAGCGCTTTGTTGTTGTTTTATTTAAATTAACAACTTTTGCAAACTTTGACTTAAACAAAAGTTATGCAAACTTAAGTTTATGCTGCATCAAACTCATTGGATTCTGCTGCTGCTGCTGACAGTATTTCGTTGCAGCTAGTGACATTGTAAGTTACTGCACTCATTTCAGACCTCCTGGACATGAAACCAATTTAAAAACATCATCAAAGTTTTGCATTTTTTTATTCATTATTTTATACCTTTCTCTACTATATTATATTATGAATGAATATAGTAACATATAATAACACTGGTCAACAAATTTAAGAAAATAACAATCTTCGATAAACGTATTCTGGTAGAAAAGACAACAAATTCGCCCTTATTCTTGAACTCGCGCTCGCTCTCAAAACGACGTCGAAACAAAGTTGTTGTATTCTGTAAACTTTCAATTTCGACGTTGAGATCTGCAGTGATTGTTCATGTCAATTGTTGAGCAAACGTCATCAAATAAATATTTAAATTTTTGATCGTCGCAATGATCTTCGACGACAAATTATTGGTGAAAGTGCGCTCTCGACGACGATATTTACTCGACGCGTATTCAAGAATAGGTGTGATTTATTCATACATCGGCTTTTGAATATATTCACGTCAGAGAAATTTTTAATATAAAAATCCTGTAAAACCTTTTTTTTAAGTTGAAAGCACTGTCTTTGACAAATATATGTATAAAATTGCATGTCATTATTCTGGCGTTCACTATTTTAGGTCAAATTGACATCAGTAATTTTTTTTTGTTATTTCAAAATTTATTATAGACACAGAAAATTTTAACACAGTTTTAATAGACCTATAGACTTTAATTTTTCTCAATAAAATTCGCCCCAGCGGCAATAACAGACTCGATCCAGGGTCGGAAACGGTTGCATGCCGGCATCGAATGGTATTTGTTCATATTGGCCATTGTTATTTTTAAGCATCCTTCAGTGACGATATGGTGTTGAGGAGATTTTTTAGGTTTCCGTAATAATGCAAGGGATTAACATCTTTGGGTAAAATGCTAACGTTTGTGGACAAAAGTTTTTGTATTCAAATATTTGCTGATTTGTCGTTATTTCATTCAAATATTGGCGCAATAAAGCAAATATTCTCACTCATTAGCGCCCTTTTAATTTATCGAATATGTCGAGTAAGAAATCTCCTCTGTCTGGTAAGTAAAAAGTGTTAATAAATAAAGAATTTATTATAAAAAAGTACAATATGTACTCATATTGCACATTTAAAATTGCAAAATAATCTTAACTAGACCCTATTTAGAAAGAATAATACCTTCAAAAATTTTTTCACTGTATTTCTTGGTGCGGGGTTGAAGAGGTAAAGTCTGGGGAGCCAGGTGGCCATAAGTTTGGGCTGAAGTGGTCATAAAAATTTTTTGTAATCCATCGAAAGAAGTGGATTGCATAACATGTCCTTCATTGCTCACAACTCCTAATACATTGACAGTTGACCACGAATAGCTTCTGTTGAATCCAAGCATAACAAACTGTCATTTCTATGATTGATTTTTTGGCCTTGGTCATAATTTTTTTCGTCAGAAAAACACGACAACATGTTTGGAACTTTAGGTGCTTTACCTTGATCAAAAGATGTTTTTCGTGGATGGATGTGTCCTCGGCGCATAACGAAGAACTGATAGCAGAGATTTTCGAAGACAACTCGACGGACTTGGCTCTCAGAAACATTCAGGCCCCTTGCAATGGCTCTCAATGATTTTGAAGGACTTTTGTCGATTCACTTGTTAGACAAATTGTAAATTTCTGGTAGTGTTCGCATGTTCCTCATATTTTTTGCGTTTTACTACAGTTCAGGCGCGGATCCAAGGGGGGTAACGGGGGTCATGACCCCCAAAACAGCCCGCATTTCAAAAAATAGAGCTGAAGCAATATTTTCAAAATATTTTCAAAATAAAATTGGTACCATGTTCTTAAACATATAATGGTTTCTATGATCATGGTAAAATGATTACAAAAACTTTCTTTAGAAAAAAAGTTTTTCCGTAGGAACCAAAACATTATTGAAACAATCATTATTCTCTTATTGGGACGAAAATGAAATGATTGCAACAACTTTATTATGAATTTCTTTTTAGGAACCGGAATATTATTGAAACAATATTTTTATTTTATTTTAATGCAAACCAATTTTCACAGCTATTAATTATGATATCCCTAGAGGTTTGCCATTGTCTGCTGCCGAACAGAAATATTAATTAAATTGGAAAAACTTTTTGAAAAACTTTCTGTCCGAGGTTGGGTTTGAACCGCGGCTCCTTCGCTTACGAGGCACGCAGACTACCAGTAGACCACAGCTGCTACTGCCGGTCGCCTGAACATGGCGTCATTCATAAACATTAGCAATGCATTGAGTGCATTGTCACAAAAATAGCAATATTTACAATAATTGGAAATATGTTTGCTGCAATCAAAGTCGAAAATGTAATTTTTCTGTGTGCAGTCTTTAGAATAAGGCGATTAATAGCAAAAAATAGTAATTGAAGAGTTGACAAGCGAAACGGCACATAACGAGGAATCGATAAAACTTATTGTCTCTGAATGAAGTGAAAGGTTTCCTGCAAAGTGTTCAGCCACAATAAGTTCTTTCGATTTTTGTCTATGTGCTGTTTCGTTTGCCCACGATCAAAAAGTAGTTCAGACAAACATTCAAAATTCTAGTATGTTTGTCTCTATCATAATATTCACATTTATCATGATTGACAGAACTACAACATTTTTGCTGCAACTAATAGTTGAGCCAATTATAATATGTTGTCAATAGTGTGATTTGAACCATAATGTTATTTTTAGTACCACAATTAGTAACTAATGACTTTATTAAGGCAACAATTTACGTTTGCAGGAATAGTACAATAATTTCAGTAAACAAATTATTATTGCAGTAATCTATGTCTTTTCTCTGTGTGTTCCCTGCCATTACAATACATCGACCATTCTTCCCTCCTAATACTCATCTCTTCCTTCCCTCTAGTATATATTCCTATACAAAAAAAAGGTGTGGCTTCGTACAGAATTTTTTACAATGATAAACAAGTAAAATATTAAAACGCTTCTATCTCGGTTCTCCGGTGATTTAACTAAATGTTCTAATATTATTAAATAATGTACTCATTGAGATCTTTCTTCATATATTAAACTTAGATTTAGCTGAACTTTGATAAAATAAAAAACATATTATTTACTTCTACTTTTTATATCATTGTTAGTATTTTTATTCTTAATCTTAATTTGAACCTTAAATATATTGTTCATAATAAAATGTTATTGGAGATTTAATGTTTTATAAGATTATTTTATAAAACCTACACATTTTTAGAGGTGTATATAACTATTCATAATATTTTTATATGCAATTCGCCAAAATAAATAAAACTTGCTGGTAAAAGTGAAAAAACTACTTGTTGTACGATTTTATCCAAAAAATTTATAATTAAAACATTTTTTCTTAATATTGACCTGAAACAGTCATTGTCTGAATTTTAAGACAAGAGTCAATCCTGTATCTGGAATATAAATAAATAAAAAGGTAAATTTTTTTTAAAAATTAGCTTTTATTTAAAAAATAAGCATTTTTTTTAAAAAATAAGCTTTTATTTAAAAAAGACGTAATCTAAAAAAAAAATAAATGTAATTGACATTTGTCATATATGTTTATAGTAGGTATATTCTAGGTGCAGAAGAATCCCTCCCTTGGTTACTCATCATCATAATAAAAGCGTACGTAAATTGGCAAGTTCTAAGGACTTATATAAATTTAGAATTTTTCAAATACATTTATATTTAAAAGCTTGAGGCACCGATGTCCGCGATCCGTTATGTGGCATTGAATCTTTTAGTAAGCTTACCTGTCCATTATACAGGTTTACTACACAATATCAGTGCCTTAAGCTTTTAAAAATAAATGTATTTGTAAAATTCTTAATTTATATAAGTCCTTAGAACTGTACGCTTTTATTATGATGATGAGTAACCAAGAGAGAGGTTCTTCTGCACCTAGAATATACCTACTATACATATATATGAAAAATGTCACTTAAATTTATTTTTTTCATTTTAGTTCACGTCTTTTTAAATAAAAGCTTATTTAAAAAAAAATTTACTTCTTATTTTTTAAATAAAAGCTTATTTTTTTAAAAAATTTTTTACTTTTTATTTATTTTTTACTTTTTAGTTTTAAAGATTTGTTATTATCATCTTTTATTTTCAAAACTTATGGAGATATGGCATTTTATTGATTTGTGGGCGGTAAAAGGGGGTGAGGCAAAAAATGTTACCATTATATTGCATTGTCACCGGACTTACATATGTATACTAAATTTCAGCTAAATCGGATAACAACAAGTCGTAGAAAAATGGCTTGCAAGTTTTGAGGACATACATACATACATACATACATACATACATACATACATACATACGAACGGTACCGGATTCAATGCGGAGGTTATGATACCGCGAGGTATCATGAAGGTTTAGTGCGTAAAAGTCGAACACTCCCACCTGCACGGTGGGGTCTTTTAAAGGTTCCCCCTTCGCGAATAAAATAAAAAAAACATACATACGAACAAAGCAAGTTTAATAAAAGCTTATGAAAAAGTATGAAGATTTTACATAATATTTTTGAAAAAGTATTAATTTCATTTGAAAGATTTGAGAAGTAATTCATAGATCAGTAATAAATAACCGAATATTAATAAAATTTTTTTATAATCAAGCCGATAAAAGAGTAGTAGATACATATTTTCTTAAATTTAGGACTTCTATTTTCCATGAACCTTTAAAATGGAATTTTCCCCATACGTAAGAGATAATCGTAAGAGAAAACGGAAATAAAACAGCGTCACCTCTAAACCTTTGCCAATTTTATTGAGATCTATACAGTAGTCTCTGGGTCACAAGGAAGTCTTGAAGCTGCAAAAATCTGGAAGTATGAAGAAAAAGTGCAAAAAAACCACGCTAATACATATGTATACATAAAAAACCACCCAAATATGTATATACATATTAGGGAAGTCAATCGGATTTCGAGATCCCGGGATCCCGGATAATTTAATCCTCTTTGAATCCCGGGATTGTCTTTCAGGATCCCGGGATTTTAAAATAAAAACTTTCTATTACAAATATTCACGTAAATGCAAACATTTAATTTTAAGTTGATATGAATAAAGAATTAGAAAAACATTTTATTGAGGCTGAAAAAGATTGTTAGGACTATGAGTGTGAAACACTGGTGCAAAGATTTTGCACAGTTTTAGATGAATTGCAACATCAGGGAGTAAGCTAAGTATTTCAAAATTTTCAGATATTTTGACTCAAGAAATAATATTTTTGTGGTGAAGGCAATCGTGATTGAAACATACAAATTGCTTGCGATTATCGTACAACTATTTCTACTAGCATAGAATCATACCGGTTTTTCTCATCAGCGGGCTATATTTGTAATAACATCCGAACAAAACTATCCAATAAAAAATAAAACACGTTGATCAGATTAATGATTACTTTAAAAATAATTTAAGCAAAAAATGTAATTTTGAGAAGCCTTTTCCAAAATTAATATGCCTTAAACACAAAAAATCATGAAGACGGTGTAAAAAATCTACGTTTTGCAAGCTTGTACAAAGACAAAATTATTTTGCTCCTGGTCACCACAAAGTCTTGTTTTTAATTCCTTAAAGGTTTTTCAACCCTTTATATCTTTGTTTCTTAAACACTCTTAATATTCTTATCATTAAAGTCAAACAAGATAAAAACACATAAATATGATTTTTTTCCGGTTCATATTTTCTTATAAAATAAACGAAAATTTTTTTTTTGCTTTTCTTCGGCACAAAACCGAAAATCCTACTGACTTTTATGTCAAATACCTCCCTAAATTAATTTTTTTCATGTTGGATCCTTTTTTTCATAGAACCAAACATATCGATTTAAACAAAAGCTTTGCAAAATAAATACGTTTAAAAATTACTTTCTGATGTGTCCAATATATTGGGCAAATCCACTGAAAGGGTTATATTAATACAATTTGCTAGTCATTAATATAATTTAAGTTTTGTGTTTTTTAACAATAAGGGTATTCACAATTAAGTGGTAGTGTTTTTTTTTTTGCCATAGTTGAAAATCACAATTATGAGCACCCTTTAAAATAGAATTTGTGGATGGGAACTATAGCTTTTTGTTACTATGCAAGTAAATTAACTATCCAATTTGATTTATTTTATTAATATATGGCATAAAAAGTTTAACTTGCATTTTGAGCATCTTCAATTTTTGCAATTAGAAAATAACTGGCAACCGATAAGTTGTTTATGGAACCTTAAAAACCACGTTCGTTAAACATATCATTGGGCTAATTAAAATGACTACACTTTTGGTTCTTAGAGATTTCATGTAAAACAACAAAAAATATAAAAACCGATCGGTAAAGTGTGGTATCAATACCACGGGATTTTTTTAACAACACTGAAAAACAACGCAATTGTGAATACCTTTAATGTGTTTTGCTTTGTTTGGTTTTTGTTACTTTATAAATGAATTAATTTAGTTTTTAATTTTAATTTAGTAGTTCTAAGTAAAACATAACAAAAAATTGTTTTAAAAACGTTTTAAATTATTAACTTCTTAAAATTTTCAATCCCGAACTAGTCCCAGGATCCCGGGATTGAGATTTTCAATCCCGATAATCCCGGAATCGAGAAAAGCTTCCGGGATTGGACTCCCTAATACATATATATATAAGTAACGAATCGAATGAGGTAATATTTATAACCAATTTTTTTTAGCAAGCCTGGAGAAAGGTGTATAGATTAGTTTTAAATACTTTAACGTTGCCTATGAGTGCGAAGCGTTCCGTAAACCTTTCCGATTGCGATATTTATGTATCAATTTTCACTGAAAATGTCCCTATAGGAACAAACTAACTTCTTTTTAAAAACAACTAATTAAAAAACTTATTTAAAATAAACTAGTTTATGAACTACTTTGAATTATATTAAAGCGGCATCCCCTTCAATTTTGAATAGTTTTTATTGCATTATATATGAAGTAATTGAAAAATTACTTCAAAGCAAGTGGCTTAGAAACTACTTTGAATTATATTAAGGCGGCGAACTACTCTGATTTTGACATGTTTATATTGTAAATTTTTATTAGATTACAAGTTTATTTATATTTAACCATGCTATTCCATCAAATGTTATTAACTTTAGGCTTTCACTTATATGAATTTATTGTTTTTTTTTTCAAACAATAAAGTAAATGATCTCTTTGATCTTTAGAAATTTAAAATTTTTATTTTTTTAAATTCATTTTCAGTAAGTGGACTATTAACTAGATTTATTTTTAAGTAATTAAAAAATATGTTAAATTTAACTACTTTAACAAGTAGTACAAAATATATGGGGTTTTCAGTTGGTTTATTTTAAAGTAGTTAAAAAAATAATTTAAACTTAACGAATATAACAAGTAGTTGAAAACATATGCAGACGAAAGTCAATTGACTTATTTAGCGGACATCACCATACAAAATATGTTAGTTCCTTCTATGGAAAAAAGTCAGAATTTCAACTGTTGTAGTTGTAGTTGAAAAAAACTACCTTTTCAACTACTTTTAAATTATTTGATTTTCCTACAGGGTTATTATTGGATTAATGTAATAATGTAAGTATGTATTAATATATGTTCAATGATAATGTATTATTAAAGACAACGCCTAGATTTTTGGCGACAGTCCATTTTTTTGTGCGCAAATGTTGACCTGCCTGATAAAGGAAAAAATTGTTTTTTTTTTGGCCTTAAGACCGTGGATGAAGTCCCTTGAATAAAATTGAAGTCTGTATGTTTTTGCTAGGTTTGCTAAAGAAGGATTTGTACTGAAAAATACACTGTTAGAGTTAAAACCTAAAATTTTTTCAGACCTATGCGAAGCCGGGTTAAGTCACTCACATATTTCAAAATAAATGGAACTTATTTGTGTGAGTCTTACAAAAAAATATAATTTTATACTGCATTTATATCATGAGAAGACTAATTCTGTTGTTTGTAAAAGTCTTTGCTAACGGCATTATTTAAAAATATCACTAAGTTGACTATTTACAGCCAGAGCTCTTCGTGGAATTATGTTTCGAATATTTTTCGACAGCACAATTTGTTATACATACTTTCAGAAAGATGTCTAGCTCAACTCTTAACGAAGAAGTAACCCTGAAATATACTCATAAAATATTAGTTGTCTAAATTCAAGTTATACTCAATTATGGCGTTAGCTGGCTCAAAACATGATTTAGTACTTGCTACTAAAAATTTATTAATTTTTTTTAATACGACAGCTTTTTTCCATATGTAACCATACACATGTGGAATTAGAGATAAAGGAAAGTAAAACTGCGTTCACTTTTTCTCAAGAACGTCAGGACTTTTTTCTAAGGTCTTTTAAGTTACAAAAAGGATTTGGTTAAAAAAATTTATCTAAATACTGGAAACCTCCAAAACATGAAAATATTATTTTTAAATATGATTTAAAAGTAATTTAAAAAAAATCCTGACTTTCTATAGAAAAAGTGGGACCGCAGTTTTGCTATCATTTGTCTCTAGTTTTACGTGTATAATACCTATGACAAAACAATATTTAGCTACGCAAATCAAAGGAATGAATAAAGATATGCTTTGTCTTAAAATATACTAGTCAAACGAACTACGAATGGTTGTGGTAATATTTACCAAGATTTCTTAATAGTCTATTAATATTATTTCACAGACGCTAATTCAATACATTACAGCCCTATTCTGGCAAATTAACAAATTGTTAACAAGTATTTTGAATATTTCCATGTGTTTGTCGTAATTTTTTTATTTTAAAACAAAATTTGAAGCTCTAAAATAAAAAAAAATTGATAAAAGTTGTTTCAGTCAACTGTCATTAAAAAATTTTGTTTTTTGAGCTTTAAATTTTGTATTGAAAACAACAAACACATAGAAATATAAAAAAATACTGGTTAACAATTTGTTAATTTGCCAGAATAGGGCTGTTAGTAAATGAAATCAAACTATTTTTTCTCAGTGTGAGTATTTTTCGTTCTACTGAAATATTTTTAAATTTTTTGATTGTGTTTACATGCTTACAAAAGCCCTCAGTTGCATGCTCCTGCGGCATTTTCTCTTCTATTTAAAATTTAAATACAAAATTGTTTTGCGGCTCCTTCCTCTTTCACTCTTAGCTTTCTGAATATCTTTACTAGACCT
This sequence comes from Dichetophora obliterata, assembly GCA_963920525.1. Taxonomy (NCBI): domain Eukaryota; kingdom Metazoa; phylum Arthropoda; class Insecta; order Diptera; family Sciomyzidae; genus Dichetophora; species Dichetophora obliterata. Next base: position 165,735,848 of record OY986435.1, read on the forward strand.
TAATTGATTTGCCTGTAAGTGCTCTGTATTTACCACCAACTGTGACCACTTCATGTTCTTAATTTACAAAAAAATGAAAACACTACAAAAGAAAGTTTATAATTTTAAATCTACTTTATTGCTTTTTTATGCTGCGCTTCGAGCAATATAGCCACCTACATTTCACATCTATTTGCACTGAGGGTTGGCAAGTAAGATATCGTGTTTACTTGGTGGACTTCTTAATATTTTAAGAGGAAAAAATCACTACGTTACAGCACTTAATATATATAAAATTTACAAATAAGCTAAAGCTTTTAGCTGAAAGTGAGGGTGATTTATGTAAAAATTAATACCGAGAATATTTTTTCATTTTCATTTAATTTTTTTGATAAGCTTTTGTTACTATTTATTTTAAAAGTTTTTGTGTAAAATGTGTATTCGCTTTTTTTAATAGCTGTGGCTCCTATAGACGTTACTTACCGTTAGTAGACGTTAATGATATAACAAAAAATATGTATATATGTATCAGCGTTGTCTTAACAGAGAGGCGAGTGAGGTGAGTTTTCCGGGCTCCGAGCTTCAGGGGGCCCCGGAAATTTCAGGAAAAATTTGCAAAAAAATTGTAAATTCTATATAGAAAGCAATGGGCCTTTTAAATATAAAACTGAACAGTAGACACAGTTAAAAATTTTTAGTTTTTATTTATAAATTTGATTAACATTGATCACAATAAGAAAATATTTAACATACCATTTAAAGTGAAAAAATTTTTCAATAACAACAGTTTCAATTGGAAAGAGAGAAAGTGCATTTAAGTAATTTATCTTCAGACATTGAATGACGCAACTAATTTCTTATTACTATTGTTTTGAGAACGAAAGTTCGTCAGAAACGTTAGTAACAAATAAACACAAGTAGATTCTGCGAATTATTTCGCTGTTTGGAAAAACCGATTATAATGCTACATCAATGATTGTCTGATACATTGACTTATGAGACTGTTTTAAATTATCTGAAAAAGTAAGTTATATCGATCTAAAATTCACCAATCAATTCAGTTCCATTAACGTCTGTTGATTAAATTGATGCAATATCGTTTTATGCACCAAAAACTTCTTCATCACTCATGCGATTTAAATGTGTGAGAAAAGAAAAATTATCATTCAAATAATTGTAGACAGCACAATGTTTTATTAATATTAGTAACCAAAGCGTCAAATATCGGTAAAAGCACTCTTTAATCAATTCGATCGCTAGTATAAAGATCGTATATAGAATCGAATAGCGTTTTCAAATTCTTGATGAAGGATATCAAAGATTTGCAAAGTTTCGCACTAACGCTGAGATGCAGAAGTACTGAACACAACAGATGCATTTTGGTTCCAAAACAAATGAAATACGAAGCAAAAAACGACTTGTTTCGATGGTGAAAATAAAAGCTAAGTATGTATAACTATTGTATCATTCTCAAGAAATCGTTTTGAATGCTCCATTCAGAAATGTCCCTCAATATTTTTTAAGCACTGCTTATCGAAATTTTGACATTTCAACCGGCATACATTTACTAGGATAGTTAAATTAGAGTCAAAAGCAACAAAATGAAATAAAAGTATTTTCATTGTGCTCGGAATTCTGTATCAAAGAAAGAAAGTATATGTTCCCAGCAGCGGATTTGCCAGTGGCTACCATAGAACTAATACAGAATAAATTACCAGGTAAGGAAGCATTACTTTTTTCAAAAAGTAATGCGTCTGCATATAGCAGAGTAATTAACTCATACCTCATTACCTGTAATGTAGCATACAATGAAAAGTAATGCAGTGATTTTTATAACTTAATACAAGTAGTATGTTACTCCATAACTCCATACTCCATAGTATGTTACTCTAGGTAATGCTGAAGGGAGGCGATCACTTACCTCCTGTCTCATTCAATGTTAAATGTAAGGCCTTTTATGCATAATAAGGTAATATAGTCAGAAGTAGTGGTCATTACAAGGTAATTGATGCTTCATATATTCGGAATATATTCCATCCGCTACTGGGTTAAGACTCTATTTTTCAAAATAATCACTTTACTTTTTACCTTCATTTTCTTTGCTTACAGTTTGTTGCTCCGAACGAGAACCAAAAAGATTTGATTCTTTTCCTCGCTTTTATGCTGCGTCTTTCCGTTTTTAGGCACCACTTCAATATTTTCTCTCTCATTGTCACACTGTTGTGTAATCACTACTAAATATCGCTCAATAAGTTGCTTCGAAAGATCTCAACACTTTCAATGATAGCGCGCTGATGAAATTTAAAGCTTGTCTGAAATCAGTTTGAACATCACATTCAAATATTTGAAACTCTTCACACGCACGGAAAATTTGTATGTCTGTTAAATTTTCACCAACATAAAAGTATAAAATTGACACTAACTGCATGCTATTAGCGCTGCAGGACACGTTTGATTATACAAAATTTGAAACAGCAATCGTGTATCGATCTATTAACATAAACAGGATATCAGCATAATGTTAGTTTTCTGGATATCCTAAGCAAGTATATGCAAGTATAAACTTTCACTTGCAAGTGTGGTTACACGTATTCTCTACTTGCAAGTGATTACTTGCATGTGCAGGGTAAGATTGTGAAAGATTAAGACACGCTTGAAGAAGAATCGAGTTGACTCCGCGTGAATTTTATTTGTTTCTCATTGACGCGCTCTATGATGCAATACAAAAGGGTAGTTTTGAAATATTTTTGGTAAAAGGGCTCCAGAGAAAAATTGCTTTCGGGCCCTTTAAAACCTTAAGACGGCACTGATATGTATTAAGGTGGCTCTAACGTGCAAAAGTTTAATTTTTGTTGACGCCATAGGCTAAAAATATTCAATTCTATATTAAACTAAAATCTATAAAGTTTCGTGCCGATTGATGAACTTCTAGACCTCGCTCAAGAGCCTGCTACCTGAAGAAGCGTTTTAAAATAGTTTTTCTTAATATTTTATCAAAAAAGTAATAAAAACAATGATTGCAGTATATGTATATATTTTAAAAAAATTGGTCTGCACCTAATTTTTGAATTTAATTGTTCCTTGAAGTGAGTTATCAACCATAACCCTCGGATAAGAAGCACTAAAGTTGTGGTATTTTACTTATTGAAAAAAAAATTGCATTTTATTTCTTGTTGTAATGAAAATTAAAATTTGAAAAAATTACAATAAAATGTTGTTATTGTTTTCTGAGACAATCAGGGCGCTCTCCTGACTTATCTTTGCGATGAGTCTATCATTTTAAAATATTCAGAGCGGAAGCGGATAAAATATTCACTTTTCTTTGAACTCCTCAACTGCTTTCCTCGTTCGTGAGTTCGTATGCTGAGAAATTTTAAAAGAGCGACGTCGTGTTGATGAGAGATGTTGAGTTTTCACTCATGATGAACTCATCAAATCGCAATACTTATCGATGCAAAACTTTAGTTAAACAATTCTCACATAATAAATTGAAAGGATTTAAATCAATAATATTAAGTATTTTTCTTAATAATATATTTAATTAAAAATACTTAAAAAGGCACTTTATTTTATGAAATTATTAGAATATGAGATAAATAAACAAAAAAAAAATATTTAAAAATTTATTAAGTACTTAAATATTTTATTAGAAAATGTAAAAAAAAGTTCATCATAAAACACGTATTTATTTTTAATTAATAAGCTCACTCGTTGAGTCCATAAATGAGCGAACGCAAAAATTCTAATGAAATGAGTTTATCTGTGCAAAATTGCGAGCGAGAAGCAATAAATAAATAACAAAGAGAAGGCGTTGTTCAACTCAGTTTTGACGTAGAATTACGTCTTGCAGCGCGGCTTGTCATTTTCACAAATTTGTCCAAGCATATTTAAGGATTATAGTTGACACTTTGGGGCATACCTAAAGCCTTTAATATAAAATAAACATCTTGGAGTTGAGCTGGAAATTGGCTTGAGATTCATTAGTTTTCAAAAAGGCAATACTGTTGTATTTGTTTGTACCTGGCAACACTAGATTGTTTTAGTTACTGTGTTTCTTGTTGGAGTTTGTAGAAAAGTGAGTTTGTGAATAGCAGCAAAATAGTAAAAGTTGATTAAATAAAGTATGTAGAAACTGCAACAAATTTGGCATAAGTGCAGCTTATGGCCCACGCGTAAAAATTTTTTATTATTTTTATTAAAAGTAATTTGCACTCCTTTGTCCATAAGAGCAAAAATAAAAGGCATAAGTGCAGTTTATGGCCCAAGCGTAAATATTTTTTTTTATTTTTATTCAACATATAAACGACATAAACATAAAATATCGGCTTAGAATGGCTTGCAAGTTAAAATTCGCGAACGTTTCCAAATTCAGAGCAAAATATTAAGTTTAAGGAATAAAGTCGAAAATAAACAATAGCTGCATTCAGCGGAAGGAAGGAGTGGAACTGAATAAATTTATTTATTTTATATTATTTTTAAAATAAGCAAAAAATCAAATAAAATATTTTCATTTGTTTATAAAAATGTGTAAACAAGTCTTCTTTTAAAGTACATTATTATTGCATGCAACCAAAACGTTTTAATTTAGTATTTGAATAATAATATAATTTATTTTAAATAATTTTATGAAAATGTGCAATATTAGGTTTAAAACTATTTTCATTGATTGAAATAAAAAAATTATTGGAAAAGCTTTCTCTTAAAAAACTATTTCTTTTTTCATTTTGGGTTGGAGATCGGTTAGAGAAAGGATCAAGTGGAGATCCAGGCTTATCTCAACTGGAGATCGAATGTCCATTTCCCTAGAGAATGGCTTGGATCTCAAGTGGAGGCCAAGTTGATATCCAGCACTGGAGATTGGAGAAACGAACTGGAGCTCCACTTGAGGTCAAGCCTATCTCCAAGGTAAATGTTTACTGGGTTGGTTCGCAATCGTGTCGTTTGTTTTTGTGCTGCTTACGGTGTTGTTGATTAATATGTATCTAAAATGTACATATATAAATACACATTAGTTGCTTTTATGTTTGTCGTTTGTTATTGTTTTTTTTTTTATTTTCAGCAAGAAAAATACAACAGAAAATACAGATGTGTGTAGCTACAGAGCCTGTATTACTACTATGCAGGTTTGCGTAAGCTTTTATTAGCATGCGTTGTGCTTTGAAAACTTTATATATTTTTTAAATATAATAAATTCGAATTATTTATATTATGCCTTATACTCTTTCTAAATTAAAATTTATTTTGTTAGCTAAAATTAAAATTTTAAACACCTTTTAAAATATACATATAGTATATTGCTCCTTAATACAATAAAAATAAGCAATTAAAATTTTTCCGAAATATATATTTCCATTTAGAAAAAATAACTTTGAATTTCATTAAAGTTTTACCAACATAAGAATTAACACGAACCAAACATTCATCACTAAAAATATCAAACGAAAAATTGTTATACAAAACCAATTTTTTTTAATATTTTTCATTTAGAATATGAAATGCTTTAAAATAGTTTTTAAAGATATAAAAAAAACCATGATTTTTCTTTATTTCTGTATAAAAAAGAATTCTAAGTCTCTACTTACGATACTATCGAAACTGACTTTTTTTTTGAGGAGCACAATCTACGAACGAATGCTATGAAAGAGCGAAGGGCGCTCAAGTTTTTTCTTCACGTATGAGGAAAGCAAAGTGAATCGTTCGTCAATTGAATAATATTGGTGAGGAGGAGTGTAATTTTTCTCTTCGATTGGGAAATTTTGCGAACCCTGAAGACAACGCTTAACAAAAATATGCATTTAGAAAATTGAAAATTAGAAATTACAAAATGTTCGATCAGAAACATGATTTTAATTGTGAGCTGTTTTGGTGAAGTAAGTTTGAAGATGGCAACAACAACAACCAATCAGAATTATTTTTTAAGCCCTTTTTTCAAATTCCGGCATTAAAATGGCGAACGTTAAGCATTTTTGTTTATAATTGAATAAAATAATTATTGTTTCTGATTACAAAATTAATTTTGATTTTATTGGAACGAAGTCCATTTACGCAGCTTGCGAGTAGAGCGGTTTGGTAGAAACAATCACGTAACAGTGAGATTGCTGTGTGTGTTTGCGTGCAAGTATCGAGCACACTACAAATGAGCAGGCGCCCAGTAGTTCCAGTCTTGAAGAAATCTCAAATGAATCATGTACGATTTTTCTTGATCCTTGACGAAACATGCTGATGTGGCCATACATTTCATTGACGAAAATTTCATGTAAATGTTCTCGATTCCGTCAGTTTCGAGCTGTGCAAATTTAAAACAAATCTTCACCGAAACTACTCCATCTTGTACTCCAATGACACCTAAACAGTGGTGTCAATGAATATCTAAATACTATCGAAAACCATCGATAGTCAGTTCAAAACTATCGATAGTCACGATAGTGTAAAATTATCGATAGTATCGATAGTGTCATCGATAGTTTGCGACCTCTATAGTTTAGCCTCTGAACGATTCGGCGAATTACAACAACCATGAATATCTTGATGTTGTTGTAATAGAGTGGAAAAAGTTAGGCGCTGACAACCGCTACTTTGCATTATATTTTGTATGCATTTTTTTAAGTCCAGCAACTCATGCAGAAACTTCCTTTAAGAAATCATCACGAAAAGTTCGTCAATGATGCCGCAAACTACTGGGCGATTGTGCTGCAAGAATGAAAGAATATAATACTTATTCTATAATTTTTGATTTCCCTGTTTTCCTCCCTCTGTATGTCTCTGTTGCTGACACGTAGAAATTTCGATAAAACACTTTTGTCTTTTATATTTATCACTATTTATCACTTTTATCACTATGGTGGACCCTTAAAATGTGTTGTTTTGTTTTATACTCTTTCTGTATGTAATGGCAGTTTTAAAACTTATGTTACAATTAAAAAAAAAAAATGTTGACACTAAGGTGGACCCAAAAAATGTGTTTTTGTTTTATACTCTTTGAAGATGTGCTGGTCGCGGTTTTCGAATCTGTTGTAAGAATTTCAGAAAGTGTTTTCGACGCTAAGGTTGACCCTAACAATGTCTTTTCTTTATACTCTTACGCAGTGCAGTTTTCCATCCGCTTTTTCGATCAATTCAAGCTCTATACGAGGAACATTATGAGTGTTAAATACTCACGCCTTATTGCGTCATTAAACAAACATCGCTAGCTACATGTTTGAAGAATTTGACATCTTAATTTCCGATATATATATATCTTTTTTCCTAAAATATTGAATTCAATTTTTGTATTTGATTGCTTCTTTTCATTATTTGTCCCCTAGTCTTGCTCTTCGCTGTGTTTCAAGGCATTTAAACATAATTAACAAATTTTACTTAAAATGGGGCATTCGTATAAATACCTCCAAATCCTTGGCAATCTGTCTAAGAAATGCGTCAGGCAAATGTAGCAGAATGGTAGTTCCCGAGAGCAAAAAATTGAAACTGTTTTTTAATGGCTCTGAAATTTGTTTTAAAAATGACATTAAATATTTAGGTGTTTTCTTTAATAATCTGTTGAAATTCAATAAACATGCAAGATCAAGTCTAAAAAAAGCACAAAAATCAGTTGGAATGTTCTCATCTCTCTTTAATAATAAATATCTAAGTCAGAATACCAAAACCTTAATTTATAAAGTCAGTATCCGCTCAGTCTTGCTTTACGCATTTCCGATATGGATTACGATTTCACCCACGGTTGCCAATGAAATGGAAATCCTGGAGCGAAACGTCTTGAGGCGATGCGTCAACAAAAACTTTGAATCTTACATTAAACGATATTCTAATAAATTCATTTATGCAAAGGCTATGATAAATCCACTTTGTCGATATGCATTAAACCTACAAAAAAAATTTGTTGAAAGAGTTTCCTTTCATAGCAATGAACTTTTAAGAGATACCTTTGAGTCTCAGCGTCAGTTCAATTGGTCTTCATCAGCTAACTACTTATCACCAATTGGAATAATAAATGAAAATATCATAACTGAATTAGACTTTAATGCCCCATTGCTACCTGGATTTTACATAAAATCTCTACCTGGAACCCATAGGGGTTAAATTCCTAGTTTTTTAATTGTTAAAATATCCACATTGTGATATTAGTTTTTTAGGTTAAGTTTAGATTTAAGTATATATTTGTATTTGAAAGAGACAAAAAGTCTCGTCGAAACTGTTAAATGCCGGGAGCAAGCATTTTGATTCAACAACATTTTTGAAACAATGATATGTATTAAAAAAAAAATTTTGTATTATATAGAAGCAAGCTGCCTAATTCTCTTACTGTTGTTTGAGCAAAATAATTATAGCTCTTAATAATTCCTATTGTTATATGTTACTTTAAAGAACGAATGAAATGTAAAATTGGCTTTAAAAGACTCAATAAAATTTACTTTACTTTACTTTTCATTATTTGCCTTGAAAAAATAATATAAAACAAAAAATAATACAAAAAATAAAAATATACAGATTTTATTTCGAATTACATTCGGAGTTGAAGAAAAAGCGCAAGGAACTTCGTTCTTCGTGGGGGTCAGATATATTCTTCTTATATTATCCTATTTGTTTATTCACAGAGCTGAGTCAGCAGAATTGAGTAAAAGATAACATTTCTGTGTTTACTTTTGATGGCATTTGCGGATTTGATAAAAGTTAAGATGTAGTTTTTTCTTTTAAAATCAAAGTAATATTTTAAAATTTGATTACTTCTTTTTTTTTGCTGTAAACATCTCTGGTTCTGAAATCATAAAAGAACTCCATTTGAAATTCAAACAACTTTTCTTAAAAATTTCTTTTTCATTCAATATAGAATGTAAGTAAATTTTAAATAATAGGTCTTTTACTTAATTTTATAATGAACCTTATGCTGAACTTATTTGAATATTTTTGCAAGAGCTGTGGAAATTTCTAAGCAAATATTGAAATCCAAACAGCAAAAAATGGAAGACAATATTTTTATTAAAAAATGTATTTGATGAAGTCTTAATAAAGAACTAAATAAATAAAAAAAGAAGTACAAAATAAAAAAGCATCTGAATTATGGACATGGAAACACTACTAAATGAGCACAAAAAATACAAAAGCTGTATGCGTTCGCACAGTAAAAACAAAGCAAAATGAAATAAAAAGAAATGAAAGCGTAAAATTCCAGCACGTCTTAATTGCATTTTGCTCGCAGCTACAGCAGCAGCTACAACTTCAAAAACAGCAGTAATAATGATTACAACAAAAACAAAGGAGAGGAAGAAGAAAAACAACAACAACACATACAGCTGCAGGGTGGTGAAGTGAGTGGGTTTGGTTTTGTTTTGGCGTGCCTTAAATTGAAGCGTGCTAAAATGGCGTGAACACACAAGTTCAAAGGTGCACACACACATACACATGCTTACGCTCAAACTCTCACCCCCACTGAAAATCGAACACACATACACTTGGGCTGACTACAAGCTTGTGTTCATGTTCAAATGAAGTAGAATAAGATTGTGTCTACACACGCGAGTATGTGCGTTAGTGAGCGCAGTAATAAAATTGGTGCTACTGACCTAGCAACGACGGCACCAGCTAAGACAGAAACAATTTCAACAATTTTTATTTTATTTTGTTTATATACTTGTAGGTATGAAATTATGTTAAAATAACTGATCGCTATAAGAATTTATGAGATGAGAAAACAACAAAGCAATTTGACTGCCTCATAAAAATACCAAGACGCACAGTGAGTCAGATCCAAATAAACACACACATACACACACATATGCACTTAGCGTGAACTGGCCTTACATCCCAAACAACCAACGCTCCATCAGCGAGCTGCCTACCACATTCTGCGCTGCCTTTCTTTGAAATTCCTCTTTTAAACGCCAAAAAATATGCATCAATTAATGTTTAATTAGCAATGAATATAATTAATGAATGCCCTTTATTACTTAAATTATTGTTATTGCTCTTTGTCATTGTTGTTCTTGTTATTAGTGCTAATTTTGTTGTGTCTGATATCATACATCGAGCTTAGCTAATGTTACAAAAGCGTTACAACAAGCGGCAACAGCGTGAGCTTGACAACTGCTTTGCAATTCCTCCAACGTTCAGACAATCACTAGCTGACAATCACATAATTTCAAAGAGTAGCCAACAACGTAATTAAATATCAGAATTTGTTTGCAAAAAAGTCTTTCCATTTAATAGCTTGAAATACTGTCCAAATTAAAATTCCAGCTAATTGTTTAACAATAAAATTTAATGTTTACTTCAATTATAAAGCAATTAAAATTTAGTCAAAACATTTAACCAGCTACTCAATAATGTGTGTGTGTGTGCATTAATTAATGTATCCAAAAGATATAAAACTTTTCGCTATCGCCACATGATCATCATTAATTGTCTTGGTTATGGCTAATTATTAAAATAATAACCACGACAACGTATATAAACAAGCTAAACAATGTGATAGACGAGTATGTAAGCTTGTGCGATTTATGTGCAAGCATGTGTATATTCAGTTCTTAATAGCCACATTGCTGTGTGGGTCATAAAAATAATACGATCAAGTGTTTCATCATTTCACAGATTATTGTGGTGTTGCCAAGTTGAGGGCTTAGTGATTAATGTCTGACGGCTGCACTTGGTCTGGCAACGCCACCAAAAAGTGACTCATTTATCTTTATTTTTTCTGCGGCGCAGCCTTTTTTAATAATTTTTTTTGCAGAATACTCGCAAAATTATTAATAATAAATATGCTTAACAGTTCGAATGCATGAGTATTAAATGTTACGCATACGTCACGGTGACCCAGAGAGTGTAATGGGAGTGTTATGTACTTAAAGGGAAGACATAGAATAGATCAAACTCCATTAATATAGCTTGAGTTAGTTTCTTCTTAAACTTTGTTTGAAAACATATAAAATGTTTTAGAGGTTTTTGACCATTAATTTTTAAATAGCAGTTTTAAATGTAAATAAAAATTTAATTTTTTTCCTTTGAGTTTATTTGAGTTCCTTTAAAGAAATTGTTTTTATTTTAATTTAAAAATTGAAAACTCTTCTTTCAACATCTCCTCACATAATCACATACTCTCTACAGTTAAATAATCATATTTTAAATTTTCTGTATGGGTTTTGATCTTCTTTTTGAATGAAAAATCAAACAAGACTGAATTGTATAAAATTTCTCCATTGTCCTTCAAAAGTTTCTTAAACTTTCAGACTAGAAGCAAAAACTTTCTACCCTCACGTATTTAGGTCACTTTGTTAGCAGTAAACTTAAGATGTTTTGCAAGAAAAAATGTTGGCAAATATCAAGGAGTGATGCAATTTTGCTTGAATTTTTTTTATTTCGTGTCAGTAGATTAGTATGAAACATTTAATAACACTCAGGCCCGTAGCCGAGGTGGGTTTTTGTTACTGAACCCTCCCTTTTCTCTTATAAGGTCCAAAGGTATACCAAAATATTAATACCGATAAGGTTGTTAAAAGCAAAAAAATTATAATTTTCAAAAAACGATTTAAAAAGTTATGAAAATATTACATGAATTAAATTGCGAGCTTTAGATCAAGTAACAACAAAAACAACAACAACAACTCGGTATAGAGTCAATTATTCAGCTAACTTGTTGTTGTTGTTTTTGTTGCCTTCTTAAAAACTTACTTGATCTTGTAATTATTTAATAGATCATAAAATTAATTAACTAATTATGAAAATATTTAAAAGAAAATATTTTTTAGTGCCTTAAACTTTATCGTCAATTCATCTAGACTCCAAAAATTTGTTGCTTTAAAACCATAGAAGGCGTGAAAAAATAAGGTTTATATCTAAAAAAGATGTTATGTTATTATGTAGTAGCCTAGATAGAATTGTGATAAAAAAAAATTGAGCACAACAACAAATCTTTACAGAATCAATGTAGTCACTTTTTCTAATATTTGCATTTTGGAAAAAAGTAAAGGAATTAATTCTTTGAAAAGCAATAAACACAAATAATTCCACTTTGTTAAACCAAAATTTGTGCCTATTTGCTTATATGAGTGAGTGGACTACATAACACTATGAAACATCTCGAGGTCATTGAATTCAAACAACTTACTGACTGCTGTTTCTTAAAGTGCTGGACGTTAACAGCAAAATCTTGTCTTGGTTTTTTCTAGATTAGCTATCGATTGGGTTTTATTGTAAAAAGAATATATTTCTTCAAACTTGGTTTCACAAAGAAAATTTACTTCTTATCACAGCTTTATCTCGTAAGACATTTGGAATTTTCTGTTCTTATCTTGAGCAAAGTTTTAGCTATACGCTAGGAGAAAAAAGTGTAGAACAAACTGGTCAGAAAAAACTGCATCGAAGCTCAAAAATTGCAAAATGCTGAAAATTGCCCACCATTTTTTACCATTTTTGGTCCACATCTGTCAAACTGTTCCGAATTTTGGCAAGTAATTAATAACAAAATTGTAGACAATAAAAACTGCAGAACTCATTAGAACTTGCCAACTGCATTCGAGCACTCCTTGGTACCGTTTTGGCCCACAAAAAACACACTTTTTAGTTCTTGAAAAAATATTTGGAAATTTTTTTGGGAGACATTTGCATCAAAAATTTGATTTTTTACTTTGTTTCACGTTGTTAAAAGAAGCAAAAATATGTTATTCGTCGATAAAAATTTAAGTTGATGCCTGTAAAGTAGATGTGCGAGATTTCTTCATTGGTGGTTCAGATCCATGGCTGAATAAAATATTCAAGGGCATGTCTCTTTCGATGCGTTCTTCATCTTCAGTGTCCTTCGCGTCTTCGGCAGCTTCATCTTCATATTGCGATATTTTGTGATTCCACCAACACACTTTTGCAAGCAATGCCACCAGATATTTTCCTTTATATCTTTTTTCTATTGAAACTATGACCTGATGAAATCGCTCTTCTTGTTCATCCGACTCGGTAGGCAATTGTCGTAGAAAGTTGTCAAGGTGATGATGAAGAAAATTTTATTTCAACGTCATGCTTGTTTTTATCTAATGAAAAGAATTGCGCATTATTTTCACTTATGTTCCCTATAACGCCCTTGTGGTAATTTTCTGTCAGCACATTTGTCAAATTTTCGCTTTTCTTTAATTTACTGATATACGGTCCATTGAGTACACCAGTTTATAGTTAAAAAAGCATTTAGAAAAATTAATACCAATAATGGAGCAAAGTGAACAATCACATATATAAGAAAATAAAAAAATTTAAGAAGACAACTTACCTCTTCTAATTTTGTCGTTACTGAGTCTTGGAAAGATGTTCTTCAGACAGTCGAAGACTTCATCATTATTTTTTACAGCCATTTCGATGAATTTCTTAGTAATTCCCAATTTTATATGGAGCGGTGGCAGCAATATATCATCAATATTCTTGATTAAAGTTTAATCCACCAAATTTAAGCGTTTTTCGTTTTCAGGATTTCTCTTCATCCAGTCTGTGCAGTTGTACTGATCGACTTTGCTTCGCAAATAACAACTCTAAGGTCACAGCAAATTTTTCATTTATTTTCATCATATTTTATTTTCATCAATATACTGTCCATTGTTTCATACGTTTCCTTCATATTTTTGCCCAATGCTCATGGAATAGACTGTTTTTTGTTTGTTTTGTGCAACAGGACAGCCTTCAAACTTGAAACTGAACCGTCAATGAATAATCGTCAGACTCCAGCGATATACTCCATTTTCAATTTATTCACTAAACTTGTGATGTCACTGCAGTAACTGCACATATTTGTATCATCAATAGCATATAATTTCTGGAAATCAGCTTGGCGCTTCCGGTACGCTGTGGCGGTAACGTCCTGCTTTGTAAGTTTTCTGCGCTTCAAAAATGAGGTCAAAATTTCTGAATCCCGTTTAAATAATTCTAACTTAGCCACAATGCAGTCCATTTCATTTTGTGCAAGCACTTTTGGTTTACCATCTTGTAAATGGGGCATATAATCGGGATCTTGCCAATTGGTTGCTTTGGTAAAAGCACTTGCGGCTGTCCATGTGGACAAAACATCTGTACTCGGAGCTTTAGGAGGTGCTTTAGGTGTCATCATGGAGTAGCACTGAAAGTGAGGCAGTAAAAGCAGCAACATATTCTTTTGTCTTTAACTTGTTCCTACTGATTTCAACAGAAAAATTAATACATGCGTAGCACCTGAATTTATCAAGTTCGATCGGGTCTCTTATCCAAATTACCGGTTTAGCAAAAGGCAACTTTGCTTTTCGTTGGTGAAACCAATTTAAAAGATTGCTATAGCAATTATTGCACACTGTATCTGGGGTAAAATCATCAGTACTTAAATCTACTTCATCAAAATAAAGCATATACGCACTTTTATATTCTGAAGTAAACAAATTTGTTCGCTTCTTCCGTTCATGTTTTGGCACTATATAACCATAAACAAAACAAAATTAATTTATTTTTGTGCAGTTTATATTTTCCATATCATAACTATAAACAATTAAATTATTATGTTGTCACACTAGCTATACGAAGATAATGACAATTAAAACTGTAACTCTGCTGTGAAGACTTTAAGAAAAGCATTTAACTTAACGTTTAAAGTGTTTTTAACAAAGTAAAAAATAAGTAAGACTTAGTTATGAAAATATAGTTTATTGTTGACTTTATATGATTTAAATACAAATTCTAAATGTTTGATAGTTTAAATCATACTTGATTTTAAATACAAATTCTAGTTGTTTGACAGTTTAAAATCGTTTATCGAGCTTAAGGTCAAAGTTAGAAACAATTAATTGTTCTAACGAATTTTTCTAAAGAAACAACAACAACAACAAAGTTTTTTCAATATGAAAGGAAAAAACCACTAGCAAATTGATTTTATTGTACAATTTCTGCGTGCTAAACGCGTCATCAGAAATCTTTGTGATTGCCCGTGCAAGCGCGTAGACGCACTGCACCATCGGGGCGATGAGATTTTGAAGCTTCAATTTCTCATTTTTTCCTTTAATTTCATAATGCCACATTTGTTGTTGTATTTCTGTTTTACTTTAGTTTCTATGCCTATATTATATGTAGTCCAACAGCCTGCTGGAATTCTGCACTAACAAAGCATGTTTACTGAAGTTGTTTTTAGAATTTTTGCTGATTTTGTTTTTCAGCTGTTTCCGTTTGGTCGAGCTCTACCATTTGATTAAAGTTTTTTCCTAAATGACCTCTATGTTTATTATGTTGACTTTATATGATTTAAATACAAATTCTAAATGTTTGATAGTTTAAATCATACTTGATTTTAAATACAAATTCTAGTTGTTTGACAGTTTAAAATCGTTTATCGAGCTTAAGGTCAAAGTTAGAAACAATTAATTGTTCTAACGAATTTTTCTAAAGAAACAACAACAACAACAAAGTTTTTTCAATATGAAAGGAAAAAACCACTAGCAAATTGATTTTATTGTACAATTTCTGCGTGCTAAACGCGTCATCAGAAATCTTTGTGATTGCCCGTGCAAGCGCGTAGACGCACTGCACCATCGGGGCGATGAGATTTTGAAGCTTCAATTTCTCATTTTTTCCTTTAATTTCATAATGCCACATTTGTTGTTGTATTTCTGTTTTACTTTAGTTTCTATGCCTATATTATATGTAGTCCAACAGCCTGCTGGAATTCTGCACTAACAAAGCATGTTTACTGAAGTTGTTTTTAGAATTTTTGCTGATTTTGTTTTTCAGCTGTTTCCGTTTGGTCGAGCTCTACCATTTGATTAAAGTTTTTTCCTAAATGACCTCTATGTTTATTATGTTGACTTTATATGATTTAAATACAAATTCTAAATGTTTGATAGTTTAAATCATACTTGATTTTAAATACAAATTCTAGTTGTTTGACAGTTTAAAATCGTTTATCGAGCTTAAGGTCAAAGTTAGAAACAATTAATTGTTCTAACGAATTTTTCTAAAGAAACAACAACAACAACAAAGTTTTTTCAATATGAAAGGAAAATGTGACGGGCAATCACAAAGATTTCTGATGACGCGTTTAGCACGCAGAAATTGTACAATAAAATCAATTTGCTAGTGGTTTTTTCCTTTCATATTGAAAAAACTTTGTTGTTGTTGTTGTTTCTTTAGAAAAATTCGTTAGAACAATTAATTGTTTCTAACTTTGACCTTAAGCTCGATAAACGATTTTAAACTGTCAAACAACTAGAATTTGTATTTAAAATCAAGTATGATTTAAACTATCAAACATTTAGAATTTGTATTTAAATCATATAAAGTCAACATAATAAACATAGAGGTCATTTAGGAAAAAACTTTAATCAAATGGTAGAGCTCGACCAAACGGAAACAGCTGAAAAACAAAATCAGCAAAAATTCTAAAAACAACTTCAGTAAACATGCTTTGTTAGTGCAGAATTCCAGCAGGCTGTTGGACTACATATAATATAGGCATAGAAACTAAAGTAAAACAGAAATACAACAACAAATGTGGCATTATGAAATTAAAGGAAAAAATGAGAAATTGAAGCTTCAAAATCTCATCGCCCCGATGGTGCAGTGCGTCTACGCGCTTGCACGGGCAATCACAAAGATTTCTGATGACGCGTTTAGCACGCAGAAATTGTACAATAAAATCAATTTGCTAGTGGTTTTTTCCTTTCATATTGAAAAAACTTTGTTGTTGTTGTTGTTTCTTTAGAAAAATTCGTTAGAACAATTAATTGTTTCTAACTTTGACCTTAAGCTCGATAAACGATTTTAAACTGTCAAACAACTAGAATTTGTATTTAAAATCAAGTATGATTTAAACTATCAAACATTTAGAATTTGTATTTAAATCATATAAAGTCAACATAATAAACATAGAGGTCATTTAGGAAAAAACTTTAATCAAATGGTAGAGCTCGACCAAACGGAAACAGCTGAAAAACAAAATCAGCAAAAATTCTAAAAACAACTTCAGTAAACATGCTTTGTTAGTGCAGAATTCCAGCAGGCTGTTGGACTACATATAATATAGGCATAGAAACTAAAGTAAAACAGAAATACAACAACAAATGTGGCATTATGAAATTAAAGGAAAAAATGAGAAATTGAAGCTTCAAAATCTCATCGCCCCGATGGTGCAGTGCGTCTACGCGCTTGCACGGGCAATCACAAAGATTTCTGATGACGCGTTTAGCACGCAGAAATTGTACAATAAAATCAATTTGCTAGTGGTTTTTTCCTTTCATATTGAAAAAACTTTGTTGTTGTTGTTGTTTCTTTAGAAAAATTCGTTAGAACAATTAATTGTTTCTAACTTTGACCTTAAGCTCGATAAACGATTTTAAACTGTCAAACAACTAGAATTTGTATTTAAAATCAAGTATGATTTAAACTATCAAACATTTAGAATTTGTATTTAAATCATATAAAGTCAACATAATAAACATAGAGGTCATTTAGGAAAAAACTTTAATATAGTTTATTTTCATAC
Organism: Dichetophora obliterata; assembly: GCA_963920525.1. Taxonomy (NCBI): domain Eukaryota; kingdom Metazoa; phylum Arthropoda; class Insecta; order Diptera; family Sciomyzidae; genus Dichetophora; species Dichetophora obliterata. The sequence continues at coordinate 165,753,288 of OY986435.1, forward strand.
CCAATATGAATGACTTTGAAATATTTTTTTTTCCAATAGTTGATGTGGCGTCAAGCTAGAGTTTATGGCCAGTAGTTTGAAAGTCACGGGCTTAAACCCTGGGTTTGCCGAGAAAAGCTTTTTATCTAGCTAATTTTTTTTTATTTTTTGTTTAATTAACAAGGAACAAACCTTTTTTTCCCACATTAAAATTTTCTTTCGTATAAAATTTTTTGTATTTTGTAAAAAAAACAATACATTTTTAATGCAAAATAAATTTAATAAATAAGTAAGTTTATAATATATAAATAAGTTTTCCCGAGTAAAAATAAAAATTTTTTAGCTATGGCCAAACAGCGGCCGTACAAGGCCTACTTTTAAATATTTTTCTCGGCCGTACGAGAATCGTACAAGGGTCGTACAAGGGTCGTTTTCAGGACTTTTTGGCCAAACAACGGCCGTACAGATGCCGTTTTTAAATGATCTCGGCTGTACAACTTCCGTACAGCGGCCGTACTGTGGCCGTTCTGTGGCCATACTGCAGCCGTACTGCGGCCATACTGCGGTCATACAACTTAATTAAGGCCTTGTACGGGCGTTGTTTGACCCAAATTTGACCACTGTGCTTTTTGTAATATTCTTAGGCTATCTTTGACCCTTGTACGGCCGTGTGGCTCATGATCGACCGCTGTTCGCCTGCCCATATTTTTACCCGGGTTTGTAAAGGGTGTTTTTTATAAAGTAATACAACTTTGAGTTGGCATAACTGCTTTATTTGATCACCCATTTAACAGCTGATAGTTGCTTTTTGTTTAGTTTGCTTTGACATTTTATTATAGATCAACTTACACCAAAGCAACTCGTGCAAATTTTTAATCAAAATAATGGTTCTGTTCGTCAAACTTATCGTGCACTTCGTCCATTTTATGGCGTACATAATCGTCCTTCAGAGCTGCTAATTCGAAGACAGAAAGCCACTATGTTTTACGTTGATCCCTGCCGCGAAGGCTTAATTCAACGGTGCTCCAAAGCTTGGGACAAATATGAAGCGTCGGCCAACGCTTCTTCGGAATTCAAAAAATACCATTTTGAAAGGTTCCCCTAATAACATGCAACAGAACCCCATCTTTTGTCGACAGATTGACGCAATTCTTGACCGTGGCAATTTCAGCCACTTGAATTTTATACATGACTTGGTCATTTTAATAACCTTGGGTTATCTCAATATCAATACCAGTAATATAACCCATTATTTTTGGCCGCAATAATCATCTACATCATATCAGAGGTCATCACTCTCTGACACGAAAGACTAAGGCGGAAACTTCACAGGCCTGTCTTATATCATCAGGTTCCTCAATCTCAGCGGACACAACTCAGACTATTGAGGTTTCCCCGTCGCCTGTTCTCAAATTCCAAAGGTAACAGTATATTGATTCGGTAGTTGCTTACCTTCCTAACATTTACTGTTTGAAATTAGCGAGATTCAATCTACCATCATTCTCTTAGTAATTTAAGGGAATCACTAGCCCGAGTTCAACTTAAGTGTAACTCACACCGACCTTTCTGGCCTAACCACAGCCAGAGTGAAATTAAGCCCCTGAGGGCCAAGCCCAACGACAGTCAATACCTGGGCTCAAGGCGCCACCTGACAAGGGTCTTCGACATCTCGACTTACAGACCAAAAGTTCTTAGAACATTTATATTTGACTGTGACACCTTCAGCCACTAGAATTGTACATGACTTGGTTAAAAAATAACCATTGGTTCCTCAGTAAAACCGGGTAAACCACAATCCTACTTATGCAACTTCGTTAACCTAATTAAGACTTAATAAAAAGCCTCTTTCGGAAAACTAGGAAGCATGAGCCGTTGTATATCAATTGGCTTATACAACGGTCGAAAGATTAAATTTTTCTTACATAAAACCTTCATTCTAAGATAAGGTCTGCAGAACAACAATAGATCAGGTCTCCTCATCATTGATGGATGACTGTCTCCGCTCTTCAAGTTATGTTGGATTGATCGTCCATCGAAAGCATATTACAATGACGGTGTTATGATAACTTAATATCAAAACCATGCTTTCTCCAAAAATTTGGCAACCAACAACCAAGGCTCAAGGTAAACCTTTTTCTTTTACAGTTATCAGATGAACATTCAAGAGCCGTGCCTCAAGAATGAACTAATTATGAGATCAGTTCATGGGCCATGCCCCATGAGCTGCCATCCAATAACAAACTCTCACCGCTTCTTTTCCTGGCTTGGGACAGGCAGATTCCCCTAAGATCCTCTGGCGGGTTTGTTTATTCGAAGACAAATAGATCGTTTTCGGACCACATTTACTGTTACTGATAATGTGCATCCCGTGAGACGCCGAACAGTGCGCACTGAAGAATCTGTAGCCGCTGTACAGGAAATCATTGAAGATGATCCTAATCAATCAATTAGAAGCCGTTCTCAGCAACTGGTGTTGTGTCCTTCCACTTTATGGCAGATTTTACGAAAAGATTTTGGCTTAAAACCTTTCAAGATTCAACTTGTGCAGGAATTAAAGCCAAACGACCATCGTATGCGCGGCCAATTCGGCGAATGGGCTGAAGCACAAATTGATATTGATTTTGAATTTCCATAGAAAATTTTATTTTCCGATGAAGCCCATTTTTGGTTAAATAGCTGTTTTACACTTTTTCTACTAGTCTATAGCTAAAACTTTACTGAAGACAATTACAGAAAATTCCAAACGGCATACGAAGCAAAGCCGTAAGAAAAAGTCAATTTTTTTAAAAAATCAAGTATGAAGCATTATATTCTTTATACAATAAATAAGCCATAAAAAACTACTGAAGAGTTGATGTAGATGTTTAAATAAACAGCTGTCTTGTCTTCTTTGTGGCCTGTGGCCTATAATAAACTTGTTGTTGCAACTTATATCTTTGCATGCAACATTTTTAAGGCACGGGCAAGCACGAGCAAGCACGAGTAAGACGACCGTTTCCACGCACGAGCACAAACACGAAATTGATTTTTCTTACTTGCCCGAAAACGCTCAAATATGCAAGACAAAGCATGAAACCGCACGAACATTACCCGGATCCCCGCATATTTTGGGATCCCAAAAAGTCCCGGGAGCCAAGGATAACGAATTTCAAATTCCAAAGTCCCGTTAATCACCAAAACCCTTCGCCCTAATTTGTATCAAGGCATAATAAAATAATAATTTCGTTTCATTAGTTAATTTGTTTTTCATTTTGTATAAAATAGCAATTGCAGGGGCTATTTTCCTTTTGAGTTCACAGTTATGTAAATTCAACAAAAGATTGCTTTGTAACATTCGTAACGATCCATTTGGTTCTGAGATATCACACGTTGGAACCAAGGTTTGTTACAAGAATTAGTTTTGTTTATATTTGCTGCAACCAGATTCTCTGTGTGGAAACCAAACAGAACTCTGGTAATTTTCAATAGCCAATAGTTTTGTTCACAAATAGTTCTTTATATACACTTAAATCGTTGATTTTCTATGATTTAAATACAAATTACAAATGTTTGATAGTTTAAACCATTCTTGATTTTAAATACAAATTCCAGTTGTTTGTTAGTTTAAAATCGTTTATTGAGGTTAGAACAATTAATTGCTCTAACGAATTTTTTCCAAAGAAATAACAACAAAAACATTTTTTCAATATGAAAAGAAAATATCACTAGCTGATTTTATTGCAATTTCGGGCCTGCTTCAGGCTTCATCAGAAATCTTTGTGATGCCGTCGGGAATCGAATCTGGGCCGTGCTCGTCGTGTACAAGCGCATTACACCACAGAGGCAATGAAATGTCAGTGCCAATTTCTCAGTTTTTCTCCCTTTTCTTGTTGTTGTTTTTATATCTGCTTTACTTTAGTTTATGCTTTTGTTATTATATGGAGTCCAACAGTTCGTTGGAATTCACCACTAACAAAGCATGGTTACTGAAGTTGTTTTTAGATTTGCTGACAAATCTTTAAGCTGTTTAGTGTGTTTTTGGTCGTACTCTACGCTCTAAATGAAAGCAAAAATAAAAACAACAACAAGAAAAGGCAGAAAAACTGAGAAATTGACACTAACATCTCATCGCCTCTGTAGAGTAGTGCGCTCAAATGCGCTTGCACACGGCGAGCACGGCCCGGATTCGATTCCCGCCGGTAGGCTATTGTGATATCTATTTTTCTCACAAACAATGCAAATGGCCCTTTTTTGTAGCGTTATTAATGGCTGGATTTTATTGTGATATGTTCCACCCCAACAACTGAGCCCAGACTCTAATTTTGAATGAAACAAGCCAAAATAAACACCTCTTATTAGTTTCAAATTACACGAGCGGCACAACAAATAAAGACACCTTTATACATTTAATAAGTAGTTCTTTAGCTTAGAAGTATGCTAATGCCAAATCATTTGGTTGTCAATTAATACATCGAGATATTTATATGATTTTACACTATCGATCTCAAAGCTTCCTCTTTAGCAGTCTACAACATGAGAAGAATTGTTGATTGTAGCATTAGTAATTGGATATTTCATACAAAAACTCGAGTGTAAATAAAACCTGTCTGTATTCATTATGTTGCTCGATAAGTTAAAAACAATAATTTTGATTTAGCGCTTATAACAATCCTATGACTTATAAACCAGCACCTTATTAACTGCAAATCTCAATTGATAAAGGCTGACAGCATATCTAATGAATCACAGCTAAAAAAAAAGGTTGGAACTAACTGAATTTTTAAATTTAACTCTCTGCTGTCTCCTGGCCAGATACAAATTCGACCACGTCAAGCAAAATCCCCTAACGCCATATTGTTCTAACTTTTTCAAAAGAATGTTATATCTAGAAAGAGTGTAGCAGTGATTTTTTATTATTCAAAGAATCATACACATCTGTAAAAAAATTCTGCAAAGCATCCTCAGTACTCTTACCTGATCTAAAGCCAAATTGCTTGTTCGAAAAAAAGTTGATATGATCAAAAAAAGACAACAGTCTGTTTTTCATGATTTCCTTCCCAAGAATTTTTGAAAAAACTGGCAATAACGACTCTCTCGTTAAATACTTCTCGAACGACTTCCATGCTTCTGTCTGACAATACACACAGCCTGTCATCCTCTGAACTCTTATCTCTTGCAGTTTCACTTCATCGGTAGTGAGTGCCTCGTATCACACATGTAGTGGCTGGTTAGCTATAAGGCCCGTTAACATTGATAAAATAGCTCATTAAATCAAGTCTGAACACTCATCAAATTATTTGTCAAATCTTTTGATGAAAATCAACATTTTTTTTTCTTTGATTTTTCTGCTGATTTGACCAATGTGAACACTTGTCAAATTTTGTAGAAAGATTTTGTCAGTTCAAAAAAGTTTTCAACCTGAATGCGGCAAAAGTAGGAGCAGAAGAAAATAATAATAAATAACTGAGGAAAATAATTTATAACATAATTTTTTCTTCTTTCAATACGATTTTAATAACAAGTGCTACTAAAAGTTGTGATTAATCGCTATGTGCTAATTTCGGTGTTCAAGACAAGAATGAAGTTTGACCAAAAATTTGATAAGTATGAACACGTTTGTGGTCAAACGATTTGATGTGCGATTTGAAATGTGAAAGGGGCTATTGGCATGTTGTTGATACGTTTTTCGGAGTAAGCAACATCCAATTCTACCGTTGCCTGTGTATGACCCTAGTGACTGACTAGAATTCCGTTGTACAAGCAAAAACATAAGAGAAAAATAGAAATATTAAATGCTGATGCAATATGTGCCCCAGTAAGAACTGATAGCGTGCATAATTTTCTGCATCTAAGTAGTTTAAGTTTATATACCTCAATAAAATAACTATATGTGCAACACTGCAAATGCAATTCTAAGCAAACATAGATTGATTTGTTTTTATATTATTTTTTTAATAGTATTAATGACTTACACGTAAAACAAGATATAGCTTATTTGAAAAACTTGTTATTAAAAAAATTATAATGTATTAAAAAGGTCATAGAAAATATTTATATGTGCAAAACCTTTTTTTATTGATTTTATGGGATAAAATAGAAATATAGGTAGATTTTATAAAATAACATGTCTTTCTTTCTTATATATGACTTGGTTAAGCATGAAAGGCATGAAGTACATCAACGATTTGAGGATGGAGCCATCGATTTTTTGCCATTCATCTTTAAGAACTGTTTTCAGATGCTGTTCGACTCGAACTGGCGCCCGTTTTTATAAACTTGGGCCGAAAGAATACCCACAGGTTTTCGATAGGATTCAAGTCATGACTAACAGCAGGTCACTAGAGCACGGGTATATTTCAGATTTATTGAAAGGCATTTGTGGCTCGGGTAGTATTTATTGGTGCGTTGTGCTGCTGAAAAGTCCAGTTATCCTGGTGTTTATATCGTGTGAACTCAATAAACACATCATATAGTAACTCAATATACATTTGTGCATTCTATTTGCACAAAATAAAATACAGGGGAGACGTTCAAAGTATCTGAAACCGGCTGAAATCATCAGTGATCCCCGCCAATTGTTAGGCGCAAACCTATTTTGTCGTGGCTACCGCAAATTGTGCCGGTATTTCTGGCAACTGTCGGGCCAGTCAAGGGCCTTTCTTGTTATTTAATATGACATTCCCAAATTCTTTCTCACAAAATGTGTATTTTTTCGGCATATGCTAGACTGGCCGCAATGTGTCATGGTAGAAGCCTGGGTTGTGAGAAGGGCGATTCATAACTGACGTTGGCATTTTGATCCAAAATTTGTGGGAATTTGCTTTTGGTAACCCTTAGATCCAAATACGCAAAAATTTCACCACAAATCATCCCTTTTTCCACAGCAGGATGTCGAATTCGTCTTTTGTGCCGTTGATCAATCACGAATTTTCTTTCACTACTTTAGATTAGAGCATAGTTGCCAGGGTCTTTTAAAAAATTTATTATGGTGTTTCGGTGACGACTTGTCCTAGCAGCTATATCACATACATTTATACCGGCTTCATTTAAGCCTTTTGTATTTCAACGATCTTCATCGAATAAAGTGTTCCACGTGGCATTTTTATTTAAAAAATAAAATAATTCTAAAATGCACTCATATTTGTTCTAAAAATGTATTACCGTTATGTTTATGGTTTTTCTTACTTAAGCTATCAACAAAATTTCGAAATTTTTACGTTATCGAAATTAGAACACAAAAAAGGAATTGTGCACATATTAACATTTTCTATTGTACACGTGAGATTTCACTTTAACCGTACTACGAATACGAGGAAAAGAAGAATTCTCTGTTCAACTAATGAACTCCATATTTTAAAAAAAATTTTGGCAAACTCAAAAAACTGTGTTGTTATAAGCCAGATAGAAAAAATAAAAATACTTGTGCACATATAAATATTTTACTGAGGTATTATGTACTTATTATACCTCAGAGTATTTACTGGCTAAGGTTATTAATTTTGACTTTCGTTTTCCATTAAACGCTGTTTATTTTTATTTTCAGCAACATCTTTTAAAAAAATTCCATATCGTTCAGACACAAACTGTATAGAATTTTGTATGTCAGACTGCTGATGCAACTTATTGAGATTTTTTTATTACTAGCAGCTCTTTTTTCACTTCCTCTTTGACGTTTTTATATCTTTGTGCATTGTGGGTGAAACTTTTGTGCACATTTATGGTACTCAATAAAATCTTGTTCTTCTTATATTGGCAATAAGCATTGCTCAAAAAATAATTTCATATTTTTATTGGTTTTTCGACTTGCACCTGTGTTATCCTTTACGTTGTTTTCGTTGCCAACTAATTACTCTGCTTATCTCAAAGTTTTATATTGCAAAGAATTGAATTCAACTTAAGAAAAAATGATTTTTTTAAATACTATTCTTTATCATTCTAAAAATTTAAACTTTTGCCGGCTTAAAAAATTAAAATGTTAAATTTCATAAACCGCGAAAAATAACAAGATTAAGTAAAATTGTAAATATCAGATAAATTATTGTATTTATTCAATCAATACAAAGTTTTTTTTTTCCAAAAAATTCGGCAAAGTTTTCTCAAAAAGAAAAATCAATTGTATTAACATTTGGAAATAATGTTCATGTACGAGTAAATTGAGCGTCGATTTTGGCTATTCAAAGTTGACCAGCATGGTCTTTATCCAAAAATATTTTTTGTTTTCGTTTTATTTTTAAATAACTTGTTAGATTTATTAATGTTAAAATGTTGAAACTTTGTATTAACTCAATAAAAATATGTATTATTCAATATTTATTAAATTTATTTTGAAACATTTGGACAAAATTTGGCTAAAAATATGACTTAATCGTATTTAAAGCAAACTTGAATGCTCCGAAAAAAGGAAATATTGGGAAAACTGTACCATTATTTGTTAGGTTTTTATTTTGAAGTTTTTTGAAATATTTGGTAACTAAGTCGTACGATCCGTTCTCGACTGGTGGTCAAAATTTTACGAGAATTAAGGCCAAAACACAAAAGGCTCAAGCTGACTGCAGCTAATGTCAAATTTTATACGAATACATAGAAGTGATGCGTACTAACCATAGTTCCTTCAGTCACCTTTTTCGTCAAGTTTCGTTAACTTAATCTGGCTGCAGCCAAAGCGAATTAAATCGAATATTCCGTAAGGAATCAGCTGTTTTTTTTAAACCAATTTTAATTAAATTAACATGAACATATTTTCGCGACTTATTCCTGTTATTACAAATTTAACTGAACAAACCAAACAAAATGAATTGATATACAAATAAGCGAATTTTTTCAATGGCTTGAAGACGAGCTCGCTCAAGTTATTTTGGTAAAATTAAGTATTTGGCAGAACTTGAGCTAGCTTTTCGTCAATTTTCGACATTAGCTGCAGCCACCTCGAGCCTATTATGTTTGAGCCTTTAGGAAACCAACTTTTAAAAAATAGAGATTAAAAAGAAAATTTTTCATAGATTTTAAATTTTTTATTTCTTAGTAAGGCGATTTAAGCACATCAGACATTTATAGTAGCTAGCGAAACATAGTCTAGTTTAATAAAAATATTTCATGCATTTATAAAATAACACAAAAAAAAAAACAAATGTTTCTTTTATTACACTTCAACTTTAATCTATTGAACTTTTTGTTCTTAAAGCAGTTAAAAAAATGAACTCATTTTTTTTTGTTTAAATGTGTTATCAAATTGACATATCAGTTAAAACTTCAAACGAAACATATCATAATGTCTACGGAAGTTACAGCTTAAAGTGAATAAGCTGAAGCTTATTTATTAAAGACATCCTTCCGGCAAATATGCACACACAAATACAAGGAACACAATAAAAAAATAGGTCATTAGTATTCATGGCAAATATTGAAGCACAAAACTTGAAGTAATATAAATACAAAATCAATTAAAAAATATTTGAAATTGGATAAAATAATAATCATCTGTCCAATATATTTACATATTTGCTTCTAGCAGAAGATTCGCAAAAAAAAGAAGATTAATTATAACTCTTGACATATGCACTCAATTTATTTCCAGAGTCATACCTTTAAGCTTGATTAAGGCTGAAGGTGCTATTTGAGTGCTTGAGAGCACATCACACACACTCTTAATCATTCAAAAAGATCCTTTGTGAAACGCTATTTGCAACAAAAATAATAACAATAACAACAAACCAAAAGTCATCACAATAATTAAAATTAACCAGTTTCAACAAAAACACTAGTGAGCGTGAATGTGAATGGGCCTGAAAAATAATAAACGTGCACAATGGTGTCAGCAACAAATAAGTTTGTTGCTCAGGTGGCTGTTGATATCGCTTTTGTTATTGTAATAAAGTAAAACAATGTGAAGTCAGGATTTTAATAAAACCACAGTTTTGCTTCTTTCTTTGGTTTTGTGGTAGTCGTTAAGTTTTTTTGGATATTTTTTTCAGAATGTTTTTTATTAGGTTACATCGAGTGCAAAGAAAAACCAAAAAAATTTCACGCTCAAAACAAAGCTCTTCACACACACACACATACAAACACCTCGAAACAAAGCAGTTATGCTCATGTGTGTTTCAATAAATTTCAATGGACAACGGCTTCATTAATGCGTGCGTTTGTGTATGTGTGCGTTTGCGAGAGGCAGGTCCGTAGCCAAGTCGGATTTTTTTTGGGTTCAAACACCCATCCATAGTGTTCAATGGTTTAAAAAATTTAACACAAATAAAACTAAAAACAGCAAAAAATTATTATTTTTAATAAACCAATTGAAAGAAAATACTTTGCAGATTTTTTTTCTAATATCCAAAAATAATTTTTTAAATGTACCTTTAGAACAAAGAATCACTATTTAGAATATTAAAAAAGTTAAGGAAGCAATGAACAGTTTTTTCTAATATTTTAATCTTATCTAAGTTAGGATAGAAAAGTAAACTTTCGCTTATTTAATTAGCAATTATACTATAATTACATGTATATTAGGGCGGGTCAATTTAAAAATCGCCCATTGCTCAGTGAAAATCGTATTCTAGAGATCAAAATAAGAAACTTTGCCCGAGTAACTATGTCTCTAAAATGAATTCTAATGCCCCAAATTTTGACTTTTGTCCCGTTGGGTCAATATTTGAAAAATCCCTCTTTGACCAATTAGAGTGCCCCAATCGAGTCCAAATGTATGACCGACCTTCGCTAACTTTGGATGGCCGATCCACCCATGCCAGTGGCACACCCCCTGGAACCCCCTATCATGTAAATTGCCAAAATGGTGATTTTTTGAAATGTTTGTATGGGGAGCCCCCAGGGGTTTCCAGGGGGTGTGCCACTGGCATGATTGGACTGGCCCTACTAGGAATCCTTATAAAGAATTCAAACTACCATGTTAATCGCCAATTTTATTTTAATGTTCTTTCATTGCCTGACTTCGTAATAATATAATAATAAGTCAGAGATTTGCCGAAGCAGACCACAGTGGGTCCCTTTTCGTCCCCTATTGTTCGTCTATACTTCTATATTTCGTCTTTCGAATTTATTGAATAACTTTTACTGCCTCACTACGAGACCACTTCACGGTCGCCTATGATTGCCTGCAATTAACAGCTTCTTCCCACCTTGTACGGTGTTCCGAGTCCGTCTATTGTTTAATAAAGCCTACCACCATGTTGTCGCCTATAGCGATACGTGGTTCTGGTCCACAGAATTCTTCTACTGATCCTTCTCTTGCTAAAGAATCAGCATGTTCATTCTATGCCAGAGTGTCCTCTCACCCACATAAGTGTGAGCTCATTTGTCTGGGCGCACCTATTGAGTTTTGTATGACATTCTATGGCCAACCTGGAAGTGGTGTCTGTCCATTGCATACACCTAATCACAGACTGATTGTCGAGAGCAATGACAATTTTCTTGCCATTGATCCGGCTATCTATCAGGTGGTCCACCGCATGCACTGCGCCAAGCATTTCCGCCTGGTATACAGATACAAAACTTCCTAACCTCAGTACACAGGATAGGCTTAAATCTTCTGAGTAAACGCCTGCCCCGGCTCTGTCATTCATCAGAGAGCCCTCTGTGAATATACTGATATCGTTACGAGCTATTTCCTTACAAACGGCTCCATCTGTTATTAGAACTTTTTAACATTTTTCTGTTATTCTTACTCTCTGCCTTCTGTCCATAGGCATACACGCCTCCCTGACATCTCTCTGTGCAATATCAAGGATGCTCATATGACCATGCAGGGCCGTTGCCCCATGCCACGTAGCATTTCGCAACATCCTGAGGGCTGACAGCGCCACTGTTTTCTTTATTTCTAAATCCAACGGCAGCATAGCTAACAGAACCTCCATTGCACTTGTTGGAGTGGTGCGTATTGCACCTGTTATTCCAACACACGCCATCCGTTGGACTCTGTTCAGTCTCTTCTTAATGGTTTTCTGGCTGACTTTTGTCCACCAAATCACCGAAGCATACGTGATGACAGGTCTAACCATCATGGTGTAGACCCATTTCATAGCCTCTAAGTTTAGCTCCCATTTGAGACCACAAACGCGTCTACACTAAAACAGCACCCTCTTGGCTCTTTGAATCCTATCTTCTACATGCTCGTTCCAGTTCAGTTTGCTATCGAGGGCTATCCCTAGATATTTAACCTTCGTGGACATGTTGTTTTCAGCTCCAAAAAGTCTGAGTGGTTCTCTCCTCAGGCCTACGCTTTTTTTAGTAAACAGAATATTGTCTGATTTGCCTGCTTTTACGGTAAGGCCTTGTTATCGACACCACTCCTCCACCATTCGGAGTGCTCCCTTCATGATGTCAGATATGGTGTCAATGAACCGACTTCGTAGAGTTTCACTAATTATTTTATAGATATTTTTCATTAAATCCTTAAAAAAATTAAAAAAAAACTTTTTGCACGAAAACGGTGTTTTATTAAAACAAATTATATAAATACATAATTATACAAATTTCAGAAATTTGCACCGTTGAAAAAAGTCCACATAAGCAATAAACCTAGTTGATGTAATAGGCGTCTTGCTAATCTTAATAATATTATTTATAAAATTAAAGTTTTTTTTTTAAATGACCTCTATATTTATTATGTTGACTTTATATGATATAAATACAAATTCTAAATGTTTGATAGTTTAAATCGTACTTGATTTTAAATACAAATTCTAGTTGTTTGATAGTTTAAAATCGTTTATTGAGCTTAAGGTCAAAGTTAGAACAATTAATTGTTTTAACGAATCTTTCCAAAGAAACAACAACAACAACAAAGTTTTTTCAATATGAAAAGGAAAAAATCACTAGCTGATCTGATTGCAATTTCTGCCTGGCTAAGGGCGTCATCAGAAATCTTTGTGATACTCGTGCAAGCGCGCACTAATGCACTGCACCACAGAGGCGATGAGATTTGAAGTGCCAATTTCTCAGTTTTTCTCAATTTCATAATTTCACATTTATTGTTGTATTTCTGCTTTACTTTAGTCTCCATGCTTATGTTATTATATGTAGTCCAACAGCCTGCTGGAAGTCTGCACTAACAAAGTATGTTTACTGAAGTTGTTTTTAGAATTTTTCTGATTTTGTTTTCAGCTGTTTCCGTTTGGTCGAGCTCTAACATATGATTAAAGTTTTTTTCCTAAATGACCTCTATATTCATTATGTTGACTTTATATGAAAAAACTTTGTTGTTGTTGTTGTTTCTTTGGAAAGATTCGTTAGAACAATTAATTGTTCTAACTTTGACCTTAAGCTCAATAAACGATTTTAAACTATCAAACAACTAGAATTTGTATTTAAAATCAAGTATGATTTAAACTATCAAACATTTAGAATTTGTATTTAAATCATATAAAGTCAACATTATTTATAAGAAATATAAGAAATTTAAGAAAAATAATGTATACCGTCATGATTATTGCTAAGCAAGCATACATTGTGAGAGTCTTGAAACGTTTTTATATAGAAGTTATTTACTTGCTTTAGAATAAAATATTAAAAGTAATCCTATATCATTTTGGACTCTTCCGAGTAATAAAAAAAATTACCTGGGGCCTTTTTAAAAATATGTTTTATCAAGATAAATATTTGGATAACCCCCAAGATATTAGTGAGTTATTTTCTTTCTGTTCTCAATCAAATTATGTTTATGATAATTCATCTTCAAATTACAGACGTATTAGGCCCGTCAATGTATCAATTACTGACATTGGCTCCATCACCTTTTGGAAGTATGCTGTATTTGAAGCTTTAGTAAGTTTTGATGTTAAAAAGGGTTGCGGGTCAAATATATTCCACCCATATATCTTAAAAACTGTGCTTTTGCCATGTGTAAGCTGTTGACTCAGATTTTCAATATGTCACTCCGTGAATGGAAATTTTTAGTCGTCTGAAAGATATCGGCACTTACTAAAATTTTTAAATCCGGCTTAAGGCAAAATGTTGAACATTATCGACCGATAGCTGAATTACCACTTATTCTTAAAAATTTTGAATCTCTGGTAAAAATAAAAACCATTAAATCTAGATTGTCTGAGATGCAGCACGGATTTGCGTCAGGTAAATCTATCTCTACTAACCTAACTCTTTTTACACACTTTCTGTCCAATAATATGGAAAAAGGAAATCAAATAGATGTTATATTCACGGATTTCGCAAAGGCTTTCGATAGAGTTGAACAAATTGTTTTGATTAATAATCAAAGTAACTTCCGATTCCTCTTAAATTCATCTAAATACATTGACAATTATTCAGGGGTACCCCAAGGTAGCCACCTAGATCCCTTGTTGTTTGTTCTGTTTTTTAATGATCTTCCGAGTTATGTTAGCTTTTCTGAGTGCCTAATGTATGCAGATGATGCTAAAATCTACACAACAGTTTATTTATCCAAGGAACTGATTCTGTGACATTAACAATTTCCACAGAATCCGATTCGTGGTTAATTATACCACTTATCATTCCACTGCAACAACGACGATTTAAGATTAAATTTAATTCTAAGCGAAATAAACCTTTTTGCATTACAACATCTTTCAGAGTTAGTGGCGATTGTTTTCCTTTAAACCATGAAAATCATATTTCCCATTGTCATCTTTCCACCCGTTGTCAAAGCGATGTAAGGCTGATGGTTTGAAAATAGTACTGATACTGATTACATATCTTGTTCGTAGTAAATGTGCCTCTAGCTCATCTTGGCGTGGAGGAAGTCGTGGCGCGTCACAATTGCGAAAAGCTTTTGGTTTTAAAAGCTCGCTCGAAATTGCTGGCATATTTGTGTCACAAATAATTTAGAATCTAACATTATTTGCGTTACAAATGTATCGAAAACCGTTATTTTGACACACTAAACTTTTCAAAGCACAAAATATTTAATTTTCTTTATCTTCCGTTAAAACACCTCCATTTATTGCATGGATTTGTAATAAATTTTAAAAAATCATTATTTAGCTAAAGCATATTCCGTTTAATTCGCAATGTCATGTTCAATCGATATTGTGGCTTAGCCGTTTAATCGATCTTGTTTTATCGAATTTCGAAGATAATTTTTAAAAAAACCTGCATTTAACTTTATTTACTTTTGGTAGTTTTTTTAAGTTATAAATATATAACTTTTTAAGAAAACGTTTTTAATTTTTGGTTAACAAATATCAATTGATATAGCAGGAACCTAAAATATGCTGTAGATATGATTTTTTTGAGCTTGTTCACCTAAAAAAAATTTCGGTTCTGCTGCAAGTTTCTTAGCTTGGGCATCGCTATACCGCCCGATATGCTCGTAATGGAAAAGGCGTCTACCAGGACACATTTTGCTTTGGCCAATAAAGGCGGCCACTTGATTCATGTTGCATTCAATAACTAGTCTCATAACAATATTCTCATACCGACAGAAATATATACCTATAATATATTTTATTTTTCATTTCAGGCTCATGTTTTTTTTTGTTGAATTTGTAAATTGTTGATCTACTATGCTAACATATTTAGAGAGCACGTTAGAATTAAGGGACATATTTTAAAACAATCTGTGTCAAATATTCGCTTTTATTCGCTTAGTAAAGAAGGTGCTTTAAATATTCTTAGCTTAGAAATTTTGCTAAAAGAAATGAAAGCTCGTTCAAGAATAGTTTCAAACGTTTTTGGTATAAATTTTGAGTAAGTCTTAGCTATATCCTTATAATAAAATATTCGTACAAATTATTTTTTTTTTTATAAAAACCCCTTCCCCATGAAAAATTCTGTCTATGGGCCTGCTGAGAAGTAGACGTTGCTAACTGGAATTGCTAACTTTCAGAAATGAAAAAAAAACCCAAAATAATAAAAGCAACCAATCCATGGGTATGCATTAATTTATTAGCAGCCACACGGGCACACTGCTCTCAAGGCAGCAGTTATCCGCACACCAACACATTTCAGGCTGCACACAAACACTCACACACACACACACACACACACATACATTTACATATAACACCTGCGATTGTTTCATATGCCAGACGGAATTCCGTTTTACACACCTGTGGTTATATATTTTTTTCGACACAACTTTTGCTGACAATTTTTTGCTCGGAATAGCATCACAGTTAAAGAAAAAACAAATATTTTTATTTGCCATTCTTGGCAATAATGTACACTTAAATGAGCCGGGCAAAATGAAGATGAATGCCACATCTGAAGTATGTATGTATAAAAAGATAAAAGTCTGAAGGATCTTTTGCTACTAACGCCTATAACGAAAAGAACAAACAAAAAAAAAAAACCTTAAAAAGCAGTTTAGTGCTGTTCTTCACAGAAAAATGATTGCAACTGAAAAAATCTCTTAAGCGCTCGGCATGAAGTCCTCTAAGCATACGCATTCCATTTATGCCCTGTTTTTTTTCTGTGCATGGGTGCGGCTCAAAGGAAAGAAAACGTTCACTTAAATCCATTCGTAAACCTATAAGTTTTATAAAGAAATTTGAACCTGTTGTTTTGCTTATTCTTATTGTTATTTGATTATTTGATTAACTAAGCACATTGGTAAGAGTATATCATATGACAAACAGAAAAGTTAATTTAATAGCAAAGTATTGCTGAGACTGCTGATTCAAATATATTATCATACACACAAAAATGCAGATTCATACGTTACACTGTGAAAATAAAACATGATATTGAATAGTAAATGATTGTACCTCGATGAGTGTGATTGAGATATACAGCAATCAAAGACATCTGCTAATTTACATTAAAAAATATTTGGCATGCTATAAGAAAATTTGGCCAAGCACTTTAAATTAGCAATTGCTTGTTTTTCTAACTCTTAAATTTTTTGTTTATATGGGCAAATCTAGGAAATAGTACGATTTCAATTTTGAAAAATGAAAAATTTCAAATTAGTGTCACACGTTTTATTTTAGCGTCAACTTGTTAAAAATACATTAAAAATAAATAATGTGCTCGCGTGCATCATTTTTTTCAAGTGCTGAAAAAGTTATAAGCGAAAAACCCCAGAATTTTTAGAATGTAAAATTTTGTAAAATTCTAAATCCGAATTTGGGTTCCAAGTTTGTCCAACACATCTGCTTTTTGGAGGAAATTTAGGCTAAAGATAAGAATTATCTTAATTTGTAATTTTTAAGTTATTTTTACAGACTTTGACCCTGTTTTAAGATAAAAAATATTTTAAGATTTAAAATGATCACTGACAGTGTAATAGAGAACGGATAGTCGTACTATGTTTTCATTATTGATTTTAAGTAGTACAGTTAATTTTTTATTTATTTTTTTCAAACAAGTTTTATTAATAAAAAAATTAATTTAACAAGAAAATAAATACTTATTTTTAAATATAATAATGTTAATTTTTTAGTGTTTTATTTTTATTTTTTTTAGAAGTAACTGCATTCTTGTCCTCAAAAGACCATTTATTTTGTTGTAAAGGAAAGTGGCAGCACATATGATGATTATAAATCCCATTAAAAACGCAATAAGAACAGCTTAAATGGTTTAAGTACAGTATCTTGTTGTTATTGTTAGACCACACAATTTGAAAAACCTTTGTTGTATTTGGAACTGCTTTATTTTGTGATTTGACATTTGAATCCATTCTAGCAATGTCAGTTTCCAGTACTAAAAAAGCTCTAATCTTCTGTGAGGCTGTTGAGTTTATAATATTGATCATAGATTCAGCATTGGTTACATCTTTACCTTGAGCTACTGCTCTATCGCATAGTCCCTTGACTGTACCTCCAATTCCATCTGCTGTACTTTTTCCGTGACCTGGTGCAGTAAAATTCCACGTTCCATAATTTAAATTTAATTGTTTTATGAATATGCCTTTTTGAATGATAATTCTGTACATATTACGAAAAAAAAAATATTAGAAAATGTTAAAGTTTGTTCTAAAAATGCAGAACAAAATTGAGTGGCACATTAGCGGTTTAAAGAATTATTGAGTCAAATATATCTTAAATGGTAGATATTACCATGACAATTATTATGTGAAAGTGGTTAATGGATCGGTAAAATATTGAATTATCTACAACAGTTTTTTCTCCAAAATTCGCTGAAAGGCAAATTTAAAATGGAAGGCATACCCGAAGTTTTGATAATTATGGCATCCAATATATCTTAAATTCTCCGTATGATCAATGCAATTTTTATGTGAAAGTGCTTTTAACTCAACAAAACGCTTAAAATTAATTTTTAATTGATTGGCTCCGCAGTTTAAAGAATTGAAGGTTGAAATTTGGCTTATATCATAAAGTTTATAGGCACTATTATTTTGTGAGAGTGCTAAATCGATCGAATTATCCCTTTTGGTTCTATTGCAAGTTAAGCTTGAAAAACTTACGAAAATCAACAAAATTTAACCTATAATGGCTCTCGGCACCAAAATAATAATTCTATCTATTTAGCGCTTACACACAATATTAGTAGTACTCATATTTACCGATCACATAGGGCTGCCACTATTTATTTCTCAAACTGCGGATGTGCTCTTCAAAAAATATGAAATTTCATGATCTGCACGCATGGACCTGATGATGTTTGTACTGTCATAATTTCTTTGTTGCTGAAGGCACACTAACAGCCCTATTCTGGTTGTTAACTTAACAAGAAATAGTTAAGGAGCTCTTGTTAAGCTGCTTGTTATGTTATGTAAATGTTGGTATTCTTAAAAATCATTAACAATATAAAAGCTTAAAAAGCTTTTAAAGTTCACCATGCATGGTGAAAATCGATATGCCTGTTGAAAGAAGAGATGCGCTATATAAACAGATGCTTCGAGTGCAGCTTGTGACTTTGCAAGCGCTTGAAAAATTTGCCACGGCTACTGAAAGATTTCATTATCAACACTTAAAATAAGTAAAAAATTCTTTCATTTTTCATTTTAATGTATTTGAACTCAATATTATATTAAAATTTGTATTTTGTTATTATTTTCACAACAATTTTCTGTCTAAGCACATACATTTCATTCGTTGTTAAGACTCTTTCTGTTATTAAAAAAATTGTAAGGAAAAGAGCTTTTAAAGTTGCAGCAGAATACGAAACCTTAACAAATAGTTAATATTAACTATTTTGTTAATGTGGTGAGCTTAGTTAAGCTGCCAGAATAGGGCTGTTAATTGTTTGGTCGCCTTTTGTTAGTATGTTTGTCGTTTTTAATCTAATATAAAAAATTTGCAATTACGTTGAGGCTGAAAGCGCAAAAACGAAAATCATCTTAATTTTCGTTTTATGCAAAAACAGAGTGACAGAATTTGAAGAGTTACCATTTATTCCTCACTGATGGCACATGCTTTTTTCAACGTATAAAAGATTTTGCAACATCATTCCTATCATCTGCAAAATGATTAGAACGATTTCCTTTTATGCTGAAAAGGTTATAGCCAAAAGAGTTGAACAACTTTCGAAAGTTACAAGCAAAATTAGGGTAAATTAGGGTAGACCTTAGCTCAGTAGACCACATTAACAGCATAATTATAAAACTTTAGGATATTGGCGAGGTTAAACTCGTCGTTTAGAAAATTATGACACTTACAGAAATATTATATATTGCTCTTAAAGTGGTTAAAAGCCTGAGTGACATGGAATCGTACTATACCATAGATTTGCCCATATGTTTGTTATCTTTTTATCTTGTAACTTTTATTTTTGATTTAAATTAAAATATTTTGAATATCAATTCATTTATCCACAAAATATGTTCAATACAAGACATTAACATCACTTTAATTGAGTTAATAAAGCATTATCATGATAATACATTCGAAACTCTAATACGTATTAACTACGTTATAAGAGCGTGTAATTATTTCTCCATACCAACAATATCCTAGCGGCGTTTCTGAAACTATGGGGCAAAACGTGTTTTCTTTTTAGAAATGTGTATTAAATTTGTGTGAAACAAATGCATTCTTGGCAATTGACCACACCTGTTTTTGTGTAATTCGTTAAGTGACAGCGTTTTGTTGTCTCCACAAAAATTGTTGCTACATGGTCCATCAATAATTTTTTTTAACACTGCTTACCAACAGTTTACTCCATTTCCAAAAAAGAGTGATTGCTTTTTGGTCATTTAAAAAAAAAAACAAAAAAACTTAAGGCATACCATCTTATGGGCAAAGCAAATTTTACTTCAAAATAATTAAGAAATTGACAGTATCCAAAATATTTGTTATGAAAATTTAAAAATTTCCAATGAAAGATTATTTTTAAGTTCAATGGTTTTTTCCCCATCTATTTGTATTTCCAAAATCAAATGGAAAGTCTGAAAGGTTTTACTAAGTGCGGCTTTTATTTGGAATACAATTAAATTTTACTTATACATTCAAAATTATTAAAAAAAATCCATATTTACTCTCAAATATAGAATGCCTGATTTCTTAGCAGATGCCTTGAAGTCAAGAATCTAGTGATGGTTCAAAATTTCCTTTGAAGGGAATGCTACAAATTATTTTATATTATGCTTTGAATTCACATGAATGCAACACAGGCACAAAAACAGAGTGCCAGATCTTGCTAAAATAACACTGAACGTACCCAATCTTTAGCAAAAATATGGCAACATTTAATTCACTCAGAGAGAGACTACTGTACCTTTATACGGGTCTTAATTTTAACCACGTTAACATCGTTCCTTCAGAGTGTCCTAACATTGTAACTTAATTTTTTGTTTTTTTTTTTTAATGTGGCAGAAAGCTGTAGAAACAAGTGATATTCAATCTGAAGCAAGTTTTATGACTTGACCTCAGTCAAATCAAGTTTATTAGCGTTCTTCTCCACTACCTAACTTTCCTACCACCACCACCTACAACTTTTCGTCGTAAATTGATGTGTTTTAAAGTTTTTTTGATTTGTAATAAGTAGTGTAGGTGTTTGGAGAAGAAATGCTGTGGGTAAAAAGTTAATAGGACCAGCTCATACATTAGACCCATCTAGGGATCGTAGATTTTTTGATATGAACTATAATAGACATTGAAAAAAGTCTATTATAATTCATATAAAAAACCTATGACCCTTAGGAGGGGGGGGTGTCACATGAATGAGCTGGTCCTAATAATTTTGTCCACGATACTAAAAATATCGATACAAAATAAGTTTTATTTCTGATCGAAAAAATCGGTCAAAAAATAATTGCTGTTAAATGATTGATTAATAGCGATAATCGTTATTTGTGGTCCCTGGTTCGCGGAGAAAACTGTTTGCTAAGTTTGTATTGTGGTTAAGCAAAACTTCCGCTTAATTCTCAACCACTTCAAAATTGTGCTAGATTTCAGCATAAAATCAAGCAAAATTTTGCTATGTTATTATAAACTGCAAAAACAAATATCTACTGAATTCAAGCAAATATTTGCTAAGTTATTATAAATTGGAATAGAAAATTTTGATTAGTTTTTGCTGAAATATAGCTTATATTTTAAGTGAAATAATTATTAACATTAAATTAAATTGAAAAATTACCATTATCCGGAGGCTTGAACCTCGGCCGCGTGAGAGTAAGTGCATGGGCTTATCCATTCGACCATCGCAGTTTCTTCATTAAGAATAAACGTGTGCTTGTGTGTTTGAAAGAAATGTGCTTGAATTTAGGTAAAATTCGCTATTGGAGTTTATAATAACTTTGCTATAAATAAAATTTGCTATTTGGGCTTTCTTACCAAATATTTGCTTAAATTTAGTAGAAATTTACTTTTGCAATTTATAATAACTAGCAAAATTTTGCTTGAATTTAATCAAAATGTAGCTTTTTTCTAAATACATGAATAGTGATTTCAATTTAGCAGTCTTTTTCTAAAATTACACCGTGATTGAGCAAAGTTTTGCTGATTTGCTTTTAAGCAAAAATTTGCTTGATTCAAGCAAAATAATTGTCTCCGTGTTTTTTTTTTTTTGTTTTCATTATTTAATAAAAAGTGACGAAGAAACACATTTAAAAGCTGAAAAAATAAACACGTAAACAACGATTTGACACTTGCTTTTATGTGGCGAGGAAATGAAATTGTGCATTAATCGAGTATTAAGAGCGCTAGAACCACGGTTGCCACCTTTGTGGGAAAAATCCCATTTGTGGTTATTTTTAATTGCCGTGGGAAATGGGAATTCCCATGGGATTTTTTAATTGAGTGTGGTTTTTTTTAATTCACGTGGGATTCTTTTTTTGTTTTGTGGGATTTTTTTAGTTTTGAAGGATTTCTTTTTATTTTTCAGTTAAAAAATGTATAAAAATATATACATAAAAGTGTATATTTTTCATATTTTGTTCATTGTTAAAATCGTCTCAACCCATCTATATGATTTTTGCAACGAATACGTTAAGACTTCGATTACTTTGGTTTGGTGGGAAGTTCTTTCACTCTTGACATAATTCCATGCATTGGGAAAATATGTGTCAGTAAATTTTTTCTTTTTTTTATCAATATACAAAATTAGTATATCTTAAAATTGATTTGTGATTGACCCTTATTACGAGTTGCTTTCGACGTAATCTTCGCTGGTTATCGAACAACAAGCATTGAGTGTCACACCATGTCGAAATGTTCGTTGTTCATCGAATTTTCAGTCGAATAGAATTTTGCTTTTGATGCGGTGCGTGCTGACCAATAATTGTCAAAAATATAAGAATTTTGTGATTGTGTTTTGCTTTTTAAAGACTAAAACCTAATTTGGAACACTTTTTGTAAACTTTATACAAGTCTAAGGTGGATTAAACAAATATTTTTTATTAAATATTATTACTAAAAGACTAATTAAAACACATACGACGAAAAATACTAGTTGTTCTTTTGAATTTTTTGTTTAATTTTTGACAATTTGTTGTCTGTATTATTTACTGTGGTAATTTTTTATAGAAGAGAGATTTTTTTTGTTAATACAAATGGGATTTATCGTGGTTTTTTTAAATACAAATGGGATTTTTCGTGGTTTTTTTATTTGCGTGGGATTTTCGTGGTTATTTTAAATGTCCGTGGGATTTTTTGTGGTTTTTTTTTAATTACGATGGGATTTTTTTTTAAATTTTATACCATGGGAATTTTCGTGGTTATTAATTTTTGCTATTGTGGGAAAAAGGTTTTTTCGTGGGAATTTGAGGTGGCAACCGTGGCTAGAACTCTGATTTCGGTAGTCCAGAGGCCGGATTCTGAAAATCGCCTAGCTAAAGCTAAATCTCTATCGCTTAAATGCTAAAAAATGCTTCGTTCAATTCCTTAGCGATTTCGCTAAAATGCGATTCTGAGTTTCAAATCGCCTAGCTAAAAATGTTGCTTCTACTACACACCACAGGAAGCGTTGTTTTAGTGATTCTTATGTCAAAAAATTGATTTGGTTATGGCTGTGTGCCATTTGGAAACTTTTCACCATAGTTCTATAGGAAAGAAAATGTTGAGTTGAAAAAAATTTCTATCTGTTGTATTTAAATTGTCATTTTTTGCTGTGGCAAATGAAACCTGAAAATGTTATCCAATTATGTTTTGACGTCTTCTCAGCGAATAAACGAGTTTTTTAAGACAGATTTGACTGCCACTACTACTACAAATTATTTTTGTATTCAAAATGATATTATGAGCTACAAGGAATGTAACTGTTTTAAGTAAAATAACTTATAAAACTAAAACTTGTGTAAACATTAAAAATTTGTAAGAAATTACAATTTTTATTCATGATTATTTTGTTGTATGTATTTTATCTAATTAGCTTAGAGATGGAATAAATTGAAAACCTGTTTTAAAATTATATGTTTAGATTTTACTCCACTTATAAAATATACTGTAGTAAAAAAAGTCAGTGTTACAGTTTTCTTGTCAACTGGACCTAAAAATCTTTAACCTTAACTATACGCGAGGATAAAAATCGCACTATACATAAAGGTTGCCATACCCGAAATACACTTACTGCCAAATTTTGAGCTCAATCGACTGTAATATGAAAGAAAATATTGACTTATACTCAGTCGATCAATCAGCTAAGCATAAAACATCCTTGAACACGTATTAACTCTTTATCGGCCATATTTATAAATATTTAAAAAGTATATTCAATGTATTAGTTTTGCAAGTGGAATGCAGTAAAGAAAAAACTTAATACATTGCATATATCAGAAGTAATGAACTTCCAAATTTAACATAAATATTTATTTTAAACTCTTTAGCTCCTAAGACTGGCCTAGTTTTAAAATTCTTAAAAAAGAATTGTAGCAATTTTTATTGACACTGAAATAAATAAAAGACGGCTGAAGTGACTCCATGTTTTTTAATTGCTCCTCAAGCCTGCATTTTTAGCCTAAAAATAAATATTTTCTAAATATTAAAAGCAAAGCAAAATCCTCTTTTTATACGGAAACATAAATGAAACTACTTTTTTCACAAAAACTACACAGCAAAACACTGATACTAACAATTTTGTAAGGGTAAAGCACAACCCTTTTGCTTCACTCAAAAATTCTTGTGCCGGTTGTCAAAATTTCTACTAGTCCCCGGGGCTACATAAAGTTTTGACAATAACACTCACCTCACTGATATCAAAAATTCTACTTCCGACTGTCAAAAATTCATCATCCGAGTGAAAAGTTTTCGACAACTTTTTAAAGTTTCTTTCGAACCTTAATTAAATTAATATAATAATTAAAATAAGCTTGTTTCTTATTTTTAAAATACTAACGGCACCAATATCTAAATAAAAAGTGCAAAATAAAAACCTTCAGTTATTTGAAAAAATTATAAATAAACTTAAGTTAACATACTTAAAAATTTGTGGTTAATTTTTTAAGTAAAATATACTTTCACGAGTATTTACACGAGTATTTTATGATTTTTCATTAAATATTCTCGTGTTGTCATAGAATAAAACTATGTAAAAACTAGTAAGGATTTATTTTGACTGGTTCAACTTTAAATACCAAAACAGTCGTGGCTTATTGGAGGCTTAGGTTTCATTCAATTCTTCAAAATTTTGCACTCAGAGTACATTTTACATATTAAAAATTAGGTGCAAAATTTCTTGTCAATTAATGACTTAATTGCAAACTAACTGCATTATTCCGTGTAACGTAGAAGCACACCAATGATAAGAAAGACACAAGAAGCAATAATTTCTTCCATATAGGATTGTTTTGCTTCAAGTGTCTTTCTTATCGTTGGTGTGCATCTTCGTGATACAGAATTATCACATAAGAGTGTGTCACAACAATTTTAGCTTATTTGTAAACTACCAATTCATTTAATAATTTTTTATAAAGTTTTAAGAGATGAAACCTTTTTCTAAAAGCATGTTATATGATAACAATAGGGGTATTCACGATTCGTTGTACTTGCCAGTGCAGTTGAGGACTTCTGCACTTTACAAAATCAAAATCAAAAATCTGCGCAAGTGCTTTTCTACTGCAGCTTAAAACTTGAAGATTTGAGCAGTTGTGCACTTGAGTGCATTGAAAAATTTGACAGCTTGGAAAAAGTGTTAGTGGTTTGTTCACGAAAACCAAACTGCACAACTGCAGAAGTCCCCAATTGCACATGCAAGTGCACTGAAACGTGAATATCCCTAACATTAATACAACTGATAAATACAAACAGCAAGTTTTCGGAAAAGTGCTTTAAATTGGTATATTTTTCTTTGAAATCATTCAAAAGAGACAAAGCATTAATTTTTCTTAATAAATATATGAAAAGTTACGATTTTAATTAAAAAATCTTTTAATTTTTAACTTAGCGGCAACAAAATATTGGACTCTAAAATTATAGCTAAAAATAAAATTAGAGTTTCTGTAAATCGCTAAAAAAAAGTTTAGAATCGCAGCAATCGCTAAAAATTAAGCTATGACTGCTTTAATTTTATTCTTCGTTAAAAGCTCGTTCAGTCTCTAAATTTTTAGCATGAAAATAAGCGATGGAGTTTTTCAGAATAGCAATATCGCTAAAAACTATAAATTTAGCTTTAGCGGTGGAGATTTAGCTTTAGCGTTTTTCTGAATCCGCCCTCAGCTAATCCACGACTCAGCTGGTCCTCAGTTTGAAAATTGAGTACTATCGCCTTAATACTTGGTGAAGAAATGCATTTTCACTTATCCATGGCTTAAGAACTGGCCTTATGCACGGATTAGCGTTAATTCCCGGTGAAGAAATCGGCCATTATTTTTTTTAAATAATTTTCAATAATTTATTCCACACTATTCTTACAATAGTAAAAGTTTATAAACAGTCCTTAATTTAACTTCTTTTTATTTTTATTCACTTAGTTTTTGCAAGAAGAACATAAGGAAAATTTAATAATAAGCAGCTTGTATGCTCGTTATTATGCTTGAATGAGAATGTGAAGCAAATATTCGATGTTGAAATTTATAAATTCATATGTGTAATTAATGCATTATTTGAAGGAAAGCAGAATTTGTATTTCTATTGTAGCAAGATTCAACATTTTATTTATTTCTATCAATGTTTTTTATGATTTTTATGACTGAAAATAGTCTCTAAAATTTGTTGAACAATTAGAGTTAATTGAGTTTTAAACAAAAAATTATAACAATAATTATAGTAAGTTTACTTTTATTTTTCAGAGTGTTAAGTCGGAAGAAAAACTGTTAAATCAGTCCTTGGAATGGGGCTTATCTACCAAAGATATTAACATTTTATTGGACTGCTGCATGACATTAACCGAATTGCTGATACAAATGAACATCGATGCGATTTTCAACAGAAGAAATTTCTCTGGTAAGATTAAATATGTAGATTTTTGGTAAAAAAAAAACCGTAATATTTGAAATCAAGTATGTATTTACTTAGTAATTTTGCCAACGACTTTTATTTTTGGGATGACATTTTTATTCAATGTTGGCGCAAAAACTTATATGTTGAATCATAAGTGAAAGTTGTTGATAAATCAAATACTTTATTGTAGAGAATTAATTGACAAATAAAATTTGTTGACATTAGTAAAAAAAATGCAGAGATTTATTTTAAGTGTAGGTTTAAGCTTCACCATCTATATTGGTCTTGTGATGATCTTGTTGGTCTTGTAGAATGATTGGTTTAATAAGAATAACAAAATTAATGTTTTCTCAAAAGTGGACGTAGCTATATTCCGACTGCACCCATTTTTGAAAATGTTGCAATATTTACAAAAATATTTCTTAAAAAATATCACTATAGATCTGTGAATTCAAAAACTATGTCTAAAACATATATGAAGTAGATGTCTTACTTTCTATATAAGTAGAAAGCCGATGGAAAAAAATTACATTTATTTTACTTTTGTTAGGCTGCATCTTAATTTTCTACTAATTGATTTTGTTCACAAAATTGCATGATACTATTTCTTATGTGCTTTCATGCCATACAAAAATGGAACAAAAATAGAAGGAGTGCTCCTATGATCACGAAATTTTCTATGTTTGGTAAATTTGAGCTACATAAAAGTAAATGCAAAATGGATTAAATCGTTCAGTCCCTTAGGGTCCTTGTATTTCCTTTGGATCTCTGTTAATTTTTTTAATGTATATGGGAGGAACATACAAAAGAAAGCCGATTTTAACAAAACTTGGTGGGAAGGCTATGAAAATGAAGCAATAGATGTGTACTAATAAAAATGGTCGAAATCGGTTATACCCTACCCGAGAAACAATTTGTGTCCGTTCCAAACTACTCAGTCACCAAAGTGCTGAGTATCAGACTCAATTTTATTTTTAAAAGCTACGAATAGTAACGAAAAACTGAGAAGATTTTGCGAACAGGAACCGTGGATGATATATATCGAAACTGGTTCGAGTGTTATCTATAATGTACCCGAAACATACCCAACAAGTACCTCGAAAGTCGCCTGAAATAGTACCGTAGTAAGTCTGTATTATGTCAATAAATTGCTCAAAAACTAGCGACTATATTCGGGCACAATGAACTGACGAGTGCCCGATTTGGTCTTCGTTCGTAAATTGTGCCTGCCCAAATTGTTCCAAGCCTAGCACTTTTTTGGTGCAGAGGTCGGACTACTACTACCGGCTACTTTATTGACACAAAATATGAAATTGTTTCTCGGGTGAGGGGTACCTCCCTTGGGCCTCTATTAAGTTTGGACATTATTTTGCATGGGAGGTACAAGCAAAAGTAAAGGCTCAGTCAGAAGGCTATGCAAATAGAGTAATAGGTGTGTACTGAAAATTGTGGAAATCAGTAAGATCCCAATAGTATCTCCTTTGAACCCATATTAATATTACATGAATTTGTGTGGGAGGTGCATCTTTTATCCCACAAATATTCCCACTTGTATTAATAAAAAACTTTACTTTCAGGCACATTTTATTTTATTTTATTTAGAATAGGAAAATAAAATTGGTAACTTTTTTTCATTATCAAAATGTGTAATGTACAAAAAATAAAAAACTCACATTGCTACTGACTTCTTCATCGAAAGCATTACAAAAAATTTAAGGTTCATCAAATAATTTAATAAAACTCTCCACTACTTCATCAATAATTTAATTTACTTCTTTCAAATATCAGCGCGAAGTCAGTGCAGCATTTTCCAGATTAGAAAGAGAGTCAAGTCGAATGGGTCTGGCAGTGAATGCAGATAAGACGAAATACTTAGTGTCAACAAACAAACAGTCCCAGCGTCTTGGAACCCACGTTATAGTTGACAATACCTCCTTCGAGGTTGTGAAGAACTTCGTTTATCTGGGATCCAGCATAAACTCAACCAACGACATCAGCATTGAGATCAAACGAAGAATAACTCTTGCCAACAGGTGTTACTTTGGGCTCAGTAGGCAATTTAGAAGCAGAGCCCTCTCTCGACGAACGAAAATCACCCTCTATAAATCGCTCATCGTGCCTGTCCTACTTTATGCATCACGCTGGGCAGTTTAGATGAAAAGACTTTAGGAGCATTCGAGAGAAAGATTCTTCGTAAGATCTACGGACCAATCTGCGTCAATGGCGAGTACCGAATACGGTGGAATGATGAACTGTATGAGCTGTACGCTGACATCGACATAGTCAAGCGCATTAAAATCGAGCGGCTTCGCTGGCTTGGTCATGTTCAGCGCATGAAAGACGATGCTCCAGTGAAGAAAACATTCGATTCGGTACCCAGCGGCGGTCAACGCAGAAGAGGATGACCGCATCTTCGTTGGAAAGACCAAGTAGAGGACAACCTGACGAAGCTTGGAATTTCCAACTGGCGCCAGCAAGCGAAATATAGAAATGGCTGGCGCAAATTCTTAGATGAGGCCAAGACCGACATACGGTTGTAGCGCCAACTAAGTAAGTAAGTAAGTCTTTCAAATATATATCCGCCGAAACTGAAAAATAAAATAAGACTTGCAGTTAAAAAGCTAGCTGACGGAAAGGGAAGAACAACGTCTATAAGAGCCAGCTATTTATAAGATAAAAAATCGCAAAAAAAAATCAATTCAAGCGTCAATTAAAAAAAAAACTAAGAACATATACTAATTTAAATCAGTTCATTCTTCATTAATGTTCTTGTTTACATAAATTTTATTCGACCAAAATAGGGCTCTGCGCAAAATTTCTCCAGGAAAAATGGACCAAAAAAAAAAAAATTAAATGGCCCCAAATTTTATATTGAATAAAACAATATGAAAAACTGGGGGCATATTTTCTTTTTTTTTGGGCCTTTTTTCCTTTTTTGGTGTGGGGCTATTTTTTATAATGAAATCAGACACTAAATTTAAGATTTTTATTGGAGTCATTTTTCCTTTTTTTTTAATTTGAAGATTCTCTTAAAATTTGTTACGTTTAGCGGAATTTTTAACGGTATTTAATTATTAATGTAATTCTACATTATAAAAACTAGAAAAAAAAGAAGTGGTCGATTATGAGTGTTAAGCAAGCAAGCCTCAGTTAATCAATGCATTATGATAAAAGGATTTGCCCTTGTACGAAATGTTGTTTTTAACATTCTGTACAAGGGCAAACTAATTTATTAAAATATGAAAAACCTAGGAAAATGGTCATAAATGCACAATATGCAGTCAAAATTAGAAAAAAAGAAACCTCTTCCATATATGATTCCAGATTAATATGTTCTCCAAAAACTTACTTAAACTTAACTTATTTTATACTTAAAGTTAAACATTAACAGCCTTATACAATAGATTTTCTTAAACAAAAGTTCAACGCTTGATCAGTTACGCACTCTTCAAGGCTTTAAGCATGCTCTACGCAACCTTGCTGAAATTATTATTCATAACCACTTTTTTATTCATTGCTTAATTTTGTAAGGTTTGTGTCTAAACAATCGAAACTCTTTTACAAAAACGAAGAATTCTTGTACATTTGCGAATCTATTAAGAAAAAATTCTAAGAAGGTCGCATATGGAGCATGTCTAGGATATAAATATCATATACATCAACCGTAATCGAAAAGACGATAAAAAAATTAAGGTTACATTTACGCAGCCTTTAAACGCAAATTTCGGCGTTTAAATTACGCAGAAATTAAACAAGCCGGAAAAACATTTATAAATAATGATGTGCTGTTTAAAGCTGGTTTAAAGTTACGCAGCCTTTAAAATGAGATTATGAATAAGACTGTAAATGTATATGTTTAATATTTTCCCTCATTAAAATAAATTAAAATGAGATTATGAATAAGACTGTAAATGTATATGTTTAATATTTTCCCTCATTAAAATAAATTCCTCAATAAAATTTTCTCAGAAAGAATATGAGTTTCTTTTTTCAATTCAGTTTGGGGCCAAATTTTATTTTATGTGGTGGGGCATTATTTCATATTGAAAAATTACCCCAAATTTGGGGTGTTTTTGGGGTTATTTCGCGGAGAGCCCTAATTAGCATAAGATATGATCGGGGTATATTATAGTCGTTATCATTTAGGTTAGGGCCGTCTAGAATTCTTACCCTTGCGTCGACACAGGGCAGGCAGTGCACATCTACTTAATGAATTCCGGGGTGAAGCGGAAAGAGGTGCGGAAAATTTTGATAGGATGATGAGCTTGAAAAAGAAGTGTTGCAAATTCTGCATATTAAGACGATTTTTCCTGAAAAGGGTTTTTATTATTTGACATAGCTACAAAAAGCGATGATGATTTGACATTTAATTACATATATTGATAAACTGATTAAATTTAGCAGTTGAGTTTTTTTAACTGTTTTATTTTTAAGCTGAAAAAATGGTTAGCTTTTTTTAGCTATTTTTGTTAGCAATTTTAGCGACAGACTCAACATTTTTCTGGCAACACTGCTCACGATATAAATGGCGCTCTTTCTTACGCTCTTTCTCATTCTCTTCGTGCATGTCCCTCATTTTTTCTTACCCCATAATTCATCCAGCAAATGCTGTCGCTCATGCTGCTTGCTGCGGGCAGGCAGAATGCCCGTACGAGCGACTTTGGACACCCCTAATTTAGGTCATAAGAAAATGAAAAAAAAACATACCTTTGATTTTTAACTGTGCTACTTCCGTTTTGCAAGCTTGTACAAAGAAAAAATTGTTTTACTCTTGTTTGGCAAAGTTTTTTTTTGGTTCCTCGAAGGTTTTTCAACCCTTTAGATCTGTGTTTCTTAAACCATCTTAGCCCATTAACCGCGGTTGGGTATTTTTTACCCATGAAAATGCTTCTGCAGAATGCTACATGTGCTATCGTATGTAATAATTATCATTAAAGCCATAAAAAGTTAAGAACACATAAAATTGATTTTTGACCGGTTTATTTTGTCGTATATAATACAAACAAATTTTTTTTGCGTTTCTTCGGCACAAAATCGAAAATTCAACTGACTTTAATTTCAAATATCTCTCGTAATTTATTTTTATCATGTTGGTTCATTTTTTTTTCATAGAACCAAACGATTTGATTTAGAAAACTTTTTAACAAAAAAAAAAAAAACCCAACTTCAAAACCACTACAAAGTAAAAAATAATTTTAAATTACTTTTCACATAATTTCTCGGTCAATTTTGTTAATTTATTTATATTAATTATTAAATTGGAAATCTTATTATTATATATTTTTTTCTATTTTGTATTATTATCAGAAATATATTAATTTCTCCATGAATATAAAACCTTTAAAGCCAGCGCGTTTATTTTGTAAAAGTCTGATTATATAAGCGCCGACTTTAAAGGTTTTATATTAATATATTTTTTATTTATTTTATTTTATTTAAGTTTTTATTACAAGGAATAAATCCTTACGCTGAAGATTACTAGAATCTTATTTAAAGAGCATAAGTCACTAATAAGTCTGTTTTTGTGACTATTTGTGATATTCATGGAGAAATTAATACATTTATGATAATAATACAAAATAGAAAAAAAAATATATAGTAATAAGATTTCCAATTTAATAATAAATATAAATAAATTAACAAATTTGACCAAGTTATTATGTGAAAAGTAATTTAAAACTATTTTTTACTTTGTAGTGGTTTTGAAGTTGTTTTTTTTTTTTTTGTTAAAAAGTTTTTATTTCTTTTTTTTTAGAGATTATGATAACAATGTTCCCCATTATTGTAACGAATTTTCATACCCTATTGTCAACATTAACAGAAAAACAGAATTTTTCTTATATTGTCACGCTTTTTTGTCCAGTAACGCCCACTTTCTTGACCGTAAATATTTAAAATTATGCCTACCCCTGTACCTAATTTCAGTATCCTAGTGTCAATATTATTTAAGTAATGGCGTTTTTTAATATTGCCACGCCTTTGTCGAACAACGCCCACTTTTTTTTCGTAATTTGTAATAATTGTTCCAACTCTTGAACCAATTTCCAGTACCCTAGTGTCAATATTAACTGAGATACAGTATTATTCTTATATTGCCACGCCAACAGTGCCCACTTTCTTCACAGAAAATTTTCATAATTATGCTTTCCCTTTTTTTAGTACCCTAGTGGCAATGTTATTAGAGTTACAGCGTTTTTATTATACTGCCACGTCCTTTATCGAATTACGCCCACTTTTTGACCATAATTTGTAATAAGTGCTCCTAACCCTGTACCAATTTCCAGTACTCCAGTGTCAATATTAACTGAGATATAGTATTTTTATCATATTGCCACGCCCTTTTGTCCAACAACGCCCACTTTCTTCACAGTAACTTTTTATAATTATGCCTACCCCTGTACCTAATTTCAGTATCCTAGTGTCAATATTATTCGAGTTACAGCGTTTTTCTAATGCTGCCACGCCTTTTATAGAATAACTTTTTTGAACATCACTGTTAATAATTGTGCCAACCCCTGTACTAAATTTTAGTACTCTAGTGTTAATGTTAGTCGATATACAAAGGGTTTTTATATTGACACGCCCCTGTGCATTGCCCCGAATACCGCCCACTTTTTTAAACGGGCACCTTCGCGTCTAGTATTTCTATCTGTTGACAAAAAATTGTGGCAATCGGGCAAGTACTTTAGGAGTTATCGATGTACAAACATTAAAAAAAACCAACCAACTTGAGAACCTCCTTCTTTTTGAAGTCGGTTAAAAAGAAGCGTTGCCAAATAAAAATAAAAATTACTTTCTAAAGTGTCTAATAAATTAGGCAAATCCACTGAAAGGGCTTAGCGGTATCTTGAAAATTTAATTATTTATACCAATTTTCTTTTTGAAGACATGTACAAGAAAGACTTACTTAACATTCAAAATGCAATTAACTGTGTCGGTTTGTTAGTTATTTCTTATTCTGAACTTCACAATATTGCGCTGGCTACTGCTTTTACTGCAATTACTGCTTTTAAAACATTCTTAACGGAGGTGCTAAATCATCTTTAATATTAATCATAACTATGCTAAATCTACTAAACAGTAAGTAAAAATCCTGCCTAATAACAACAAAATCCTGATCTTAAAACAATAGCTAAGAGACCTATTTTGCTCTCAAACTCAGATTGATTTCTTTTTTGTTTCGCGCTACCAATTCTAAACTTTCTTTACCTCGTACCTGCCAAGTTTTATTTGGAAGTCGATAGCTGATTGACAAAATTTAACATTTTTCGCAAAAATTCACTTTTGGAAACATTTATAACTTTCTTGTTTATGAAAAAGTGCAGATAAGATTTTAGAAATCAAAAGTCAATACTTAAAATAAAATTAAAAAAAGTTTCTTTAAAATCCAAATATCCTTTTTTGTAATTCCTTTACGTACTTTCAAAAATTTTCAATATTTTTTCATATAAAATTTACAATTTTTCGTAAAAACTCACTTACTGAAATCCTCATAACTTGCTTGTTTATGAAAAAGTGCAGATGATAACTATTTAAGAAATCAAATGTTAATACTTCTTATAAAATAACAAAAAAGTTTCGTCAAGTATCTTGTTTTTGTTATAACTTATCAATATTCGTAAATTTTTTAGTTTTTATGGCTTTTTTTCAAGGTAAAGAATTTTTTTTTGTAAAAAAAATATAAACAAAAAACAATTAGTTACATGAACGAAATACAATTTAAAATAATCTTCCTTACTGTTTTTTTGAAAAAATATGTTAAATTTTTGTATAGCATTAACTTAATCTTAAATTGCGTGATTTTCTTCAAATAAAAGTGTAGTATGAAGGCCTCGTATTTATTCATTATTAAAGATATTTTAAAAACTCTTTGAAATATTATATAACTTAATAAAAATTTTGTTCTATATTTTATACTTTAAAAAACAAGCCTTAATAATTTTATTCTTTTTTTCGAACCCATTCGATGTTAAAATTTAATATCTTCAAATCGGTCTTATTTAATGCATTTATTTATCAGTATATAATTTTTCATCGACTTTGATTTACTAAAAAATATTTTGTAAACTGGCACTTTCTGGCAAAAAATTTAAACGGCATATTTTACTAGACACATTTTAAAAGACTCTACTTATTATTACTCTTTGACAAACTTTGTTACATTTTAGAAACCGATTGGTCCTTATTTTCTATGAATATTTTTTTTAGAAATGTCTTCATATCCTTTGCATTAACTCTAAAAACAACATTAGTTAATACAGCATAACTTTTGAACGAACTATTACAACAAAATTCTTTACGAAAGTTTTTGGTTCGTTATGAAATCATAAGTTATACAAAAATACTTCATTTTTGCATTCTATAGGTTTATTTTATCTATAAAACAACACATCACTGCAAATATGTGAGTAGTTTTATTAATTTCCAACAATGTAAATGATGCAAAAATTGATATCACAAGTTATTTTTATTTCTGAACCACTTTAATTTTTTAATACTATCCATTCTATTTTTTAACAGTATGTTAGAATATAATCAATTTTTTACCATGTTAGTCAGGCCATATATATTTGTTTTTGTATTATAATTAAATTATAAGGAATAAAATAGAAATTGCTAGTCTTTGAGTTTTAACGTCGGAATTTTCTTGAGTGCAACCGTGAACCACAAGCAACCGAATTGTTCAGGAGCCAGCATTCGCCGGCAAACGGTGCATGTAACAAAGTATTGTTGTTTACTTGTACAGCTTCTTTTTTTTAATTGGCAGAAAAAAAAACAAAAGTTCGACACTTAAATGCCAAGCAACTAAATATGAAAGAATAAAAGAAATCAATTACACAGCTTAACACAATCAACACACATACAAACGCAAGCACTCACTGTCATAAAAGTGATTGCAGTAGTACATAAAAATGTGATTGTATACGTTTATGACTTTATATCTCACACACACACGGCTTAGAAACAGTTTAATTGGCAAAATAAGGATGTGTTTTTATTTCATTTTTATTGTTTGTTGTGAGTGTTTTTCCAGGCAATTGAAAATCGGTATAACTTAAAAAAAGCCGACAGACATAAAAAGAACTGTCATACATTTCATACTGAATGTCTTGTTAGAGGTGCTGACGCACTTCATGTGCAAAAGCATTTTTTATGTTCGTTGTTGCTTTTATGACTACCTCTTACAAGTTGTCAGCTAGAAAGAAAGTTTTTACGACCTATGTGCCAATACTTAAAAAATAATTATTTCTTGTAAATGAAAAAGTTTCTCAATCGAAACTTTTCTAAAAAGTAAAAGAAAAATTTGTTGCCATCAGCTGTTCAAAACGATGTTGTCTCCGTCAGTAACAGCAGCTGACGCACATGGACTAAAGGGAATGCAACCCTCGACCCAAACATATTTTTTAAGTTCAAGCACATACCTCATCATCATTATCTCAAGCATAATAATCATCATCACAGCTGACAAGTTCAACTTTAGCTGCGCTGTGACAGCGGCAAGACCTTCAAATTCCAAGGATGCAATTTCAGTGCCGATTTGTATTTAATTCGCTGCTTCTTTTCTGTATTTATTAACATTTAATCACCACAGATACTCCACAAATCCAAATAAGACGAACAAAATTAATGCAATAACAGCTGTACGGACGAACGGCTGTCTAGAGAAGGACATTCTTGCACACGGTACCATTAGAATGTGTAAGTCCTTCCCCATATCCAAGTATCAAGCCCTGCATTGACTTTGGTCAGAACGACACGTGGCGCCACGATGTGCCGGATGAGTGTGTGTATATTTATGTTCTAAGATTGAACAGATAAAATTGTTTTATTAAATATTGACAATTATGTGGACATTTTTTAACTTAATTTTTTACTAAAGATTCCTTTTATTTGAATGTAAAAAACAATTTTGTTGGAGCTTTAAATATTTTTTCGCTACAATTGAAGCGTCGCAGCTAATAACGTTGTAAGCGACAAAATTATAAGTTTTCCGGAATTGAAAAACACGAATTTAATGGCACACTTAGAATAATTTGATTTCAATTTCCTCTTTATTGGTGTAAGAGTTGTTGCTGAAAAAAAATTTGCCAGTTTATATAAAACAAATATCCAGATCCAAGTCAGAGCAATTTCAACGGTAGTAAGCAAAAAGAAACATGTTTGATTCGTTTGTCGCTTACAACGTTATTTGCGGCGACGCACTGTGGGTTGGACCCATGTTGGACCCTTTGTATGGGTTGGACATCCAGAAAAAAGTGCAACTTGCAAATTATTATAATATTTCGATACATTTCGATAGAGATATATTTGGGCTATTTGAATTCGGCAGTTATTTTATTTTTAAGTACGTACTTTTGTTTTTGTAAAGCCTCAAAGTTGATATTTTGTAATAAAAAAATTTAGTCTTTTTTTTTAAGTCCTATAACATGTTGTTGAACTACTTGATTGAACAGACATTTATATTTTATTAAAGGGTAAACTCTAAATTTTTAAACCAGATATTTTGTTTTTATGTTTTTTTTGCTTTCCCATTATTACGATACAGAATAAAAATGAAAAGTTAAAAAAATTATTAATTTTGAAAAATAAAAAAATGGCCAAGGTTGGCCAGGATCAAAGTACCTTAGACTTCAAATAATGACAGTAATAAAAGTTTTTAAAAAAAATTAGCGCGCGCCATCCAGCGACTTCTGAGAATTTCACTATCAAAATTGTATTCCTCGGCTTTTTTATAGCATTTCTCAAAAAGTTTGCTTATTACAGCGTAACTATAGGAAGTGATTCAGTTTGATTAGCGATAAAATCTTTCGAATGGACATAGAAACAAGTTTGGGATGCATATATTTTTTTAACCCATTCCGGCCCGGCTCCGTGACCTTTTGTAAATGGAAAAATTGATATTTTGTTTGATTGCATTGATACTAGTACAGTGACGTAAATTAATTTTACTTAATAAGTGTAGACAATTTTAATGGAAATATTTTGGTATACTGTTTATTTATTGAGACGTCTGGTTCTTGAGGTATATTTTAGACACGATGCAAATATCGTCAAGAACTCTAGTAAAAAAATTGCATAAACTGGTACAGTTCAGATAAAGGGTATGAAATCCACTTAAAAGAGATCAGACAATAAACACAGTTGTTATATCTTTAACCGTCAATAATTAACATGAAAAATCCCATGCTTTGTTACTTGATCTTTTTGATTTGAGTAAAAAAGTCGTTTGTTATTTTTCTTTTGTATTTTTTTTTTAGCAGTGAACATAACATATTTATGGTCAACATAATATGTTTTTGTAAAAATAAAATTGTTTGCTACAAAAACGTTTTTATACACATACATTAATATCATTAATACAAAATGTAAAGATTATGAAAAAGCATTTGAATCAACACCAATATACTATTTTTTTTGACAATGAAATTAAAATATTTTAAGGTTTGTTAATAGACGTGGCATTGCAAGGCTCTTGTAAAAGTCATGACGGTAACACTGCTCACAGATTTTATACTAATTACAAGAAAAGTTCAGAAATTACTGGAGTAGGCGAAAATTTAATTAAACGATTTTATGTTATATACAGGTAAAAAATTTTAATATTAATGCGTAAAAATTTTAATAAGCGTATTCACAAGGTGTGCTTTCATGCAATATTGTTCTCAAATTTCACAACTAAAATTTACAAGATAAATAAATGCAAATAAGAAACAGCTGTTTGATTACGACACTTCAATAAACATTAGGGCGAGTCGATTTGTAGGGAGTGAAAAAATTCACCAATTTCCCTATGATTTCCTTATTCTACGGGTTATTCCATGAAAATTTGCCAAAGGAACCATACCTCTATCGTTATAATCGAGTCCCCTACTTTTTGTTGGTAGATTTTTTCCCAAATTGACGTTCGTATGAAATATTACCTACACGTTCACATCCATAACTCAAAAACTATCGATTGGGTTTAATCGCCAGTAGGCGCGTTGGAAAGGTGAGCTCATTTTGATCAATTTACAAACATCTCCAACATTGGTCCAACGGTTCAAAAGTTACGGGCAATTTTGTCCAATTTTGGAGCATTTTTCCATTTTTTTCATGATTTTGTCCAAGAATATTACTTTCATGGCCATTTTCTTGGCTCAATTTTTTTGACTTACGAAGCTTACGAACCTTATGTTACAAAACTAGCATAAACTGGAATATTATAAACAAACAAAAATAAAGAAGTCTATAAAGAAACTAAAAACAAAAAGAAATAAACAAACATAACACAGGGTGCGCACCCTGTGAAAAAATATGCCAATAATGTAAAGCGCAAATCAGTCCAGTCGTAACGTAAGGTTCGTAAGCTTCGTAAGTCAAAAAAATTGAGCCAAAAAAATGGCCATGAAAGTAATATTCTTGGACAAAATCATGAAAAAAATGGAAAAATGCTCCAAAATTTGGACAAAAATGCCCGTAACTTTTGAACCGTTGGACCAATGTTGGAGATTTTTTTTTGTAAATTGATCAAAATGAGCTCACCTTTCCAACGCGCTTACTGGCAATTAAACCTGATAGTTTTTGAGTTATGGATGTGAACGTGTAGGTAATATTTCATACGAACGTCAATTTGGGAAAAAATCTACCAACAAAAAGTAGGGGACTCGATTTTAACGATAGAGGTATGGTTCCTTTGGCAAATTTTCATGGAATAACCCATAGAATACGGAAATCATAGGGAAATTGTCGAAAAATAAATCGACCCGCCCTAATAAACATAGCTTTCAGAGTTGTAATATATCAGTACTTTTTTATAGGGAAGGCAGCAATAAAATGTTTAAACTAGTGTAAAATCTTAAGACAATATGACATTATGACATTATAGCATACCTTGTGAATACCCTAAATATATTTCAGGTCATAGCATCTGGTCTTAAAATTAATATCACAAAATGCAACAATTATTGTTTGGAAACAGCAAAATTGTATGTTGAACTTTATGATTGGTACTACATGCCTGTTACTGTACATAAAATATTAATGCACAGTACGGACATAGTTAAAAAAGCGATTGTACCCATAGGTCAGTTATCCAAGGATGCGCAAGAGGCCAATAACAAACTATTTCGGTTCTTCAGACTTCACAACACGAGAAAATTTTCAAGATCTGCTTGTAATTCAGATATTTTGCATGCCCTTCTGCTCAATTCAGATCCAGTGCTTTCAAGCCTTGGTTTTAATAAAAAATCAACAGAAAGCTATCTGATTGAAGCAAAAGAGCTTTTTGATGAGGAAAGTGAAAACATAACTTTTACAGATAATATGTAATAATAAGCATATTTTATAATTACGTGTGGTATTAATAAATCACTGTTTGCTCTTAATATTACATAAAATTTGTTTTAAATAGAAATGAATGCTGTCTTTAATTATCTTTTAAATGCAATAAGCTAACAAATTCTTGTTTAAAAACACATTTCGTAATAAAATACAGGTACGAAATATCGCTAAACACAAAAAAATGGTTTTTTTACCATGATTTTTTTTGGTCTCCTAGACCCGCTATGTTCATAAAGGTTAAAAAATTTCATGAAAAATTCTTTAAGAAGACATGCTTAAAATTTGGTCAAAATACATAAAATGGTTCCAGAGTTACAATCAATTACAATATTTAAAGCAATATGTGATGCCCAACCCTTTGTATGGGCCCCACGGTGCGACACTTCAATTGTAAAAACTTGAATTGTGTAAGTTCTCAATAAAAATCTTTATCTTTTAAACGATGTGAACAAAAATTAATGCAGCTTTTTTATGAAGGACTTTGCAAGTACCAAAAAAGATGGTGAAATTCTTAACTACAAATTAGCAACTTCAAAAATTTTAAAATTTAGTGTTGCTACTTAATGAAAAATTCTTAGCAATTACTTTTTTTTCGCTTTTTTATTCAAAAGCAAAACCATCATCAAGCAAGAAGTAAACATTTTTTTTTTGAAAAGCAAAAATTTTCTTTCTAAATTAAATCATTTTGCAAAAAAATTGTTGTCATGTTGTCAATTGTTGAAAATGTTGTAATTTTAATAAATTTTTATGGTCCAATAAGAGACATTGGGAAGAGGCACATTCCCCCTGGTACTTTGCCAATTACCTGGTAATATTTACGAAACATTTTAATGGGGGTTTTTAAATAATTTCATTGTTTTTAGTTTTACAATATATTAAGCTACTGATATATTTTTGTTGATTTTAGTGCGGGTATGAATATTACAGTTTTTTTTTATAAGTTTTTTATATAATTAGCAGCATTTAACACTTTACTGACACTTATGGCATCCTTTATAACTGTTATTAATACCCGTTTATCCCTATTTGCAAACTAGAAAACGCTACACTTGTTAAGAAAAACAAACAAAATGACCAACGGTAACAAATCTATTAAATCGGCAATTGTGCGCACTACCTTAGAACGACATACCCACTTAGCAGTTTGCAGTTAGTTGACAGACTTTCAAATCAAGTGGAAAGTGGACGCCGACGAGATTGGACGAAATTGGCTTAATGTATTTTTCCTTGAGTCTTCGTACACAATAGCGTTGCATACGTTCCTAAAATACTCTCAACATAAGTACTTGTCAAAAACAGTGTTGAATGAAAATTCGTGAAACTAGCCACCTAAAACAGGAAGTCGTTATTTTTACATATATAATGGATATTATTGAAGTGTATAAGAAAAAAGTCACAGTTTCGATAGTATCGTAAGTAAAGACGTAGAATTTTTTTTTATACAGTAATAGAGAAAAATTATGGTTTTTGAAGTTGAACGATTTTGGTAGAGGGTAAGTCTTTGGTTTACATCATCGTGATTTTCCGAGTAACTCTCGTCATTAATTCAGACAGCGAGCATGGAAGAATATCCAGGTAGGGCCGACTCGGAGAGGAATGAAGTTGGAAGCAGAGAAAAGCGAGCTAGTTGTCAAAATCAGCTGTTCATCTGGAGTTTCTTTATGTTCATGTTTTGCAGTTGATTTTTGGTTAGACTTGTTTTTTTGCATTTTTGCAAATTGAACACTTCCTCGGCATTTTATAGTTTTATTTACACTGTTTTTATAATATTTTCATTCAAATTAACACAAACTTACCACACGTGTCCGCACTATTTACAATTTGAAAACATAATATTCTTATGTCAACCTTTTCATTTTCCACTCTTCGTTAAAGGGCCAAACAGACCACACAGACTGTTTGCGCAAACACTTGTTTGCGCAGACTGTACGACAGTGTATTTGGCTGTTTTAGGTTAGACTGTACGACAGTGTATTTGGCTGTTTTAGGTTTGTGCAGATGTCTGCGCAAAAATGAAAATATTTTAATTTTTGGTTGTGTTAGCGCAACCCGTCTGTATGACCCAAAATACACTGTAGTGCTCAGTCTGCGTCAAACCGGGTTTCTTAGGCAAGGGAGGTGAGGCAAGTGACGTGAAGCAAGTGACGTGAGGTGCACGAAATTTCACTCACCGAAAAAGCTGTAGTGACGATGGACTGATACGCTTACATAAGCGAAGTCTTCATATTTTATTGAGGGGATGCCTACACCAATACAATCAAACACAGTTCATTTACACAAAAAAAACTGGGGCCGAATTACAGCATCCGTGATCGAGCAAAATTGTACAAGATTGATAGGCACTTGTCTCGTCGTGCTCTTCGTAATTTTGGTCGATCACGGATGCTGTAATTCGGCCCCAGGCAGGCTCGATTCGGAGATACTTTAAAAAGTATCCCTTATATTCTTTGTTTGTTTTGATTCCTTTTCGACAATACCTACAATTCTGTCAAAATCATGTCAAACGAAAAAAGCTGAGCGCTTGGTAGCCAATATCTAAGAGCGTGTGTTTGAGTTTTATGACCAACATTAAAACATTTGTAGTTTTATAAATGTCGCCAGCATAATCTCTGACTGGGACCTTGGTATAATAAGTAATAGGTAAGA
Organism: Dichetophora obliterata; assembly: GCA_963920525.1. Lineage (NCBI taxonomy): Eukaryota > Metazoa > Arthropoda > Insecta > Diptera > Sciomyzidae > Dichetophora > Dichetophora obliterata. The sequence continues at coordinate 165,795,917 of OY986435.1, forward strand.
GTGATGTGGTAAGGTAAGAGAGACGTGTGTCACACACATTGGCCGCATTCAAAACTTTATATTGTTTTTTGTGTGAAATTCGATGGACGCAACTCGTGAGAAAATAAGTAGTTGTCAAGGCTACCTAATAATAATTTTATCATAGCTGGGACTGCATCAAAAATTTTTTGTTTCTTATTTCAGCTACCATACGCCTATAGCATCTTTTTTTAGAATATAATTAAATTATTAATGACGCAAACAGTGAAAATAATGTAAATGAAATTCAATGAAATTTATGTATATACAAATTCTATGTATACGTATCTTAAGTGTGTATTAATTATTGCAATAAGTTTAATTTATATTTTTGTTTATGTTTTACTTTGTTTTATGTACTAAAACCCATAATTAAAAATATAATGAAATGATAAAAGACGAAAATAATGTTTTTTAATGATGAACCGGATGTACGGATGAACCGAATCGGAGGCAGAAAATAAACTAAACTTTGCTTTCTATGTTTTCTGTTTTCCTTGTAGCAAGAGACTGCAAGACGAATCAAACAAAATATCATAAATAAAAATAGAAAATTTATTTTATTTTATGAGGATTATTTTTTATTCAATAGTGCTCCCTATATTTTATTTTTATATCAGCAATATTCAATTTGAATGTAATAATATAGTTTGGTATAATTATAAAATAAAAATGCTATCTGAATAAAAAATATTTTTAAAGAGATAATCAAAGTCTGAGGGAGTAAAAATATAAAAAGTTTTTCCGATTAGCATGAAAATTTTTATAAAGCTTTCAGGGAATACTAATTTTTTATATATAGGTTTTCGCTTCGGTTGACAGTCCCCTCACTGTTATACTTTTTTTATTTATATCTTTAAAAACTATTTTAAAGCATTTCATATTCTAAATGAAAATTATTTAAAAACAAATTTGTTTAGTATAGCAATTATTCGTTTGATATTTTTGGTGATGAATTTTTTGTTTTTGTTAATTTTTATGTTGGTAAAACTTTAATGAAATTCAAAGTTATTTGTATTAAATGGAAATATATATTTCGGAAAAATTTAAATTATTTATTTTTCCCGTATTAAAGAGCATATACTATATGTATATTTTAAAAGGTATTTAAAATTTAAATTTTAGCTTACAAAATAGATTTTTAATTTAAAAAAAGTATAATGCATAATATAAATAATTCGTATTTATTTTATTTATTTATTTATTTATTTCATCAAGCAAGGCAATTTACTAATTTTATTTACATATTTTACTTTCTTTTTTTTTACTTACATATTATTTAAATTAATTTCAAAAGAATACTTAAACTACGCTAATATATCTTAAGTACTACTTTTAGTTGATGACGGAGGGGGACTAGACCAAGAAGCATAACTCTGTAGGGAGCAGTGCTTGAAAAGCACAAATTATTCCGAGTCAAAGAGAGACTTTGAGAGGGTTCGCTTAAATGTGGATTTTGGTATGGATGGTTAATAGTGCTCGCTAATATTATTAAAAATTCTACAGCACCTACTAATGGGTTCATTATTTGCGTAAATAGTGTGGTGAATATATTCATTTAGGAGCCGCGTATGCCTAGTACGTCGAATTGGGTCATTTAGTGTAATTTTGCTGGAGATATATTCGCTATCAATAACTCCGTTAATAACATCAAATGTGAAACATGAACTCAGTAAAGTTCTTCTTGATGAAAGAGGCATCAGAGAGAGCAGCCTGAGTCTTTGTTCATACGGTGGCAAGTTGTTATAGTCACTGGGGTCAAAGATATCTCTTAACGCAAAAAGCAGGTAAACTGTCCAATTGCTGTCAAGAATCTCTTCGTTTTTGAAAGTATCGTTTAACCATGTTTCGGTGAAAACTAGTACTTGGAAGAGGCAAGATTTCGCGTCAACAAAGAGTTTATTAAGTTTATTAAGAGCAGTCGTTGACGGGGAATCACTAATTGGGCTGCGATTAGGGTTTTGATTATGTTCACTACACTAGTTAGGAATAATATTGTTGTTGCTCTTTACGGGTCTTTTGAAGACAAGAGATATGTTTTGACCTTACATGAGCACCATATGTGTCAAGGTCTTCTTTGACTTGTTGACTTGTCAAACCAAGTTGCACGTGGAAACTGGTGAACAAATGGCGTAGTTCATTGACATCGGTAGGTAAGCCTTCTTGCTGAATCAAGACTTTGAGGTTTGGCTTGGTTTTGCCTTCTATACAAGTAGAGACAGGTGCTTTATACAAGTAAGCCAGGTAGAGGCGCACATTGTTGTAGACACTGTTCTCTCTAAGACGAGATAGGGCATATCTGCTTTCGGTGTCAACACAAGAGTTCGAAGTTAGTTTCACCTTTGGTGGTTGAAGAGGGTCGATGAAAGAAGTGGAACTACTAGGTTGATTAGGGGCTCCACTTGTGATTGGAACAGAAGGAGATGGGTTTAAAGTATGTGAATGTACAAAGTTAGGATATAGTGTCTGGAGCATATTACTCTCATTTTTGTTTGCTGGTGTGACCTGGTGTGAATTAGGATTAAGATTAAATGAGACCCGTTTTGGGTGAGAGTGCTGAAGTGTGGGATTCGCTTGATTCGAGTTAGAAGATTTTGTTTTTATGCTTTGAATGAGCTGAATGAGTGAAGATTGGAAAGATATTAGTTTTAAGTTTCCAATTGGGATCAGATTTAGAATGTGAATTGGGTAAATTTCTATCCGAGGGTGTGTAGTTTGGATCAGACGAGGTAGGATTTTGTTTATGTGGAGTTTTAATACAATGCGACTTATAATACAAGTTAGAGTTAGAATTATTAGCCTTATTTCTAGCAGTATGTATATGAGAATTAGACTTAGAGTTAAATCTAGAATTAAAATTAGTATTATAAGAAATAGAACTAGAGTTAGACTTAGTGTTAGAGGTTTTAAGCAGCGTCCTAGGTTTATCACTCCATATTGAAACTTCAGTCTTGCCGCCATCTAGACTGGATGTGTGAGAAAATAGCCAGGCAAATTTTGTTGGAATGTTAATTTTGAAAATTCTGCTTTTTTTTGCGGTTTATGTAAGTTTTCTCGCAGTCATCATTTGGAATCACAATGCCGTACTTATTCTTGAATAGCTTGCAGACCCAGGATACACTTGTTCTTAAAGGTAGACCCTTAATGAATAGTGCTGTTTTATCAATAGCATTCCCACTGTCTAGCTTTTTTATTCTATTTTCCCAATCAGCTAGTGTCCATGTTGTTCCAAAGTGGTGAACTAATTTACGAGGTGCAGCTCTCTATTTAAAAAACAAATAGATTTTTCAAAGCACAACGCATGCTTAGTAACGCATGCGCAAACCTGCATAGTAGTAGTACTGGCTCTGTAGCTACAGGCATCTATATTCTCTGTTGTATTTTTCTTGCTGAAAATAAAAAAACTAATAACAAACGACATACACGAAAGCAACTGATGTGTATTTATATATGTACATTTTAGGTTAGGTTGAGATGGCAGCCGCTGTACGTGCTCAAACCAACACACGTACCACGGCTCATTTAGACCTATAAGGTCCATTGTGATACCGCTGCACACTTGGCCTTTAGTACGAGTGGAACCACATTAAGCTCTTAATAAAGCTTGTAAGACATTTGACGCTTGTCTTTGATAGATCGTCGAGCTCCGAGAAGAAGAATGACCCCAGATATTTATGCCTTTTTCTGGCAAGTGCGGGACAGGAACATAGAAGATGGGAGATAGTTTCTTCCTCCTCCTCGTCCCTGCAGCTTCTGCAGAAGTCGTTTGTGATTACTCCCAGTCTGGAGGCATGTCTGCCTATCAAGCAGTGCCATGTGGTAACGGCCACTAGCGTGGCTGCCTCTGGACTTCCCAACGAGAGAAGGACTCTCGACGCGAACCATGGAAACATTACTAAATATCTCACGTTATTATGAGTTGATTCTAATAAGTTAATTACGAATCGAAATGTATATAATTGCCAAAAATTTTTCTTTTTCATTAGAAAGTTATCAAAATTTGATTTAGTTCAGTGCTTAGTTTGTACTTAATTTTACAACTACTTAAAGTTAGTACGGAAAGAGGCCTAATAATCGTTACTTTATTCAGAACATTCACTGATATCAGAATTTGAATCTTCTTCTTCTGTGAATTGAGTTTACAATTACTTGAAGTTAGTACAGGAACAGACGTTATAATCGCTATTTTATTCAGAACATTCACTGATATCAGAATTTGTGTCTTATTTTTTTGTGATTTCCTGTGAGTCTTGTTGTCTGTTACTTGTAATTTCAGTCGAAATAAGGAACTTAAAAACTTCTGGCGATATTTTGCGAATATTTTTGAAAGGTAATTTTCGGTAAGAATTAATGAAATTATCAGACATAATTAACAACATATTCATCAATTCGAAGATTTTCGTGTATGTGACATTAGAAATCTTTTATAATCTTTATATCTGGCTTCTTGAGCCTCTTCAGAAAGTTCGGTACTATTTATAACTGTCAATACGGCTGAGTAGTGATTGGTTAACTCGATACTTTTTAGAACTCGATTTTACTCTTAAAAGTCGGCGTACTTATAGTGGTACCACGCCCATTTTTAGTACAGTTGCCGACAGTCACTATACGAACTTAACTACTGAATTTAAGTCTAACATAGTACGAAAACAAGTCCGATATGTAGCATTTTTATTGATTTATGGGCCGTAGAAAGGGGGTGTGAAAAATGTTTTTGTTCTCTTAATACCTAAGGGTCCAAAAAATCTTTTTCAGCTCAATCGGCTTAGTAGTTTCGGAGTCTATGGAAAACACACAGCCCATTATTAATTTTTATATATAATCATTTAAACTATTTTTCCCTTCAGTTAACAATGCAAAATGTTTTCGTAAAGACAAAATTCATTAATTAACTTCATATAAACTATGGTAAATTGTATGCAGAACAAACCATTTTAATATGCGATTTCCTTGGAGGTTACGATTTAGTACTGCACGAAAAAAATAAAAATAGATATGATGTAAAGTCACGATAAGTTTTTTATTTTTTGGTTATGAAAAAAGACATTACAACCTTTTCAATATTAATGTTTGAAGACATAGACAAAGCTAGATTTTCCAAAACATTTAAAAAAAATTGTTAGTATAAAAAATGCACTTTTTAAAATGAAAAGAGAAAACATTTTTTTTGATGCACACTCACAGAACTGGCGATGCTATCGAAACATCGCTTCTTCTAGCCGTTATATTACGATTCTCAAAAATTTAATATGTGCGGCTGTGACAACTTCCATAATGGCTGCTAGATTCCAGTTTAAAAGCTGCTATTTCGGTTTTGACAACATCACAGGAAGTTGTAAGAACTTAAATGGTGAGAGGAATTCGGTTTTGATAGCCGAATCGTGGAGGGGTCATAACAGCGCCTTTTGTGGTTGCTATAAATCGTGATGTTGACAAATCGTGGAAAAATGTTATGTGATGAAATTGTGAAAGTTAACTTTTGTTTTTTCAGTTTTTGTTTTAATATAACGCAGTTTCTTTCATTTCTCTTCACTGTTTGCGAAAAATTAGGTACTTATAAAACTGCCACAATTTTGCTCAAAAACAAAAGTTTTCATTCACGACTTCTTAAGAATTATTCCCGATTAATTGATAGCTTATCGTATTTTATTTGTACTTACAGTGTGTTTTATCCAGTTTGAGTTATTTCAAGTTTTTATAAATACTGATTTATTAAAACTTTATAAATAATTTTTTGCTTTTTGCCAACAAGCGCACTGAAATGTCAAAACTAAAATAGATTTATTCGTCTTTTGTGGTTTAAGTATCCGCAGTAAAAGCGTGAAAACCGTATTGAAGCTACAATAGCCGTATAAAAGTTACTCAAGACGCAATAATTGAAAATTAGTTGCAGTAGCCACAATACTGAATGTATCACAACTGTAATCACAGGTTTTAGTTGCGAAAGACGCTGAAAAAAATTGTCGTTTTTGTTTTGTGCTTTTTGCAGATTCAGTTAGGGTTATGAGAGCTCTCATAAAGTTCTTGTAATAAACTTTCAGCCAAAGCAACTTCTTTTCATATATAATAACCATAGTATGGCTATTACAGCCTCAACTTTTTCATGGCAGCCGTATACGAAATTCAATAATTCCCTGAGTGCACAAAGAAACTAACAAAAACACTGTAGCGCTTACAACAAGTGTTCTTTGGTTTCTGTACAGCTTTTCGTTCAGGAGTTATATGTCATTTTAAAGAAAGTGGGGAAGCCTCCAAAATATTTAAAAATAAAAATAAATTTAGCTTAAAAAAATATTTTTTTTAATAGAAAAAATTAGATATAAATAATAGATGAAATTGTTTTTAGTGTACTAAGGAACTAATAAACACACTGTAACATTTACAAAAAGGGTTCAATGATTTATGTTTAGCTTTTTGTTCAAGAGCTATGTCATTTTTAAGAAAGTAGGAAAATCGCGATATAGGCAAGCAAAAAAGCTAATTTAATAAGAACTTTAAGTTTGAAATTTTCATGTTAAAAAGATATGCTACTCAGCAGCTTAAATCTTAAATTTTGAATCATTCCGTGCCCTCAAACCCGAGTTACAGATTTATATCCGTTTAACTAGGCCATTCGAAACACTGTGCGACTTGGGCCAGTGCGCAAAACACGAACCAAGCTGGCAACCTTTCTCCAGGTCGCAAAAATTTTCTAAAACAAGAATCAAAAAATGTTCCTGTATAGTATGAATGCCATTATGGAATGGTCCAGTTTTTCTTGCTTTTGTGCCATTTTAAAAATAAAAATTTAGTTTCTGGAAGCATGTTTGAAAGCATGTCTTGAAACATAAATTTGAAAAACTTATCAATGTTTCTATGACATTATAATCTTGGTAATGCAACGATAAAAAGTAATAGCCTCAATAAAAAAAGATTTTCTTCAAATTCATCGAAGTCAAACGCCATGCAATAAGAAAAAGTCTATTTTAAAGTCAATAAAACCGATCTAAATATCTGTCCTTTTGCTTAATTCAGTCTTGCATTTGAATTTAAGAATAGAAAAAATTACTTATTTTTTTTTTTGTATCATGCAAAAAGATAGAATATTATTTAAAAACTTTTAACATTTTTCACATTTTTAAAATACAAAAATGAACAATAATCAAAAATACTTTTTGAAAAGTTTTGGTACTTATTTTTTATGTTTTCAATTTAAATGCATTATATCTTTATCACCCTTATTTGCTAGTATGCACTTTTTATTTTGAAAAAGTTAAATGATATAAATTAACTTTTTAATTCTTTTTTAATAATGTTCCTTTTTTAATCATTAAAGAAGGAATTTTCGAGTATGATTTTGTTATGTTGCATGAAAAATCTTTTCATTGAAGCTAATTAAGCATCATTAAACTTTGGTATAGAAATAATAATCAAGTCATACTTACAATAACTTTTAGCTTTAAAAAACTTTAAAAAAACTGAGCATCTTTAAAATAAACTTTCAAAGTCTTCCGAGAAAAGCATTCAAAACTTTTAATAAACACTTGAAAAATAAACTAATTTAAAATTGCAGTATTTTAAGTATAACCTTTTAGCGAATATAAAACTTTTGATTGGCAGATGGAACAAACGAATAAAAAATATTTTTAAAAAAGAACTCATGGCAATAGCATAATAACATAAAAGAGCCGGCTGTAAATGAGCGCTAAGATCAGGAACTTAGTTATTCTAATTGTCTTTATATTGTTGTTGTTTCATTAGTTGCCCATTCATTCATACCAATAAACTTAATCATTGTGCTTCAAACGCTGCAAATGCTTCAACAAAGACAACAATAAAAACATGACAATAAGATGCGATAAGAATGGCAACATCAACAAATTGCATAATAGCAATAATTATAATAATAATGATGATCACAGCAACAAGATGAGCTTCCACATCGTCAACAACAAACACAAAAAAAAAAAAATACAAAAAACACAAAAACATTACCAGCAGTAGAACGAGTATTAATTAAAATAATGCTTGGAACAACAATAAAAACCGCTAGAACTTACCACGTTTTAATCGCGCTTAAGAATGAAGCTTTTTCTCGGTGGAGCAGATAAAAAAGTATCTCGACATAATGAATGCTTGTTGTGTGATATATGAACATGTGTGCTTGCATGTGTCTGTGTATGAGTGTGTTAGTAAGGCACCGCAAGCAAAAACCGCAAAATGCACAAATAATTGTTATTGCTGTAGTTGTTGATTTTTAATTAATTTTATTTGTTGCTGTTGTAAGCATTTTTAGCGACGAAACGCTTGTTTTAAAAATAAATCAATCAAATTAATTTTATTTTTAGCTCATTATTTTTATTAAATGTAAATCTACAAGAAACATGCTCGTTATGTATATGCACATGGGCGTCAGCAGGGTTTGTTCTAGGGGGAGGAAAGGCTTAAAGGAATCTAGAATGAACATAAATATGGTATGTAGTGAGTTCAATAAGGTATGTAGTGAAGCAGAATTCAGATTGTCCGATAATAGTTTTCACCATAAAGCTCTTTCAGTTACTTATGATATTGTTGTCTTACAGAATCGCCTTCTGGGAGAAGACATGTATGAATTTGCTTTTAATTAAGCAAATTATGCCGTTATATCGAGTTTTTTATATAATATGGGTTGGTGCACAATCTTTGGTGATAATCTTTTACTAAACCATCACTGTTTAATTAACATCATTAATGAAACGTTCATGAGGTTTATGCCTCTAAAAAGGATTCATGAAGCTAGTAAACCAACGTGGTATAATGGTCGCCTTGCAAACCTTAAAAAAAAATCATGAATAAAAAATATAAAATGAGCCAGACTAATTCAGCTTTTAAATATGAATATGTTGAAGCACGAAAACAGTACGAGCATCTTAAAAATTTTTTTATAAAAATCATTTGCTTGCTTTAGAGTCGAACATTTAGTGCAATCCAAAAGCATTTTGGTCTTGTTTGAATAACAAAAAGAATTCTATGGGTCTCCCAATAAACACGTTTTTCAAAGTTAGAAATTCTGACAATATTCAAGAAATATGCTATTTTTTGCAGTCTATTTTCGATCGAATTATGTATTGTATAACCAATCAATTAATTATGCTCCACCTGAATTCAGCGGTGCTCCGATTAAAGATCTTGGTTCCTTTACTTTGTGGAACCTTGGATGTGAAGAAGAAATGTGGCCCTGATAATATTCCTCCTATCTATTTAAATTCTTGTGCGATTTCACTTTTACAACCCATGATTTTTATTTTTAAGGCTGATTCGCAATACAGCGTTCGGTCGGTCGGCTTTTGATCGTACTTTGATCGGCTTTGCAATAACTTTACGAGATAAACTGTCAAAACGTACAACCTAAAAATTTTATCTTTACAATGTTGCGTTCAAGGTCGCGCATGTGCCACTTTGATCAATTGTGTTGATGTCAATGTAAACTATCACATTTCATGGGATTTTTTTATTTCATCAGCACAGTTTATGCGATTCAGTGCACTTGCCTGTGCAGTTGAGCAGTTACGTGTTCGTGAACACACTACTATCACTTTTTTCAAGGTTGTCAAAATGTTCAATGTGCAAAAGTACACAACTGCTCAAGGAAAGTGGAAAAGGCTACAGTGGAAAAGCACTTGTGAAGATTTTTAACGTACGTGTATTTTGTTTTTGTAAGGCTCAAAAGACCTCAACTGCAGTGGCAACTTCACTGAATCGTAAATACCCCTATTGAATGTCATTCAAATTAATATTTATCAATTTTCAACTTAAAAAAAGCAAGATCTGATGAATTCAAAATTATTTATAATACAAAATTATATATAAATAATAGCTAAATAATAATAAAAGTAAAATAATAGCTTACATTAAGCCGCCATTTTTTCAAAAAATACCGTTATTACTATGGATTATGGAAATTAAGATGTTGGAAGTTGTTATTTAAAGCATGTTTACCTTGGTTTTCCTGCTTTCTTAAAAAAAGGTTTTTAATCTGCAGAAAATGTAAATAATTTCATACTTCAAGTGAAAGGTAAAATTTTAGGTTTTTAAATTACAATACATTTTAAGTAACTTTATAATGCAAGTTTTGTAGAAAATAACGGTTATTTTTATTAAAAAATGCAGATATGATGAAAAGTTGTTTATAAAATGTAAAATATTTTTACAATGATATATATATTGGATATCATGCTAATTTTTTACATCTATTGGATAATGGTAATGAAATAGATGTTTTTTGAACAGATCTTTTCGCAAGAAACAAAGATTTTTCAGCCAAAGTTTTTTTACGGTTTTCTCTACCAGAACTAACAGCCTTTTATTGGTATACTAAATATAAATAATTGGCACATATATTTAAATTGCATTAAATAATGTTGAATTCATCAAAACTTGCATTTTGTAAGTTGCAAAATGCTAAATCTTAATTTAAATCAAATTCAATATAACCTGTGCTGATTAAATAAAAAAAATCCGGTGAAGTATTGCTAGCAAAATATGTGCTAACAATATCAATTTTCTTATTTTTAATTACTATAAATAATTTTGCACAAATATTTCAATTATAAATAGTGTACACTTAATCAAAACTTGCATACTATAATTTCAATAAAGTTATATCACATTAAGTATAAAAAGTTACAATAATAAAGCTAATCCCATGAAAACTCATGTTTACCATTGAAACTATAAAATACCCACCAAAGCTCAATGAAAATGCGACTCTGCCATACCAAAGAATGTCAAACGCACGACCGAGTTGAACATTTTTCTACTCTACTCTACGGTTGAGGTCGAATTGTGAATTACACCATAAGAACTCGTTGTTTCTAGTCGAGCTGTTAACGCACGACCGACCGAACGCAGTATTGTGAATCCGGTATAAATCAGTCGCTACAAATTTGAGAATTTTTAGATACATAGAAATTATCCGAGATAACTCCAATTTTTTAATCAGGATCGAGGCAAAATATGGTAAACTATCGTGCCAATATGGCAACAAAGTGCCACTCATTCCAAAATTATTCGAATCCCTGGTAAATAGAAAATGTATGCCTTAATTAAAGGCGCTATATCTGAAAGCCAACATGGTTTTGTTTCTGGTAAAGGATCTACATCAACTACTCTTACTCACTTCATTGCAATATAAGTGGAAAGAGGCCAACAAATTGATGTAATTATTACAGATTTTGCGAAAGCATTTGCCAGAGTACAGCACTGTTTTAATTAATGAACTAAGTAAATTGGGGTTTCATTCCTCCTTGCTTAGGTGGATAGAAAATTACCTATTTGGTGGCAGACAAGCGGTTAGGATAGGAAATAAGCTCTCCAAATATATCGATAATTTTTCTGGTGTACCGCAAGGTAGTCACCTTGGCCCGCTTTTGTTTGTTTTGTTTTGTTTATTAACGACCTAACGAACCATATTCCATTTTCAAAATGCCTAATGTACGCTGATGACGTAAAGATATTTAAGACTGTTAACACCTTAATCGACTGTCAACCTATTCAAAAGGACTTAGACAGCTTGCAGAAATGGTGTGACATTAATAAGTTATATTTTAATGTGCCTAAATGTAATTTTATGGAATGAAAAAATAGTTAATTGCAGGTACTTATGGTTTAAACGCCGAAAGCCTTCTAAGAAATGATTTCAAAATGGATTTGGGTGTCATGTTTGACAAAAAACTTACTTTCTGTAAAAACTACGATGCTGTTATTTGTAAAGCTAATGCAATGATGGGTTTCATAATGCGCAACACAAAAGAGTTCTCAGATCCCTTTACTCTAAAGTCTATTTTCTTCTCTTTGGTCAGATCTAGCTTGGAGTATTGTTGTGTGGTTTGGAACCCACGATATGCAGTGCATAGTTCTAGAATTGAAAATATTCAAAGACGTTTTACTCGGCTAACGTTTTAGAAAACTTTGCTGGGAGCTTACGCCAACTTACGAATCTCTTTGTGCACTTTTAGGATTAAAAACCTTATAGTTTAGACGGAAGTACTTTCTAGCTATATTTGCGCGTGATATATTAATAAATCACTTAGATGTGCACCGCTGCATGCTTTATTCAATTTATATGGGCCTGAAAGGAATTTTAGGCAGAGAATTTTTTTCGAATTGCTTATCGCCGAGCAAACTATGGTAGACAGGATCCAATTAATAATATGAGCGCTTCTATTAATTCCATTTGTATAAATATGGATATAGCCCAAACTAGGGTATCTTTTGAGAATTGTATTTTAGTCATTTTTAAACATTGCTTAGTCATTTTTAAACATTACCTCATAACTTCGTTTTATATAACTTTGTTCTTATATGACTTTGTTAGATAATTTTAAGTAAATGTGAAAAAATACTGTTTAGAGTTGAATAAATAAATAAATAAGTAAATAAATAAACAAAATGTAACCTATATACTATCTACAATTTTTGTTAGTAATTTTTTTAAACATGATACGCACACTACACCGGTTGGCATACGCTTGTGGACATAAGAAAATCCAATTAATTTTAAAGATGGTGTAAAAATCTTTTTTTCATTTCAATTCCCTATATCCTTAAATGAAATCGCATTAATTACTTTTGAGCCCCCAAGTTTTCAACTTTTAAAATTAGAATACAAAAATTTTTTAATATTAAACAATATTTTTTGGTTTGAAAACTAAAAAACAACAAAATTTTTAGGCCATTTTTTAACTTTGGAAGCTTTTAACTCGTAAACCAATTTCGAGCGGAGTAAAATTTTTTAGATTTGAAGTAAGGAGGTCAAAATCCATATCATCCACAAATATCAAAAATTTAAGTTGTCGCTATTCTTGAAATGTTACCCGCATGCTAAGGAAGATATTTTTCAACGGATCCCACACCACATTGACACCAATCTAATTATATCTTTTTCCAACATAAATCAGTTCTAGCAGCTTGCAAGTTACTACAATCAAGTACGGAAACATACCAATTATCTGAATGATTTAAAAAATGTATTTCTTTTAATTCAAAACTTATGAATGAATGTTTAAAGAGGTACATTTATAAGATGGGTTTTGGGTTCCATACATTTTCTTGATTCTGAGTCCTGGATGTAATGTAAGCACGGGACGCAAAAAAAATTCAGAAAATTCTCAAACGGTAGGGGCGCCGCTAAATAACGCAAATTTGAAGAAGTATAAACTGGATGTTTCAAATCGAGTTTCCTATTTGCATTTAAGTCATAAAAATTTTTTGACTATAACAAGTTCTAATGTAAAATCGTTTGCTTAATCTGAATATGTTATCAGAATTTTTAAAAATTTACATATTTTTTCTTTTGCTTTTGAATTAGAATTAAAATGCGCTTAAATTTAAATGCTGCAGGATTGTTTGCCATTTTATTAAGTTTAAGAAAAATTATAAAAGTATCCAAATTGGATAATTTTTATGATAGAAAAATGAGCCGACTAAAGGGAAAATATTATTTAAAAAAAAAAAAATGTATTTTACTTTGTTTTCTGCTTGCTTAAAATGACTTTAAAACATAAATTTGATTATAGTCAAAGTTAATATCCGTTATTGAATTAAATGCCCGTTGAAATATGTTGCTATGGAGAATGATCTTTGACTAATAAGGAATATCATTTCCTAACATTCGTCAATTTCTCGTAGGAATAACTTCGTAATTTCTTCCATTACATTCGTAGTATTTACTAATGGTTTCGTACTATTTTCGAATTAAAAATAATATTAGTAGAAAAAATTCATTCGTAGGTTGACCGTATGCATGGGCGTAGCGAGGAGGCCCCCTTAACTTAAGAAAAATTATTATTTTTAGCGGTAAAGATAGAAATTCAAAGAAGTTTTTCTTATAATTAAAATAAGTTTTTAATATTTATTAAAACTTAATTTAGTTTTTATTACAAAATTAGGTCGGACACATTTATTATTTGGTAAAAAATGTTTATGAAAAGCTTAAATTGAAATTGATTGGTAACTCTGACACATATTTATATTGCAATCTGTGCTGCACAATTTGCTAGTCGATTTTTCACGAACACTCACGTTCGTTGTCATAACTAACGCAGCCAAATCAGCTGTTCAAAATGAAATTTCTGACTTGATTTATTTGTGCATTTATTAATTTATATTTTTTTTAAGATGGAGACATCAGAATGTTTTTTGGTGGTAAGTTTATATTAAATTTCTGCAAATTAAAAGATCTATGTTTATTTTCTGAGCAATTTGCTTTACAGTCAAGAAAATAAAATTGAGTGACAATGAGAGCAGAATGGAAGAGGTTGATAATCTGCTTGCACCCACTTGCGAGCTTTTAATTGCAAAAAAATCTTTCTAAGTCTGCTTCTTCTAGCACATGCAATAGTTAGCACATGCAATAGTTAGAGTTTCTGTGAATACGACTTTGGCAAATGGGTTGGCCGGTGTGCCCTTATGAGTATATATTTGAAATTGCAAATGCCCAAATACTCTAAATCTACGGCTTTAAGGAGAGCACGGTTGGACCCAAACTGATATTTTGTTACAATTTTCTACAAACCTATGCGCTGTAGTAAATATACTCAAAAAATTAACAGTTGCACTTTGCTTGTACTGTTTCCTCTTTCCACCTTAAAACGTTCAAGCCGTTTTAGGATCACTCGTGATAAAGCCGTTCACAAAATATAAAAATGTGCATGAGTATTGTTGAAGCCAAGCCAGTGGTACATAGGATTAGTAGAAGCAGCTCACGTATTAATTATCTACCTACTAGTTGATGTAATGATGCTGTCTGGTCACAAGAAATTACTGGAACAAAATCTAAAGGTTTCGTCTTCGATTATTTCGGTTGTAATTTTTTTGTGAATCTCACGACTTGCCAGTTCGTAGAAAAGACCAATCCTTCAATCATCCAGTTTAGTAAATACTGTTTCACTTCATTAAATCAGCTTACAATGCATTCAGCAACATTACCTTTCGAATATTGGAAGTGGTCGCTGTTCATACCATATCTCGATTTATTAATGCCATCCTTACAACGGCGTTTTTATTTTTTTGAAGCTTGCACAGAAATTTAATGCAAGAGAAAAAAAGAAGCTGAATAATGATTTTTTAAATTGCTTTGCTGAATATTAGCTCCGATGAGTACTTTGATTTCCACTTTTGCTAAATTGCGTTTAATTCAATTTCGTTTCCAATTTAATTTCATATTTTTCGCAACTAAGCCAATATTTAAAAAATTAATTTTATTTATCAGCTACATGAAACAAACAAATTGCCCCCTGACTAAAATCCTGGCTACGCCAATTATTCATACACATTCGTAGAATATACGAAGTTTTAGATGAGTTTAAACAATTTAAAACTGAAAACGTTCAGACTGGTTTGTCGAACAATTATCGAATATAAGGAAATGTGTGATTGCAAGGTGGCCGAAGTCTACTGGAAGAGTGCTAACAAATGTATTCTTACAATATGCATTTGTTTTTTTACGAATACGAATAAAATATTCGTAATGTGTACCAAGCTACCTTCACTCTATGAATTCTAGTCGTGGCTGAAAATGACGAATAAAATTCGTAAAAAAATTTTTTAATTTAAGAATACGTATTTAAAAGTTCCTGTGAAACAAGATAAATAAATGGTATCATAACTTATTACAGCAACGGGAACAACATACTATTTTAAAATGCATGGTTTACTTGCCCTTCCCTTTCCTCCCCTGTGGGCGCCCATGCATATGCACATGTTTTTCTAGTTGTTATTATTGTTGTAGCGGTTGTTATTGCTGTTAATATTGTTATTATTGCTATTATTGTGTAATGTTTAAGTAGCTCTTTACGTGCGCTTGTGGCAAAAATCACAAAGCTCCACAGCAACTTTGCGGCTACTAAATACATGGGTGTAAGTGAGAGAGAGAGAGAGAGAGCGAAACAGTAATAAAAATGATGCTCTAGCAGAGAAAAACTTAAGCGGCTATTTAATATATAAACATATAACAACTTCAATTTCAACAACTTTTCAATGCAAAAAAAAAAAAAACACACGGAAAAACTACTAACAACAACATATTATATAATTTTTAAGAGTTGTTACAACTTATGCCATTTATTGCCGAAAAAAATAAATTGACCTTTAAATGAAATAATATAGTCTATACATAATTTGATACGGCATGCAGCATTGTTTACAGAAAAAAGTCTGATATAGATGTTGTTTCCTTGAATAGTAATCTTAGTTTCTCATTCATATACAAACGTCCTGAACTATGCGAGTCTTTTTGGACCGTAACGACACGCTGATTTTGATATGCGACCTATTCTCACGTTTTCAGTTCTTCAAACCAAAACTGTCATTGTACCTGACTACGGCGAAACAAAAAGAGCGGTATATGTGTTTGATCGGTATGTGTGTATTAGGGTGTCCCAAAATTATATATATTTTTTATATTGACAAATGTCCGCTGCTTTAATACTTCCACTTGACCTTAGAAACACCCTCTGTGAAGCGCATCTCAATTGGTAAAGGTTTAAACGATTAACGATTTGTATGGGGAAAAATCAGTTTTGCTGGAAAATTGAATTTAGATCCGCTATATTTTAAGCAAAACATCGATTGCTCTATTTCGAAATTAAAACTTATAACCTAAAATTAACAGGATCGGGAGAGTAGTTTTCTACAGTGTAAAATCAAAAATTAAGCTAGAATTAAGATTTTTTTTTTGTCAACATCACGACAACTTCATAGATTACTCGAGTAGAGCGTAATAATTGTAAAATATGGCGGCCGTGGAATACTGGGTAGATTGCATGGCTAGTATATTAAAGAAAAGCAATTTGTGTTCAAATGTTTAAAAGCACGCACAACACAAGTGATCAATAGAAGCTCGGTCAAGAATTCTCTTTGAGACATAGCATTTATTAGATACATATAAAATAGTTTCTACAATTGTTTACATTTTCTTTGAAATTGTTTCTTCTTGCTTTCTATTATTTCCTCTAAATATTAGTATTCCTGCAATTTTTCTTGCATGTAGATCTGCAAACTCTCAAAAATTTTAATGATAAATTTTACATTTTAAATTAAATCAACTGGCTCTTTCCCAGCAAAATTTTTGATGCAAATGTGTTATGCATTCTTAGGGACACTGCTTCCAGAAGATATTCTATCGATAAAACTGTGCTTCTTCTTAGCTTTGTAAAGAAGTTCTTTCAAGATTCATTTTTATAAACTACTTCTGGAAGACATTCAAATGGCATTTAAATTCAATTTAAGTACAAAAATTATATATAATTATAATATATGTTTTAAATATTTTCCGTGGTATTTTTTAAACCCCCAATAAACCCAACAACCCACTAATTCCAACACCAAAATGCTTCAAAAATTGGGAAAAAGGATATTTTACGTGGAATTATTTTAAGCTCCCCAAAAAACCCCAACACTTCTCATTTCCAACACCAAAATCGCTCATTTCGAAACAAAAAACACCCGAAGAATGTCGGGAAAAGGGAGATTTTCCCAGGGATTTTTTAACCCCCAAACCACAGAAACCATTGCATACCATGGAATGCCTTCTTAAAGTTCTCCTGAAAAACACCTACAAGAATCCTTTGATTAAAGGGCTCAAAGAAATCTCCCATTGAAAAGTCCTAGAAGCACTTCTAGAGAAGACTAAGGAAAGCATTCCTCCCAATGACATGCATATGTTAAAAGAATGCCTTCTGGGTATGAAAGTGAAAGGGATAAAATTCAAGACTTTCCCTTCCTCTTTAGATCAATTGTGTTGTGCTTGTTATTAAATGTTTGAACACAAATGATCGAGAACTGGACCTACGAGCTTAATGCCGGTTCCGAACGGCTTATGTTCTCAAGAAGCTTTACATGGCGGATTTTAGTTTTTGAGGTTTTAAATGGAGAGAAACAAATTATTTAGCATTCAAAAGGTACTGTTGCACACATGAGAATAAACAAATTTGGACTGGTGACCTAGGATCCGAAATATGAGCGTTGAAAAAATTTTTTTTTTCGAAAAATGCTAAACTATGAGAGAAACCATAAGGTGTTTAAAAGAAATGTTTAGGATAAATACATAATAGGACTTTCGTATACAATTGACTTCTCTAAGGATCACCTCAAGAGTAATAACATCTATGAACAATTTTTGGAAATTTTCTTCATTTATTGAGTTTCTCGTATAGGTCCCAAAAGGGTGATTGAAAGGGGTGAATATGCTTGGAAGATATGTTAGTAGGAATAAGAATAGAGCCAGTTCATACATTTTACCCCTTCTCGATGTTAATTTGGGAGGGATATAAACTCCGTTGGACAAATCTTTGCAAAGCAGTTCTTCCAATGAAGCATCGGAATGACAAAGTCTGTGTTCATTTTTATGCTATGACAGTAAATGGTTTATGTTTGGGTTCAAGTTCACAAACTTCACCGCTACAAAAATGGCAAACGAGTACTGTCATCTACGCTATGCATCTTGATTGTTATGTTTTCTCAAATCTACGCAACATTGCCTTAGCACACGCTCATGCTTCGTTTTCACTACGTCATTTTTATGACGACACAAAATTTTATCACCTGAAATATCACCTTAATAAAACTGTAGAACATTTTCTACATAGCTCCATTTAATAATTTATTTGTTTTAATTTTCCACTATTGCCAATTGTAGAAAAAGTATCAACATGTTGTCATTTTCAATTTGATTGACAACAACTGACTACTGAAAATGGCACAGTGAAAACTAAGCATAAGTTAGTGTTAATTTTTGTTTTCTGTTTTACAGACAGTCGGTCGATTTTCGACCACATGCGATACTAGTTCAATGTAAAGTTCATTAAATTCAATACCATGGTCATTGAATTCAGAGTATACTTTATAGAATTCAATGTAAAGTTATTTTAATTCAATGTATACTTCATTAAATTATATTTAAAATTCATTGAATTCAATGTGAAGTTCATTGAATTTATATATAGCTCATTGATTTATATATAGCTCATTGAATACAAAGTTAATTAAATTCAATGTAAAGTTCATTAAATTCAATGTATAGTTCATTAAAATCAATGTAATGTTCATTGTATTCACTGTATCGTTCATTGAATTCAATGTAAAGCTCATTGATTACGATGTAATGTTAATTAAAACTATTTCAAAATTAATTAAATTTAATGTAAATTTCATTAAGTTTAATGCAAAGGTCATTAAATTCAGTGTGTTTTGCATTAAATTTAATGTTCAGTTATTTTAATTCAATGTAAAGTTCAATGAATTCAAGGTTTTCAGAACATTGGAATTAATGATCTGTACACTAAATTTAACGAATTATTTGTAAATCCTTTTCTTTACTATTTAGAAATAATTACAACTTAATAAAAAATATTTTTATTATTTTAAAGAGTCAATTAAAATACTTAGTTTTGAAGATTTCGAAGAATTTGTAAATTGATAAAAATTACCGCCAACAAATTTCCGCGCGAAGGTGCATGCTGCGGGATATTTTAATAGAGAGAATGTATGCTCTTATAAAGCTATCAATTTGAAATCACTATCCATGTAAACATAAAACTATTCGAATGATGAGAAGTTCTTCTTTCTAAATGCAGGAATAAATGGTTGAATATTTTCGCTTTTTTAAAAAAAAAACATCAGTATGCTCTACGACTTCCTGGATGCTTCTTCCAACAAAAGCAAAGTACTCTACGGAACTTCTAGTTGTATGCTTTAGGAAATTTTCACTTCCGAAATTATCCTTATTGCATACTTTTTGGGTAGGCACCAAATAAACATGAAGGCTCTAAAGAAGCTTCATAGCAATGCTGTCTGAAAAGATAAGAATTAAAAAATTAACATTATTTATTTAGGCTGTGGTAAAATTGAGCTTAAGACTGTTATTAGTGAAGCTGTTAATTCCTTCCAACTTTTCCCGCACAGCTTTATCTTTGATGTGGCTATCATCTTTTAAAAATATAAAAATTTTTTGGAATTGATGGCACCAGTCACTTAGAATTCCAGATATATTTCCGAAAGCGACAGAGAAATCTTTATCAATCTAGAAAATATAATGAGTCTTTGTTATAATTATGATAATTTGTTTTGATTATACTCTCAAAGCAATAACCATTCGGATGTTTATATTCCGGTCATTTCTTCAAAATCTCTGCTTTATTAAGGTTCCCTCTGATGGTTTCATCCAGCCTAAATTGGCTGCAAGCCTTAAAGCAGCTATCATACTCGAGAGCTGATACCTTATCGGACCGCAAACTTCGGATGCAGCTATTAGCGTCAATTTCTAGAACTAGCACATGTAAAAACATAAAATATTTTCATTACTTAAAACTTATGTTTCAAAAATTATATTACTAAATTTCATTAAAATAAATAATACTAACAGACATCCTGAATGCAGCTTTTGAATTTAAAAATTTTATATAAATTTGACTCTCCTCTGCCGTTCTGTAAAACTCGAATCTTTTTTCTGGAAAACGCTAAATAATTTCCTGTTCCAAACCGTAGCTTATCCTCAACGATAAATAGAGTTGATTCCCTTCAAAGTATCGGCAAATAATATTTATAAGGAAACTGCAGTACTCATCTAGTAGTTTTGAATGCTCTTCGTAATACAAATCATAAGTAATTTATCAGAAGAATCTTTTCTTTTGCATTCAAAGCACAAAATTTTCTTCACTTTTAGTGTATTTGATTGAAAATCGACACACGTAAAATGTACACCTGAAATAAGGATAAAGAGTGAATAAATTCATATGCATTCAAATTAATTAAATAAACAGTGAATTCAATGAACTTTGCATTAAATTAAATGAAGTTTACATTGAATTCAATGAAGTATACTTTGCATTCAATGAACTAAACATTGAATTCAATGAACAATGTATACTCATTGAATTCAATGAAGTGTTCATTAAAAATTAATTGAAAGTTTGTTAAAATTTAATTTATAACTCGAATCAATGTTTTGTTCATTGAAATCAATGAAGACTTCACTAAAATATTGAAAAAAATTATTGATATGTACTCAGACATTTTAAATGAATATAACTTCATTGATGAATATAACTTCAGTTGAAAACTATGAGCGATTCAATAAAATTCAATGATTTTTTCATTAAAATGATTTTTTTAACGTTCTTTGTTTATTTCTTCTTTTTTCTGTGCAGTTATTGTCCCAAATTTCGTTTTATACCTAAATTTTTTTGCATTTCTTATCTTATTTTTTTTTAATACAGCGCCCTCTTCTGTTCCACCTATCGAATCCGTACATAGCTATAAACAATCGGGATAACAATACAAATATATTGTGCAAATATTACATTGATTGTTCAGTCAATCAGAAGTTCGACGTCAACATAAAAACGCACCAATCTTAATTAATGAACCTTAATTAATGAACCTTTTTGAAGATTCAGTCAAATAGTCATTAAGGAATTTTATGTCCCATTGATGAAAAAATAAATAAAGAATTATATAAATAAAAAGTTAGCTTGTATAGAAAATAAAATTCTGGTTCGTATTGGATTTAGCATTCGGTATTCCCATGCAAATTTTTTCCAAAGTAAATATAATCAGCGGTCGAGCAGCATTGACTGCAAGGAATCGGCAATTCTAAGGTGAAATTTTGAGTAATAAGAATCCAAAAAGCTTCCCTGTCTTTTGCCTGCATTCTTATCCGAAAACAAATCAAAAATATGCATGAAAAAGCTATTGTGTTTCGGACTGATATTTCGGAGAACACGGTTGCAATAGCAGCTTGGGCAAATTTTAAATAATGCATAAATTAATCGAATTGACATTACAAAAATCTTAATTGAATCATTCTCTATCATAAAATGACTGATACGGTCGTGGCATACTGGTAAGCCGAAGAACCTAAGTTCAATTCCCATCTGATACAGAATGTGTTTTCAATTTAAAGAAATTTTTTGTGGGCCGTCACCTTTGCAGATAATGGCAAGCCTCAGGGAGTAAAAACTGTCACGTAAATATTCAAGTTCTCGATCGTTATGTACAAATATTTAATAAAAAACACAATAATAAATACAGAATTGATCATTATCACTCGTTCAATGCTACACCCAAAAAATATTTAGGATAAAATTACGAATAAAATCTTTGTAGAAATACAAACAGAGGCTATTCGTAGAATGTACAAATGCTTTGTACATAGTACAAACGTTTGTAGTGTTGGACACATGAAAAAATTTTTGAATTCGTAACTTTGTACATTCTACAAACGCTAGTTTGTAAAAATCTATAATGTATAAATTTGTGAACTGAACAAACATTGTTTGATAATATACAAAGCTGTGGCAGCAGCGTTCGTATATTTGTTCGTATCTGTGTAGATGAAACGAATGCGTTTGTAAAATAAACAAATATTTCTTTGTACAATGTACAAACGGTCATAGTACGTATATACGTACATAGAATATAATAATTGTTTTGTACATAGTACGAATCTTTTTTTTGGGTGTACGCGTTGGCATTCTTCATTTGTCTGACAGCAACTGACTATTGAAAATGACTGAGTGAAAACCAAGCATTAGTTACAAAATGTCATTTTGCTCGGGGTATTGCAATTCTTTTATAACTCATATTCAATATATCAGGGATTCTTTTTTCGTTAGATAAGGTTTTTTAAGGATGTAGATATCTTACAAGATCCTTCAGTACATTAGTTTCTTTATAAATTAAAAGTCAAACCATTTATTGTCATGACAAATATTTGTAAATTTGACTTCGGCAAACAAGCATATCAAAAATATCTAAGTAAAAAAAGTCACAGAAAAATCTGACATTTTATTTATTTAGCTTATTTTTCTTCAAATATCCGTCAGATAAGTGTTCGGCAAGCAGTCTTTTGGCATGGTAGCCAACAACTACGCCTTAGTTGACGTAGCTTTTTCGCAGCCACACCCACCCGACCCGTCCAAATCGCCCACTTGACGGATTGCATCAGTGCTGCCAGATTTTGAAAGAAACCATTCCCGTTTTGTCCGTGCATCTCAAGAAGTTTTTTTTCCATTCTTTTTGTAACAATTTACCTGTTTTAAAGTGTAAAAAAGGAAAAATCTTGAGGAACCATCTAAGTAACTTAGGTATTTGGAGTATAGCCAAACTTCTTTGTTTAACTTTTTTTTTTTTGATTCATCATTCATTTTCGCAACAGTGGCCATGTTCTAAGTTGAACGATATTAACGTTGATGAAAATGTAATTTAAAAATGTTTCTGTTACATCCATATATTTTTAAATTTACCCATAAACATTAAGCAAAGCCAGAATTTTTTGCAGCGTAAAACTTTTCAAATATACGCCTGATTTTTATAAATTTGATATGGATTGAAATATAATTACATGAAGATGTGCAAATAGGTCTTACTTCTTTTAAAAACTGCAAATAGTATGTATAAAATTAAAGTGAATTTTAGTTTGCAAGGAACTGTTTTTGTTTTGCTGAACACCTGAAGAGATGGATTTTGTTTTGAATACAAATCGGATTTGGACGTTAGAATAAACGCAGCTTTTATGTGGTTTTTGAACGAACGATAATCTTACTAACGTATATAAATAAGCTCTCGCGACGCATAGTTTATTTGTAATTGTGCCATTAGATGTTCACTCGCGCTCAAAAAATAAGCCGACTTAAAATTTAAATAACAAATTTTCTTTTTCTTGAATAATAACACCGTACCACAATTATCGGAAAAAATTGCACACATGCAGTAAACCATATACACTTGAAACTAGATACAAGGGTTAGTAAAATCAAAATCGCGTTATCACTTCTTTTAGAACGCCAGGATTTTTTTAAGGACTTTGAAGTTTCAAAACGTCATTGTTTAAAAAAATTTATTTAAATAATTTAAACTTTCCAAACTTGAAAGAAGACAATCTCTTTTGTGGAAATATGTTTAAGATTTTTTATTTTTTCATTTATTGGATCAAAGATTAAGTAACAAAAAAAATTTACGACTTCCATTCATGCCCTTTTTTTAAAAAAATAGCTTAAAAATGTAAATATATTATAATTTTTGCTCAACAATGTTGTTCATTTTAATCCCGTATAAAAGGTTTTGGTTCCTTTGTGAGATATCTTATAATACTAATAAACAAAAAATTGTTTGCCCCAATGTGCGCCAATCGGAAAATTTTGAGAAAAACGTGTGTAAATGGCCGTCGTGTTCCTTCGTGCCCGTGCCTCAAAAATGTTGCACGCGCCAATCTTTAATTCAGATCCAAAAATCTCTTTGTCGGGATATAAACCCAAAAATTAAATTAACACATTTACCTCAAGATGTCTACTATTTATAGAAGAATAGTTTATAGTAAAAATATTAATAAAAATTTAGTAAAAAAACCAAAACCCGACTACAAAAAAGTATGAAACAAGAAAATATTCTCATATTAAATTGTTATGTAGAAACTATTCAATATTTATTGCCGATTGAATAAAAAACTTATGCATAATATATTTTATTGTATTTAATAAACATTCATAATGATGTTTAGAAGATTAACGTGGTAGTATGTAAGGCTTTCAATCCCGGGATCCCGAACCATTTTCTAGTCCCGGAAACCAGGCATTCCAAGCCCTAAATCACGGTATTTTATTTACAAGAAAATATAAAAATTTTAAGAAACTATAAATGAAACTGCAATGCAAACGATGGTTATTTTTACCTTCGAAATTACTCTGTTCTTTTTTTTATCTCTTTCTATAAACTTTGAAAGACTATTTTCTTAGATTGTTTTGATTGCGACGAGTAAAAGTTTCTGTTTACTAGACCGTTCACCTTTTATGAAATTTTGAAAGCAGCAATAGTCTTGTTACTAAACTATTGTTTTTTAATAAATAAAGAATATTTTATTCACATCATACTTTTTACTAACCGCTAACTAATTTATTTTAATAAGAAGTTTGGTTTTCTTTTTCAATTTTTTAAAAGATAAATTTGTGTTGTTTGTTTTGTTTAACTTATTTACGTATATTATTTTATGTTTTTAATAAAGTGAAATGCATGACATTTTTAAATATTTTTTGTTTTTATTGTGAAAATAATGGTAAAACTTTTTGAAATATAAAAAATCATAACTTTTTTATTAATATACTATCTAATTTAAAAGTTTAAAAACTTAACAAATATACTTAATTAAGACCGTAAAGTTTATGATTATTATTAAAAAAATCATCATACCATATAATCGTTATTTTTTAATTTAATTTTTTTTCGATCTCGTGTAATCAGGTGATGTATATTTTTTTAATTATAACAAGTTTTTTAACAAGTTTTTCCCTTCAAAATACAAAATGGAATTTCAGAATTTGACTTTATATTCCAAATAATGTTGAACTTGTTTCCTTATATTCTTCTTTCTACATTACATTGTCTGGATTAATAATAATGAATTTGTCTTGGTACTGTCTTAAAAACTTTTGAGTTTTTTTAAAAATTTTAAGTATGAAATAAAAAAAATAAAAAAATTAGTATGCATTTTTTTGCCAAAACGCAGAAATTAAATGAAAGATTTATTAATGATACCTTCTTTTAATACAGCTAAGTGGCATTATTTTAAAATTTTGGCATTTCGGGATCTCGGGATCATTAATCTCAAATCCCGGGATTTGGTAAAACCCTTCGGGATTGAAAGCTCTAGTAGTATGCCACCTCATATTATGTACATATCGTCGTTGCGCGTGCAATACCGCGTATCCGCCACTTGCACATACACACATACGGTAATAGTAAAATTTGACAGGAGTGCAGAAAAACTGATTTTCTTTTAAACAATTGAATGTATTTTCAACTGAACTAAACATTTATTGAAATAAGATATTTGCTTTGTTCTCAAAAAAGCCTTTAATGAAAAATCAATATGAATCATGATCAATCATGAATGATCAAAATGGAAATGAAATGAACTTTGGTCTCTTTGCAATTTACGCTGTATTGCAAGTGGCGGACACGCAGTACTTCACGCCTAATGACGATATATCTACTACTTACAACTGTTAGAATGTATTGTTTTATTAGGGTAGGTGGCTAATGATCAAGGGTATCTTCTGAACATCACTATGAATATTTGTAAAATACAATAAATTATAATATGTATAAGTTATTTATTTAACCCATTAACCGCGGTTGGATAGTTTTTGCCCATGAAAATGCTTCTGCAGAAATGATCATATCTCAGGATTGTTAACAGCTAAGTTTTTATTTTTTTGTCTGTTGTTTTAAGAAAATATAGAGCTATAAATTATTTTTGAAGTGTATAAAGAAATTTTTACGCTAAAAAAATACATTTTTAAAGTCAAAAGTGATTAAGTTTAAAAATCAGAAAATTTGTGTCATTATCATTTGTACAAAATTTTATATCTTAAAACAATGTAAAAGTTATCTTAGCAAATAAACAACCTATAACTGCTATGGATAGAAAGTTCCTGATATAAAGCTATGCTGTCTTTGCAGAACGAAATTGTGCCCATTTAGGCACATTAACGACGGTTGGGTATTTTTATACCTAACTCATATCTCGACTATGGTGAAAGATACAAAGTCGAAATTTGATGTGGTAGTCTTTGTGATCAATATAAAAAAGCACAAGAAATTTTAAAAAAAAATCTTACGAAACGTTTGATAGCCGCGGTTTATGGGTTAATTGACAAAAAATTATATGAAGTTTTTACATTACAATTTAAGGTGAGAGCGTTAAAACATTTAGAGCGTGTTTTTAAGTAGTCGGGTTTCAGTTTTTTGAACTAAATTTTTATTTAAAATATTTTGGGGATATAATTTTTGTGTTATCGAAAGTAACTACATACTATTAATCAATTGTCTGATGATCAAATTATAAAAAAACGACTTTTTTATGTCACTAAATGAGTTTTTTTAGTCTATGACTAAACTAAAATTTTAGTTTAGCTTATGTCCTATAGAGGGCGCCACATTCAATTTAATGTGAAGTCACATAGCCTTTTACCAGCAGACTTCCAACGATACCTAATTTCTAAAATTATAAAAAGTAGCTCAGCAGTTATGGGCTTAGTTGACTTTCTGTCTTTTAGAGGGTGCCATATTAAATTTATTGTGAAGTCACATAGCCTATAACCAGCAGACGATCGAAACGCTTCTAAAAATAACTCATTTGTCAAATTATGATAAGTAGTTTAGAAGTTAGGGGTTTATTTGACTTTCTGTCCTGTAGAGGGCGCTATATTAAATTTAATGTTACCTCAAATAACCTTTAAACAGCGCATGATCAAAACACTTTTAACGATACCTTATTTGCTTATATCACTAGAATTTTTTTTCGTCATTTTATGTTCTCTAGAGGGCGCTTTATTAAAGTAAATGCGACGTCACGTATCCTCTAACCAGCAGACAATCAAAACACTTCCAACAATATCTCATTTGTCAAGTTGTGATTAGTAGTTCAGACGTGAGTGTGGAACAGATGAATATACATACATACACACCGGTAAAATACAAATACCGCTCCTTTTGATTCGCCTTTGCTTTAAAAAATAAAAATCAAAACATACCAGTTATTTTATGACCAACAAAAATATCGGGCAAACTTTACTTTGTATTTTTGCTTTAAAAAATAAAAATCAAAACATACTAGTTATTTTGTGACAAAAAAATATCGGGCAAACTTTACTTTGTATTTTTGCTTTAAAAAATATAAATCAAAATATACCAGTTATTTTGTGACTTTTATTTATTTTATTATCTTTGTGAGTGGATTAAGTGTTTCCACAAAAACGCGGCGTACAACCTCATCTATCCCATTTTTAAAATGCTTTTCCCGTTTTCCCTTTTGAATTGAAAATTCTTTCTTCTGGCAACACTTTATACAACACATATTGGCCATTTTTTTTTTATTTTACTTTTTATATTTTTTGTTTTGTTTTCTTATTTTTGTGCTATTTTTAGTCTGTCCTCGACAATCAAATCTCGGCCACAGTCTCGATTCCATTTCAAAGACACTCGCCTGCTTTCATGCGATGACGTGAAAAATTACAGCCGAGCAGCGTGTTGCCAGACTTTTCGTCCAACATGCAAGCAAGGCTACCCGGCTGCTCGGCCATCGACGCCTGACATTGAATTGCATTTAAAATTAAATTTGTGCTCATTGTTGGCGCTGTCGTTGTTGCTGTCTGCTGTTGTTGTCGTGTTGTTATTAATTTAGCTTTTCTGTTTCGTTTGCGACACATTTACACATTTTAGTTGCGGACAATTTCCTCAAATTTACATTTGTACACTATATGCTCAACAACATGACGACAACGTGCTGCTATAAAAAAACAAACACTTATTTAAATACATACAGATACAAGTGCAAAGATAAAAACATAGAAATACTAATGAACAAATATAGTGGCACACATTGGAAACATTTGAAATGTGTGCTCAATTGGCTGGCAACAACTAACATGAAATAAATGAAGTTCATGGTCCAAAAACCACACTAAGTGAAAAGTATCGCCTATGTGTGGTGGCTGCAGAATACAAGCTCAGGAATTGGCTAGAACTTTAATTAGTAAAACATGATAAAGAATGAAAAAAAACACACAAATTTTTGATTATACGTAAATGGTTTTTGTAAAGCGGACAAGCAAGGCCAGCACTTATTTATGATACATTGACGACACTTAAAATAATGATAAACAATTTCATTTTAAGTGTTGATGAATTTTTTTTATTGGTCGAATAAATCGATAAACGTTGAAAATTTGTTTACGCACAACAACATTGTTTATACTATATCGGCCTGGCGCACTTTTATCAAGGATGGAACATTTTATTCTTCCCAAGTAATGGAGATTTCGTAGTGATTGTCGTATTTTTGTGACATAAATGTTTGGTGTTGGGAGCTGCCGGGCTTTGGAATAGTTAGCAGGAAAAATTTCTTGTCAGTCAGAAATTCGGGGTTTGATTCTGACTACGTCACGACAGTTTATTTTTAGCAAACTGCTTAAAAGCAGAGTACCAGAGTAGCAGAGTTAAATCTAAAGAAAGACTTAACTTCCCTAAACTTGTAACGGCTGGCACAGATAAAACATTGATAAATTTTTTTAACTCGTAGCTCGCAACTATCTACCCAAGTGTGTTTGTGTTTTTGGGTTAAAGTCTGAAATGGTATTTTTTACAATTGTTAACGGTTTCATGTTAGTAGTAAGTTCTTTATATTTAACGTAAGTGTTGTATAAATAACACAAACAATTGCGATTCATATGAAAATCGCTTCTGAACACTCTTGAGAGTAAAGTATTTCGTAATGATGTGAAGTGTAAAATCTCAATAGCTTTCATAAAGATGTCTGAAATATTTTATTAATAAGTTTTAAGCTACATTATTGTTGGAATAACAAAATGAAAAATTAGTATGCTTGAAATAAGTTAATAAGAGTGCTGCCTTAAAATTCTTAATTGAAGTTCGTTTAAATAGCCAAATTACAGTGTCCGCATGAAATTCGAATTAATAACAAGCAATTATGTTATCATTTCAATAAAGATGTTTGTTTTTTACAATTAATAAACTGAACAAAATTAGTAATACAAATATTTTTAAATAATTAAACAAAAACACAAGCAAAGACTGTTGATATCAAATCAACATTCCAAACGAATTTACATTAAATAAGAAAAATATAAGCACAAACATTAGAAAACAACAAGCTACCCAGTAAACCGACACCGGACAGGTAAACTGCAAGCGAGACCAATTTTTAATTCATTCTGTTTTTTTAACATTTATTTGAAGTAAAATTTTTATCATGACTCAGGTGTTAGTTGAAAAAATGAAAAGGAAGTGAACTTAAACCATTGAAAGTATGACTCTGCTTGCAATAGAAAGATGCAACATGGAACTTAGGTAAATAAATTTCTGACAAATTCTATTATAATAGATAGTTATAGAAAAAAATTATTAAATAATGAGAGTAACAGACCTGCTTAATGAGCGGTCATAATCCCAAATCCAATTTTTTGGGATTATGTCTGCAAAATAAGGAAACATTTTAAATTTGGGATTGTGTGCTTTGAAGTTATGTCTCGTTACCGTACATGATATAAAGCCTTAACTAGGAAGTTTGCATGAAACAAATTGGGACGTGTAGCAATTCCATTTTAAACGTACCGGAAAAATAAAAATTATGTAATGACCATATCCGATTTGGGTTATATTTTGCATGGAGCATCACTGACAGAAATAAAAATCTGGATTTCGAGGAAAAAAGTTTGCCGTGATTTTTTGCGGAGTTTCAGAGTGCACAAAATTGACAAAAAAACGTATATCAACTAGAGATATGAAAATCATATCTATAACAATTCTTAACTGAACGTTAAGTTTGAACTACCGTTGAAAAGGTGATTAAACGGACTTCAATCTTAAGAAAGTTTTGAAAAAGTTGCATGGCCGGGGGTTTCATACCTTGCGTCAAGGTAAATAATTTCAAAAAACCATTTAAAAATTAAAAATCATTTTTTTCTTGAAACGATACAATATAAAAATTAGAGTGTAGACTCAATGGAATCATGAGATATAGTTATTTTAACATCTATACAAAAATTTTAATAAAAGAACATTTTATTATGTTGAAAAGGTAATTTTAGCAGCTTTAAGAAAGAAATTATTTTTAATTTTTAAATGGTGTACCTACTTCGAAACCAATTTCCTAACCACAATTGAAAATTGAAATTCAAAAACCAAAATTTCTCAAAATTATTTTTAGGTTTACGTCCTTTTAATAACCTATCTATCGGTAGTTCAACCATAACATTCGGTAAAGAAATGTTTAAGATATGAATTTTTGTAAAAATATATTTTCGACATTTTGGCCGATTTTTGTCAATTTTTGTCAATTTTAACTCCGCCAAAAATCACGCCAAACTTTTTTACTCGGAATTGAGGTTTTTTATTTCTGTCAGTGATGCTCCATGCAAAATTCTACTCAAATCGAATATGGTCATGCCGCACAGTACTTTGAGCCCATACAAAAGTGAGGGGAAAAATACAAGGAGTCGCTCGATTTTTTTGAAATTTTTCACGATGATTAACTTATAGTCGCTGATCAGATTTTGAGTAGATCTTTTATTTTCTTTTATAATAAGGTTGCAATATCGAAATTTATCTCTTTTTAAAAGAATATTAAAATTATTAAAAGTATTTAAATGAAAAAAATATATATTTTTTGTAGAGATTAAACGCTTTATTTTTTTTTTTAATTGAAAACTGTTTGGAAATGTTTTTTTATTTTAAAAGATATAGAGTTAGATTTCTTAGCACTTTTGCATGCCACAATATATCACACGTAAAAAATAATATTTTTTTGCAAACAAATATTTATTGATATTGCTTAAACAATTTGTTATCTCATTAAACTAAATTTTTAAATGATTTGAAATCTATTACAGGTCTTTATTTCTCTTGCTTTCAATATTGAAGATGAAATAAGTGCCTTCCACATTAAATAAGGTCACTTCGTTTTTTAATATTGCCTTTGCATTCCGCAACTTCTGATGCAAACTCTCATTCCTCTTCAGCATAGTGAGATACTACATATTTCAGCATTTTTATGTCTTTTTATATGAAAACAAGTGAAACTCCTTCTTAGTCCTTCCGCGACTAGTGCTTGGTTTCTTAAATGTAAAATTTTATGTGAACGGCCTATAGAATAACTTTATTGTTACATCATCTTGATCACGAGTTGTAATTGCTTCGATAAATAAACAGTTTGCATGATTATTTATAGAAAAAGTTTTGTTATACCGGCACTTCTTCTACTTTGTTTCTAATTTGTACTGAAACATCCTAATATTTTTTCGCTTCAGTAAACAATATTTCATCAATTTTATCTTTTGTTTTGCAATTAATAAACCAATGAGTGGACTGTAATTCTGATACTTAAAATCAATTTATTTTGCAACTAACGCTTACGAAGTCAAGAAAATGAATGAATCAAACAAAGCATAAGAACTTATACATAACTGAGAAAAACAGAATGTCAAAAAAAGTAAGCAGTAAAAATAAACAGTGTTGGAAAGCAATTAATTTAACTTCAAAATAAATATAAGAAAATGATGCGAAAACCACATAAATAAGTAATTTAAATACAAAACATCTTTAAAAAACACTTAAAAAAGAAAATTTATTTCGTGCACTTGCAGAAATCCAACAATCAAACAAATCTTTATTTGTTTTAATGATTGACATTTTTAATAAAAATAAGTAATTTTGTTTTTTCTTAATTAATGCACATGCCAATAGAGTTCAACTAATTCAGTTTTTTGCAAATTATGTTAAAACGGTAAAAAAAGAGTGGTATTACCTTGCATGAGAATGCCTTACATTTAACAATAAATAAAAACATACAAAATAATATGAATAAAAGCTATTAATAATCAATTCGATTAATTAAACACTATATTAAAAGGGAAGTTTATGTATGAATAAAAATGCATGAAATAATTGTAAAATTTCTGTAAAAAATTACATTTTTATTATTACATGCACTAAAAACAATTCGCAAAGTTTTGAAAAGTATAATTTTTAGACAATTTTTTAAAACGACCTTACTGTAAGAGTGTGACGTAGTTGGATGAAATATTTCAGATTCTGAGAGAATAATAGACACACAATAACATATGTTAAGATCAAAGAAGACATTTTTATAATTACTGCTAAAGATAGCACATATTTCTAAAAAATGTGTGAATTTTTTGATAATTTCAACAAACTTTTGATTACTTATTTCAAATATAAAAAAGTATTTTTTGTTACTAGTTTTTTGAACAATAGTGCAACAAATGTACTGACAGCATTTTTTTTCTTCGAATACGACGCAAAATCGAAAAGTTCATAACAATAAAAATTTATTAAAAGGTTGACTTTTGAGAACTGTAGTTTACACAAAACTACTTATTTTGCGATGAAAATTTGATTTGATTTGATTTATTCCCACTGGTCAAAGTACAGTGTGCAGTAAGGATCGTACGTTTAAAATGAAATTGCTGCGTTTATGTATTCGATTTCAGATTTTAAAAAAAAAAATCACTCTGGTATAGTATAAAAGTAAGTATGCAGAAAAATTAGCTTTGACGAGGCGTGTACAAAAATATATGAAGCCAGTGACGTAAAAATTTGGTCCACTTTAATAAATATAAATAAAAAAACATTCGAAAAAACACAAAGTTTTGTAACAAAAGGGCGCAGTTCTTGAGTTATATTACAGAAGAGCTTCATATATAAATTTTTAGTGCATTTTTCATGCACAAAATTTGGGTTCTTTGAGCTGCAAAACAGAACCAGTTTTCGAATATGAAGCTCTATTTAGCCATTCTAAATTAAAAGCAACAAAAATATTAAAACTACGGGTTTTCCACCTCCGATTTTGCTTAAACTTTCAGAACGAAGTCTTCTTATTAAAGAAAAACACCAATTGAAGTAATAAACAAATTTTAAATTTGTTTTAAAGTTCTACCGAAACATTCAAATGTTGTCAAAATGCAGAAAAAGGCTAAAGCGTAATTTTTAAAAAAAATCATAGTTTCAACAACGATTTTCACGTCAAGTTATTTTTGAAAAGACAATAAAAAGTTAGAGATAAGAAAACATACATTTTTTTAAACTTTTTTGAATTTGAAGGTCAAATTCAAATATCTACGTATAGTTATGCAGTCGGTATACGATGAGGGTTTGTAAGTAAACATATGTGAAATTTTTCGTCGCTTTTATATTTTCTAGTCTGAAACATCTGTCTGGGGTTGTATGTGATAGCTTTGTAAAAAATTCAGTGTTTGTTGTGTTTTGCGCAGGGCCGTAGCTGAGTTGAATTTAAGATAGGGCAGTGGTAATAACAGGTAGGGCACAGGTAAAAATTTACTTGTACACATTCAGTGCCAAATTGTTGGGAGGGGATGATCAAAACGTTGATTCAATCACCACTGATCAATAATTACCTTGTGCTCTTTCACCTGGTGGTAATAATAAAGTAACTGCAGAATTGATAGCTTTTCATTTATTAAAGTGTATATTAGAAACTAAAAACTATTTTTAAATTACAGAATCAAAACCAAATTAATAATAATAAAAAGTCCTTCCTTAAAACAATCGATTTTTTGATTCGTCATATCATTAAAAATTGGGGAAGCACCGCGATCAGAATTACCAAATGACAAATTCAATGGAGGAGCGGTACAAGAATAAAAATTTGCAATCTCTTGTTGCTTATTTGTGTTGGTTTTTGGCAACGGATGAGGTGCTGTAAGGAGCACCAACATAACACAATTCACACCACGCACACGAACAGACATTCAAACAAAATTTGAACATTTATCCCAAAAAATTAAATAAACTTTTATTATTCGCAGTCATAATATCTGTGGTCAAAAGCACTAAGCGCTTAAGTCAAAAATTGCTGTTTCGAGTAATCTCGTGTTAAAGTTTTCAATCGCCATATGAATTGTATGAAAGGGTCTTTTGTTTTTGTGTCATAACTTTGGCTAGGGTCATGCTAGAAGCTCCAGATTTTGTGTATTTATAAAGCTGTATGCTTGAAACACATCTACATCAATAACTCAGTTTTGTCTTAAGTCGACTTAAGTGCTTAGTGCTTTTGACCACAGATATATTGCCTAGTTATATATTGCCTAATTATATTATGCCCATAATATATTCATGGGCATCGACAGGGGTAAGGGGGGCACTTGCCCCCCACGCAGTGAATTTTTTTAAATATCTTCATATATAAGCAAAAAGTCATAAGATATGATTAAAAAAATTTGCGGGAGAGCCAAAAAACTTTCTAAATTGTAATTAATTGTATGTTGCGCTCAAACTTAGGGATTTTAGAAATTTTTTACTTAAAACGTCGTTTTTATTTGTAGGAGTGAACAATTTAGCAGGAACATGTATTTTCATAAGGTGCATCAATAACCAATCAAAAAGTCGACTTTGAATTTATTGTAACTTACGGACTTTTTGATTTTATATGACGATATTTTTAAATGTTAATTTATTTTGAAGAGAACTCAAAAATACTTTTTTTAAAGTATATTTATAAATAAAGCTGAGCATGGTTTACATACATGCATTTTTAAATAATATGTTGTACCCGTCGCAGTGATTAGTTACGATACCATTTCATTTACCCTTATTTCACAGGCACTTTTCAATACGTATTCTTACACTCAAAAAATTTTGTGTGTAAATATTACTTAAAACTGCGTCCATTCTATGAATTTTATTCGTTGGTTTCATTCACGAATAGGATTCGTAGATTGGACGTAGTTTGGTATATATTACAAATATTTTATTCATTTTCGTGCAAAAACAAATGTATATTGTGAAAATACATTTGTTACATTTGTAACATTTGAGCTGTAAAAAATTTGATCAATTTGATTTTATCCACAAAAAAGTGAATCAGTGAATAACGAAATTGTTTAATAAAAAATTTTTAAATCACATTCATTTTTAAAAAATGATAAATTTTTCATTTCAATTATTAATTTCCGTCATTCAGAATAATGAATAATTTTTTTTTAATTTGAAAAAATAATGGAATTCACAGAGTTTTTAAAAATTTTCGATAATTTGCATTCATTATTCATTTTTTATTCATTATTAGTTTAACCAGAATTATTAATTTTCTAATGAATTATTAATTTGTACTCATTATTCACTTGTTATTTATTATTCATTTGTTATTCATTATTAGTTTTTTATTTCTGGCTTAGGACTTAAATGAATAAAAAATGAATAAAGAATAAGAAATGAATAATGAATAAAAAATTAATAATGAATAACAAATGAAAAATGAAATAAAAATGAATAATGAGTAAAAAATGAATAATGAATAAAAAATGAATAATGAATAAAAAAGAATAACTGAAAATTCTGAAATTCTTCGTGAATTGCATTATTTGTGAAAAGCATTCAAAAAATAAAAAAAATTAAATTATTATTCTTAATAACGAAAATGAGTAATTGAAATGCAAAATAAATCATTTTTGTAAAAAGTGCATTCATTGAATATATTCTTATGTTGTTATTCAGTTGTACTTAAAATTCTGAATATTAATGCCGATTTTACAGTTCTGACATTTACTAATAACAAAAAAAAAAACATTCTATTTAGCTGGGGTTTGAACCACGGTTTTTTAGCTTACGGGCCACGTACTCTTTCAGTAGACTACGGCCGTCTTGCAGTCATACATTTCCTTATATTCGGAAATTGTTCAACAAACCGGGCTGATAGATTGCGGTTGTAAACTATTTAAATTCAACTAATACTCAATAGTACGAAGCCATTAGTAAATACTACGAATGCAATGGATGTTATTCTTTAGGAAAACGATGTTATTCTTTAGGAATGATAAAGAATGATATCCCTATTAGTCGAAGATCATTCTTCGGAACAACAAATGGTAACAGGTATTTAAGCCAATATCGCCATTGAACTTGGACGATAAGCGAATTAATGTTTTAAAGTAATTAAACACAAGAAGAAAACGAAGTAAAATGAATTTAAAAAACTAATTTCTTTTTCCAAACTCGGCTTAAAAAAATGTTATTCTGTCATAAAGATGATCCAATTTGGATAATTTCTGAATTTTCCCTAAACTAAATAAAACTGCTAACAATCTTGTAGCATTTAAATTTGAGAAAATTGCAGCGATCTAGGCAAGGGAAAAGCTTCTGATTAAAAAGCGAAACAAATTGGGGATTCTGAATAAAGTAGGCTAATTTTAAATCATGCACTAATTTTGAAAATATTTGGTATTTATTTTCTACAAAAATTGTAATCGTAAAATGTGGGATTTAGTTTATGCATTCTTGTGGGATTTGCTTATTATACAATGTGGGATTTAGTTTATTATACAAGTCATAGATGACTTAAATCCGTT
This sequence comes from Dichetophora obliterata, assembly GCA_963920525.1. Lineage (NCBI taxonomy): Eukaryota > Metazoa > Arthropoda > Insecta > Diptera > Sciomyzidae > Dichetophora > Dichetophora obliterata. The sequence continues at coordinate 165,832,849 of OY986435.1, forward strand.
ATCCTTTGGTTAAATGGCAGCAGTTTGTATGCTGCGAACGCATATAAGAAAAATCGGTCATTGTCAATTTAAAAAACACTTTAAAACTGCTACCATATTTCCAATTTACAACTGATATCAGTTATCTTTGTTTTGCTCTTAATTAATTTAAACAAAAGGGTTGCTTTTATTAACTTTATTGCACTGCGTGTCTTTTTACAATGATCTCAATTTTCTCTACGTTGCTAGAATATAGAATGTATATATATTAGACTGGTTTATTTTGCAAAACTGTTAAAATACTTTGTTGCGCGTCAACTTTCTAACAGCTCAACACTTAATGAACTAAGAAATACTTCAGACCAAAAAAATTTGATCCCCTGACCTTTGCAGAAATCGCTTAAAGGTAATTTTGAAAATATACAGGACCTAAACCACCTTATTGGAACGAATTCCTTTTCGAATATAGAGTTAGTGGCTTATGGTCTGTGTGGATCAGCACCTCATGGCCATAAATATAATAATGAAACTTGTTAACTGCAAAAATCATGACCAGTAGTTATTTCTCTATTTAAAAATAATTTCTTTCACATTCGCTTAAGCTACGTGAAGCGTAAGAAATAGGCCCCTGACCTTGTAACAAGCATGCGCCTAAGCCACCTTGCAATGCATCAGTATGTATTATAATTTATTTTCTTGATAAAATAATTTTAGAGATGGCGTATTTGCTATTAAATTTTTGATATTCTCAAATTTCTTTTCATGAACTGCTAACCAGTCGAATTCTACATTATTTTTTAACAATTCGCTCATATTTTTGCGTTCTCCTGATCATTTTGGTATAAAATTCCTTACATAATTAATCATTCCCAGCACCGATTGTAAATTTTTACTAGTTCTTGAAGATTTTAAGTTTGTAATTGCTCTTACTCTTTCTGGATCCGCCCTTACCCCATTTTTTGAAAAGATATGACCAATATACTTGACAGAATTAACTTTATATTGAAATTTTTCAGTATTAAATTTTCATTAATATGTCTGGAATATTTCTTTAATTTGTATCATGTTCTTCTGAATTTTTTCCAAAAACCAGTAAATCATCTATATATATAAATGTACCTGGAAGATCTCCAAAAGCATTTTTTGCATAACTTTGAAAAACTTCAGGTGCCACATTTAATTTGCCAAAAACACTGCTTCATATCCAAAACCGAGAAATATTGCATACTCCTAAGCTTTGCTGACAATTCTTCTATTTTAGGTACAAGATATGGTTGACGAATTAAAGCCTTATTAAGATCCTTAGGATCCAAACATAGTCTTAAATCGCCGTTAGGTCTTTCCACTATCACCAATTTTCTGAACCAATTTTATGGATATTTCACTGGTTCAATTGCATTAATTGTAGTTAAGTCTTGCAAATGTTTTCTTAATCTTTCTTCTAAGGCCAGAGCAATACGACGAGCTGGTCGAACCGTATTTATTTAAATGAAGTTGCTTCGGGAAACAACCTAAACCTTAAAAAATGTCTTTATATTTTATTAGAAACGAAGATTTCTCTTTTTCACGCAAAAAATTAACACGATTCATCAATCCGAAATCATAACATGTTGACAGACCTAATATTGGAACTTACTCTGTTTGGATGACACAAAATCACACCGGTTTTTAATCTCTGGAGCACCGGGTTTAAAGCTCCATAGAATCTGTATAAGCGTGATTTAATTAAAAATTTTTTACATATTCTTTAAATAAATTTAAAAAATATTATATTTTCAAAACATTGTTTGCCTTAGACCTCCGTTAAGGTAGGGCAATGTTATTTGAAGGTAGGGCATTGCCTCTTAATGCTCCCCCCTTGCTGCGGCCCTGGTTTTTCGAAGTCCCCTTTATCACCTTAACTGACCGGAAATTTTAACCTTACAATGGTTAATCAATTTGTAAATTATATGAATTATTCAAGATCCAACTAAGATCACTATAAATCTAAATGAAGGTGGAACGTCTCATTAAAATCGTTGTGGTTGATTGAGCATCCAAATTTATAAATATTTTGGAACAACCCTGAACAGCCACTTAGCGGTCTGAGCTGTAGACCCTGGTATACAGGGAGTCGTAACACTTCATAGGAGCTTAAGAGATGGCTAGTAGGGCGTACCGAATTAATTTTTTTTTTCGAATTTAACATTCTACGAGGTCTGAGAAGTTACATAAGGTGGTCAAGATCTTCCGAAAAAGATTTTAGAAAAAAATAAGAATCTCTTCCCCTCCCGCAAGGACAAAGTTGTTTTTGAGAAAAACAGTAAAAAATCACGATCTCAAAATGCTTTAATTTTTGTAAGAACAATTACATATGTCTTGCAGCAAAAGAAAATAAAGACTTTAACAAACGATATACGTCCAGGTAGCACAGAACTTTTGATTGCTATCTGCCTAAATTTTGGCGATTTTGATTATAGTAATGACGTTTTCCTTAAATTAGGCGAATTAATAATTAATAAAATTAAATTAAGTACTAAACGCTTTTACACAATCGCGTTAAAATAAATTTGATTCCAACATTAATCCAATATCAAAAATGTCGTGAAGTCATTATACAAATACTTGACCAGTTTTTTGCAAGAAAATAGATGCACCCTAGTCATTATGCAAATATAATGTCTACTGAGTCTAAAACCGAAATTTAAATGCAGCTAAAGAATATTTTTTGTTTCCTAAGATTTTTAAATAGCTCTCTAGCTCAAAAACAATCTAAATAGGCCTTCCTTGAAAATTAAAGCCAAAAGTTCCATTACATTAAGATTTTTAAGTGATTTAACTATGTTGGCTTAACCTTAACTAGACTACTGTCATGACACTTCATTAACGAGTTCTCAAGTTATTGTTCACGAAGTAACGCTACCTTTGTGGTTTTTTTGACCATGGAAAAAGTGAATCTGATCAATTCTGAATGATTTTTCCCAGGGAATCGGAATTTTTAATGCCAATTTGTTCATCAACCGTTAATATGTTGTGAGTGTAAAAAGAAATTTGATATCTTTATCTTCTTTCTTAAAAATAAAAACTCCCTATTCCGATTCCAAGGGAAAAATCATTCAGAATTGGGCTGAAATCTTAATCTTACGTGTTTTGAAAAACCATTGCTTCCTCATGGGAAAAAGTACTGTTAAAACCAAGGCATGGCTTGATAAATGTTATGGCATGTCAGCTTCATCGAGTGCTGAGTTACGTCATGATCAAACAAGCATAAATAAAGCATTACGTCCATGAAGTCCAAATGAGACAGTTGTTCGAAAAAACTTCAGAAAAACTATTAAAATTGTGTTGAATGACCGCAAAGTAAAATTAAATGAGATAGCTGATTTCTTAATTAGGCAATTCAAAAGGAACGTGTTAGTCATTTCATTCATGAATGTACACTAAGCCGTAACGAAAAAAAGAATGTAAATGTTACCGTCTCATATTAACTGTTATGTCGAAAAAATTACGGGAGTGCAAGAATTTTAAACTCGAATTCTTTTCAATGCACTTAGCACTCTTTACACTTGTGCCGCTAAATACTGCACAAGCAAGAGCGCGATAGCGAGTGTTGTGCTACAAGTGCATTGCACAGAAAAACACAACACAACAACAAGCTTAAGAGCCTATGACACTTTAAAATCAAGGCCACAAAATAGGTCTCTTCCTGTACTAACTTCAATTAATTGTAATCGTGGTGTAAGACATAGAGGTGTTAGTGAGTTTTTGACAACACCATGAATTTCTTTGCTTCTGTCAAAAAATTGTGAGCGAAAGAGCGGAACTGTTGATAGTTGTCAAATTGTGTTATTTGTTTGAGTTGCTAGATGATGTGCTATAGTTTTTATAGTTTATTGTGCGAATTAAGTATAAATAAATATTTAATGCAATTAATTGTGCCGTGTGTTGACAAAAAGTTATTGCAGTTGTCTTCGCCGATTTGCCAAGTTCATCATTGAACGTTTTGCCCATTTTATCAGAAACGTGCGCTGGAAGGTGCCGCCGACATGAAGCTTTGGCCAGCATGCAAATTGTCTTGCATACACATCGTCTGCTTCAAGAACATATCGAAGAACATATTCTCACTTTAATCTCACTAAAAATCTTATAAACTTGCAGAAGGACACGAATTTAACAAAATTTGTTTTCATTGCGAATCACCATCAGCTGTTTTTGACAAGAGCGGGGAAACATAATTTTATCATTTTGAGAGAGAAGTGTCAAACTCACTAACACCTCTATTTCTTACACCATGATTGTAATAGATTAGAGAGTGTCATTTTGCATGTTATTTCTCTCTCTCGAGTTTCAAAATAAAGCTTTCAAGCAACTTCAAGCTACTTGAATTGAGTACGGGAACAGGCCTAATATTGGTGAAGAATATGAATTTGAGGGGTAATAGAAAGCAAGCACGTACGCAGAATTCTATGCTACTGAAAAAGTGCATAAAAAGACAAAAAAGATAACAAGCAGTTGGTTTTCTAGTCGGTCTGTTGTCGATCTTATAGAAATGTTTATGTGGAAAGTAGCTTAAAAAATTAATACATGTGGTTTTTTAACATTAGTTTCCCCACTATAAAAGTTCTGTGTTTTATTTAAAGGATAACCATGAATTAAATTGTGACATATGGTGAGGTCCTTGGAAGTTCTGGAACACAGCTCCAAAACACTATTAAATTTTACTTTAATTATGTTTTAATCATTTTGAAGAAGTTGAGATCTGGTGGGCAAGTTCATGCATGGTTGGTTGGTTGGTTTAGATGGTGATTCTACAAGCAAGTAGGATCCAAGTAGCTCTAGTGAGCCGTTTTGATATCATAACCTCGTGTTTCTGTTGGTTGACTGGGCAGCGCACTGCTAGGTTATAACCATCCGGTGCGATTGATGAACGTTAGGAGATTGTTGATTTTTGTTGTTGAGAGTTCCTCTAGGTTGCTGAGGAGGGGCCTGCCAAGCGTTGTTAGTCTGGACCTGGCCAGGGCCGAGCAGGTGCACAGAAAGTGTGTTAGTGTTTCTTTTTCATTTGGGTCATCGCAGCTGCGACAGTGGGTGTTGAAAGGTAGTCCGATTCTCTCGGCATGAACTCCGATGCACCAGTGACCCGTAATAATAGCCGTTAATCTGGCTATGTCGCTCCGGGGCTTTGAGAGCATCTGTTGAGTTCTGCCTATATTGTAAAGGGGCCATATTTTTCTTGATGTGCTGCAGGCTGGTAGTTCTCTCCATCTACGACCGGCTAAGGTTAAGTAGTAAGAACGAATTCCTCCCTTGACTGTGTTCAGTGGAACTTCGACTGGTTCCGCTCTGGAAACGTCAAGGGAAGAACCCCGCCTGGCCAATTCATCCGCCTTTTCATTACCATAAATGTTCCTATGGCCGGGAACCCAGATTATGGTAATGCTAAGTTGGTGACTTAGCCGGGCCAGTTCATCCTTACACTGCCTTACCAGTTTGGAGTTGGTACTGATCGCAGCTAAAGATTTAACGGCAGCTTGGCTATCCGTCAGAATAGCTGCGTTAAGGTGGTTGGTGTTAGCTCTCCTTAAGGTGCGACAAGCTTCTCTTATCGCAAAAAGCTCGGCCTGAAAGACGCTGGCTGAGTTTGGTAGACGAAACGAGTCCGCCACCCCCAGTTTCTCAGAGTATATGCCCGCTCCCACTCCGCACTCCATCTTGGAGCCATCCGTGTAAAAGGACACATCGAAGGCTAGATCGATTCCCCCATTGCGCCATTCCACCCTGGTGGGAAACTTGGTTGTAAAGGATTTCGTGAAGTCGAGTTTGGGAGTGTCGTAGTCCGTTTTTCCAGGAAGCAGTTCCCGAGGTAGCGGATTAAGAATGTTGCTGTGTCCATATGGTCTATTTCGCCAGTTGTACGACTCTCTGAGTCTGACTGCACTGTTTGTTGCAGTAAGCTTAATGTGTAAATCTATGGGGAGTAAATGTGTCAGGACATTAAGTGCATCAGTGGGGCATGAGCGGATACCCCCCGTGATACCTATGCATGCGGATCGCTGGATCCGAGCTAGTTTTGTTGTGTTGTATGCTTTATTCAGTGCAGGCCACCATACTAGTGCACCATACGCCAAGATGGGTCGCACTACTGCTGTGTATAGCCATAAGAGCATTTTTGGTTGAAGACCCCATTTTCTACCAAAGGTTTTTTTGCAGGCGTAGAAGGCTATACAGGCCTTCTTGACCCTTTGTTCGATGTTAGTTTTCCAGCTTAGCTTAGGATCCAGAATGACACCTAGGTATTTTGCGCTACTGGATAGTGTAAGAGGTTGGTTGTTGAGCTTTGGAAGGACAAATTGCGGCGCTTTGGTTTTTGTGGTGAATAACATCAGTTCCGTCTTGCTAGGGTTAACTCCTAGGCCGCACCTGGCAGCCCAGACACTGAGTTTTCCCAAAGCAACCTCCATTAGCTCACTGAGCGTAGAGGGGAACAGTCCTGACACCATAACAACCACGTCATCCGCATAAGCCACCACTTTGACCCCATTGCAATTTAGTGTATTAAGAAATTCATTCATGGCGATGAGCCAGAGTAGGGGGGAGATTACTCCTCCTTGCGGAGTACCCCTACTGACAAATCTCGTGAGTTGGCAGCCACCCAGGTCTGCCTGGATTATTCTGTTTCTGAGCATTGAGACTATCCAGTTTCTCACCGGTGCTTGTACGCCAAGGTTGGTAAGAGAATCAAAAATGGCCCTAGTATGAATATTGCTAAAAGCCCCTTCTATGTCTAAGAAGGCCGCAAGAGTGTATTGTTTAAAGTATATTGATCTTTCAATAGTGGTAATAACCTCGTGTAGGGCGGTATCTGTGGATCTGCCCTTGAGGCATGCGTGTTGGGCGTTGGATATGTTAGCTCCCTTTAGAACGTCCCTGAGATGAATATCCAGTACACGCTCTAGGGTTTTCAGTGCGAATGATGTGAGGCTTATTGGTCTAAAATCCTTGGCTGATTCGTGACCTCTCCTACCAGCTTTGGGTATAAATATTACCTTAACTCTTCTCCAGCTCCTTGGAGTGTAGTTAAGGCAAAGACACTTAGTGAAGATAGAGAGTAGAATAGGTGCAACTACATCTTGTAGTTTCTGCAACATTATTGGAAGTATGCCGTCGGGACCTGGGGATTTGTATGGAGAGAAGCTGCTTAAGGCCCAGATAACCCTTTCCATTGAGATAAAGGAGCCAGTCGGAACCGCCGCAGTTGCCTCAGGTGATTCTATACCTAAGTTCTCATTGCAGTTGCTCCTGCAGCCGGGAAAGTGTGTGTTGAGTAAGTGTTCCAGGGATTCATTGGTAGATTCTGTCCACGTACCATCGTCTTTCCGAATTAAAGATGGACTGGTGCTTTCTTTGGACAGGATTTTGCTTAGTCTTGCCGATTCTTTTATATTGTCGATCGATTGGGTGTATTCCTGCCAAGAATGCTTTTTCGCGTCTCGAATTGCTTTCTTGTAGGTTTTGAGGATGTCTCTGTATGGTTGCCAAAGACACTGTCTGTGACACGATTTGAAAGTTTTCCTCACCCTTTTCCTAAGGTCGGATAAATCTTTGCTCCACTACGGAGGAAGACATTTCTTCTTGCCCCTGCTAATGGGATATGAGACTCTAAAGGCAACCTGCATGGTTTGCTCTAGGGCCTCCACGGAAGAGTCTAACTCCTCCGCAGTTGAGATTTGCTTGTAGGCTAAAGAACGGATTTTTGGGCGAGCCACTTTGGCAAATTTGGCCCAGTCAGTACGTTTGGGGTTACGAAATGGAAGAAAGGCCCCTGTTTCAAGATTCAAATCAAAGAGGATCAAGCTGTGATTCGAGAAGGAACTTTTGCTCGAAACTCTCCAATTGACTACTTTTAGAGACTCGTTTTCGGATAGAAGGGTAATATCCAAGACCTCACTCCAACCTGTGAAGTTGTCAGTACTTGGAAAGGTGAAAGTAGGTGTATTTCCTTTATTGCATATGTTTAAGTTAGAGTTAATTATAAAGTCGAATAAAAACTCACCTCTAGTGTTTATCTCAGAGCTGCCCCATAGTGTGTGTCTCGCATTGGCATCGCAGCCCAAAATTGTGGTGGTGTTGTCCAGCATTGCCGTAGCCACTAACCGCTTCACCTCGTCTGGAGGAGCTTCCCTGTCGTGGCACATATAGGCTGAGGCTATGAATAGATTGTTGGTGCCCTCCAGTTTGACAACTGTCAGGTCTGAAGAGCTAAGGTTAGGGAGTAGAAATAAGTGTATGTGCTTTTTGGCTACAATGCAAGTTCTTGGTTTACCTACATACATAATATGAACAACTTTTTTTCGTGAGGTATATTATTACACTTAAGCAACAGAAATAAAAATATTCTCAATATTTAAAGCAGATATACAACACAAGATATTCACATTCTCGAAAAAAGAGCATTCACTTAAAAAATTCTTTATCGCTTAAATAAATGAAAAGAAATGCAACAAACACTGTTACTGTGCATTGCAGCAAAATGAAAAACAAATTTTGTTTTACCAAGACAATGCTCCAGCTCCAGATAATTTGAAAGAACTGCTGTACTTTTTGTTCCTGACATTCTTAAAACCTGGCCAATAGTGACTTTCGTCATTCCCAGATTGAAATGAGGAGATTGAGTCGGAAACAAAGTCTATTTTGAGGGACTTAACTCCAACTACTGCAAGAAAGGCATTGAAAGGTTGCATTCCTTTAGATGGAGATTTCTTTCACTTAAAAAATTGTTTTTTCTTTGTCAGGCCCACAAATTTTCAGCCCATGTAGTAGATACGCTCTTTGTTAAAGCGACGTTTGTCACCAGCGAAAAATATATGAATGTAAAAGTTTCTGCTACTACTTTCCATTTTGCGCCTGTTATGGCACAAAACTTAAGCGAGTGAAATTTTTGAAAAAGTCTTGTGACCATTAATCTTCATAAGAAAAGTCTTTTTCAAACAAATTAATATATATTGATTTTGTTTAATTAGCAAGGTCGTTAAATGTTATTTATGCAAGAATGCGGAGGAGGTAATAAAGTCTATCGCAAAAGAGTGAAAATGCCGCAATTATGCGTTAGCTTAGCAATGATTTGCTCAAAAGGACCGCAACAAAAAATAAGACATAAAAGAGGACACACTGTAACAAAAGGTAGTAACAAATATTTGGTGTGTTTAGGCATCATAAATTCTTAAAACAATTCCCAGGCAAACTCACTCATAAACTCTGAAAAACTCAAAAATGAACACAATAGAAAATCCTTTAGTGACAATACAGCTTAAAAGATATGCACACAAAAACGCAAATAAGCAAATGCGCCTGTAGTGACGACCTTTAAGAAGGGAATAGCAACTCCTAAATTTTGCATTTACTATTATATTCTTTACTGTTCTCGGGTTGAACTAATCTGTCAACAGAATCTTCAATCTCATTAACAGTATTTGTTGTTCTTACTCGTTAATTTTGTTTTTGGCGTTATTGTCATTGTCCTTTGACACTGCTGCGTGCTGTACTCTGCATTATTATTAATTTGAAACTTTGGGAAAGTTTCAACCCGCACACAACTAATTGAATTTGTCCGATGACATGGGCGTAGCGAGGGTAAGGCAGGGGGAAAAGAATAATAATTTTTTTAGTAAAAAAGTAAGAAATTGCAAACAGTTTTTCTTATAATTAAAAAATGATCTTAAAAGAAGTATAAAATTTAAAGCAGAAGCAGCTCACGCATTCATTACCAACCTGCTTGTTGATATCTGGTCACATGAAATTACTAGAACAAAATCGAAAGGTTTTGTCTTCGATGATTTCGGTTAAAGTTTTCTGTGGATCTCACGACGTGCTGGTTCGTGGAAAAGATCAATCCTCCAATCGTCCAGTTGATTAAATACTTCTTCGCGCAAATATAAATATCAACTTACCAACCATCCAGCAACATTACCTTTTGAATATGGTAATGTCGTGCTGTTCATACCAAGTCCCGACTTATTAAAATCATCATTACAACAGCATGTTTACGCCTTTGAAGTGTGCACAAAAAATTGCTGCAAGAGGAAAAAAAAAGCTAAAATTTTAAACTGCTAATACTGATACTGATTTCCGGTTTTTTTAAAATCACGCCTAATTTAATATTGTTTCGACTTAATTTTTTTTCTTAATAAAGCTAATATATATATAAAAAACAATTTATTTATCAGCAACATGAAACAATAATTGACCGGAACCCCTGAATAAAACTCCTCCTACGCCTATGTCGGACGACCAAAATTCAATTATAAATGATAACTTTATGTTTTGCCTTACTTGATACAAGCAGTCTATATTGCTCATTCCAAAAGAGCCTTAAGGAGAGTTTAAGGGATAGAATTCACAAAAGTGGAAATGATTTGAATTTACTTAATTTTAAACTTAACGATGTAATGACATAAATAACCAAGCTTTAACTCTCTTCTCTATAATACACTTATTTAATGTGATTATTTGTTGTCAAAGTTTTCATATTTGGTTATCCTTCGGATTAGAGGACTGCAGAAATTTCTGAGCCGGGTTTTAAAATTTTGTCAATTGTGCGAAACTATGTTTTAATTTTACCATCCTTATAGGAAGATTAGCAGGCCACGGATATTTTTTATCAATCTTCTTAAGACAACACATGTCAAACGAAATAAGAAAATATTTTTTGTTTTTGTTTTGTTTTTTAGGCTCATAAGTTTTTTTATTGCGCTGTGCTGGCTGCGCACAAAAAGAGAAGAGAAAAGAATTTTTTTTGCAGGAGAAGTTGTAGTATCTTTAATAGACATCAGAAAGGCTTTAAGCAAACACGTCTAGTAATCCGTCATTCAGGACGCACTGTGTCAGTAAAAAATTACATTAAAAGTCATGCATTATGGTCTTATATCAACACAATAAAGATTAAAAACAAGCGAGAATGAATTTGCAAGCTATTTGCTCAAAGTTGGTAACGACACGCTATATAATAATAGTACTGGATAATCAATTCGTGACCATTGTCTTTTAGTTCTTAAGGATAACTGATTGCTTTCAATTATAATGACATTCAAAACGACATTAACACCAACAAACGAAGAATGCTCTAAAATAAATTTATTAGAACTTGAACGGTTATACACTCCAGAAGTTGTTTATGAAAGCATTGATACAATCGTTATAGATGAAGTGGACGCACAGGTAAAATTTCCAACGAAATTTTCTTACAGCATTGAAGTAAATGGTCTTCCCCGACAAAACATGATGCTGAAAAAGAATTCAATTGTCATTCTAAATTAAACTAAATTAAACTAAACTGCAGATCATAAAACTCTAAAACAATACTCTCGTCTGCAATGTTTTAACCGGTGCCAGCTTTGATGAGCGAATTATTATACCGAAAATGAAACTCAGCCCATAGGAAACATACTTTCCATTCAAAATCCAACGATTTAAATTTCCGGTCTCTTAGTTATTTTCCATGATTATTAATAAGAATCATGGCACTAATTCGACCCTTCTTTTTGCTGGAGTTAAAATTTTTTAGCAGAAATGTGTCAGAAAATGGCCAGAAAAAAATCGCCTCACAGGAACAATACCGTTACTACTACTCTCTTACTTTGTTTTACTATTGCTATTCATTTTACATGTGAAATATGAGTTGGAAATACGTCTATATTTTATTCTACTAACGCTATAATAATTAACTGTGCTTTCATCATTCCTATTATAACACGTCTTAAATAACCTAAAAAAATTATTTCCTTATTAATGAAAGCAGGCCTGGAATTATGGTCTTTTAACCCTCTAATGCATAATATTTTGTTCTTAATGATTATTTTTTTTGTAGACTTATTTTGGGTCGAAATGAAAGAATTTCTCATCCGATTTGAAATCGGTGCTGTAGTTTCTGAGATAACGGTCGAAATATCAAACCCGCCAAAAGGCGGACCCATGCATTCCAATGAAAAATTTTAGCACTTGCACATTAGTTTGTTTAAAATATAAAATCATTTTTTATTGAATCTGAGTCAAAGAAAGTTTAACTATGGTTGTGAAATAAAAGAAAACATTTTTTTTTGGAGAATTACAATGATTAGGCTTACATTTCGAATGCCTGAGTTTCAGATTTGCCACCAGGCATTTTACACTCTTTTTTTTCCAGATCGGTCTAAAAACTCACACCAAAGACCGATCTAGTCATAACGAATATCACTCGCTGGGAAATAGCTTCACTGCGAATTTGATAGAGCTGCAACTGGAGAAACTGAATGAGATTGTGGTCGACCTCGGCCACGCGGTTGAGTACAACCAATCATGTAGAGAGTTTCAGCCACTTCTATGCGAAAGTTAGGCAATTGGCATTTTGTGACTCCATTATTTAATCGGTAGTACAAATATTATACATAACATATGAAATCTGCTTGCAGTTAATAAAAGAAAAAGTTTGGCCGGAATGCATGGCTCCGCCTTTTGGCAGGCTTCCCTTTCCATGCACTTTTAGTAACTTTTTTTATTATTTTCGTTTATATTTTTTTTTTTAAAGAAAGAGAATAAAAATTACTACTTACCAGTATTTTTTTAACTAACAATGATCAAAATTTGTACACTTTTTCTACAATTGAAAATCACTAATTTATAAAATACTATTTTACGTCCGAATTCCTTCAAAATTGCATTTGGGGTGACGAAGCTATAAAACAAAACGTGCTAGAGCCAAGCGGTGAAAAAAACTTAAACGCAAGCTTTTTTGACTGTTTGAACAAAGCGCGGTTAAAATTGAAAGCTTTCTTTTGGAGTTATGGCCGGTTTATACCAGCCCGCCAAAAAGCGGGCGTATGCATTTGCGGGTTAAGCTACTCTTGCAGTAGAATCGAACTCGATATATCAAGTATAGAATTTTATTCAATCATATATCGACGTGATTGAAGTTGACTGTATTTCTGACGTTATTTAATTCGCTAAAAAAGAATACTAGGTAGACATATTTCATTTAACGTTTTCACGCCACGTGGGCTTACTTTTTATTATTATTTCTCAAAAAATCTGACATTACGAAATTAAAATATGGTTTTTCCATTACTGCTCCTAGAATTTTTAAACTCTGTGGACAAACATATCTTACACAAAATATTGGGATACAAATATTGATGCACTTTAAACAGTTCGTCTTTCATCGTTCCTAAAAATCTTGCAGTTCTCGTTCATACATTTTTTAAAGATTCTGTTTAATATTTTTTAGCTTCCCGATATCCCAGTGAGCTGATCACACATAATATGATCTGTGATTAAACCATTTAAAGGGCTTATTTATAGGTTCATTTTTATATCCATATTCATATCCATATCCATATCCATATCCATATCCATATCCATATCCATATCCACATCCATATCCATATCCATATCCATATCCATATCCATATCCATATCCATATCCATATCCAAATCCACATCCATATCCATATCCATATCCATATCCATATCCATATCCATATCCATATCCATATCCATATGCATATCCATATCCATATCCATATCCATATCCATATCCATATCCATATCCATATCCATATCCACATCCATATCCATATCCATATCCATATCCACATCCATATCCATATCCATATCCATATCCATATCCACATCCATATCCATATCCATATCCATATCCATATCCATATCCACATCCACATCCATATCCATATCCATATCCATATCCATATCCATATCCATATCCATATCCATATCCATATCCATATCCATATCCATATCCATATCCATATCCATATCCATATCCATATCCATATCCATATCCATATCCATATCCATATCCATATCCATATCCATATCCATATCCATATCCATATCCATATCCATATCCATATCCATATCCATATCCATATCCATATCCATATCCATATCCATATCCATATCCATATCCATATCCATATCTATATCTATATCCATATCCATATCCATATCCATATCCATATCCATATCCATATCCATATCCATATCCATATCCATATCCATATCCATATCCATATCCATATCCATATCCATATCCATATCCATATCCATATCCATATCCATATCCATATCCATATCCATATCCATATCCATATCCATATCCATATCCATATCCATATCCATATCCATATCCATATCCATATCCATATCCATATCCATATCCATATCCATATCCATATCCATATCCATATCCATATCCATATCCATATCCATATCCATATCCATATCCATATCCATATCCATATCCATATCCATATCCATATCCATATCCATATCCATATCCATATCCATATCCATATCCATATCCATATCCATATCCATATCCATATCCATATCCATATCCATATCCATATCCATATCCATATCCATATCCATATCCATATCCATATCCATATCCATATCCATATCCATATCCATATCCATATCCATATCCATATCCATATCCATATCCATATCCATATCCATATCCATATCCATATCCATATCCATATCCATATCCATATCCATATCCATATCCATATCCATATCCATATCCATATCCATATCCATATCCATATCCATATCCATATCCATATCCATATCCATATCCATATCCATATCCATATCCATATCCATATCCATATCCATATCCATATCCATATCCATATCCATATCCATATCCATATCCATATCCATATCCATATCCATATCCATATCCATATCCATATCCATATCCATATCCATATCCATATCCATATCCATATCCATATCCATATCCATATCCATATCCATATCCATATCCATATCCATATCCATATCCATATCCATATCCATATCCATATCCATATCCATATCCATATCCATATCCATATCCATATCCATATCCATATCCATATCCATATCCATATCCATATCCATATCCATATCCATATCCATATCCATATCCATATCCATATCCATATCCATATCCATATCCATATCCATATCCATATCCATATCCATATCCATATCCATATCCATATCCATATCCATATCCATATCCATATCCATATCCATATCCATATCCATATCCATATCCATATCCATATCCATATCCATATCCATATCCATATCCATATCCATATCCATATCCATATCCATATCCATATCCATATCCATATCCATATCCATATCCATATCCATATCCATATCCATATCCATATCCATATCCATATCCATATCCATATCCATATCCATATCCATATCCATATCCATATCCATATCCATATCCATATCCATATCCATATCCATATCCATATCCATATCCATATCCATATCCATATCCATATCCATATCCATATCCATATCCATATCCATATCCATATCCATATCCATATCCATATCCATATCCATATCCATATCCATATCCATATCCATATCCATATCCATATCCATATCCATATCCATATCCATATCCATATCCATATCCATATCCATATCCATATCCATATCCATATCCATATCCATATCCATATCCATATCCATATCCATATCCATATCCATATCCATATCCATATCCATATCCATATCCATATCCATATCCATATCCATATCCATATCCATATCCATATCCATATCCATATCCATATCCATATCCATATCCATATCCATATCCATATCCATATCCATATCCATATCCATATCCATATCCATATCCATATCCATATCCATATCCATATCCATATCCATATCCATATCCATATCCATATCCATATCCATATCCATATCCATATCCATATCCATATCCATATCCATATCCATATCCATATCCATATCCATATCCATATCCATATCCATATCCATATCCATATCCATATCCATATCCATATCCATATCCATATCCATATCCATATCCATATCCATATCCATATCCATATCCATATCCATATCCATATCCATATCCATATCCATATCCATATCCATATCCATATCCATATCCATATCCATATCCATATCCATATCCATATCCATATCCATATCCATATCCATATCCATATCCATATCCATATCCATATCCATATCCATATCCATATCCATATCCATATCCATATCCATATCCATATCCATATCCATATCCATATCCATATCCATATCCATATCCATATCCATATCCATATCCATATCCATATCCATATCCATATCCATATCCATATCCATATCCATATCCATATCCATATCCATATCCATATCCATATCCATATCCATATCCATATCCATATCCATATCCATATCCATATCCATATCCATATCCATATCCATATCCATATCCATATCCATATCCATATCCATATCCATATCCATATCCATATCCATATCCATATCCATATCCATATCCATATCCATATCCATTTTTATTTATTTATTTATTTATTTATTTATTTATTTATTTCAGTCTACGGATTTTTTACAATCTTAGAGACTATAAGGATATTTGATCTTAAAACTAATTAAAAATAGTGAACAGTATTAGTCTAAATTGGTGCTCAGACACATTAAATTTTAACATATTAGAAAGACTGTTGCACATGTGCATGCATCTAGCTATTGGTTCATTATTAGCATAATTGGTCCTATGGAGATTTTCTTCAAACATACGAATGCGCCTCAAATCCCTTGGTGCATTATAAATTTGAAAAAGATTGGACAGTTCAATGCAGTTAATTTTACCAGAAAATATGTTATACACAAATAAAAGAGAAGAAACCGATCTTCTGTATTTAAGGGATTGCAATCCAAGGAATTTACGTCGAGCCTCATATGTGGGAAGACCATCAGGCCAGTAAAGCTTTTTAAGTGAATATTTACTCATTAGTTTTTGAACTCTCTCTATTCGGTTTGATTCAATAATAAAACACGGGTTCCAAACAATCGAACATTATTCTATTATACTTCGAACCAAAGAAACATATACTGATTTTATAGTTAACGGATCTTTAAAAATTTTAGTATGCCTTTTGATAAATTCAAACATTGAATATGACTTAGATATAATATAATCATAATGGCTTTTACAATTTAGCTGAGTATCAAAAATAACCCCCAAATCCTTTATCTCAACTTTGCGCTCCAAAATACAATTAATAATTGAACAATACGCTATTAGTACATTTAGTATAAGAAACTATACAACATTTTTTTAAATTCAAGAACAATTTATTTGACAGACACCAACTATGCAATGCGGAGAGATCACTTTGGTGACATATGCAGTCAGACTCGTTCGAAATTTTAAGAAATAGTTTGACATCATCAGCGTACAAGAGACATCTAGCAAAATTTAAGTGTTTTGGTAAATCATTAATAAAAATCAAAAAAAGAAGAGGACCGCAATGGCTACCTTGTGGAACTCCTGACAAAGCATCAATTGCAACGTCCGCAATAGTTGACCCAATTTTTACATAAAGCTTTCTATCTTTCAGATAACTTTTAAAAAAAGCAATTAAAGCATCCGACAAACCGAACTTTTTTAATTTGCTTAGAAGAATAAAGTGATCGACTTTATCAAATGCCTTAGAAAAGTCAGTGTAGATGATATTTATCTGACTACCGTTCTCCATTGCATTAATAATGTTTTTCGAAATAAGCAGTAAATTTGAACATGTTGATCTCCCAAGAAAAAACACATGTTGAAATTCTGAGATGGCAAACTTCACATGCTCGAATAATTTGATTTTTAATATATGATCAAACAATTTGGCTATTGTGCATTGTTTCACAATGGCCCTGTAATTATTTACATCACAACGATTACCAGTTTTAAAAATCGGAACGACCAAGCAAATTTTCCATAAATCTAAAAAAAATGCCTTTTTTTCAATACATAGATTAAAAATGAAAGCTAAAGGAACAGCAATATTTTCTGCACAAAGTTTAAAAAACATTGGCGGGAAATCCCCATGTTCAAATGTAAAGCTAGGTTTAAGATGATTAATTGCTAAAACTACGTCTTCTACACTTATATAAAAGACATCCAAAAAATCAATATTTAGGTCTTCAAAATTGAGATAATTTAGATTTGTTGATGATCTATAATTCTCATACACATTTTGGAAATATTTAGAGAAAAGAAAGGCTGAATCTAAAGCATTATTAGATTTTAAACCATCAAATTCCATACTGGTTGGATACCCACTGGTTTTTTTCTTAGAACTTAAGTACTCTCAAAAATTATTTGGATTTGATTTTAAATTACTTTCTACATTTAAAACATACGTTTTAAAAAGGAAATTATGAAGGCAATCAAATTCATTCCTTAATCGAGTAAAATGTAATTGATCTGTTAAGCAATAAGTGTTTTTGAATTTTTTAGCAGCTTTGTTTTTAAGATTTTTTAACTTTGCTAATCTCGAGTTAAACCAAGGTGGTTCATTTCTTACGTATTTACTTTTTTTAGGAACAAACAGAGAAGAGCCAAACAAAAGTTTAGAGCAAAAACTTTGATATGCGAGAGACGGACTATCTATATAATATAAAAATGCCCAATCAACAGAGCTTAAGTATTCATTAATAGCTGTAAAGTTACCTTTTGCAAAATTTAATTGGATTAAAGAGTCATTATAAGTTGAATCAAACTTGTAAAACCCGAGTTCAATAAATAATGCATTATGATGAATGCTGTTATTAACTATGGGTGCCAGGTTTTCTTTGCAAACCCATATCCATATCCATAAAAGCTGCTCTTGAAAGAAACGGAAAAAACTGAGCAAGATAATTTTCGCGAATGAAGTTGAAAAACCTTCAACTTCAGAAAATTTCAACCTAAATGAAAAATATTTTTTTTATTTTTAAAACGAAAATTGTATTTTTGATGATAATTTGTGTTTTTAAATTACAAACTAAGAGGCTATACTCTATCCCTACGAAGATATATGTTGAGTGATAAGTTTTTCCAAAAACTGCTCCCTTATAATGTTATAACTTATTCTAAATATATGAACTCTTTTTAAAAATTTTAAGCTTTTAGTTTTTAAAGGCTCTGCTTTTCAAAAATTAAAATTTTGTTCATGAAATATTTAATAATTATGTAGTTATTTAACATGTACCTATATAAAATATATGTTTTTATATATAAATGAATGCATATAAAAATACAAAATTTTTGGTTTTCGCATTCTCTTTTTCTTTTCCTTTAATTCTTTTTATTCTAATTTAGGTCCCAGGAAATTATATCCATATCCATATCCAAACATATGCACATCTATTTTTATAGATATAATCTTTGTATCTTCTTTAAAAGTCTGTCATAAGAATTTTTACTTAAGAAAATAACCAATAGCTTACGCTTTACATTAAGATTTCAAACATGAGATCAGAGCACTAAATCACGCCTTCACTTTCTCCGCAAATAAAAATAGATTAAATTTCTGTGGCCTTATTTGTCAGCAATGAACCCATATCTAGCCATAAGTTTCCATACAATAGAATCTGCTCACGCAACATAGCACAAAGATATGCGACGATATTATTATTGATAAAGCAACAGATACAGAGTACATAACAACATTCCGACGACCGGTAGCAAATGTCAAACGCTCAATTAGTCAATCAACGCTTCTATTTGTGCTGTTTACAACTTTGGCAACAATGAAACTGTTAGTTTATTAGCATATGCTTACACACCCACTCAAACTCTCATACGCACATGCACGTTACGAGCTAATCATTCTGTCCGTCTGTCTGTCGGTTTATTTGTATTTTATTGGCTTATTTGGCCAAACTATTGATTGTATGTTTTCATTAATATAAAGTTATGTGCTGTTTAATAAAGAATAATCTGCAAAAATTGTCGCTATCTTTTGTACTAATGAATCTACAAATGTTTCGGCTGAATCTGCGTATTTTTCAGATCAGCTGACAACTTATTTAATGCAGCTACATGAAACTTGCTCATACATATCGCACTCTAACTAGAAAAAGGGCACAATTCAAAATTTGCAGAAGAAGCGAAAAATATTTTGTTTTTCAGAGGCACATACATACCATTCATACATAGAACACATGCATAAATAAAAAACTTATATACTTATTTTTAATTAAAGAAAAAAATAATGTGTAATAATGTAATAATACTACAATTTGTTGTACATGGAAATTTACAAATTTTGAGTTGTGCCTTAATTAAAGTTGGGGTAAGATATATTGGTTTATAAACAACCATGTATGTATGAATGAATGCATGCAACGCCGCTTTACTGTTTCCCTGCATAATGCGTCTTGGCTGCGTGCGTGTTCTAATCAGCTGCGCCTCGAATTAAAGCCTACTTCACGCTTTCATTCTTATCTATAGGGCGTGTGTGCTTAGCTTTAGCTTAGTTAAACAAAAAACTCACCATCACATATTTGTTGAAGCTTGAATTAGTATTTGCAATATTTTTGTGTTTTTGTTTTCTATTGCCTACTACTTGCTCACAAATCGTGCTAGTTGCGGTTTGTTGATGTATTGAAAATCCATTTATTATTTATCCATTAAATGTCAGCTGATTTCAATAAACGACTCATAGTTGAATGCTTTGAAATTATTTTAAACACCCGCTACTGCTACATTTGAAGCGTGTTACGAATAGTTTAATTATTGTGCTTAGTGCAGCCAGTGTGTAGTGTTAACAGGGTGTGTGCAAGAAACAATTAAGCATCTGAATATTAATTATTACAAAAAATATTGATGACAAAATAAATAACTTGTAAGAAACTATCTCCGAGATGAACGAAATTAAAATATCCTCTTGACAATGTTATATCTATGGCCGAGTGTAATAGAAAATATGTCGATTTTATTATTTTGATAACGCCACTTTGTATGGAGGCGTAGGTAAACTTTAAGAATAATGTTCTATTTTGTAAAAAACTTTGTTCGTAAATATTATAAAGGTTTCTTGTTATAAAATTAAAAAGATGAACAATTTTCTGGATTGACAAATTAAGACTTCTATGAAAATAGCCCAAAATCTTCAACCCAAGTCTTTGTGGCGAATTCAAGGTCCAACCAAAATAGACAAGATGAAAAATCGATGTTTATGGATTTAACTAGTGCTTGACCGATTATGCGGCATCGGTTCAAAATTATATAATCGGAATCAGTTTTATATCGGCATCGGTTGAAATTCAAGAATCGGCATCGGTTTTGCATCGGAATTGGTTGAAAAAAAAACCAAATCGGTATTGCGATTTTTTGCACGACTAAAAAAGTTATATGTAATAAAAAATACAAGAAAAACATTACGTGTTAGTCTTAATTTTTTGTACCCAACTTCCAAATTTTTACGGTTGCGAATCCAAATACGTAAGTGCGTTTAAACTAATGCATTCCACTGTATGTGGTATTAATTTTATTACCTTAAATACTTTGAGAGAACAATTTAAATGCTTGAAAAAAGGGTTTTTGTTACATTTCTTTTATTTTATGTAGTTATGTAGTTTACATATAATGCAAAAATTGAAAGATTTTTGTACTATTTCATACTAAGCAAAAATTGCGCTAGAATTGAACTATGTAGTTTATTTTTCCAATTGACTCCAAAATAACTGCTGGGTTGTTTTTGGAATTATATTTGAGCTTAGTGCCAAACTCCAACTGGTGTTGTTGAATATTTGTTCTATGCACTCAGGGAAAAATACTCTTACCTGATCTAGGTATTTTTGCCTGACGTATTTAGTTGGGGCAATCATATCGTATTAACCTTTTATAGGTTAATTTTTAAATTTATAGTTTTAAGCGATATTGCGATTCTGAAAAACTCCATCGCTTGTTTTCATGCTAAAAATTTAGAGACTGAGACAGAGCTAAATTGCTAAATTTTGAGCAATTGATGTGATTCTTAACTTTTTTAAGCGATTTCCGGAAACTCTTATTTTTTTTAGCTATAATTTTGGAGTCCAATATTTTGTTGCTGCTAAGTTTAAAATTAAAATATTTTTCAACCAAAATCGTAGTATTTTATATATGTATTAAGGTGATCCTTACTTTTTAAATCGTAAACAATGAAGGTTTTTAAATGTAATATTATGAAAAAAATATAATGTTTATTCAAAAATGCTTTTCTGTACATTTTTAAGTAAGTATCAAATATTAAGAAAAAGTAAGTTTTGCCACTTTTGGTTACTTCTGGCGTCACAAGAAGGCGTCTTCTAAAAATTAATTTTTAAATCATCCATGATTGTCCGGAAATTCTGAAAATGATAAAGCAACATTTCAAAATGGGATCACTTAAACCTAAAAAATTACAATTTTTTTGATTATTTTTTAATATATTCTTTTTTGGTAAAATTGCGTCTGTGAAAAAAGGCTCAAAGTGCATGTTTTTATAATAATATTCAGAATAATATTCACTTTGGTTTTTTAAAATCCATCAAGTAGATCTCGATATTTTTTATGGATGAGTTACAAAAACATGGTTTAAAGTTATTTACAACTTTTAAAAACGACATAAAGTTTATTGAAAGAGCAAGAATTAGTTTTTGTGCTCTATAATAAGTATAAATATCATAAATATACATATACAGAGTATACAAAAGCAAACTAGAGACAGATGTTACTGGGCGCTCGAAAACTCATTTTTTTCATACTCGTATACCAATACAAATTTGTGTATAACATTTTTTTCAAGACCGAATTGTGCAAAACGGTTTAAGGAGAATATTTCTATGACGTTAGAGAACATTTTTATAGAAAAAAACTCAATTGCTTTCGAATTTAGAAAGTAAAGTTCACCTTAAGAAAAATTAATGCTTTGTCTGTTTTGAATGTTTTCAAAGATAAGTATACCAATTTAAAGCACTTTTTTCGAAAACTTGCTGCTTGTATTAATCAGTTGTAATAATATTAGGGGTATTCATGATTCAGAGCAGTTGCTTGTGCAGTTGTGCAGTTAGATTTTCGTAAACACACAACTATCACTTTTTCCAAGTTGTCAAATTTTTCAATTCAAACAAGTGCACAACTTCTCAAGTTCTCAAGTTTTCGGCTACAGTAGAAAAGCAGTTGTGCAGATTTTTGACGCACGTGTTTTTGTAAAGTGCACATGGAAGGTGAAAAATTGCTTTTTAAAATTAAGTCTGATCGCTTTCAATTTAAAAGGTTAATTTTTGTTTTATCGTTTTCATTTTTAAAACAAAAATGCATTTTTTATTTAAAGACTAAGCAGATACAGGAAAAATAATAACGATATTTGTTTTTTCCGTAAACATTGCGTTGCATCGTTTAATGTGCACTAAACGTGTGTATATTTATTGCATTAAAATTAAAAAAGGAAATATGGAATAATGTGATCAGCACACATTTCTTAATGAATGGCTGGCTTTGGTTGATGAAGCAGCATATTTCAGTCTACATCTCAGTTCATCACCTAAATCTCCATCCATGCTCATCCCAAGCAGTGGATGACAAGGAGGTTGAAGAAAAACTCGTGAAACTCCTAAAGGTATTTAATTTGGAGTGCATAATGGAGTACTTGAAAAGTAAGCTATTCGCAAATAGTCAAATTTAGATTCTGATCTGCCTGATAAACTATTACTTTTTATATTTAATAACTGAATAAGTAATAAGCAAAACAAATATAAATTCAAATATTTTGTCTGATTTCAATGTGTGTTGCACGGGAACAGCTAAAAAAAGGTAAGAAAGAACAATTTTAAATCAAAATTACACGTTTTTGACATAGACATAAAACATTTTTAAAATAAAATGGTAGGTAGATAGGTTGCCTGACCTACAAAATGGTTCTACTTGATAAAAAATACAGTGCAAAAAAGTTCCAGCCCATTCCCAAAACATGCTCAGGTTCCACAATAATGATAAAAAAGACATATGAAGTGAAAAATTTATTAAAACCAATGTTTTTTTACAATTTTGTGGCAGTGAACTGTATTATTTACTAAAAAGATTGAATACAAAAAGTTGTGCTTACTTCATTCATGATCTTCAGATTCTTCAGGTTCCCTAGTGGCCCAAAATAATGGCTCTTTGTATTAAACTTGGGGAGTTGTTTTCTAGACTTAATACGCCTACGAATAAATCCTTATCTGGCCTCTACACGGGGTCGCCAATGACGCCTCTGTCACCAGTTTCACATGTCTCTCAACTGACTGATAATGGAATGAAATGCATCCCAACCCCTTCAAATTTTAAAAATTTTTTAAGCAGTTTGTGATCACTTCCTCAGTAAGTTTTGGTTAGCAGGTGGGTCCAATGGATCCTTCCAGCTAATCAACTCAAAATTCAAAATTCAAACTAAGCGCGTCGGAAGATAATTTCATCTGGGGGGGCAGTACAAATGGTGGTGCAAAAAAAAATTCACCAAAATTTCTTCAAAGAAACATGAATGTGAATAAACAAATTTTTTATTTTAGTTTAAAATAAAAAAAAAATATAAAAATATATAAAAAATATTAAAATTTCATTACTTTTAAAAGTTCTTCCAATTTTAATATTCGAGATCATTCTTTAAAGGATCTTTCATATGGTAATATGAAAATATAAGAAATAATGGTTGCTTTTATAAAGCAAGACTAGGTATATCTTTACATGGTTTAAATGCAATAAGGTACAAAAAATTATATCAATTTAAATTATTCCAAAATGTTTCTTTCTGTCCTTGCGAGAAACAAACTCTTTCACCACCTCCATCGAATTCAATTCTTCGGTTTTATCTTTGTAAATGTGTATAAGTGCCGCATGAGTGAGTCGTTTCTGTGTCATAGTTGCTCGAAGATACATTTTTAGTCGTCTTAGTGCACTAAAAAACGCTCAGATGAAGCTGCTGATGCAGGCACAGTCAAAAGCAAAGCAATAAGTTTTTCAACTTCATTTAATAGTTTTTTTACAGGATCCGAACTTTTCGCAAATTGAGATACAATGCCACTACAATTTCAAGGTGTTTGGCCAGGCAATTGCTTCAGCAATTTCATCTACAAAAAAGTCATCTGCATAAAGATCTATTTTTGTTTTTAGATTTTGTTCAGAAGGCACTTTTCCGTTGAAGGCTTCGATTACAATATTTTCCAACGATTCCAGAGTGTCAAGATATGTTTAAATGTACAATAAGATTAACAAAGTGCCAGTTTACACTAGCTTCACTCAAACGACTCACCGAACGTTAAATCAAAGTGAGTCGGTTGAGTGAAGCTGGTGTAAACCTGCAAAAATAAAAAAAAAGTAAAATATCAACCTGTTTGATCGAATCTAGCCGTTATCTCATTTGAGGGAAGATCTAAAATTTCGAAATAATCTTTTCGTAGCCGATCATATATGGCAATTGTACTGAAGGAACCGGATTTGATGTTTCTTCAAAGCGTCGAGGTGGATTTTCATCACCTAATTCACAGTAGGGGCTTTCGCATGGTCCAAAACATTGGACCAACATGGCAGATTGTACAACATGTAGTACCATGCGTAAGCTAAAACGATAGTCGAAATTTTTGGTTTTTTCCTGCCGATTGTACAATATTGTACAATTATGTAAAATTACTGCTCAATTGTTAGGGCATCTAAAAGTTGCTTAGCTATTAGCCGGATGTGTTCTGCTTGAGAGCTTGCAATTAATGATGTTACTTTAAAAGTTGGATCGTTCGAACGCTCAATCAAATAGTCATATTAGTTTTCCATCTAACTTATCGTACAACATGTCGTCCAATATGGAAAGCCCCTAAGAACATGTCAAATTTTTCTTACCAGAGTTGCAAAATTAACAAGCATTAAGCTACATACTTAAGGGTGCTTTTAAACTGAAGTGGCGGGTTCGCAGTAGAAACTCTACATTTTGTTCTATCTTTTTGCAAACACAGAGAAAGAAAATGGTTATCCGCAAGCATGCTTATGAAGAAGAGAGAAAGAAGAGGAAAAATATAATACAAAAATATTATCGTTGTAAAAAAAAAATGATATTTTGAATAACTTTTGAAGTTTTCCTTTTAAATTGTTTATATAGCTAAAAAAGTGGGGGGCAACTGCCCCCCTTGCCCCCCGCTTCCGACGCCAATGATTCAAACTCGGAAGCTCAAATTTGCGTATTTCCTCTTTCTGAAAAGGAACAGTTTTGTGTGCCCGCTCATCTTCAAGCATTGCCAATAGAATGTTTTCAGAGTGAGCAAAATAAAAATTCCTCTGAATAACTTGGTGAACGATTGTCTTAAATTCTTCATTCAAGAATTAACTTTTTGATAGAATGTTTTCAGAGTGAGCAAAATAACAATTCCTCTGAATAACTTGTGACGATTGTCTTAAATTCTTCATTCAAGAATGAACTTTTCTTTGATCATTCCGTGAAGATGATGTGCACCGTGAGTTACTATTGGTATTTTTTTTTTTTATTTTGAACCAGCAGGGTGCATAAACTTTCATAATATATTCAGCTAAAAGTCTTAGGCCATTTTCAGGCTCAGTGGTTGCTTAATATAGTCGCAGAATTATGTTGGCTGTAGTAAGCCACCTGGAGTGAGCCATTTATGCTGGACTCTTCTTTGCCAAGTTAAGATGACAAAAACCTGATGATACCGCCATACATATATCATAAAGATATTTTTGATCTGTACTGAGATCTTTTTTGACCTATTTTTATGAAAAGTTTTAAAATGTCATATATTTGTGCTACAGCACAGTATAGAGGTATTTTTTTTTATTAGAACGTTTAATAATAAGTATATTAATTTAAAGTGTAAATTATTTTAAAAAATCATCCGCGATGCCACGCATTGCTTGATCGTTTTCTTTTCATGCGTTTGTCTTGCGAGAGTTTCAATAAGTTTTTTTATAAGTTCATATCAATAATTTTTACATTTATACACATGGTTAGAAATGTTGGAATAAATTTTAATACTTTGTGGCTTACATATATGACCACACCAAAATTCTATTAAAATGTAATACTAGCCAAATATTAAAAATGATTTTTAATAAAAATATTGTCAGAACCAATTTTTAAATAAATTGTTAGGCCAGAGTTAATTTTTAATTTGTCTATTTATTGAGAATCTTTCAAGTTAATTTTAGTTCAACCGTTTCTATTCAAACTACGTGATCGACTCGTTATATATTGGAAAAAACTAAACAAAAGAAGAATTTGATAACTTGACATTTATCCTGGCGTTGCCAGACTATTAAAATAATGTTTACAAAATATAAAGTAATGAAAGTATACGACATATGAGTGACAAAAGTATATGACATATGAGTGACAATATGTATTGAAACTTAATGCTATGTTCGTATTAATTTTTAATACAGATTTTGTATTAAAAATTAATTATAATATTAACCATAGTATCACATTACTTCCAAAGGGTACAAGATTTCTTTGTAATATTTGAATTGTATTAAAATTTAATACAAAATTGTATTGAAATATAATACAGCATGTCTTTAAAATTAAATACAGTATTCACCATAGTATCGAATTATTTCTAGGGGTATAAAATATCGTTGTAATATTTTAAATGTATTTAAATACAAAACAAAACAAATTGAAAAATTTTGTAATCGATTGAGAAGTATTAAATTTAATACTCTGTAATAAAAAAATCTCTGTAATACTTTGCTTGTATTAAAATTTATTCCAAGATTTCTAACCGTGCACTTATCATGCTAGTAAGTAATAAAATTGTCAATTAAAATATTCACTTGATATGTGGAATCTCAAGATAACAATATTTTGGGTCAAAATTTGGTGATTATTTGTTTTCAAGCATATATCACAATTTAAAGACTCAGGAAGTTTGAATTTAAAAAAAATTGTTCGCTCCACTCTAATGTTCATATAAAAAATGTGCATTTTTAAATCAAAAATTGTCAACTCCATATAAAATTTTCTTTTTTCAGATTGAAAATAAATTTACATTAAACTAACAATGACCCATTTTTTAAATACAAATAAGATCATTTTAAAAATGAAAATATCGTAGTTGATTCAAAACTTTTAAACTTTACTGTAAATTTACTGTTAATTTTTGATTTAAAGAAGGGATGTTTGATTTCCTCAAATGCACTAACAAATTCACTGAATCGTGAATACCCCTACTATTATCATATAATATGCTTTTCAAAAAGGTTACATCTCTTAAAACTTTATAAAAATTTATTAAATGAATTGGTAGCTTACACAAAAGCTTTGATTGTTGTGGCACATTCTTAGTTTGGAATTTCCTAAAATTAGGAGGAATTATTTATTACAAAAATCAAATACAAACTACGCCTTCATCCTATACGAAGTGTCTTCATAAATTGACTTGAAATTATACATATTTATAAAATGTACTCTGAGTCCGAAATTTTGAAGACTTAGATGAAAACTAATACTGTGGTGGTATTTTAACCCTTAAATGCATGATTTTTTATTTTTGATTAAAAAAAATTTTAATCATCTACAAAATTAATGTAAGTGAAGGAAAAAATAATATTATAACCTCCAAATTCGTATTTTCTTTTTATTTTGGAAAAAACATACTGATGTATATCTACATCATCATGCACAATCATTCCTTGAGTTCTTATAATAACCTGTCAATACCCTGCAGTGTAAGACTAGTCAGCATTAAAACATGAGTAGTATTTATACTAGTCAAAACAAACTAGTTTATATTTTGTCACGATTTACTAGTTGCAAAAGTAGTTTAAACCCAACTAGTTTTTGTCAAGTCACATTAAACCAGTTGTAAAACTAGCCAAAATCAAACTATACTACATATTATCAAAATCAACCAGTTCCAAAACCAGTTGGAGCTGAGTGCCCCATTGGAACAAACTAATAATAAACAAATTAAAACATATAAAAACTAATTTAAAAACATGTAGTTGATAAACTATCTTGAATTATATTAATGCGACATATACTCTCATTTTTAAATGTTTATATTGCAACTTTGTAGTAGAATAGAACTTAGTATTTATATATACCATAAACATGGTATTTCATCAAATAGCTTTAACTTTAGCCTTTAGCTAATATTTTTTTGTAAAAATATATGTTCTTTGAACCTATGAACTATTGAAAAAATATGAACCTATGAACTAATTTTAATTCGATAATTACTATATTGGTTAAAAACTAGTCACAACCCAACTAGAATTTTACTTTACATAAAAAATGAGTTGTTAACTAGTTAAAACCTTATCTATAGTAAGACAATTGTCTTTTCCAATGACATCACCACGTAAAAAATACCAGTCGGTTCTATGAGAATAGGACATAAATCGAACTAGTTGTTGGATATTTCCAACTAGTTGTTGACTGGTATAAATCTAGTTGATTACACTGCAGGGTAGTAATAAATTGTTCAACAATGTTGATTGTATTTTAATCCAAGTTTTTATTTATGAAATATGAAATAATGTTCCAAAAATTTTTAAAATAAATTATGTGGTGTGGAATTTAAAAAAAAAACAATTATTTTTTGCATTTAAGCATAAAGGCATATTGCATTTTTGGCATGCCCACTGAGTTGCTCCCTTGCACTCCGGTATTTTGCATCGCAATCTGTTGGCAAATACAGGCCAGTGATCAACGCCGTCTTTTCTGACATCTTTTGGTGGCAAAGGGTGAGGTTCCCCTCTCGATTTTTTTGTTGTTTGTAAATTTGTTTCAAGCGAGTTATTACCAGGTCGACCTCTTTTGTTTCCGCTTAATTGTGGACCAATTTTGCAAAGGGTATCAGCCAATTCATTTCGAAACTGACCAAGATTTAGTAACTGCTTACTGGAGACACCCCTTGAAATAGCATTTTTTTTTCATAAGTTGCCAAGAGTTTATTACCGCAAGGTCGAATATGTGGTAAAATAAGCGAAGGTACCACTTTCGGCTCTTGACCCTTATGCGATAGCGACCTAAGTAGCTATCCATAAGGTCAACTCCACCCATATGCATATTATACACTTGGACAATTTTAGGATAAGGTATATTCACTTTTTGTTTTAGGCGCTTATCATACCGGCTTATACTGCCCACAGGTTGAGAACCAATATATGTCGACAATAAGGTAACCACTTTGTTGTCTTTCCACACAGTCGCTGTAAAATCAACCCCGTCATAATGAGCAGTTCTTTCTTCATACGTTCCTCTAGGAATCGCAGTTTTCATAAGATCCTTCTTATCCGGAAGCCGACAGTTTGGCAATCTGTTTTGACGTACGGTCCCAACGCAATGTATACCTTGTTTTGACAAATAATAGGCCAGCGGCAATGAAGTATAAAAATTATCAAAATATAATATGTGATTTTTCATCCGCGGTATCACTTTGGCTAACCGTACAACAACATTATTCGTGGGTCCTAGGTCTGGCTCATCTGGTACCCTTTTGTCTTCTTGGCCAGAATAAACTTCAAAACGGTATGCATATCCCGTAAGATTGCATAGCGCAAACAGTTTGTAGCCCCACTTATGGGGCTTGTTTGGCAAGTACTGTTTGAGAAAATGACCTCTTTTAGTTGAACACATCTGCTCGTCTAAAGAGAGACGCTGGTCAATTGGTATAGATGAAAATGTTTCATTTAGATGGTCTAAGACAGGTCTTATCTTGTGTAAGCGATCGTGATTTGGGTGATCTCTTGGAAGATGCTTTTCTTTGTTGTTAAAGTGCAACACACTCCTTATAGTTTCAAAACGGTTAACTGGCATTGCACTCTTTATTGGTTCATAACCATATTTTTCGTGCCAACAAGAGCGAACACTCGGGAAATGTTGAACTGACATAAAAAGCAAAATTCCTGTGAATTTTTTTAATTCGTCAACATTTGTTACAAAAGAAGTTGCAGGGTTGCTTTGAGTGGCATAAAGATTAGTTTCATCTACGATTTTTTGAAGGAAGTCTGGAGTAAAAAATTTTAGAAAACACCTGTATGGGGTTCTAACTCGGCTATATCTTCATCTAATGTTCCAGGTTCGTGAGTAATTGTAGAATCATCATAACATAAATGATTTTTTTTCCAAATAAGGCTGCGTTTGTCAAACAAATTCATGAAGTTGTCTTGGACTTCATTTTGTACAGATGGGCCATGTGAAGCATACTCAGTAGGAAGTGGATCAGTTTCTTCGCCAAGATCGTGGTCAGCGGTTTCTTGTTCACCTAAAGGGTCGGCTTCTTCCGCCAAATTTTCAAGAAGGTCCCTAGTGATCGCGTAAAATTGATCTTCGTCATCATTTTCATCTTCTAGCCCATCATCCGAAACGTTACCATCTTCTAAATCAGCTAGAATCTTTTCAATGTCTTTAGTTTTCAGCGATCGGGACATACTGTGATAATAAAAATGTCAATTCACAAGAAATTGTTAAAAAAGTAGAATATTAAGGCAAATTTAACAGTACATATTTATACAAACATAAAAATATAAACAAGAACTCTCTTTACTACAACAGAAAATATTATATACTATACTATACTATACTATACTATACTATATGATATACTGATGTATATCTACATCATATACAAAATACAGTTTTTCATGCACAAATTCATCAGCATTTAAAAACTTGAAGACAAAATGCATTTTACTTACCTTTTGCTATCCAAAAACAATTTTTTTACTATATTTTATGTTAATTTTAAATAAATAATCACACTTTTTAAGGCACAACAAAATGAAATTATAGACAAACTGAGTTGCTCCTGTTAAAATTGTCACAGACAATAAAAAAACTTATCGAGCTTTTGTTTGCAAAAGATAACGGAAAATCAGTGATGTCAATTTCATATGTAAAAAAGAAACAATGCAAACGTTGCCACATCAAGCGCTATGAAGGTTTTAATATGTGATGTAGATCTACATCACGATGCATTTAAGGGTTAAGTTGAACCAATAAAGAAAATCTTTAATAGCTTTTACTTAGCTTTCGCGAAATCACAACAAGAATATTTTATGTAAAATCACAAAGTACTCGTGTATGTTAACTTTAAAACTCGTATAATAAAAAAGTAAGATATTTAGGCAACTGAGGGTTCATTGGCTGAGAATACGTCAAAACTATATAACATTTTCATGTTTTATTTGGCACAGTAAAATTGACAACTAAAATTCAGCACATAGAAATTTTCTTCAACTCAGCATTTTCTTCCCAACCACGAGTGAAAAGTTTCCGAATGGCACACAGCCATAGATAAGAATAAATTCACGCAAAATAAGAACATAAATTGACATAATAATAGCTAAAACAACGCTTCCTGTGGCAAGAAGAATATTTTTAGCATGTTAGCGATAGAGATTAAGCTTTAGCTAGGCGATTTTCAGAATCCGGCTTCTGATCCACGTTACTTTCACTTGACGAATATGATTTACAGAAATCCATGTATAAAATAGCTGAAAAACATAGTGGCTTGTAGCGAAAAAATAACAACCTGTCAAATTCTATATGTCTTAAATGTCAGCTGTCAAATTCTGCTCTAGCAATGGTAAATGAGGAAAAATTAACTTGTCTTTGAGTTTTTAGTTTTATCTTTTTTTGTGGTTATTCGAGCTAAAAAATAAACACTCTAGTCCCCGCTAGGGGCAAAAGGGTTGTTTTTTTTTGTCCTCATTTTATTTCTCGTGATGTGATTGTTGAAAAATTCCAAAATTTGCTTTTAGGTGATTGAGGTAAAAAAAAATATAAGCCTAGGATTTGGTTAAATAAACCTGATTCAATTCGATTTAACCAAAAATGCTGGTTAAAATTCAGTTAACATAACCACATTTTTCAGTTTCATTAAACCACAAAACAGCAGGGTGCGAAAAAATTCGTTCGCAATTGATTAAAATACGATCTTATCGTTCGTTTTTTGCTGTGTGTGAGAATTTTTCAAACGAAAAATTTAAAAGCAGACGAACGTTCGCAATCGAAAAAGGAACGCTCTGCTTGCGTCGTTTTTTTTATCACTGATAAATTTGTAAGCTTTGTATTTTTTCGAACGAATTTTTCACACAACAACAAAAAGCAACAAACGTTCGTTTGGAATTGTTCATTCAAAATGAGCGTTTGAAGAAAAAATTCACAAACGTTCGTTTGTACGTAGAGTTATTAGACAAAATATAAGTTTGTTGTTGTATTTTTGTACACTTGCTGACATGAAAAGATGAAACCAAAATACAGATGTGGACTGCACATATGCATATGAGGAAAAATAATGTTTTAATAAGGTAAATAAACTTGATATGCCCAATCAAATGAAAAAAGATGGTTTGTTATGATTGTTGTTATATGATTAGATTGTATGATTACTTCTTGATGATCTTTATCATGAAGCATCGTCAAAATTATGTTGGTGCACACTCTCGTAATGCCTTTTGATATTCTCTAGTACACATTCCATGAGAGGTTTTTCGCATAAGAGACATTTGGAAATGTTACTTATTTTGTCATAGATGACCAGAGATTTTTTGTCTATTTTTGATACTCTACCCATCACTGAAAATCAGGAAGTGAAGAACGTTTTAATACGTAATATTGATTAATTGAAAGATTAAATGATCATCAAATTAAAAAATTGATAACTCGAAAACAAATCGATGCATCGATTTTTCTTTCGGCCATTCCTATTTTTATTAAAAGTACTTCATGAATCCATTGTCAAATCGCGGCACACCAGTTACCATATGCTCCCCGGTATAACTGATAAATTGGCAGTTTCGCGATCGGCACTTCATCATATAAAGGTTTCTTTCTTTGGATAATTTTCTTATCTTTGGATCTTAATCATTTCTTTGGAAACTTTCTTATTCAGCCCTATCATGAATAATTTTTCGCCCGGAATCAAAAAAGGGTGTTTTCATTTTTAATATAGCAGAAAAAGACATCAAATTTTTTTACACTCATGAATATTGACGTTTGATGAACAAATTTGCATTATAAATTTCCAAAATGTTCTTCAGATTTACCTTTGAGACTCCCTTTTTTGATTTCGGATGAAAAATTATTCATGATAGGTCTGAATACAAACGCGTCCGGAGGAATTCAGTCAATAAGATAGCTTTATATGATGAAAGTACCGATCGCGAATCTTCCAATTTATCAGTTATACTGAGGAGATTAAGGGCGACAAATTATTCATGATAGGGGCAGTATCACAAGATGGAATTACCACCAAAATTGCCTTTTTCTCGCATTTAATTCTCAAGATTACCACACTCCCAAAATACCTCAAATTACCACTAAATACCTCAAAATTAACACAAAATCCCACAAAGAAAATATATACATACAAACCACCACAAACAAGTGTATTCAGTCATTTGAACAATTCAATTAACGCAACGTTCCCTTAATTCGTATTTTTACCACGTAATTGAAGTAATTTGAGGGGTTTTGAGTTATTTTGAAATTTTTGTGGTATTTTGCGGTAATTTGAGGTATTTTGTGGTGTTTTGAGGTATTTATTTACCCACGCGAGAGATTTTTCTCACAAAATAACATGAGAATTACCACATCCCACAATCGTTGAAAAATACTACATGTGCTATTTATCATGCTTTTCTGGTAATCCAAAACTACAAATAATAAACATAATCCAAAATTACAAATTTTTCCGTTCAAAAAGAGGACATAGTCCCAAAAATTGTATTTAGTATTATGACCGCTTCATAAACAGTTTTTCATATAAGTATTCAATCGCCATATAAGCTAAATGGAAGAGTCTTTTGTTATTGTGTCATAACTTTGTTTTTGGTCATGTTAAAAGCTCTAGATTTTGTGTGTTTATAGTGCTATATGCGTAGAACACTGCTACATCAATAACTTAGATTTGTCGTAAGTCGAATTAAGCTATTATTGCTTATCGACACAGATAAAATGACAAAATTATTAGCCCTTGTACGGAATGGTTATAACATCTACAAGGTCAAATCAATTTTTTTTTTGAGTTTTTAATGATAAAATAATTTGCCCTTGTACGGAAAAAGGTTAATTCAACAGCAACACAAACAGCGCTTGATGCTACGCATTCGCAACAATTTTTTCGCGATAATGCAACAATAAAAACGTATTCAAGCAACAATACATACCAAACTCGATGACGCATACATAACTGAAAAGAATCCTCGCTAGACGATGTGGATGCTGATAGTCGGAACATAACTTTTTTTAGGAAACGAACGTTCCTGAATTTTTCTTTGAACGATTAATTTTTATGAAAAATTAAAAACGAACGTTCGTTGCTTATTATTTTTTTGTGAAAAATTCGATCGAATAAATTTGAAACTGACAAATTTTTCAGAGATAAAAAATGCGACGCCAGCAGAGAGTTCCCCATTCGTTCGTGATAATTTGAGAAAACAATTTTATATGAGGAGAACGATAATTGAGAACAATCGTATTTCAAACGTTCTCCGCACCCTGCAAAACAGGTTAAATTGATTGAGGTTAACATGGGGTTCTCTTAACCTGAGGATTCATGTTGGCAAATTTTTACCTGAACTTTAGTTAAAAAATGATTAAATTAACCAAATTTTTTTCTGGGTGTGGCGTAACAAGTCGTAAAATTGATAAGGTTGTTTTCCATAATTTAAATAAAAAGTGATACTAATGATTTATGATGAAACGATTTATATAAAGGGTGTTTTTAATTGAGTGATACAAGTTTAAATCATAATAACACATAGTAATATATTTTTAATATCATTAAAATGGCATTAATGTTTAAATATGATTTCGGCCATATGGCCACCATAGCTGGCGCGTACATGGCGCAATCTGGAACACCAATTTTCACAAATTTTCGCAGCATTTGCGGCCGTATCTCGCCGATAACTCTTCGATTGTTGATTTCCAGGTGTTCAATTGCTTGTGGTTTATCGACGTAGACAAGTGACTTTACATAACCCCAAAGAAAATAATCCAATGGGGTTAAATCACACGATCTTGGGGGCCAATTAATTGGGCCATTTCGTGAAATTATTTTTTCGTTAAAATTTTCCTTGAGTAAATCAATTTTAGCTCCCGCTGTGTGGCATGTGGCTCCGTCCTGTTGGAACCACATATCAGCAAGATTAATGCCAACTAATTGAGGTACGAAAAAACTTCGAATCATGTTCCTATACCGTTCATCATTGACAGCAACATTCTGACCATCATCGTTTTTGAAGACATGTGGGCCAATGACTCCGCCAGCCTATAAAGCGCACCAAACAGTAATTTTCTGTAGATGTAATGGTGTTTCGACAAAAGCTTGTGGATTCTCCTCACTGCAAAAACGACAATTCTGTTTATTTACGTATGGGTACGTAATCAACCATAAATGGGTTTCATTGGAAAATAAAATTTTTGCTACAGATTCTTCAGTGCGCACTGTTCGGCGTCTCATGTAATGCACATTATCAGTAATAGTAAATGTGGTCCGAAAACAATCTATTTTTCTTCGAATTAGCAGCTCTGAAGGACAATCATGTACGCCATAAAATGGACAAAGTGCACAAAGTGGACAAAGTGCAAAGTGGACAAAGAGCAGAACCATTATTTCGATTAAAAATTTCCACAATTTGCACGCGTTGCTCTGGTGTAAGATGATCCATTATGAAATGT
The DNA here is from genome assembly GCA_963920525.1 of Dichetophora obliterata. Lineage (NCBI taxonomy): Eukaryota > Metazoa > Arthropoda > Insecta > Diptera > Sciomyzidae > Dichetophora > Dichetophora obliterata. The sequence goes on from OY986435.1 coordinate 165,869,340, forward strand.
CAAAGTAAATTAAACAAATCTATAAAAAACACCCTTTATAAGTTTTTCACACGTAAATTAATATTGTAGCGGATGTTAATTTATTAATTATATATTATGTTTCTATTTAAAATTCAATTATTAAGTTTTTATTAAGTTTATATTACTAAAAATGGAATTGAAAGTTAATTGTTTATGAAATGTATTTGAGTACAATTTATGTTGCCATGACTGTATTTGTCGCAGTGAGTTTAATTTTAAAGCAATTGTTAATAGCACTCAAAGCCTGTTATGCTTATTGTATTTATTTAATAACGCTCACTAAACTTACACTTACGCTTTAATCTCTTTTGTTATCTCTTGCTTAACTGTTTGCTTCAATATAGTGAGAGTCTTAAAATTATATCGAGTCAAAATGAATACTTATTTTTGTTATGCTCATTTCTTCTTAATATGTTGTCACTCAAATTATGATTTAAAATACTGAACGCATAGAAAATTAGCATTCATTCGCATCAAGACTTCAAGCAATAAACATCGCCTATTACATCAAACCAACAATCTTCTTTTTATTTGCTTCTACATACATATATGTGTAAATATTAAAAAAAACTACTAAGACGCATGTAGACAATTTTTGGCTCTTGCGGCTAGTATAATAATATATTAAATATTGAAACGAGGACGGGTAAACCGGACCGTTTATAAATTAATAACTGTAACATAAATGTTAAATGCAATTTCTTACAATTGGCGCCCAACTTAAAAACCTGCGAAAAATTAAAAATATTAAATTGCAAAACATAAAAAGCAATAATTTTACAAAAATTAGTCATCGAAAATTTGCTGTTGCAGTTATTGCCGTTAGAACAAGAGTTGAAGCTTTGGCTGCAGTTGCTGATTCTTACATTATTGTTGTTGTTGTTGAAGGCGATTTTTTTTTCTTGATTACTGTTGTTTGCAAAATCTGCTATACTTTCATCGTTGTTGTTGTTGTATTGTTGGGATTAGTTGCTGGTTGCTTGTAATATATAATATTGAAACAAATATTTGGTGATAATTACCTATTGAAATTAAGGTGACCAGCTGCACACTTTTTTCTTTTAAACGAAAAATGCGAAGAAGCCCACGTAATACAACAGGGGGAGGTACTAGTACCCCAAATGAAGAAAATTCCCAAAACAGTCAGCAAAACCAAAATGCTGCTGGTCAAAATAATGGGTCAGTAAACATTAATTTAACTGAGATTCAGTTTAGGGAGTTATTAGGAGGTCTAAGCATAAGGCGAGAAAACATATCTACGTTTAGCACATGTACTGCTCGTTTCAGTGGTGGAAGATACGCTGCAAATGTCGAAGATTTTTTAGCCACTATCTTAGTTTATAAAGAAGCTGAATGCATTTCTGATACTCACGCCTTAACTAGTTTTCCATTGCTATTAGAAGGTTACGCATCGTCATGGTGGCAAGGGGTTAAGCATGAAGCCAAATCTTTCAGTGAGGCTATGGAACTTTTAAGAAAAGCTTTTGCGCCACGTAAGCCAGATTGGCGAATATTTAGCGAAATTTTCCAAGAAAAACAAAAATATAATGAAACTACTGATAGCTTTATATGTAACAAAAGAAGGTTATTTGCACAGTTATCGGAAAGATTAACTGAAAATACGATGATCAACATAATTTTTTCTCAGTTGCTGCTTAAAATAAGAGAGAAAATGTCCAGAGATAGCATTAATACTTTCCAAGATCTGTTAGCTAAAGCCAGGGAAATTGAGATGTTGGTTAACGAAAATAAGTCTCAAGTAAGAAATTATGCTGAAAATGATAATTTCAAATCCACTGAAAGAATAGATAAACCAACTACACGTTGTACTTTTTGTAGAAAAAAGAATCACTCAGTTGAAAACTGTTTTAAAAAGATAGAAGCAGATCGAAAAAACAAATCGAATGCTCAGGAAACAAGTATTAATTGTTATGGGTGTGGTGCAGCAGGATACTACCGCTCAAACTGCCCAAACTGTAATAAGGCAAACTCAAAAAATAGCCCAGCGCCATTAGATTTCAATTCTATACATACAACTGTTGTTGGACGAAATGTTCCCACAGTTGATATAAATATAAATGGCTTAAGTGGCGAGGCTTATTTCGATACCGCGGCCAGGACCAGCGTCGCAGGATTCTATTTATACGAAAAACTTAAGAAAATGGATGTTGAATTTCAAAAGGTATATGCAGAAATAGTTTTAGCCGACGGAATCCCACGTAAGGAAATTGTATATTCAACTATGGTTAATATCATTATTGGAAGCAGATTTAAGCGTATTCGTTTCATATGTCTACCAAATGCCAAAGATAACCGGACTTTGCTTGGTATTGACTTTTTAGAACAATGTGGTATTGTGTTAGATCTAGCTCAGAGAAACTGGCATTTTAAAGACGATCCTGCTAAACATTTTGAATTTAAAATGCATCAACTTAATTCAAACAGTGTAACCTTAACTTATGCAAATATAACTGAGCATAATAAGAACCCTGAAACAAAAGCAAAACATATAAATGAATTTATAAATTCTGTAAACTCTAAGCATATAACTGAATTTATAAATTGGTTTGAAAAAGCAAACTCCGAAACAGAAGGTTACCAAACTCCAAAACACTTAAAAACAAGTAACTACGATTACTCGCCTGGAGGCATTAACAATATTTTTGAGAACACAGTTCCAATAAACTTTCAACCAAAAATTAAGAAAAAATATGAAAATTTATTTCCTCCAATGAAAAAACTGAAGGCTGATGAAGTACTTCCAGATGGAATTTTTCACACTATTAATTTAAACTCTTTTGATATAAAGCTACGTCCAGATGAAGGACCGCATCTAAGCAGAGAAGAAAAAATGAGCTTAGAATATCTGCTAGATGATGAAAAAGACATTTTTGAGGATATAACAACGCCGATACCACATATTGAACACTTTATAAAAACCGGTTCACATGACCCAATTTCCTCAAATCCTTATAGAATCTCACCTAAAATGAAACAATGTTTAAAAACAGAGTTAAATTATATGCTAGAGAAAGGCATTATTTCCGAAAAAGAATCACCCTGGGCATTCCCGGTTGTTTTGGTTCCGAAAAAGAATGGAAGCATACGAGTTTGTGTGGACTACCGCCGCTTAAATGCCATAACCGAAACGGATACGTATCCACTACCCAGAATGGACGATCTACTTCATTCAGCTAAGACAACGCCTTTTATGTCCACCTTGGATTTAAAATCTGGATACTGGCAAATAAAGATTGCAGAAAAAGATAAAATTAAAACCGCATCTACAACCCCATTCGGTATATATGTTTTTAATAGAATGCCCTTTGGCTTAAAAAATGCGCCAGCTACGTTTCAACGGTTAATCGACAAGTTTCGTTCTGGGTTACCAAACATTTTGATCCTCGCATATCTATGTAGATGATATCATTATCTGCTCCAAGGACATTGGGTCACATGCATCAGATTTACAGCAAACATTTAGGCGATTGAGAGAGTTTGGGTTTCATTTAAATAGAGAGAAATGTTATTTTTGTCGGCCGGAAGTCAAATATTTGGGACATATTCTCACTGTAGATGGCCTCAAAATTGATCCTGATAAAACGGATGCCATTTTAAAACGTCCTAATCCAAAAAAATTGAAGCAACTAATTTCATTCCTGCAAACTTGTTCGTGGTATAGACGCTTCATACCAAACTTTGCTGAAATATCAAAGCCTTTATCAGATTTGACAAAAAAGCGCTCCATTTGGAAATGGTCAACAAAAGAACAAGATTCATTTAATACGCTTAAACAGCTTCTCACGTCACCACCTATACTGCAACAAGTTGATGAAAATCAAAAATTTTTCTTAAAAACGGATGCAAGCAATTATGCTATCGGTGCAGTTTTACTGCAGGGGGAGAAAGATCAGGAACACCCTATAGAATATGCTAGCCGATTACTTCTACCTGCAGAACGAAATTATTCGACCACTGAACGCGAAGCCTTAGCTGTAGTTTGGGCAGTGCAGAAATTTCGTGGTTATATAGAAGGTTCTGAGATATCTGTCCTTACAGATCATCAACCACTTAAATGGCTTTTTAGCTTGAAATCGCCCACAGGACGACTTGCTAGATGGGCGCTACAATTACAAACGTACAATATTCAGTTTGGCTACACACCTGGACGTCAAAATGTTGTTGCTGATACACTCTCTCGGCCACCGTGTTCACTGGAAAATCACGACGAAGTCAGCTGTGAGTGTATGTTTATCGAGATTGATTTTCCACACAAAGGGGCGGAAGAGTTCAGAAATGCTCAACTTGAGGATCCAGTTATTAAAAACATCATTATGTCATTCGAAAACAACGATGAGAATGTTTTGAGACACACAAGTCGAGGGTTTATTATGATAGATGGTGTCCTTTATCGATTCTGCGCAGACGAAGAGTCTGAAAATGGTCAACTTGTAGTGCCAAAATCAATGCGCAACACGATTTTGAAAAATTATCATGATGAGCCGATCGCTGGTCATTATGGCATAGATAAAACAACGAGCCGAATAACTCCACTTTATTACTGGCCAGGTATGAGAGCAGAAATAAAAAGTTACGTTAAATCATGCATTGAATGCAAACGCTACAAACCAGCTGGCTTGAATGCAAACGAATCTGAAACCAGCTGGCTTGCTTCAAACTGTTTCTAGTAACCAACGCTTTGAGATCATAGCAGTCGATTTATTTGGTCCTCTTCCACGCACAACAGAAGGCTTGCAGTGGATTTTAATCGTCGAAGATATTTGCAGCCATTGGGTTGAGCTGTTTGCTATGAAAGATGGAACAGCTGAAAACTGCGCCTTACTTTTGTTAAACGAAGTCATTCTACGTTACGGTGTTCCAAGGAGACTACACACTGACAATGGATGTCAGTTTATATCTGCAGTAATGCAAAAACTCACATCCTGTTTAGGCATTGAACAAACATTTACCCCACCCAGAAGCGAACCCGGTTGAAAGGAAAAACCGAGATCTTAAAACTCAGCTTTCAATATGTGTTGGCCAAGAGCACACTAAATGGAACTTAAAATTGCCTGCAATCCGGTTCTCAATGAATACTTCAAAATGTGCAAGCACTGGTTATACTTCGGCATATCTCACTTTTGGTCGTGAATTAAGGACTCCAACCGAAGTTCAATATGATTTGAAATCTATAGTTCAATCAGAAAACTTCTTACCACAAATAACTCCACATTTACTGCAACTTGCAGATACACTGAAACTTGCAAAAGAAGCAGAAGAGCGCAGCCAAGACAAAAACAAAATATACGTTGATAAAAAAAGAAGACTGCAACCTATTATCAACATTGGTGATCGTGTTTTAGTAAAAACACACGTTTTAAGCAAAGCAGCCCAAGGGTTAACATCTAAGTTTGTACCACGTCGAGATGGACCATACAAAGTAATTGCTAAAAAAGGATCTTCATGTTTCACTATTGCATTAGAAAATGATCCAGATACTCCACATTCGACTCATCACGTATCAGCCTTAACCATTTATGAAGGTGAGCAAGATACTCCAATTTATCCAATCAGGCGCCGTGGTCGCCCTAAAAATCCAATCCCACCAACAAATTTAAATACAACACAACACAATACTTCTACAAACACAAATGTTGCAGATACAAATACTGCAACACAGGAAAACAACACAACAACAAACCGAATACTCCGGCCCAGAAATTTTACAAAATACACCTAGAATCCTGCCGCATCATCGTGACGATTTCTGCAGCAGAGGGGGAGATTGTAGCGGATGTTAATTTATTAATTATATATTATGTTTCTATTTAAAATTCAATTATTAAGTTTTTATTAAGTTTATATTACTAAAAATGGAATTGAAAGTTAATTGTTTATGAAATGTATTTGAGTACAATTTATGTTGCCATGACTGTATTTGTCGCAGTGAGTTTAATTTTAAAGCAATTGTTAATAGCACTCAAAGCCTGTTATGCTTATTGTATTTATTTAATAACGCTCACTAAACTTACACTTACGCTTTAATCTCTTTTGTTATCTCTTGCTTAACTGTTTGCTTCAATATAGTGAGAGTCTTAAAATTATATCGAGTCAAAATGAATACTTATTTTTGTTATGCTCATTTCTTCTTAATATGTTGTCACTCAAATTATGATTTAAAATACTGAACGCATAGAAAATTAGCATTCATTCGCATCAAGACTTCAAGCAATAAACATCGCCTATTACATCAAACCAACAATCTTCTTTTTATTTGCTTCTACATACATATATGTGTAAATATTAAAAAAAACTACTAAGACGCATGTAGACAATTTTTGGCTCTTGCGGCTAGTATAATAATATATTAAATATTGAAACGAGGACGGGTAAACCGGACCGTTTATGAATTAATAACTGTAACATAAATGTTAAATGCAATTTCTTACAATATTGTTAAATTTTAATGACATTTATTTCCTTAAATTTTTAAAACACGTTCAATATGTAAAAATATACTCAAGCTTTCAATTAAGGTATTTTTGTGCTGAAATAAGTTGATTTTCAGTTGAATGACTTTTTGGCAACAATGGCAACTGGATGGCAAATAACAAATAGTAAGACCTTGTCAGATATAAATTTTTTATATTTTTTCTCCTCGAATTCTGTGCCGCAAATACATTACGTGTATTAAGCGTTTGTTTGAGTTTAAAGCCATGTTGAATCTTCTGCTTCATTGCACCATCCTTTTTAGCTTAAGCTAAGCTTTGAAAGACCTTTTAATTTATGCACCAGATTGAGAACATTTACTTTAATTTCCTTCATCAATAACTTTCAGCACTCACATAATTCTACCCAATTTCAGCATTATCTCAAAATAATGCAGACGTCCCACCCCTCAGTTAGACCATGCTTCATTTTTTCTTGGTTAATCCTTTTATTCAACGCCTTTTAACCTTTTTTAATATCATCCACCTCTGCCTTTGTCTACCGCTCGAATCATTTGCTAATGTGTGGGCCGACACATCTGCTACTGAATCATCATTATCATCATCATCATCATTATTGTATCCGAAAACATACAAAAAATAAAGCTTTAAATGTAAATGATTGGCATTTATTATTCCGTTTATCCTTTACCGAACTTTTATTTAATTAAGGATTGAGATTCGAAGGCAGCTTTATACTTTCCACACTGTATAGTTATCCGTTGAAATTAAAAATTATTAATAAAAGAAAGGAAAAAACAAACACTCCAACTGTGGAATTCATGAAAAATCGTTGCTTTTTTAAATGTGTTTTTGTTTTTGCTTGTGATTGACTAGCTTCGAGGACATCATGAAACCGGTTTTGTGGATGCTGAATGAGCAATGTCTCCTCTATCAGAGGTCATCAGAGACAATTTGGAAATTAGTTTTTTTTACTTTTTATTTTTGTTGTTGTAGTGAATAATTAATGACGATTGGAATAAAAGATTGCGAAAAAGTTTCGCGAATTTATCTCGTATAAACTTATTTGATTTGAATAACCATTATACAGCTACAAAAAGAAAACAAACACACCAACTGATGTGTAGATGAGCTTATATCACAGTTCTTTGAATTTTTTGTAAAAAATATAAATTATTTATTTGTTGAAATCGTGACATGTTGCAATATGTCCTTCACTCATATCAATGACATAATTGAAATGATTTGCAAAAATAATTTCATTGGAATTCTATCGTGTTATTCGCCAGGTCATCAATTAGTAAAAAAATTAATTTGTCATAAAAAGCTCGATAACAGTCTCTTGAAGGGCTAAAATGGCCAATTTGTTTTTTATTCAAATGGAAGTAGCATTTTTGATAGCTACAAAGTGAGCAGGATACTTGGTTTATGACACCCAAACTTTGCTTCTACGTTACTTTTGATAAGAATAAACACAGTCTATTTCTATGGTTTCAAGGCACAGCAACATATCTCAGTTTTTGCAACTTTTTAGTTGAACAATTTAAAGGTTTAAATCGATATATTGATTGAAATGTTTTTAATTTTTTAAAAAACTATTGAAATATTTTTAATTGTTTAATATAAAAGAATAGAGGTTACTGCTAAAACATTCCTGTTTTAGGGAAGTGTGATTTTCTATTTCGTAACAAAATATATACTTCGAATTATAGATATTTACTACGTTATATTAACGTCTTCTTGTTGCGTGATATCAAGAAATTTAAACAATTCAATACATATCGTTTTGATAATTTGCATAGTCAATTTTATCTTATAAGCCAATGACAAAAACAAAAAAAAATTGAAGATATGTTAGTTGTAGGTATATAGTAATAGCTCATCAACCGACTTTGTCCAGGGAAAGTTTACACTCTAAAAATGTTTCAAAGATAAATTAAAAAATATATATACATTTTGAGCTTTAATGCACTTTATCGGATATTTTCTGCATTTAAAGTAGGATTCTTGAATTTCATTTGATTTTTCTGATCTGCAAATGAAACCTTCCAAAATATTTTTGTATAAAAAATGTTATATCTAAACATCCGTTGTTGTAAATTTAATTTCATATGTTGGTGATTCCATGTCAAATCGGACGCTTTTGTCCAAAAACTAATTTGACGATTACGATTTTTTTAAAATTTTGCACGTCGATAGAACTATAAAACAAAAAAATATTTGCACACTTTTTTATAATTTTTTATTTTTGTTATTGCAGTTATACACAGTGAAAAATTATAAATAAAAACAAAAATTGTCATTTAGACATGTACTCAAACAACTTTATCTTCTAAACCGTTAGTCCTACAACAAAAAAATTTAGGACATATTTTAAAGATCTTGAATTGCTCTTTATTGTGGTGTCCTTTTTTAAAAACACTTTCGAGAAAAATTTTAAATTTTTTGACCACTAAAAATTTTATTCCCATTTTTCAACACGAAAATTATAAATAAAATGTTAAAACAATTTTATATAATTTAGTATTAATAAAGGTATACATCATGGAGTTACAACCAACAAATTTTTTTGCAAATTTCAAAAACAGAGTGTCTTGAGAGGAATGGTATATTTTAACGAGTTGATAAAATGTTTCAATTTGACTGATTTTACATATCGTTGTTGCTGCGCCAGAATAACCGGATATGTGATTTTTGTAAATTTTTTTTAAAGCATATTTTGTTTACACTATCTATTACCCACATTTCTGCATTTGCAGTTTTTTATACCTCTTATGATTTAGAAGTAATCAAAAACAGTTATTGCTGCAGTTCCAGAAATGCTGTGAAAAAAAATTTGTTTTTTGTTCTCCTGAAAAGTTACTGAAAAACATATAACTGTTTTTGTTGGCGCAGCGACGATATGTACCTAGTTTAGTAAAAAAATATTAAAAATTCAATTTTTAATTAAAAATTCAAGTATTTTGTACTTAAAAATTGTGTAGTCAGTTTTTTAAAATTTCGTTACAAATAGTAAACATTGATTCACCAATATCAAATTTTGAGAATGCATTAAGAATGAATGTCTCAATACGATAATATTTTCAAAGTGCCAAGAAAATAGTCGTGCTGACCTTGAAAAATGTTAATTTTTTCCTATTTTTTCCCCCGATTTTCCACAAAAATGACGATTTTTTAAAATTTCTATTTAGATGTCCACCATTTGGTTATTTTTTAAAGAAAATGTTTAAATCAACTACCCGTTAAAATGCCAAGTCTACAGAAATATAATCTATTTAAATTGTTTCTTTTAAATTACTTCAAGTTATCAACCAAGCCAGAAAAACACCTTCTTTTTTTGTCCACTTCGGACGTACAAATGAAAAAAAAAATGTAAAGTAAAAAAAGTGATTTTTCACAAGCTTGATATGTTTATAAAAGCATATATAAATATTTAAGCGATTGTATTTTATTTTTTTTCTAATCTAAATATCAAATCTAAACGAAATCTAAATATTATTTCAATAATACAAGTATAAAGCCAGTTTACGTAGTACAAGCATAGAAATGGTTTCAAAAAGACTAGAAAAAAACGAATACTATCACACAACTAGTATGAAAACTGCTAGAATTGAACTGGCTAAAGTAATACTAATAAGAAACTGGTCAATATTTAACTCGTATTTAACTAGTCAAAAATATCGATTACTGTTATTTTATTGAACATTTTTTTTATTATAATTATAGTAATCTTTGTTAACAAAAAAATAACGATTATTGTTATCATAATCAATGTTCTTTAATTTGATTACTGCATAAATAATAACATTTTATAATGGCGTTTACAAAAGAAAAAAAAAAAATTAATGTGAAACTCTTATAGCGTTTTCGTTTCTCGAAAAATTCTACATTTTTTCTGCCCTTTTTGGAAATGCTGCCCTCTTGAGAAAAAAAAAGTTACCTCTAAAATTGAATCGAAAATGTTGACCTCAAAAATAGAAAAATTCAGAATTCTCAAAGAGGACAGAAAGAAGGCAGAAAAAAGGCAGCATTTGAATATTGAAATAATATTTCTGTTTGGCCGCCATCTCTTTCCAGATAACGGCAAACCTCAGAGAGTGAAAACTGCCATGTAAAGCTTCTTGAAAACATATGTCGTTCGGAGTCGGCATAAAAGTCGTAGGTCCAGTTCTCGGTCATTTGTGTTCAAAAATTTCATAACACACACAGCACAATTGATCAATAGAAGCTCGGTCAAAGTCGTTTCTAGGCCTGAAATGGCCTATTTATTTATATTTTTTTATAACTAAGTTATGGATGTCTTCCTGTGAGCGATTTGTTTAGGTTTTTTCAATGTGTTAAACCACTGAATTTTACACGAAAGATTTAAAACATCCGTAAGTAACTATTGCTTCGTCTGCCTCGGGAGTCACCATAGAATAGACTTCAGACTTATTCCTCAGTTTTTCTTCAATTGCCATTGCAATTGGCTTCAGAAATTTCAGGTTGTCTTCCTGTGCCATCTTCTTCAGCTTAACACTTAATTTTTTTCTCCTGGTCTAGAATCATGCTTATTGGAGTCATCGATGTGCAGTAGTCACGCAAATACTTTAATTCACCAGAAGTCAATCTCGGTATTGCCAATGAATCGCATAATTTATCGAGCTTATTTTCATGACACAATATGCAAGAAACAGCGTCGAAAAGTGAGTTCAATCTAGTTACAACTGGGATAACCAAAGATGAACCTAGAAATTTTTTTATAATCTCACTCATCTCAGTTTGTTTTCTTTTCCTCGTATTTGAAGAAGACGAATTAGTACCAATTGATTTTTCTTTAGAATCACTTGAAGAACAATGGGACTCACTGTCACTTTCAGAAGGTACTATATTCGGAGAATTCATAACCTTAAATCAAACCATGCAATGTCAGAATTTTACACAAACCTTTTAACCTTTAACTGTGGAAGTGGTGGTAAATTTTACCCTCTTTTAACATATTTCTGAATTACTCTCTTCTGCTGCACTCAATGATTTTAATATTTTTTGTATGCTCCTCTATCATTATCATTATTATTCAGTTGTATATTGGCGAAGAATAGGTTTGTAAGCATGAGCTTTGAAATGCAATGGAGGTGTAAAAATTACCACTCGTCAAAGTTTATGAAATTTTTTCATTGAAAATAGCGTAAGTATCCAGTATAAAAAATTGACCACACGTCAAACTAAACGTTAGGCTGGCTATCATAGAAATTTTTTGACCACTAGTCTGTTTTATTGTTGGTAGTAAATAATTTATTAGGAAAACTTTATATCATGAATTATTTTATGTTACAATGTTTGCAGACCATTTCCAATTAAAAAAATATATGATTTAGTATTAGCTCAAAGTCTAGAAGGCTATGAAATTGTCAATCCGACTTTCTACATTGAAGAATGTTACGTAAGTGATGAAATAAATATGTATAAGAGATGCTTCATTCAGTAAATTCAATGGAGGTGATGTAGAGATTGTTCACGAAGTTTAGAGCAAAGGCGAAAAATAAAATGTATGTGTTTGCGATGTAATGTTTTTGTTGTATTAAAAAACAGCCTTGTGAAATTTAGTGCAAGTTTTGTTAAACTTTAAAAAACAAAAAATTAAATTGCAGTATATGTTTTATTTAAAAATGTAGAAGCTTGTTTTCAAAGAAAAAATAATAACCAAAAAACCTTTTTTTATTGAAAATTTTTATTAAAATTAAAAGGGGTAAAATTTTCCACCATGTCACAGGCTAAGTCCAAATAATTCACTTCCATACTTAAAGGTTAACATGGTCTGCCCTCTAATAATATAATATAACTAGGTGATATACCCGGTGTTACTCGAGAGTCATTTATATAAAAATTTTCATATACACTTTTCGATTTAATGTTTTTGTAAATTTTGAAATTTTGTAAAAACGTGTTAAATTTAAGTTTGAGACGACTATAAAAATATTAGTTAAAAAATTTACCAAGCTTTTTTAACAAAAAAATTATTTTATCACTGTTTTTTACAAATCAAAAACTGTTTTTTAGTTCTAAACTGAATTTACTGGCTACCGGTAAGCATGTTACTTGCACTTCGCTAATGAAAATCAAATTTATAAAAATCTTCCTAAAATTTTTTAGTAGTTTTTCCAGTTGAAATATAACAATTAGATTGTCTCTAAATAAAAAATTAATATAAATTGAGTCAGATAGTCGATGCAATTTCTTAAATCTTCTGAATTCCTATTTTATACGAAAAATTGCACAGTCGTTTTTTAATGTAAATTAGCCAAAAAGGTGTAAGTTAAGAAAGCAGTCGATTTTTCTTCTGAATTCCTATTTTATACGAAAAATTGCACAGTCGTTTTTTAATGTAAATTAGCCAAAAAGGTGTAAGTTAAGAAAGCAGTCGATTTTTAATTTTTATTATAAAATATACAGCAACCTGTAGCAATAGTATCGACGTTAACAGATCGACATAAATCCAGCTGAAAAATTTGCAAGAACAGTGCAAGAAGTGCTATTATGTTATTTGCTGCAAGTTTACGCTGTGTGCGAAAAGAACTAAATTGGATAACAGTTACCGACTTTTCTAATATATTGGAATCGTGTCGGTAGTGCAGTACATATTCCTAATTTATAATATTTTCCAGCATACTTTTCAGCATACTTTCGGTTAGTATGCAATTGAACCGAAAAATTTGTTCAATGCAGCCAAGCTTACAACCATGATTGGAGAGTTAAAATGTCAAAATTTCGCTGTGTTTAATATGTCGGTACATTTAATTGGCGTGGAAATTTGACTTTCAACAATATAGTTCAAATAACACATTAAACATGAAAAATTAACTCTTACAGCATTCTTATTCACAGTCATCTTTTCGATGATACAATGATATAAATAGAACATTTAAAGTACCATTGATAAAGAACTGAGTTACAACGGTGAAACAATAGTGAGAAAAATGACAAATCACAACAAAACAAATTTAACAGGAGGGGGGCGGGGGGTGGGGAGGCAAAAAGTATAGATTTCTTTAGCCATAACTTTTGATTGGAAAGAGATATTGGGTTAATTTTTTCACATAAATTATTTTTGAGACTTGACTTTTTTGTAAAAAATATAAAAACAACATTTTGGAAAAAATAAATTTCGCGAAAAAAATCAAAGGGGGTACCCTTGTTGTTTTGATGACAAAAACAGTAAAATAATTTTTGCGCTTAGCTGGAAGAATTTTTGCAAATAAATGCTATGTCATATGAAAGGTAGCCAGATGTGCAATTTTTAATTGATTTCATTTTTACAACAACAACAATTTTTGAGTCATTTTTTGAGTAAAAAGTCAATATTTTGGACCTTTTTTGACATAATCATAAAACATATATACACTGACTTAATGGTACAGTTCAACCTATTTTTGTGAAGTGATTTTATTGAACTTTTGAACAAAAAAAATTTGAATGAAATATATTAATGGACAGCGGAGATATTTGCATCGAAAGACCAAACTTTGATTTTCATGTCGTTTTTTTCTCATTCTTAGGTAACGATGTTTTATGAAAAAGTCGTTGTACTGAAAATTTCTCCAATTTTGAAGATATGTGAGTGTTTTTGACGTCAAAATAACAAAAAAATTTTAAAATTAAATACACAAAAATCTCCGATACTAAAAAGTTTTATAATAACAAAATTACCGTTAGTTGAAAAATTTCAGAGGGGGCGTGGCAAAAACTAAGTATGTAACATTTTAAGTTGGGATAAACTTAATATGTGTACTTAGTTTGAGCAAAATCCGTTGAGCCGTTTAGATTTGTATAAAGGCCAAACAAACAAACAAACAGAAAATGAGTTTTATTACTATAGACTACAGTGACACATATTCGTATAAACGCACTCTTAATTTTAAATTTGCTACCTTCTCTCTCCTTTATTAATGCATTACTCAAAACAAATTCCAACTCATATTGTTTACTAAACTAACGGAAATTTGTACTGAGTGCAAAAACCTGTTTTCGTTGTTGTTGTTTTATATAAATCATTTCAGTTTAAATATTTTACTTAAAACAAGTACATATTCGTTTAAACGCATCAACTTAATTTTCAATAGGAATGGGTATTTATTTAATTTTCAATAATTAATTGGTCCACCATTTTTATTTATGACTTCAAATATACGATTCGGCATCGACTTCACTAAATTTTCCAGCAACTGACGATCTAAATCTTCCCAAGCTTCCTTAATGGCCAACTTGAGCTCTAGCACGGTTTTGTAAAGGTGTCCTTGGGCTTTTTGCCCATAGATTTTGCGTGATATGCATCCCCAAAGATTCTCCACCGGATTCAAATCAGGACTGCATGCAGGCCATTTCATAAGTGGGATATTGTGCTCTTCAAACCACTTTAATGCCTCTTTAGAAACGTGAATGGCAGCATTTTCCTGTTGAAAAATACTGTCTTCATCCATTTTATCATCCAAAAATGAAATGAGAGCATCATCCAACAATTCCGTGTATTTTTTAGAATTCATTTTGGGCGGCACAAAGCAGATATTTGCTTTACCTCTAGATGAAAATGCCGCCGACACCATAACGCTGCCACCACCAAAGTTTCTTTTTGACATACGTACGTCATTGTTTCGCAAATCATGCCAATAACAGCTGTAAGAGTCTGGGCCATCTAAGTTAAATTTTTTTTCGTCGGAAAACACAACATTGTCCCACTCAGTTGACCATTACATGTGTTTTTGGGCGAAGTCTAAGCGCGCCTTTTTGTGATGCGGCTTCAACACAGGCTTGCTCACCGGTTTTTTCCATTTAACGTTATCTGAGTTACGTAAAATGTGTGCAATGTACCTCGTTGTCACTGGAAGATCTAATTTTTCTTTTATTTGAGTTGAGTTCAAAAAACTTGTGGTGGCTTCCTTCCTAATTTGATTAACTTGGCGAACACTCAGTTTTCGATTGCCTTTCGTGGATTTTTTTAATCCATAATTAACACCGTTTTTTAAAAAAAAGCGGACGACTGCTTCTGATCTTCCTAGTCTCCGCCCAATTTCCCGATTTGAATAACCCTCTTTATGGTACAGGTTGATTTGGACTTTTTCTGTGACATTGAGGTATTTTCCCTTTGGCATTTTGATAAAATCTTAAAAAAATATCATTAAGAAAATATTTTTACATTTAAATTAAACAAAACTTACCAATTGTTAATTAAATACAAGCAAATACTTATTTCTTTAAACCACTAATATATTTTCGACCTCCTTATTCAGGTGCGTTTAAAGGAATGTGTATTTGTTTTTAGTAAAATATTTAAACTGAACTGATTTATATAAAACAACAACAACGAAAACAGCTTTTTGCACTCAGTACAAATTTCCGTTAGTTTAGTGAACAATATGAGTTTGAATTTGTTTTGAATAATGCATTAATAAAAGAGAGAGAAGGTAGCAAATTTAAAATTAAGAGTGCGTTTATACGAATATGTGTCACTGTAGCTGATATACCCGGTGTTACTCGAGAGTCATTTATATAAAAATTTTCATATACACTTTTCGATTTAATGTTTTTGTAAATTTTGAAATTTTGTAAAAACGTGTTAAATTTAAGTTTGAGACGACTATAAAAATATTAGTTAAAAAATTTACCAAGCTTTTTTAACGAAAAAATTATTTTATCACTGTTTTTTACAAATCAAAAACTGTTTTTTAGTTCTAAACTGAATTTACTGGCTACTGGTAAGCATGTTACTTGCACTTCGCTAATGAAAATCAAATTTATAAAAATCTTCCTAAAATTTTTTAGTAGTTTTTCCAGTTGAAATATAACAATTAGATTGTCTCTAAATAAAAAATTAATATAAATTGAGTCAGATAGTCGATGCAATTTCTTAAATCTTCTGAATTCCTATTTTATACGAAAAATTGCACAGTCGTTTTTTAATGTAAATTAGCCAAAAAGGTGTAAGTTAAGAAAGCAGTCGATTTTTAATTTTTATTATAAAATATACAGCAACCTGTAGCAATAGTATCGACGTTAACAGATCGACATAAATCCAGCTGAAAAATTTGCAAGAACAGTGCAAGAAGTGCTATTATGTTATTTGCTGCAAGTTTACGCTGTGTGCGAAAAGAACTAAATTGGATAACAGTTACCGACTTTTCTAATATATTGGAATCGTGTCGGTAGTGCAGTACATATTCCTAATTTATAATATTTTCCAGCATACTTTTCAGCATACTTTCGGTTAGTATGCAATTGAACCGAAAAATTTGTTCAATGCAGCCAAGCTTACAACCATGATTGGAGAGTTAAAATGTCAAAATTTCGCTGTGTTTAATATGTCGGTACATTTAATTGGCGTGGAAATTTGACTTTCAACAATATAGTTCAAATAACACATTAAACATGAAAAATTAACTCTTACAGCATTCTTATTCACAGTCATCTTTTCGATGATACAATGATATAAATAGAACATTTAAAGTACC
Organism: Dichetophora obliterata; assembly: GCA_963920525.1. Taxonomy (NCBI): domain Eukaryota; kingdom Metazoa; phylum Arthropoda; class Insecta; order Diptera; family Sciomyzidae; genus Dichetophora; species Dichetophora obliterata. The sequence goes on from OY986435.1 coordinate 165,886,291, forward strand.
ATTGATAAAGAACTGAGTTACAACGGTGAAACAATAGTGAGAAAAATGACAAATCACAACAAAACAAATTTAACAGGAGGGGGGCGGGGGGTGGGGAGGCAAAAAGTATAGATTTCTTTAGCCATAACTTTTGATTGGAAAGAGATATTGGGTTAATTTTTTCACATAAATTATTTTTGAGACTTGACTTTTTTGTAAAAAATATAAAAACAACATTTTGGAAAAAATAAATTTCGCGAAAAAAATCAAAGGGGGTACCCTTGTTGTTTTGATGACAAAAACAGTAAAATAATTTTTGCGCTTAGCTGGAAGAATTTTTGCAAATAAATGCTATGTCATATGAAAGGTAGCCAGATGTGCAATTTTTAATTGATTTCATTTTTACAACAACAACAATTTTTGAGTCATTTTTTGAGTAAAAAGTCAATATTTTGGACCTTTTTTGACATAATCATAAAACATATATACACTGACTTAACGGTACAGTTCAACCTATTTTTGTGAAGTGATTTTATTGAACTTTTGAACAAAAAAAATTTGAATGAAATATATTAATGGACAGCGGAGATATTTGCATCGAAAGACCAAACTTTGATTTTCATGTCGTTTTTTTCTCATTCTTAGGTAACGATGTTTTATGAAAAAGTCGTTGTACTGAAAATTTCTCCAATTTTGAAGATATGTGAGTGTTTTTGACGTCAAAATAACAAAAAAATTTTAAAATTAAATACACAAAAATCTCCGATACTAAAAAGTTTTATAATAACAAAATTACCGTTAGTTGAAAAATTTCAGAGGGGGCGTGGCAAAAACTAAGTATGTAACATTTTAAGTTGGGATAAATTTAATATGTGTACTTAGTTTGAGCAAAATCCGTTGAGCCGTTTAGATTTGTATAAAGGCCAAACAAACAAACAAACAGAAAATGAGTTTTATTACTATAGATAGTCAGTTGTATGAAAAAATAGATTTTTAGCCATAACTTTTGATTGGAAAGAGATATTGGGTTAATTTTTTCACATAAATTATTTTTGAGACTTGACTTTTTTGCAAAAAATATAAAAACAACATTTTGGAAAAAATAAATTTCGCGAAAAAAATCAAAGGGGGTACCCTTGTTGTTTTGATGACAAAAACAGTAAAATAATTTTTGCGCTTAGCTGGAAGAATTTTTGCAAATAAATGCTATGTCATATGAAAGGTAGCCAGATGTGCAATTTTTAATTGATTTCATTTTTACAACAACAACAATTTTTGAGTCATTTTTTGAGTAAAAAGTCAATATTTTGGACTTTTTTTGACATAATCATAAAACATATATACACTGACTTAACGGTACAGTTCAACCTATTTTTGTGAAGTGATTTTATTGAACTTTTGAACAAAAAAAATTTGAATGAAATATATTAATGGACAGCGGAGATATTTGCATCGAAAGACCAAACTTTGATTTTCATGTCGTTTTTTTCTCATTCTTAGGTAACGATGTTTTATGAAAAAGTCGTTGTACTGAAAATTTCTCCAATTTTTAAGATATGTGAGTGTTTTTGACGTCAAAATAACAAAAAAATTTTAAAATTAAATACACAAAAATCTCCGATACTAAAAAGTTTTATAATAACAAAATTACCGTTAGTTGAAAAATTTCAGAGGGGGCGTGGCAAAAACTAAGTATGTAACATTTTAAGCTGGGATAAACTTAATATGTGTACTTAGTTTGAGCAAAATCCGTTGAGCCGTTTAGATTTGTATAAAGGCCAAACAAACAAACAAACAGAAAATGAGTTTTATTACTATAGACTAGCTGATATACCCGGTGTTACTCGAGAGTCATTTATATAAAAATTTTCATATACACTTTTCGATTTAATGTTTTTGTAAATTTTGAAATTTTGTAAAAACGTGTTAAATTTAAGTTTGAGACGACTATAAAAATATTAGTTAAAAAATTTACCAAGCTTTTTTAACGAAAAAATTATTTTATCACTGTTTTTTACAAATCAAAAACTGTTTTTTAGTTCTAAACTGAATTTACTGGCTACTGGTAAGCATGTTACTTGCACTTCGCTAATGAAAATCAAATTTATAAAAATCTTCCTAAAATTTTTTAGTAGTTTTTCCAGTTGAAATATAACAATTAGATTGTCTCTAAATAAAAAATTAATATAAATTGAGTCAGATAGTCGATGCAATTTCTTAAATCTTCTGAATTCCTATTTTATACGAAAAATTGCACAGTCGTTTTTTAATGTAAATTAGCCAAAAAGGTGTAAGTTAAGAAAGCAGTCGATTTTTAATTTTTATTATAAAATATACAGCAACCTGTAGCAATAGTATCGACGTTAACAGATCGACATAAATCCAGCTGAAAAATTTGCAAGAACAGTGCAAGAAGTGCTATTATGTTATTTGCTGCAAGTTTACGCTGTGTGCGAAAAGAACTAAATTGGATAACAGTTACCGACTTTTCTAATATATTGGAATCGTGTCGGTAGTGCAGTACATATTCCTAATTTATAATATTTTCCAGCATACTTTTCAGCATACTTTCGGTTAGTATGCAATTGAACCGAAAAATTTGTTCAATGCAGCCAAGCTTACAACCATGATTGGAGAGTTAAAATGTCAAAATTTCGCTGTGTTTAATATGTCGGTACATTTAATTGGCGTGGAAATTTGACTTTCAACAATATAGTTCAAATAACACATTAAACATGAAAAATTAACTCTTACAGCATTCTTATTCACAGTCATCTTTTCGATGATACAATGATATAAATAGAACATTTAAAGTACCATTGATAAAGAACTGAGTTACAACGGTGAAACAATAGTGAGAAAAATGACAAATCACAACAAAACAAATTTAACAGGAGGGGGGCGGGGGGTGGGGAGGCAAAAAGTATAGATTTCTTTAGCCATAACTTTTGATTGGAAAGAGATATTGGGTTAATTTTTTCACATAAATTATTTTTGAGACTTGACTTTTTTGTAAAAAATATAAAAACAACATTTTGGAAAAAATAAATTTCGCGAAAAAAATCAAAGGGGGTACCCTTGTTGTTTTGATGACAAAAACAGTAAAATAATTTTTGCGCTTAGCTGGAAGAATTTTTGCAAATAAATGCTATGTCATATGAAAGGTAGCCAGATGTGCAATTTTTAATTGATTTCATTTTTACAACAACAACAATTTTTGAGTCATTTTTTGAGTAAAAAGTCAATATTTTGGACCTTTTTTGACATAATCATAAAACATATATACACTGACTTAACGGTACAGTTCAACCTATTTTTGTGAAGTGATTTTATTGAACTTTTGAACAAAAAAAATTTGAATGAAATATATTAATGGACAGCGGAGATATTTGCATCGAAAGACCAAACTTTGATTTTCATGTCGTTTTTTTCTCATTCTTAGGTAACGATGTTTTATGAAAAAGTCGTTGTACTGAAAATTTCTCCAATTTTGAAGATATGTGAGTGTTTTTGACGTCAAAATAACAAAAAAATTTTAAAATTAAATACACAAAAATCTCCGATACTAAAAAGTTTTATAATAACAAAATTACCGTTAGTTGAAAAATTTCAGAGGGGGCGTGGCAAAAACTAAGTATGTAACATTTTAAGTTGGGATAAATTTAATATGTGTACTTAGTTTGAGCAAAATCCGTTGAGCCGTTTAGATTTGTATAAAGGCCAAACAAACAAACAAACAGAAAATGAGTTTTATTACTATAGACTAGCTGATATACCCGGTGTTACTCGAGAGTCATTTATATAAAAATTTTCATATACACTTTTCGATTTAATGTTTTTGTAAATTTTGAAATTTTGTAAAAACGTGTTAAATTTAAGTTTGAGACGACTATAAAAATATTAGTTAAAAAATTTACCAAGCTTTTTTAACGAAAAAATTATTTTATCACTGTTTTTTACAAATCAAAAACTGTTTTTTAGTTCTAAACTGAATTTACTGGCTACTGGTAAGCATGTTACTTGCACTTCGCTAATGAAAATCAAATTTATAAAAATCTTCCTAAAATTTTTTAGTAGTTTTTCCAGTTGAAATATAACAATTAGATTGTCTCTAAATAAAAAATTAATATAAATTGAGTCAGATAGTCGATGCAATTTCTTAAATCTTCTGAATTCCTATTTTATACGAAAAATTGCACAGTCGTTTTTTAATGTAAATTAGCCAAAAAGGTGTAAGTTAAGAAAGCAGTCGATTTTTAATTTTTATTATAAAATATACAGCAACCTGTAGCAATAGTATCGACGTTAACAGATCGACATAAATCCAGCTGAAAAATTTGCAAGAACAGTGCAAGAAGTGCTATTATGTTATTTGCTGCAAGTTTACGCTGTGTGCGAAAAGAACTAAATTGGATAACAGTTACCGACTTTTCTAATATATTGGAATCGTGTCGGTAGTGCAGTACATATTCCTAATTTATAATATTTTCCAGCATACTTTTCAGCATACTTTCGGTTAGTATGCAATTGAACCGAAAAATTTTTTCAATGCAGCCAAGCTTACAACCATGATTGGAGAGTTAAAATGTCAAAATTTCGCTGTGTTTAATATGTCGGTACATTTAATTGGCGTGGAAATTTGACTTTCAACAATATAGTTCAAATAACACATTAAACATGAAAAATTAACTCTTACAGCATTCTTATTCACAGTCATCTTTTCGATGATACAATGATATAAATAGAACATTTAAAGTACCATTGATAAAGAACTGAGTTACAACGGTGAAACAATAGTGAGAAAAATGACAAATCACAACAAAACAAATTTAACAGGAGGGGGGCGGGGGGTGGGGAGGCAAAAAGTATAGATTTCTTTAGCCATAACTTTTGATTGGAAAGAGATATTGGGTTAATTTTTTCACATAAATTATTTTTGAGACTTGACTTTTTTGTAAAAAATATAAAAACAACATTTTGGAAAAAATAAATTTCGCGAAAAAAATCAAAGGGGGTACCCTTGTTGTTTTGATGACAAAAACAGTAAAATAATTTTTGCGCTTAGCTGGAAGAATTTTTGCAAATAAATGCTATGTCATATGAAAGGTAGCCAGATGTGCAATTTTTAATTGATTTCATTTTTACAACAACAACAATTTTTGAGTCATTTTTTGAGTAAAAAGTCAATATTTTGGACCTTTTTTGACATAATCATAAAACATATATACACTGACTTAACGGTACAGTTCAACCTACTTTTGTGAAGTGATTTTATTGAACTTTTGAACAAAAAAAATTTGAATGAAATATATTAATGGACAGCGGAGATATTTGCATCGAAAGACCAAACTTTGATTTTCATGTCGTTTTTTTCTCATTCTTAGGTAACGATGTTTTATGAAAAAGTCGTTGTACTGAAAATTTCTCCAATTTTGAAGATATGTGAGTGTTTTTGACGTCAAAATAACAAAAAAATTTTAAAATTAAATACACAAAAATCTCCGATACTAAAAAGTTTTATAATAACAAAATTACCGTTAGTTGAAAAATTTCAGAGGGGGCGTGGCAAAAACTAAGTATGTAACATTTTAAGTTGGGATAAATTTAATATGTGTACTTAGTTTGAGCAAAATCCGTTGAGCCGTTTAGATTTGTATAAAGGCCAAACAAACAAACAAACAGAAAATGAGTTTTATTACTATAGATAGTCAGTTGTATGAAAAAATAGATTTTTAGCCATAACTTTTGATTGGAAAGAGATATTGGGTTAATTTTTTCACATAAATTATTTTTGAGACTTGACTTTTTTGCAAAAAATATAAAAACAACATTTTGGAAAAAATAAATTTCGCGAAAAAAATCAAAGGGGGTACCCTTGTTGTTTTGATGACAAAAACAGTAAAATAATTTTTGCGCTTAGCTGGAAGAATTTTTGCAAATAAATGCTATGTCATATGAAAGGTAGCCAGATGTGCATTTTTAATTGATTTCATTTTTACAACAACAACAATTTTTGAGTCATTTTTTGAGTATAAAGTCAATATTTTGGACCTTTTTTGACATAATCATAAAACATATATACACTGACTTAACGGTACAGTTCAACCTATTTTTGTGAAGTGATTTTATTGAACTTTTGAACAAAAAAAATTTGAATGAAATATATTAATGGACAGCGGAGATATTTGCATCGAAAGACCAAACTTTGATTTTCATGTCGTTTTTTTCTCATTCTTAGGTAACGATGTTTTATGAAAAAGTCGTTGTACTGAAAATTTCTCCAATTTTTAAGATATGTGAGTGTTTTTGACGTCAAAATAACAAAAAAATTTTAAAATTAAATACACAAAAATCTCCGATACTAAAAAGTTTTATAATAACAAAATTACCGTTAGTTGAAAAATTTCAGAGGGGGCGTGGCAAAAACTAAGTATGTAACATTTTAAGCTGGGATAAACTTAATATGTGTACTTAGTTTGAGCAAAATCCGTTGAGCCGTTTAGATTTGTATAAAGGCCAAACAAACAAACAAACAGAAAATGAGTTTTATTACTATAGACTAGCTGATATACCCGGTGTTACTCGAGAGTCATTTATATAAAAATTTTCATATACACTTTTCGATTTAATGTTTTTGTAAATTTTGAAATTTTGTAAAAACGTGTTAAATTTAAGTTTGAGACGACTATAAAAATATTAGTTAAAAAATTTACCAAGCTTTTTTAACGAAAAAATTATTTTATCACTGTTTTTTACAAATCAAAAACTGTTTTTTAGTTCTAAACTGAATTTACTGGCTACTGGTAAGCATGTTACTTGCACTTCGCTAATGAAAATCAAATTTATAAAAATCTTCCTAAAATTTTTTAGTAGTTTTTCCAGTTGAAATATAACAATTAGATTGTCTCTAAATAAAAAATTAATATAAATTGAGTCAGATAGTCGATGCAATTTCTTAAATCTTCTGAATTCCTATTTTATACGAAAAATTGCACAGTCGTTTTTTAATGTAAATTAGCCAAAAAGGTGTAAGTTAAGAAAGCAGTCGATTTTTCTTCTGAATTCCTATTTTATACGAAAAATTGCACAGTCGTTTTTTAATGTAAATTAGCCAAAAAGGTGTAAGTTAAGAAAGCAGTCGATTTTTAATTTTTATTATAAAATATACAGCAACCTGTAGCAATAGTATCGACGTTAACAGATCGACATAAATCCAGCTGAAAAATTTGCAAGAACAGTGCAAGAAGTGCTATTATGTTATTTGCTGCAAGTTTACGCTGTGTGCGAAAAGAACTAAATTGGATAACAGTTACCGACTTTTCTAATATATTGGAATCGTGTCGGTAGTGCAGTACATATTCCTAATTTATAATATTTTCCAGCATACTTTTCAGCATACTTTCGGTTAGTATGCAATTGAACCGAAAAATTTGTTCAATGCAGCCAAGCTTACAACCATGATTGGAGAGTTAAAATGTCAAAATTTCGCTGTGTTTAATATGTCGGTACATTTAATTGGCGTGGAAATTTGACTTTCAACAATATAGTTCAAATAACACATTAAACATGAAAAATTAACTCTTACAGCATTCTTATTCACAGTCATCTTTTCGATGATACAATGATATAAATAGAACATTTAAAGTACCATTGATAAAGAACTGAGTTACAACGGTGAAACAATAGTGAGAAAAATGACAAATCACAACAAAACAAATTTAACAGGAGGGGGGCGGGGGGTGGGGAGGCAAAAAGTATAGATTTCTTTAGCCATAACTTTTGATTGGAAAGAGATATTGGGTTAATTTTTTCACATAAATTATTTTTGAGACTTGACTTTTTTGTAAAAAATATAAAAACAACATTTTGGAAAAAATAAATTTCGCGAAAAAAATCAAAGGGGGTACCCTTGTTGTTTTGATGACAAAAACAGTAAAATAATTTTTGCGCTTAGCTGGAAGAATTTTTGCAAATAAATGCTATGTCATATGAAAGGTAGCCAGATGTGCAATTTTTAATTGATTTCATTTTTACAACAACAACAATTTTTGAGTCATTTTTTGAGTAAAAAGTCAATATTTTGGACCTTTTTTGACATAATCATAAAACATATATACACTGACTTAACGGTACAGTTCAACCTATTTTTGTGAAGTGATTTTATTGAACTTTTGAACAAAAAAAATTTGAATGAAATATATTAATGGACAGCGGAGATATTTGCATCGAAAGACCAAACTTTGATTTTCATGTCGTTTTTTTCTCATTCTTAGGTAACGATGTTTTATGAAAAAGTCGTTGTACTGAAAATTTCTCCAATTTTGAAGATATGTGAGTGTTTTTGACGTCAAAATAACAAAAAAATTTTAAAATTAAATACACAAAAATCTCCGATACTAAAAAGTTTTATAATAACAAAATTACCGTTAGTTGAAAAATTTCAGAGGGGGCGTGGCAAAAACTAAGTATGTAACATTTTAAGTTGGGATAAACTTAATATGTGTACTTAGTTTGAGCAAAATCCGTTGAGCCGTTTAGATTTGTATAAAGGCCAAACAAACAAACAAACAGAAAATGAGTTTTATTACTATAGATAGTCAGTTGTATGAAAAAATAGATTTTTAGCCATAACTTTTGATTGGAAAGAGATATTGGGTTAATTTTTTCACATAAATTATTTTTGAGACTTGACTTTTTTGTAAAAAATATAAAAACAACATTTTGGAAAAAATAAATTTCGCGAAAAAAATCAAAGGGGGTACCCTTGTTGTTTTGATGACAAAAACAGTAAAATAATTTTTGCGCTTAGCTGGAAGAATTTTTGCAAATAAATGCTATGTCATATGAAAGGCACCCAGATGTGCAATTTTTAATTGATTTCATTTTTACAACAACAACAATTTTTGAGTCATTTTTTGAGTAAAAAGTCAATATTTTGGACCTTTTTTGACATAATCATAAAACATATATACACTGACTTAACGGTACAGTTCAACCTATTTTTGTGAAGTGATTTTATTGAACTTTTGAACAAAAAAAATTTGAATGAAATATATTAATGGACAGCGGAGATATTTGCATCGAAAGACCAAACTTTGATTTTCATGTCGTTTTTTTCTCATTCTTAGGTAACGATGTTTTATGAAAAAGTCGTTGTACTGAAAATTTCTCCAATTTTGAAGATATGTGAGTGTTTTTGACGTCAAAATAACAAAAAAATTTTAAAATTAAATACACAAAAATCTCCGATACTAAAAAGTTTTATAATAACAAAATTACCGTTAGTTGAAAAATTTCAGAGGGGGCGTGGCAAAAACTAAGTATGTAACATTTTAAGTTGGGATAAACTTAATATGTGTACTTAGTTTGAGCAAAATCCGTTGAGCCGTTTAGATTTGTATAAAGGCCAAACAAACAAACAAACAGAAAATGAGTTTTATTACTATAGATACTAAAAGAGTTTTTTTTTAAAAGTTGTGCTCACCAGCGGTCAATCAAATGAAAAATGAACAAATTATATTTTGTAAATAAACAAAACAACGGTTTCGATACTGATAACTCAACAACTAACAAATAAAACACAATGACATATTGCGTGGGCAATAGCCAATGACGTAAAAGAATTAGTACCACAGTACTTTCGATATAAAGAAATTGCAACAGAAAGCGACATATTTCAGCTTTTATTCCTCTCTTTCTTATGTCGGCAGAGTACAAAATAATTATTTATTTCCTTAAGAATTAAAAACGTGAGGGCAACACCACAAATAAAGACATTCTGGTAAAGTATGTGCAATATTCTGCCTATGCCAAAAATAATTTTTTTTTTTAAAAAAAATTAAAGAACTAAGGCATGCACATTATACAAACAAGGTTTGGTCTTTGACCTGAAAGGAAAGGGATAGATTATTTAGAAGAGTTGATTGGAACCACACGTAAATTATTGATTAGGCGAAACAACCGAGAAAGGCAATTTGAATTGCTTTTTAACCGAGGCTAGTGTTATGCCTTAACCTCGGAAAGCATTTCCAGCCCTTAGTTGTGTTCCTTTAATTTCATTCCACATTTTCCACAAATCATCTCTGGATTCTTACTTACTTACTTACTTACTTACTTAGTTGGCGCTACAACCGTATGTCGGTCTTGGCCTCATCTAAGAATTTGCGCCAGCCATTTCTGTCTTTCGCTTGCTGGCACCAGTTGGAAATTCCAAGCTTCGTCAGGTTGTCCTCTACTTGGTCTTTCCAACGAAGATGCGGTCGTCCTCTTCTGCGTTGACCGCCGCTAGGTACCGAATCGAATGTTTTCTTCACTGGAGCATCGTCTTTCATGCGCTGAACATGACCAAGCCAGCGAAGCCGCTCGATTTTAATGCGCTTGACTATGTCGATGTCAGCGTACAGCTCATACAGTTCATCATTCCACCGTATTCGGTACTCGCCATTGACGCAGATTGGTCCGTAGATCTTACGAAGAATCTTTCTCTCGAATGCTCCTAAAGTCTTTTCATCTAAACTGCTCAGCGTCCAGGTTTGTGATGCGTAAAGTAGGACGGGCATGATGAGCGATTTATAGAGCGTGATTTTCGTTCGTCGAGAGAGGGCTCTGCTTCTCAATTGCCTACTGAGCCCAAAGTAACACCTGTTGGCAAGAGTTATTCTTCGTTTGATCTCGATGCTGATGTCGTTGGTTAAATTAATGCTGGATCCCAGATAAACGAAGTTCTTCACAACCTCGAAGGAGGTATTGTCAACGGTAACGTGGGTTCCAAGACGCTGGGACTGTTTGTTTGTTGAAACCAAGTATTTCGTCTTATCTGCATTCACTGACAGACCCATTCGACTTGACTCTCTTTCTAATCTGGAAAATGCTGCACTGACTTCGCGCGTATTATGGCCAATGATATCTATGTCATCAGCATACGCAAGCAGCATAACACTCTTGTAGAATATTGTGCCACTACGTCTCAGATCAGCAGCTCGGATGATCTTTTCCATCATTAGGTTGAAAAAGTCGCACGATAAGGAATCACCTTGTCTGAAACCTCGTTTGGTAATAAATGGTGGGGAGAGGTCCTTCCCGATTTTAACTGCGCTGCTGGTGTTGCTCAGTGTCATCCTGCAAAGTCGTATTAGTTTTGCAGGAATACCAAATTCAGACATGGTGGAGTACAGGTGCTTCCTTATTGGGCTGTCGAAGGCGGCTTTGTAGTCGACAAAAAGATGGTGGGTGTCGACTTGATTTTCTTGAGTCTTCTCCAAGATTTGTCGTAGCGTGAAAATCTGGTCGATGGTAGACTTTCCAGGTCTGAAGCCACGCTGATAAAGTCCGATCAGATCGTTTACAATGGGCTTCAATCTTTCACATAAAACGCTCGACAGGACCTTATATGCGATATTAAGAAGGCTTATCCCACGGTAATTGGCACAGATAGTGGGATCGCCTTTCTTGTGGATTGGGCAGAGCACACTGAGATTCCAATCGTTCGGAATGCATTCTTCCGACCATATTCTGCATAGAAGCTCGTGAATGCATTTAAGTAGAGCTTCGCCACCGTTCTTAAACAGCTCAGCAGGTAAGCCATCAGCTCCCGCGGCTTTGTTATTTTTGAGCCGAGCTATAGCTGTCAGAACTTCATCATAGTCGGGCAGCGGAACCTCGACGCTGTCATCCGCAATTGGGGTTTCCGGAATATCATCTCTATTGGCGGGATTGTTGTCAGCGTCGCCATTTAGAAGCTTAGAGAAGTGTTCCCTCCATAATGTCAGTGTACTCTGGACATCTGTCACTAGATTCCCGTTTTCATCCTTGCAGGAAGAGGCCCCGGTTTTAAAACCATCGGCAAGGCGTCTTATTTTTTCGAAAAATTTTCGGGCCTCATTCCTGTCACCATACATCTCAATCTTCTCCTGCTCGCGCTTTTCTGCCTCTCTTTTTTTCCGCCTGAAAATATGTTTCTCTTCCCTCCTCTTTTCTTTGTATCGCTCCTTAGCAGCGCGCGTTACAACCGACTGCAGGGTGGCTTTGTAGGCGGCGTCTTTCCCTGCAGTGGCGTCGCGACACTCCTGGTCGTACCACTGGTTTCGGCGAGGGCGTTGGTAGCCAATCACCTCTTCAGCAGCCGCACGCATGGAGTTGGAAATGTGTGTCCACTGCGCGCATATATCATCGATTGGAGGAGTGCTTTGAAGCAGGAGTGAGAGTCGAGTGGCGAAAGCATCGGCTGTCTGTTTCGATTGCAGCTTGTCGACGTCTAGCTTTCTCTGTGTAGGGTTGCGTGTATTTTTAGCTGCGCACAGACGTGTACGGATCTTGGCTGCAACAAGATAGTGATCCGAGTCAATGTTTGCACCACGGATCGTGCGTACATCCAATACACTGGAAGAGTGCCTTCCGTCGATCAAAACGTGATCAATTTGATTTTTTGTTTTTTGATCAGGGGACATCCAGGTGGCTTTATGAATATTGAGATGCTTGAATCTAGTGCTACTTACGACCATGTTTCGTGCTGCGGCGAAGTCAATCAGCCTCATTCCGTTATCGGAGGTGTTGTCGTGGAGGCTGAACTTTCCGACTGTTGTACCAAAAATATTTTCCTTGCCCACCTTAGCGTTGAAGTCACCAAGCACGATTATTACGTCGTGGCGGGCGGGGGCAGCGCTCGTAAGCATTTTCAAGGCGCTCGTAGAAAATTTCCTTGATCTCATCGTCCTTGTCTTCTCTGGATTCTTAGTTTTCCATAATTCTTAAATGTAGGAAAGAACAAAGAAAGTGAAAAGAACCATGCCCGAGCTCGGATTCGAACCAGGGACCTCAGGGTTGATAGTCTAGTGCACTCCCCACTACCCCACTCCCATTTGAAATGAAGAAAAGGATATTGACTTGGATTTTTCAGCAACAAGGTTGGAATGCTTACCCACCAGTATTGCCCTTACTTTTCGACGTCTACGTAAGAATTTAAATTAAACTTTCACATTACTTTTCTTTTTGAATTAAATTTAAAAACAATAATAAAATTATCAAAAAACTCTATTTAAGCATCTTGATCATGGATTATTTTTGGGGAAATAACTAGTCCCAAACTAGTTGTCGTTTTAATAAAACAAAATGTATCAAATTCTATTTCTCTTAGATGCTTTTTTGGGGAAATATGCCACCTTACAGATTTTGGTTATAAGAGGGGTAGGCGTTCTAGTCGACCGATTTTGTTCGTTTTAACGTAAACTTGTTGTGTAAGTTTGCTGATTTGATTCGTTTTCAAACAAAGTAGTTGTTGCTATGAAAGAAAAAAGTGCTTAAAATTTTATTACTCTGGGATACTTTTTAGGGGAAATATACCATCTTACCGATTTCGGTTATATAAAAAGTCGTATTAGTATATTAGAAATTCAGTTCATTTTCGGATCTACTAATTGTTGTTCAATAGGCAAATTGAAAACAAATATTTTAAAACAAAATATTATAATACTGTTCTTAAATTAAAAACAATAAAATTAAACCACCATTTTTTTCATTACATTTTTTCAATTTTTTTTTTTTTGAGTTTTCGACGTCATTTCACAATTAGCAACCCCCGGAACCCCTCGAATACCATATTTTAACTCGATGAAGTTTGCGTTTTATTGTGGCTTAAAATATTTAAATATTTCAAATATTAAAGTAATAAATTTGTTTTTATTTCATTTAATGTTAATTTTTTGTAAAGCTTACAAAAAAATTAAAAGTGTAAAATCGGGGTTTTTCTGAGCTTGGTCTCAATTATCTGGCAATTATTGTCAAAGATTCTACTTCATATAATTTTTCAATTCAAACTCAGATAGTGACGTATTTTTTGTAATTGTAATTGTAAAGATAATAAGTGAAAATTATACAAAAAATAAATGAGTTTTTAGTTGAAAATTTGATACGCTTATTTTAAATTTTGTTTTGTAGAAACGCAAAGGCGTTAAATTTCTATTTCAAAATTTTTTGTTTAATTTTAAAGTATATTTTTATTTCCAGTGTAAATAATATAAAAAATATTCAAAAATGGTTTTTTTTGTTTGATTTTAAATTCATTTTTTTTTCGATATGTGGCATAAAAAGAGCAGTCCTTTTCAGCCGGTGTCAAGATATTTTGGTCCCAATTTATCGGAAACAAAAAAATCAAAGTGCATTTTACTAAGGGAAATTCCCATAGCGGGGAAAATTGTAACCAAACCTTATAATACTAGTAATGGTTTTCGTAATCTTATTAATATTCACTTTGATTTTTTTTCCGATAAATTGGGACCAAAATATCTTGACACCGTGGCACAGTGGCTCGATTTGACTTGCTCCGTTGCAAAAATCATAACTTCTTAACGAATTAAGATAAACACATAATTTCTTTTGTTATAGATAGAAATATTATGCGTGGTGAGAAATTTCATTAGATTAGGTTTACAGAATGTAACGGTATGCGTTGTTGAAGTTTGGTTCTTTGCAGGGAAGGAGTAAAGGTAGAATTGGCAGAAAATAAGACGTCTGCGATGCAGACATAAGTATATATTTATGATCAGCGACACCCCCTGAGAATGTCTCCGGTATAGATGTATATAAATTTTTTATCAGCTTCACTTCTTGAGTGCCCGACATTTCCTTGAAAACACGATTACGAACAAACGAATTAAGCTGCAAGATTGAAACTTGGTATATAGAATACCTATCTCCATAGCCTTCTTGGTACTGAAAATGGGCGTGCTCGGTTAATGTCCACTCCCATACAAATTCCACTTCAGAAACTATTTGAGGAGCCATAACTTTCGACTTGTACTTCATATCTCAAAAATAATTGGCAAATAATTTTATATTATCAGTAAAATTATTGTGCATTATATTATCAGTAAAAATCATCCCGTAAAACTACTATTTTGGAATGTGTATGGAATTAAATTTTAAAAATTTTTTTATTTAACTTTTTTACATAAATAAAACACTATATACATAAAAACATAAACACTATTAACATATATAATGCACTAAATATATAACTCAAAATAAACTAATATACAAAAATTTAGTTTTTTTGAAAACAGTCGTCAATATTTATTAAAACAATACAATAACTATGATTATCTAATAAATTAAGCATTTTTAGAGAGTAAAATTTTTTAGGTCTGACAAGTCTTAGAGAAGAATTTTTTGGGTCCGATGAGGCTGCTAGCATGTCGAAAAGGTCCTCGTTCTGTCGCTTTCGTGAAATTTTGCATGTATTGTGATGTCTGTATTTTTTATAGTCCTTATTTTTGAATTCTTGCGCTTCTTCTGACAATTCTCCAATTGGTAAAGATTGATGATTGACATTTTGTTTTCTTATAGAATCTCGCATTAATAAATCTTTTGTATTTAACTTGCAAGACTGTAGAAACTTGATCAGTGGATAACGTTTCAGTGGAATCCATTAGCTTTTTCTTTTTTGTATATGTTGAACTCTCTTCCATTGATTTTCGGGGTCTTCCTTTAGCAGATTTTGATGTACTCGGCTGTTCATCCAACTTTTTTGCTGTTTCTTTAAGATAAAGATCCGTACTTTTTTCTAGCCAGTCTTTATTTTTGCAGAAGAAACGATTTTTTTATACGATGTGACTCTATCCATCTTCTTTTAATGATAAAGTATATTTTGTGTATTGATTTGTCAGCATCAGATGCATGCAAACTTTCTTCGGTTAACCTCAATGATTTGTTACTGTCAAACTAAACTTTTCACATAAACATTTCACATAATTCTGAATTATTAATAAACATTTTTAATTTTTTGTCTTATTTTGTTTTCAATATTTTTGTCGGAGAATAAAAATAACACAATCTCACGATTTCATATATTTTTTTAACCTTTTTCATATATTTTTTTAACCTAAGAATTTTTTAAAGAAAAATAATTAAGGTAGGTAGTCGAACTGTCTGTAAGGGGAAATTCCCGTCATTTATTTTTTTTTACATGCTTAAAGAACGGACTTACTAAAATATTTCTGTTTTCTCTTACCTGCTCTTGACTCTCTTGGATCGATTGGTAATTTTTAGACGTAATACTTGATAAAAAAATAATTCCAATAATCTATTTAGAGTTGTTTGTTTCCTTCTCCGAGCATAAATAAATTTCAAAAGATAAGTATATCTAAATAAGAAAAAAGTTAAAAAATTCGACAAAATGAAATTTTTTATAAAAGTGACCTTTTCATTCAGATGATTAAATTTTTTTTAATTTTGACTATTATGGTTCAAAAGGGATCTGCTTACCAAATTTCACCTTTCTAGCTCAAAATTTAAGATTCAATGTGTATAACATACTGGCGGACGCAACTTCCTACAACCAAGAAAAATCGCTCTAGCGCAGAAAGTATAATTGCAGCTGAGTTTTTTACAGAATGCTAATAACCATTAACTTTGTTGGAGTTTTTTTGAAACTCCACGTTAAGTTTGAAAACAACGCCAAATCAGTGTTTTAGAAAAACGCGAAAAAAAACAAAAACAAAAAAAAACACCTCGTTTTTATTTTCTTTTTTTTTCATAAAGACCCAACCTACTTCTGTGACAAAAACATGTCCATGTTTTTAAACGTTTCTTAGAAATGTCGGCATGAACGTGATTTTTTTTTCAAAAAAAGAATTATTTTGCAAACTTGAAAAATTACTATACTTTGACGAATTATACAAATAAGACTAATCATTTAAATGAGTCAAAATTTTGGATTCCTTAGCTCCAAACATTACTTTATCTGATAAAAATATCAAATATGCAAAAGAGAATCACTCGAAAATTGACTTTTGCCACGACCGCAGGCAGAACGAGCCATTGTGCACTGGCAGAAAAGGATTGTAATTTGAAAAAAATTTTTAATTTATTTAGTTATGTAGAGGTTTTTGGCCAGTAATTTTTAATTGCAATTTTTAATATAAAAAATATAAAAATTCAATTTTTTCCCCGACGTTTCGTCACTTGTTTGGCGACATCTTCAGGGGAGTTTTTGTTTATTTTTTTTTTACATTAAACTTAACTATAAAGAAGACACTGACAACATAAACAACAATTATGCAGTAGCAATTGACGAATAGGCAATGAAAGCTAGTTTAGAAAATAATTGTTAAAATAAGTAATTTGTTTGTTTAAAAGTTAATGAAATGTAACGTTTTGTGTTTGTAATTTCAAAGTTTTAAAGTCAAGTTTAATGTAAAAAAAAATAAACAAAAACTCCCCTGAAGATGTCGCCAAACAAGTGACGAAACGTCGGGGAAAAAATTGAATTTTTATATTTTTTATATTAAAAATTGCAATTAAAAATTACTGGCCAAAAACCTCTACATAACTAAATAAAAATTAAAATTGGCCCAAAAAAATAACAATTTTTAATTTAATTTACGTAAAAAAATTTTTAAGTTTCACTAAATATAATATCAATATCAACGCTAGTTGAATTCGTTGAAAAAATTTTTTACGCCATTACTTCTGAAGCCTTAAAGAACACACTTTCATTTCATATCTTTGGAAAGGTATTGGAACGTAAGAAAAATTAATATAATGAAAATGAAAAAAATTATAGCACCTGTTGCTGGCATGGTATTAAACTTTGAAATTAATCTCAACCTGCAATCATGTTCAAAATGTCATGTAACTGCAATTTTTTCAAAAGTTTAAAATTTTTCCCTCAAAATAAAATTTCTAACGAAACCCTATTTACGAAAATCGCATTTAAATTGACTGAGTTACGTTGTCTCAAAATAGATCCTATTTTGGCATTCACATGGCTATGGATCCGCGAAAAAAATCTCAAAACCTCAAACTCCCGATTTAGTTTTCTAAACAATAAACTAATCTAAGCACAAAATTTGAGCCAAATCGGAGATGGTCAGTGCAACTGATATTACACTTCAATGTGAAATGGGCGACATATTGAAAACAATTTGTTCTTACTTTGACGAAATATGTTTAATGCAAATTTTTTATAAAATATTGTTAAAAAATGGTTAAAAACCTGCTTGAAACATTATTTTAAATTTTGTATGAAAAATTATGCATTGATATTAAAGGCATTGTGTTGAATATAAATTGAACGTATGATTTTTTCAGTGTATATATTGATTTTGACAAATATTTTGTACCCCATATTTGTAGGCACTGCTTGAATCAGACAAATCGACCTGTAACTTTTATATATCCATACGTTATATATCCATCAAAAAGCCGATTCCTGAAGATTGGTGCAACGTTTCCGGGCCGAGCTTGTCGTGCGGCTACAGAACACGCTGCAGCCGGACAATTTTTATTTTCTAATTTGACAGGCGTGTATTGAAAAACAAATAAAAAAGGCTGTGTTCAGACGAGAATCAAATGTTTGAGTTAATCAAAATTTGTGGTTTTTTTTCAGTGAAAAAGATGAAATATGCGAGAGCGGAAATTAACTTCGAATATTAAAAGCAAAAGTTATTTTTCTGGATTTTGAAAGTTGCTCAGCTACCTTATATCAAAATTATTTAGACAATATTAAGCTGAGAATATTGTCTGATCCAAAGTAATTCTGGGGTTTCATAAACACCAAAAAAAAAATCTGATGGATTTCCTTCATCATTTAAGACTTCTGACGGATTTACTGACGATCCCGTTATAATTGGAGGCCTATTTGCCACTCTCTTTAACCCTTAAATGCCTGACTTTTTTGATTAACAGGAAAAAATTATATGTTATGTAACTTTGAGTTCTAAGCAACTTTCGTTCTAAGACTTTTTTTACAGGAGAGTTTTACTTCCCGTACATACAAACTACATGGTTGATCCCTGTCGGAGCTTATTAGAAAAATTAAAAAAAAGGAAAGGTAAGCAAGTATTCATTTAAAATTAAAAAAATCATTTCTAAACCAAAAATATATTTTTAAAATATATTGGTAAATTTAATTAGCTTGTGTGAAAATCTAAAAAACTGATTTTTCTGTAATGAAACTTAAATTTACTTCACATTTTTGGCAGAACACCTTTGTTCGTGATGAACAATTTGGATGCTTTCATCTTGGTTTTCCTTTTTTTACATAAATGGTGAAATGATCCGCATTATTAAATCTAATTTGGTGGTGACGTCTTTAATTTTAACGCCAGTTTTTATGATTTAAATTATTTGTATTAATAGACTTATGTCTCATGAATGGCTGAATATCTACAAAAACGTTATACTTTCTTATAAAATGCAATAAAAGCCTCTCATTAAATAATTTCTAAATCTATAAAATATTTTATATTGAACCGTTTTTAAAATCTCATAAAATTTATCAGATTTCTTAAATTTTAAAAAAATAATTTCCAAGAATTTTCAGGAGTTCCCAAGAATTTACCTTATGCATGGCCATGTCGTGCGTAAGGTAAGTCCAACCATTGGTCCACTTGCGTGATTTTATGTGAACTTGGCATCGGCCACGTGACGTATCCATGAGATCTATTTCAACCATGAATTTGTTGTACTCATGAATAACATTGGGATATGGTACAGCTGTGTGCAAAAAAATAGTAGTTTTTTATATTCGGGCACGTTTGGATATATAATAAAAGTCTACAAATGTTGGTTTCGGTAAACCCTTTATCATTCTTAGGGGTCGTCCATAAACTACGTTACCAATTTAGGGGGGGGGGGGAGGTTTGAAATGCACTACGATAAGTAACGGTAGGGGGGGGAGCTGTTTAGGTATTGTAACGTTACCAAAAATTAAAAAAATCGACCAAAAACCTCTAATTAATAACACAATCATTTGAAAAAATTTTAGCCTTACATGTTTATGTTTGATCGTCTAAATTGATGGTTAACTTTTGTTTCAACATTTTCTTCCACCGCCTTTTCCCTCGACACAGGAACCTTTTGGTATTGTCTCACCATCTCAGCACACGTCTGAAAAATGCGGGTCTTTGCTTTTGCGACAGGCTTTGACGTTAAGGCCTGAATGTTCTTGATCAAAGGAGATACCGTATGACACGTACTGTCCTTCTCAGAAAGAAGAAATCGGTTCAAGGTCGTGTCCTAACTGCGGCTTGTATTTCGTTTTTAAAACTTCTATGTATTGTCATAAGTTTGTATTATATCGTTTACAATAAATCGGAATAAAACATACTATTTAAATAAATCAATTTTCAGAAAGCATTTACACAAAAACACAGAACTTGGTGCTGCTCGGGTGCAGCCTTTAAGGGTACTCTATCAAAGACCAGGTGAATTTCTTTGCGTTAGAAATGAGGGTTCACCTGAATGGGTCGACATAGAATCCGATGAAAAATTCTATTTTGAAGAATCCTCAACAAAGCTACCAGCTTCTTTTATCCCAGTGATTGAGAGCATCGAATCTTGGATCGCAGATGGAATAGCTTTTACATATGATATTAATTATTGATTTTTTTCCAATTGTTCCTTTAGTGTATCTAGTCATACTAGTCACTAATACTAGTGAAAATTGTCAGAGCTAGTCAAAATATATAATCGTTCGAATGAATTAATTTCATATGTCACGTTACTTTATGGGGGGGAGGGGTTTTGAAAAGCACTACGAAAAGTAACGCAGGGAGGGGGGGTAAAAAAACCGGAAAATCAGTAACGTAGTTTATGGACGACCCCTTATATGTATGTATTTTCAAAACTGGTTCCAAATCTGTACTCAGTTTCCCCTTATATCGTAAAATTTTAAAAGATACTGGATGTTTTTCGTTTTTGGCATAGTGGCCTAGTATTATTGATATAAAATCTAAACTGCTCACCATCATATAAAAAATAATATTTTGTATTTTAGAATAAATATCAACTTTTGCATCAATATAACAACTATTTTCGTGTCTTCTGCTGTAGCTAAGCCAAAATTTATAGATTATCCAACGAAATATCAACAAATTTTGTATCTTTTATTTTAGCGGAGCTGTGAGTCCAAAGTTAGAATTAAGAAAAAACTGTTGATTAAGTGTATTTTTACATGAAATACAAACATTTTAAATTTGGACGATTAAGCTCTAAATGACAAACAAAAGCATTGTCGTCCAACTTTCACTTTTCTAATGAGTGCCCACTCACACAATAGTTCCTCAAGGGACTATTTGCATTTTTGATAAACTTTTGCTGAAAGTTTATTAAATTTTTATATATAATACTTACACGTTGGTTATTAAATACACTATCGAAAAACAAAGTAATTTTTTCGATCGCGATAAGCGAAAATTTTCTAAAGAAACAACTTATCGAAAATTCTCAATTTACAAGAATTTCGGTTTTTGGGTGTATAACCTCTTGACCGACTAAAACACTTGTCAAGCAAGTTAAAAACACATGTCTTCAAAACAAAATGGTGGCACTGAGATCAGAAAACGATAGCGTGCAAAAAAAATTAACCAAAAAATATATGCGAAAAAAGTTAAAGTAGTTGGTTCCTCGCGGTACCACCAGGCATTTAAGGGTTAAAGAGTCATTCTGTTCAGACTCTTTTAATCCTGATAAAGATTATTTTGAATATATG
Source organism: Dichetophora obliterata (assembly GCA_963920525.1). Lineage (NCBI taxonomy): Eukaryota > Metazoa > Arthropoda > Insecta > Diptera > Sciomyzidae > Dichetophora > Dichetophora obliterata. The sequence continues at coordinate 165,907,757 of OY986435.1, forward strand.
AACTCTATACCCAGGGTTTCGTTGGACCCTATATCTTTTAATTCAGAGGATATTTTGAAGTATATTGGATCGATCGAAGAAGATTTTAATGCTGGACCTGACGGAATTCCTGCCGCAGTGTTAACGCAATGTGGCTCCGTTCTAAGCCAACCACTCTCCATATTATTTAATAAATCAATTAGGGAATGTAATTTTCCACCTTTTTGGAAAAAATCTTTTATAAGTCCTATTTAAAAAAGGTTGTAGGAATGATGTAAACAACTATAGGCCTATCGCTAAACTCTCATCGATTCCAAAACTTTTCGAGCGGCTCGTGTATGATCGTGTGAAGATTCGTTGTGGGAGGGTCATAACAACTCGTCAGCATGGATTAGTTACCGGCAGATCCACTGTGTCTAATCTCCTCGATTTAACAACATTCTGCTTAAATTCAGTTTATTCAGGTAACCAGGTCGATTGTATTTACACTGATTTTAGTAAAGCATTTGATAAACTACCACACAAATTAATTATATGTATTTAAACTAAAGTTAATGGGTTTTCCACAATTTTTTGTAAGCTGGATTCAATCATATCTGACAGAGCGATCTTATCAAATACGATATCGAGGCGTATTGTCTGAGGAATTTATTGCTGCATCAGGTGTTCCTCAAGGTAGCCACCTTGGTCCACTTCTGTTTATTTTAGCCATTAATGATGTAACCCACATCATCAAACACTCTCATCTACTTATCTATGCAGATGACATGAAAATATACAGAACAATAAATGCTAAAGACAGTTCAGATCTGCTCCAGTCTGATTTGAAATCCTTTGAAATTTGGTGTTCTAAAAACAATAGGGCTATTCCCGATTACGGGCAAATAGCGTGGCATCGTGGCATTTGCAAAATATGATGGCAAATATTTTCAACACAACAACAAAATGTACAGATTTGCATTTGCCCGACTGTGTCAAATTTGCAACACTAAAATCGCATTGCAAACAGTCGAGCATGGGCAAAACTTGTTTGCCAATCAATCAGCTGTCACATTTTAACCAAACGCCGCTAATAAAACAAAATTAACAGACTCTGATATGGAACTGACTGTGATAAATAATGCACTTTGATAAATAGTAATGAAAAACACCACAAATACTGTTCGTGTTGTTTTTTTTTCCTCCAAAACAGCTGTGAGTTTTGTTTGCAACAGTGTTCTAAAAAGTGTGCTCACAGTTGATGGCAAATATTTGGTAGGGCATACATTTGCAAAGCTATTTGCCCGTAACTGGGAATAGCCCTAATATGTTTCTAAATCCAGATAAATGCCAAACTATGACCTTTTCGCGAAAAAGGAATAATTTAATATTTGATTATAAGATTAAAGATACTGCATTAAGTCGTGTAGATGCTGTCAAAGATCTGGGTATATGCATGGATTCTAAGCTATCGCTTAACGTTCATATTGATTACATTTATAAAAAAGCATCTTCTATGCTCGGGTTTATGAAACGCTGGGCCAAGGAATTTAATAGTATGATCACAACTACAACGCTGTATTATGCAATTGTGCGACCTCACTTAGAGTATGCAAGTCAAGTTTGGTCCCCAAGTTACAATGTACATGTTGAACGTATAGAGAGAATCCAAAAACGTTTTGTTTCGGTTTGCTCTAAGGGGCTTAAGTGCAACTGACACTTTAAACCTTCCTCCTTATGAGGATCGTTTAAAACTATTAAAAATGCAATCTTTGAATGAGAGAAGGAAGTCTGCAGATATCGTCTATTTACACCAACTCATAACTGGTGTATTCGATTCACCAGAACTTCTAACTCTTATAAATTTTAACACTAACCGTAGAAGCAGTAGAAATGCTAACAATTTAATTTACTTACCTTTTAGTAGAACAAATTATATGGCTACTGCTCCTTTACATCGCATGAGCACCTTTGTTAACAACTGTAGCTTTTTTGATGTTAACTTATCGAAAGGTCAACTCAAAAGTAGATTGAAAACTAATGCATGATTAGATCTATGTAAACGCATGGTTAGTTGTTATGTCTTGTGTTGTCCCTGAGCCCAACCCATTTTATGGTGGGTAACTTTTTCTCACTTTGGATTGTTTTGGACCACTCTTATCGATATCATTAGGGCTATTCAAGGTTTGAGCGTACTATTAACAAATCGTATTTATAGCATTTGTCATTGTTCAAACTGTGAGCACCTCGCCATGCGACTGTCGTATACGAAAATTGTGCAACCCTGTGATGTATGTGATTATGCGGCTGTAGACAGAGCATAAAAATACGAGGTAAAAAAAACACGTCCAAGGGCTGCTTTCATTTCCGCGTGCCTGCGTATTTGCGTTTGTATGCAAAACAACAGCAAGGCAAAATGCGCTTTCGTAAATTGGCGTACAAATAGCGGATCGTACAAATGGCGGACCAGCGTATTCGAACTGTGAATGGCCTTATTGAGATGTTTTAATGTTGTTTGGGCTGGTTCTTAAGATGATCTAATGCGGAGAAAGTGCGAAAAAGCTGTAGTAGCTGAACTCTATTGTTATTGCATGTAAAAAACTTGATTTTGTCACTCAAAATTGGTAGTTTTGACGAGTTATTGGCATTGAGACAGATATGATTAATGGATGGCCACTTAGATACCGCGTATAAATCTTCGTTTGACCTGCAACATAAATATTCAAAAAGTGCCATATAGTAAGAGAAGTATAACTGAGTGTCATCAGCATAGGCATGCATTAGATTTGCAAAAACCTACTTGTTTAATTTTATTAAAATCAAAAAGTGTTCCTAAACATATTGTATGTCTCTGCTGAAATAACATTTTAGAGCTATGAGAAGCGCGCCAGTTATTTTTGAACGATGCTATATAATATTCAAAATCCATTTTAAATTGGTTATGATTTATCTCTGAGCAAGTTTTGGCTTTACCTAGCTTAACATATTCTTTAATCCTTCATTTCGAGACATGCAGAGAAGATATCACCAATTTTCATTGAACATGCCTCAAAAAAAAAAATTGTTGTCAATAATTGCAGTTGCAGCTGAGGCCCATTTAATTCAATAAAACATACTTTTAACTAATTAAATAAAAAAAATTAGGAAACCCCCATACACTTTCTTTTTTATTCTCTTTGAAACTTTTAGAAGCATTTTTTTTTTACTTAAACAATCACTATGACTTTGAAAATAACCTTAAAATTAAAGTTGTCATTGAAACAAACTCCAATTAATTTTCTTAGTTGCATTTGGTTACATCCTTGCTATATGAATAGAAAAATTAAACAAAAATACTTTTGAGAGCAATATTATACATAAATGCTTGTAAAATCTTTCAAAACGCATAAATGGGGGAGGATGCCCATCTGCTGAACAGGACCATCTACTGAACGCTGTCAGTTCTGAAGTCTGTATAGATAATAGCGCCAATGTGTATAGCGTCAAAGTAACATCTCATTGAATGTTCACTTTTGACAAATCATTGAGTCGCGAAACAAAATATTCGAAAAAAACAAAGCTGATAAAAAAAATCGCACATCCATTTAGTGAATTATGAAGTTTTTTTATCAAAACAAAGGTAAGTATGAATGGAATTCATACTTCAATATGTATTTTACACAATTCAATGAACAATCGAACAGTATTGTGCAATGGAAAAAGTATTTCGCGTCATGTCATGATGGCGACACTGCCCACCTGCTCAAAAAAAGTAGGTCCACTTACAGTTTTTTGCACTGTCATATGTCTTTTTAAACTACCAACTAAACAATTTCATCTTGGCGTCATTAAAAAAGTGAAAAGAAGAACAAGTATAGATCTTGATGCGAAACAGACGACAGATTCGTCAGATATGGATAGTGATTTTTGCATAATTTGCCTTGAAGAATGACTCGAAAATTTACCAGAAAAAATTTCATCAAATGTGCAAGTATACAGGCAAACTATTTAATGTATAAAAATTGTGATTCGAATTATGAGGAGGATGCTGAAGACAACGAAGACTAATTTTCATTTAATTTGTTTTAATTTTTTGACTTGTCTTTATTTTTTTCGAATCCGAATGCATTTTATATTGCTTTAATTTCAGTGAGTCACTGCAAGCCATTGAAAGAATAAATTGTTCAAACACGCTAAAAACTAATGCTTTTGCTTAATTTTCTAATTTTTACAGAGATGTGTTTTAGGTGTTCAGTAGCTGCGCCGATTTTTGCGGGGGTCGATTTTCGATACTTTTGCCAGAACGACTGCCAAAATTGTATTTTTCAAAAATTTAAACTTAGCTTAGCTAACGGAATTGAACTTAGCTTGCAAATGTAACTGAGAGCTCCGAAAAATTATGTTTTAAGTCAATGTTATGGCCTTTCAACGAAACGTGTTCATCAGGTAGGCATCCTCCCCTATGTTTATTGAAAAGTCGAAATTTACAAAATTAAAGCATTTTTTAACTTCAGAGCAGAAACCATTTTTGTTTAAAAATCATTTTATTGTAGTCAAATAAATAAAATTCATAAATTTTAGAGTCTATCGATTTGTATAGGAAAAATCTGACCCCCAATTCCAGTACCTAAATTAATATACAAAAAATTCATTCGATTGAAAATTTGGAAATTTTGGTCTGACTTTCCTCTACAATGTACAACAATTTGATAATTCGTTGATAGAAAGTTAAGGTTTTTACAAGCATTTATGTAAAATTTTGATTTTTTTTTTAATTTTACCATTTATATGGACATTTGGGGCCAATCGAAAAAGAATCATTATGATATTTGGATTCTACGAATATCGAATTCTGATTCTATCGCCGTTCGTTTAGTAGAGTTATTAGTTTTTTTTTATATCTGACTTTCAGAGATTTGTGTAACCTAACAAAATAAAAAAATTAACACACTGTGCGAAGCCGTTTGACTATGGGAGCACATTTCATACTCCAAGTGTGTTGATGAAGTCATTGATTTCTGTCGCAACCAAGGAACCAATAGTATGACCAGAAGTGTTGCGATGTTATATAAAAAGACGCTGCAGCTAGTTGCAACGCGAGCCGTTCAAGAAAACTATCGGGAAAAAAGGAAGGAAGAGAGATTTTTTCAGCCACAATCAAAAAAGGGGATCATGAGAAGCTCAATGTATACCAGAGTAAGCAGGATGCAAGAAAATTCTTTCAACAGGTAAAGCCTCTTACTCAAGATCTCAAGCCCGAAGCATTCACATGAAGAGATGAAAATAGAGATCTAGTTACAGATACACAGTGTGCACTGAAATTGTGGAGGTAGCTTTTACACAGCCTGCATGCGGATGATGACTCGACAAATTCCATTCTATCGATGGAGAATGCAGATTAACTCCACAAATAAACTATGACGCAGCCAAAGGAAAGCTTGAAAAATCTTGCATTCTTTTCGAGTTGGCGATGATTTCGAATGAACCACGAGCTGTATGACCTACACGAAGACAAAACGTAGTTCAGCTTAAAGAACTGACTGGCTGGGTCATGTTGAGAACCGACGACGAAGAGGAGGACGATGCCTTCCGTAAATTGACCAGACCGAGGAAACCCTCACCGCCTGTCGAGAACTAATGGATACGGTCGTAATCTGACCACGGGTCGGATGTTATGGCTACAGAAATATGTTAGTCAATTATGTAAACAAGACATACATATTTACAAACCCCACAGTATTTTTTCGTCTTCTTATTACGGGATATCAAGGAATAATGTGAACACGACATTAATTTTCTACACATCAATAAGTTAAATAAATTATTTAAGCTGCATTCAAGATAGAAAAGTCAGCTTTTTTGCATATAACGGAAAAAGAAACGGAAAAATATGTAATATAAATACATTGCTTGAGCTCCCCATTTCATGAGAATAAAGATATATATTCTGAATATAGGAAAATTTAACACAAGTTTTTTTTTTATGACCTTCACATAAATATCTTAAAATTTTTTGCAATTTGTCGTTTTTTATTGTTTTCAACTTAACGAGCGGGCGGGTTTTTTTTTAGAAAAAACACCCTGTTGGCTTCATTTGCCACATTCAAAGCATTTAAATCTAACGAGCACTGAAAATGTTAAGCTTAATGTTGGTTTTTTGTTTTGTTTTGTTTTGTTGCTTAATTGTGCGCTAAAAGATAAAAAACAAAAGATTACACAACAACAAAAACAATAACGACAACAAAAAACAAGAACAATCAAAATCTAAACTGTTCCGGCGGCTGACAATTTCGCATTTGGCTGCACTTTTCAAAGCTACGCTCATTCGTAATCGCCGCAGTCGTAGACTTACATAGTCAGTCAGCCAGTAAGTCAGTCATTCAGTTAGTTAGTCAGTCAGACGCCAGAGTACTAGTTAATCTGCTAGATATAAATCAAAGCAGCTTACAGATTACACTCAGGGCAAAAGCTTGTAGGAATTTGTTTTATCATATATTATTATACTTTAGTTTTTTCTGTGGCATTAATATATATCTGAAAATTGAAGAAATTTTTCATAGAAAGCAACAACAATTGCAATGTCATTGCCTGAAATTGAACTGTCAGATATTTTTATAAATGCAGATTTTTGCGTATACGTCAGCAGCTTAATCTTATTAGTTCCGCGCATGCGTTTTACACAAATGTGCAAAGCAGCTATGCAAAGAATTTTTAAATTTGTTTAAGTCTACAAAATTTAATGGCTGAGTGTATTTTGCAGAAGCTTGAAGAATTTTATTTAAATAATTGTTTTTTTCTGCCACTAAGTGTTTTAGAATTGTTCTTGGGCTCTATTTTTTCTTCAGCTTAAATGATTTTGCTGTTTTTTTATGTGTTGTTTCGTTCTAATAGTTTTGGCATTGAATGGGAGTAAAATGAAAAAAAGCCGACTACAGTTGTACTCGTATATGTCTAGATTAGTGTTGTTTAATAAATATGTTGTTAAAAAAAAGTTATTTTTATCATTTGAGTAGTAAAAATTTAAAGTAGTTGCAATTTGTTCCTAACAGATGGTTCTCTGCATTTGAAAATAACCAGAAATTATTCTTGAAGGCTAAGCAATTTTTAAACCTTACAAAAACAACACGTTAAAAAAATTGGGGTACCATTACATTTTTCTTAAAAGAACAACAAATTTTGTGTCAAACTGAAATTTTTTATTTAAAAGAATCGTCATATGCAAGAGAATACAAAATGAAATTTTCAGGTTAATTTTTTCTAAGCAAAAACATTTTTTGCACCGTTTTTGGAAGAAAAAAATTTGTTAGACCATATTAGAAAAAATGTTTTTAAAAAAAGATCAAAATTATATTCAAAACTTCATTGTGCTTAGACTTTCTACAGTTTTAAAGATATGAGAATGTTTCAAGTGTCAAACAAACGGAACATTTTTAATTTAATTATAATTTTTAATTAATTCTGGTAAATTATTATAGACCCTATGATCTGCATATAAATGGCGTTGTTTCGTGACGTCACGAATGCATCTCTCCACAACCAAGTTATTTCTGTTTCTTGTACCGAATGCGTGAGTGTGTTGATTTAGTTGTGCAGTATTGTAGCCATTGTCGTAGCAAGCGGGGGGGCGGGGGACGAGAAGGGGGCAGTTGCCTCCGCTTATTTATCTAGATAAACAATTTAAAAAGAAAACTTCAAAAGCTATTCCAAATATCAGTTTTTTTTACAACGATTATATTTTTGTATTATATATTTTGCTCTTCTTTCTTTCTTCTTCATAAGCATGCTTTCGGATAACCATTTTCTTTCTCTGTGCTTGCAAAAAGATAGAACCAAATGTAGAGTCTCTAGTGCAATTCCAAAATCGAATACACTGAAAAAACTATTGAATGAAGTTGAAATACTTGTTGCTTTGGTTTTGACTGTGCCTGCATAAGCAGCTTCATCTGAGCGTTCTTTTAATGCACTAAGACGACTTAAACCGTATCTTCGAGCAACTATGACACAGAAACGACTCACTCATATGGCACTTATAAACATTCACAAAGATAAAACCGAAGAATTGAATTCGATGAAGGTGGTGAAAGAGTTTATTTCTTGCAAGGACAGAAAGAAACATTTTGGAAGAATTCAAATTGATATAACTTTTTGCAACTTATTGCACCTAAACAGGTAAAGATATACCTTGTCTTGCTTTATAAAAGCAACAATTATTTCTTATATTTTCATATTACCATATGAAAAATCCTTTAAAAATGATCTCTAATATCGAAATTGGAAAAACTTTTAAAAATTATGAAATGTTATTATTTTTTTATTTAGTTGTAAATATTTTTTTATTTTGAAACTAAAATAAAAAATTGTTTATTCATATTCATGTTTCTTTTAATAAATTTTGATAATTTTTTTTGCACCCCCATTTGTATCGCCCCTCCCCCAGATGAAATAAGCTTCCGACGCGCTTGATTATAGCTTATACTTGTTATAGTCTTAAAAACTTAAAAAATTAAAAACAGTATTAGTTGGTTTAAATGGAGTCTATCTAGGGACTAAACATTTTTAAACTCTTC